>JANUYF010000002.1:168594233-169194233 GCA_026167975.1 Phrynosoma blainvillii | reverse complement strand
CAGCCTAACCTAAACATGTGGGCAGACAAATTACTTTTGGAGGACAAGGCTGTCCTTCTTAACTCCTTTCAAGTACTACCAAGTGAAATACAATTAGATATTTTGGGAAGGCTAGATAGACTACAAAATCATCTGAAAGAAATACAAATTTATGAGGCCAATAGACAAGCAGAAACTGAAAGTGACCAGCTTAAACAAAATCAACAGAAGCAGATAGATCTGAATAGCTCCAACTGGTTAGCTATGAGATATTTAGATGATAAGGAATTGGGACACTCCAGTCCCATCCAAGCACCTCTAGAACCAGTGGTGAAACTTGTTAACCCTATAAAAACTAATGTGAGTGTTCTTGGTTTATATAAAGATAAATTGATATATTTAGAGTCTGAAAAATATTCCCATCCAGAACCTTCTGAATGACAAGACTCGATGAGACAAAACTGCAGCCCCTTAGGAATGCAGGAAGAAGATCTAACATCATTTGGTAGTACACAGTCTAAGGTAAATATCTATAAACCCATTATCTACATATTGTACACATCTTGCAGACAGTGGTAGTAGCTCCAGTCAAAAGATCTATCTGTCCTTGGGAGGAAGGAGAAAACTGAAAGGTTCTGCTATTCATAGTTCATCATCTGTCCCAAAGATGGAACTATGTGTGGTTTCACTGAATGTGAATGGCTTAGGATCAATTCTTAAGAGGAAAAAAATTCTCAAGCAGATTAAGAGCCTCAATCCAAATGTGTTGCTTTTACAAGAAACACATAACAAGGTTATAGGCCCAGTTTTGAAAGCTCAGTTCTTGGGGGATCAATATGTAGTGGGAGGAACTGGTAAGGCAAACGGGATAGCTATTTTGTTTGATGAATTATGTCCTTTTCAGTTAGATAAATTAAAACGTGATCCTGGTGGAAGATTTCTAATATTGAATGGGAAAATTTGTACCAGTCCAATTACACTGGGTACTTTCTATGCCCCAAATAAGGAACAAATTAATTTTATGCAATCTTTCTTCCATTCCTTAAATAGAATGGCTGTAGGGGAAATTATTGTTGGGGGAGATGCTAATGTGGTCCTGGACAGTTCTTTAGATAGATCTGGGAAGCATCCTAATAAAACCTTTCCCTCCCCCTCCCCTTTATTAAAAGTAGTGAAAGAGACAGATTTGATTGATCCATGGTGAACCCTTCACCCCAATGAAAGAGATTATACTATTTTTTCAGCTCCCCATCAGTCATATTCTCATATTGATTACTTTTTTGTCAGTAAATCTGTCCTGCCCCAAATTAGTAAAATATCTATAGAACCAATGCAGTATTCAGATCACTGTCCTTTGGTTTTAATTTGGTCACCTGTAGGGAACCTACCTCCAACTAGAATATGGTGTTTCAATCCTTGACTACTGGCAGATAATTCCTTTAAAAGAATAATTCAGGAAGCCATTCATAATTTTTATAAGGAAAATAGGACCCTAGAGACCCCAGATGTGATACTCTGGGATACCCTCAGGGCAGTACAAGAAGGTACCAGGCAGAAAAAATTAAGAGAGGCTAAGCGTGCATCACTTTTGATGGATATTACAAAACTTACTCACTCCCATAAAGGTTCCCAAGATTCAGATATCCTATTTGCACTGAACAAAAAAAAAAGTGAAACTAGAAGAGCTAGATTTATATAAAATACAAACCTCATTAATGTTTACGAAGGCATACTATTATGAGAATAATAATAAAAATCTGGGATTATTAGCTAAAGCAGTTAAAAATAGAGCAGCTAAATGTTTGATCCCTTGTATCTCCAACTCACAAGGAGAAGTAAAATCTAAATCAGAAGACATCTTAAATGAGTTTGAAAATTTCTATGCCACACATTACACCTCAGAATTGCCAAAAGATCTAGACTTACAGAATTTTGTTGATACACTTCATCTTAAGAAAATCAGTGAAACACATAACTCCTTTTTGAATGGCCCTATATCATTGAATGAAATTAAACAAGTGATTAGGAACCTGAAGACTGGCAAATCTCCAGGCCCGGATGGGTTTTCAAATGATTTTTATAAAGCTTTGCAAGATGACCTGATGCCTTATATGTTAGATCTATATAATGAGGCATTGCAAGGCTCATCACCTCCTAACAGCTGGAAAAATTCTAGGATTGTCCCACTACCTAAAACATCATCTGTCAGTCCTATAGTGAAGGACTTTCGTCCTATTGCACTTATCAACCAGGATTCCAAAATATTGACTTCAATACTAGCTAATAGAATTAATTCATTCATTACAGAATATATTGAATGTGATCAAGTCGGTTTCTAACAGATGCTGTTAGAAGAGTGCTGAATATAGTTCATTACTCTAACCTGTCAAAGACCCTGTCACTTTACTATCTTTGGATGTCCTAAAGGCTTTTGACAGGTTGGAGTGGGAGTATCTTTTTAGTCTTCTTGACAGCATGAATTTTGGAAATAAATTTATCTCCCTGGTTAGGAATCTCTACACAAATTCTCAGGCAATGATACATATTAACAGGAGAGATTCCTTATTAATCAAGTTACAAAGAGGCACAGAACAGGGATGTCCTCTTTCACCTCTTTTGTTTGCTATTGCAATTGAGCCATTGGCCTGTAATATTAGAAATAATGTGATGATAAAGGGCATTATAATTAACAAAGCTGAGCAAAAAATTAGTCTTTATGCTGACAATATTTTGGGGTTTTTTTTTGTTTTGTTTTGTTTTTTTTGTCAGATCCAGATTCTTCACTCTTACCTCTAATAAGAACTTTAGAAGTTTTTGATAGATTTATTGCAATATGAATTAATTTCCAGAAATCTAGTATGCTATGCCTTAATACCTGTGTTCATTCCCAATGGCAAATGGCAAAGACTCTCTTGTTTTCAAGTACAGCTTTCAGGCATTAAGTATCTCATAACAGTTATTACAAAGGATGTCTCCCAACTGATCTCTAATAATTACAGTCCCATTAATACATGGATGAAAGAGAAACTGGAAACATGGAAAAGCCTGCAGCTATCCCTTTTAGGATGCATTCTTCTTATCAAAATGTTCTTACTCCCTAAACTACTTTTTCTTTTTCAGACAATACCATTAACTCCCCCTCCCGCTTATTTTAAATACTGGCAAATATCCATTAATACGTTTGTTTTCAATAATTAGAATTCTCAATTTCCAAAAGATTTCAGATTTATTGATTCCAAGAAGGGAGGGTTGGCTATTCCTCATGTTGAATTTTATTTTGCTGCCTTCCAGTTATGTCAGCTTATTCAATTGATAAGATGGGATGGTTCTAATAAATGGACTCAACTGGAAATTAGAAATGATTTTTCTCCAGAATTAGACTTATTATTTTTTAGTTCCACCACAAAATCAGTTAAAGAAATCACAAACCCTTTTTTTCCATTCTTTGCTTGTGATATGGAGAAAATGGAATTATTTGATAACTCCTAATCCCTCTCCAGTTAGCCCTTTGATTTTGCATCCTAAATTTAAAAGTCCTGACAACATTTCCCAGTTTGGTGTGTGGAAAAATAAAGGGCTTTATACAATACAAGATTTTTCCCCCCAAGGGTAAGCCCAAATCAGCAAATGAGCTATTCAAGACCTTAGCACCCATTCAGCCCACATGGCTCCAGCTACAGCAATTTATCTCCTTTACAGCAAATGTGGTTAGAGAAGGGGAGACTTTACGCCCCCTTACAATGTTTGAAAGTTATTGTAAGGTCTCCACCCAGTTCCCTAAAGGTATTGCGGGAAAACTCTATAGTTGTCTTATAGAGGAAACATATGGTGATGGGTTGCCATATAATAGGAGATGGGAAATAGATCTAAATATATCTATTACAGAGGCTGCTTGGAATAAGATTTGGAGCCTCCCCCCATTTAAATCACGATCTACCCAGCTTAGAGAGTGTTCCTTAAAATTACTGTATAAATGGTACCTCACCCCTGTGCAACTGGCTAGATTTTCTAAACAAACAACTGAAGAATGTTGGAGAGGATGCAAATGCAAAGGAACGTATGCCCATATGTGGTTATATTGTGATAGTGTTATACAGTTCTGCTCAAATGTTTTATCAGTTATTTCTGAGATCACTCTTCAAGAGATAGTTCCCTGCCCAGGTCTTTTACTACTTTCATTATTTTTGGGAGAGAACAAAGACTTGGAAAATAAACTATTGATTTGTTTTCTTCTGGCCATCACAAGAACTGAAATCGCTAAGAATTGGAAAATGGGCAGTTTAACAATGGACAACTGGTGGCATAGACTATGCGACAGTTTGCTAATGGAAAAGTTGTAGGACAGGATGGATAACCTCTACCGTGCTTTTTTTGAGGAGAGATGGTGTCCTCTTTTGGAGTATATTAACAATTACTCAAATCAGTTAAAGCCGCCAGATCAGCACTTGAATTTCTGGAATGGGACTTTTATGGAAGCCTAATGATAATGATGGTTTATACTTATATGGCTGTTTGTAGTAGACCTTTATGTATCCCTCCCTAGTGGTATTTGGTTTTTATCTCAATTTTGTCTGTTTAAAATAAAGTTTTTTTTTTTTTTTAAAGAATCCTCTAAGAATCCTTATATACCTCTTGAATTAGGCCTAGTTTTCCAGTAGCTTCAACAAATACTATTATTATATACAAAATATTATAAATATTATCAAGGGGAGAAAAGGGGATATAATACTTATACTTCCCCTCCGGTCTCTCCCAATGTCCGCAAACCCAACCCAACACAATAATCTTCATTTTTTTTCTCATGTAGGATTGAAGAAGGCAGGTATTTTTTTAAACCTCAGCTTGTATTGGATGCTAGCATGGCTTAAACTGAAAGCTCATGATATTTATTATCAGAATTTCAGTTCAATTCCCCTCCCTTTCATATAAGTGTTGTACCCCCTGCCAAGATCATGCTTCTCTAAAAGTACAGTGTGGAGCAATGCTAATGAAATATGTTTTTAACAATATATTTTTAAAAGACTAATGTTATATTCCTGTGGTGGAGGAGATAATGTTATTTAAGAAAAAAATAAATTCTGAACCCACATAGTGTAGCAATTACAGCCCCTCTAATGGAAAAATGCTTTCAGTTATATCAAAATGCCACTGTGTTTCAAGTTAATGCTATTTATTGGAAGGGCTGTTCTTTGCACTTTTCATCTTTTCCAGTGTGTGAATAATAATGGAATATTATATCTCTAGCTCCGGGGCGGTGAATGAATGAACCAGGCCCATTTTTCTGGAGGCGGAAAAGAATAAGCCATGCTCTTTTGCTTCCTCCCACTGTTGACTCACGTGGTTACCTGGGGTGCAACGGAATTTGACCAGCATACCTTGCAATGTTGCTCAGCAGGTGTGTTCTTTGGGACATTTCCTGAATACAGAATGGCTCGTTATTTGGACAAAAACACACCAACACCTGTTATTTCCACTCAGAGTCAATTTGGGTTTCAAGTCCTGCTTTATATTCCTGTTGTATTTTGAAAAGGTAGCAGGTTCAGGACTATTCTAGTCACCCCACAGTATACTCAAGCAAAGAAATCTTGCATTGTTACCTAGCGATAAAAGGTAAATTTTGCTTAATAAGTTGCTTCTTCTTTTTTAAATGGAATAAGGAAAAAATAATTTGGTATCAAAATGTTCACACTGTATCTCAGGTAATGTGCACACCAGGTGAATTATGTTCCTGGTTAATATTCTATCTCGCTCCCTTGTAACCTCTTCCAGTAAATTAGGCCTTGATTTTAAAAGGCTTCCTATTAGTAGCCATTCAGTAGCCAAAAAGGGATGTGGTCACCCTGATTGAAAAAAGAAACAATAAACAAGAGTAACGGGAGATTTCAACTATTCTGATATTTCTTGGAAGTCAAATTTTGCCAAAAAATTAAGTTCCAACTAATTCCTTGCTTTCATTGCAGACAATTTCACTGTCCAAAAGGTAGAAGAGGCAACCAGGGGATCAGCTATTTTAGATCTGATCCTAACCAACAGTGATGACCTGGTTAACAGGGTGGAAGTAGTGGGATCCTTAGGTGGGAGTGACCATGTTCTGCTTGTTATACAGCAGAAAGGGGAAGCCAAGCATAGTCAGACACACATTCTAGGCTTTGGGAAAGCTGATTTCAGTAAACTTAGGGAAATACAGTTGTGGTCCCATGGTCAAGAACACTAAAAGTTCAGGATGGATGGGAGTTTCTTAAAAGTGAAATATTGAAGGCACAGTTTTAAATAGTTCTGCTGAGGAGGAAAAATGGCAGATGTCTAAAGAAATCAGGAAGGATGTCTAAAGAATTTTCAACAGAGCTAAGACTCAAAAGGGACATGTGCAAGAAATGGAAAAAGGGGGAAATCACCAAAGAGGAATTCAAATGAATAGCTAGGACATATAGGGAGAAAATCAGTAAGGAAAAGTGAAGAACAAGCTCAGGCTTGTTAGAGAGGTAAAAAACAACAACAATAAAGGGTGTTTATTTATTTATTTTGTTATATCTGTAGCAAAAGGAAGAAGAAAGAAATGGTAGGGCCATCACATGGAGAAGACGGTGAGATGCTAACAGGGGACAGAGAAAAGGCAGAATTGCTCAACACCTTCTTTGCCTCAATCTTCTCACAAAAGGAAAAGGGGTGCTCAGCCTGAAGAAAATGGAGCAAATAATGCAGTAGGGGAAATGTAGCACAGAACAAATAAAAGAGGTTTAGAGGTAGTACAGGAAAACCTGACTACTATAAATGAATTCAAGTCTCCAGGGCAGTGGTGTCCTTGCCCCTGGTGTCACCCGGTGTGGGGGGTGGAGTTTCAGAGACAGAAGGGATGGGTCTTCCTCAGGGGAGAAGGGGGCAGCGACAAGGAGGTGACAAGGGCATGCTCAAGGACGGTTGGGGCCAGGGAGGCCAACTGGGTGTCACCCCCTTCTGGGGTATCACCTGGTGTAGTTCCCACCCTCGCACCCCCTAGTGATGCTCGTGCTCCAGGGCCAGATGGGCTACATCCAAGGGCATTAAAAGAATTGACAGAAGTAATTTCAGAACCACTGGTAGAAATCTTGGAGAACTCCTGGAAAACAGGAGAAGTCCCAGCAGACTGGAGGAGGGCAAACATTGTCCCAATCTTTAAAAAGGGGAACAAGAAGGATACAAATAATTACAGCCCAGTCAGCCTAACAATACTGATACCAGGAAAGATTCTAGAGCAGACAATGAAACAAACAGTCTGTAAGCACTTAGAAAGGAATGCTGTGCTCACATTTTATTTTGCATTTCTCAAAAACAAATTATGCCAGACTAATCTCATCCTTTTCTTGACAGAGTTACAAGGTTGGTAGATGAGAATGCTGTGAATATAGCATATCTTGTTTCAGTAAGACCTAAGGGCTTTCCATGGCCCTTTTGCTCTGTCCAAAAACCTCCAATGCCAAGTAGTTTCAAGCACTGGGAGAGAGGAAGTGGTGAGTCAGACCATGAAGATCCAGTAGCTTTGGGTTACCTTGCTTTTCTCTTCACCAAACCAAATAAGTCAATCTCTTTCAATCCCTACTCATATGTTTTGTACTTCATACCTCTTATGAACCTTAAAACATATCCAGGAGTATCCACATGTTGGCCATACCCAGGCGTTAGCCATATAGCAAAGTACTGTATCATCCAAAATCCACAAAACAGCAATACCTTTATTGGGCCAATCCAAACGTGCATTATCCATGTTGCAACCTTTCAAAGTTCCACTGGCCTCTTCATCAGGCAAAGAAGTTAAAAATGATACAGGAGAAAGAAATACAGAAAAATGACAATGATAGTCATAGGACTGCATTTTGTTACGATGTTGTGATTGTTGTCCTTAGTTCAGATAATTATGGAAGGGTATTCATGCAGGTGGTTCTCTCCTCCTTCTGGCCATGTGGATACAGTGTGATTCAGTCCAGAAAATAAACTTTAAAACTGAGGCAAACTGGATCTCAAAGGCAGTAGCCTTTTGTCTTGCTAATGGAATTTAAAGTTGATTTCCTGGACTGAATCTTCCAGTACCTACATGGCCAGAATGCAGAGAGGCCCACCTGCATGAATACCCTTCCAGACCATCTGAACTGAGGACAACAACCACAATATCTTGACAAAATTCAGGCCTACAACTGACATGGTCAATCTCTTTCTTTCTTTCTCCTGTATGATTTTTAACCCTTTTGCCTGATGAAGAAGCCAGTGGAGCTTTGAAAGCTTGAAACATGTATAATTTGCATTTTGGTTGGTCCAATAAAGATATCACTGTTTCATGAATTTTGGATGATACTGTATTTTCTTATCATCCTTGTTGCTCTTCTCTGAACCTGCTCCAACTTATCTATATGCTCCTTAAATGAAGTGACCAAAACTGAATACAGTAATCTACATGAGGCCTGACCAGTGTAGAATATAGTGGGACTATACTTCCATCAACTTGGAAACTATGCTTCTATTAATCCAAGCTAAACTGATATAATCATAATAATAATTCCAAGCTCCTTTTCCCATGTAGGACTGCTGAGCCAAGCATCCACCATGCTCAAACAGTGCATTTGGATTTTGTGGCCTAAATGTAAAATTTTGAATTTGTCTCTATTGAATTTCATTTTATTAATTTCTGCCCAGTTTACTATTTTATCTGGGTTCTTTTGAATTCTGTTTCTAAATTCCAACATGTTCTAAATTCCAATGTGGAAACCGCCAGTTTTGTGTCATCTGCAAACCTGATAAGGATTCCCTCCACCCCATCACCTAAATCATTGATAAAAAGTTTGAAGAATAATAGTCCTAGAAGAGAACCCTGGGACAATTCACTTGAGACCTTCTTTCAGTTTGAAACACAGTAATTGATAACAACTCTTTCAGCATGGTTCTCCAATCATTTGTGGATCCCATCTAAATTCCACATTTAATCAATATGCTAAATACATTATGGGGGGACCTAATCAAATGCTTTGTTGAAATTCAGATAAACTCTCAAGTTTGCTAGAGAAGATGTTCACATGTGAATGTATTTCATTCTTATTCTCTTTTTGTAATATAGAACACCGCCAGTCATAGGTGAGAAAGAAACAGATAATTTAATTTAAAAAAAGAACAACCAGCTGACATTGCTTATGAAAATACTCTCAAATTAATAATATACAATTCAAAACCAACATATTTATTGTGCAAACAGTCAGAAAAGAGGCCACATACATCTCAGTAAGGATACTGATCTGTTAAGATTTATTTTTAGAATGATTGTCATAATTTTTAGTATTTCAAGGGGAATATTTTGAAGCAGTCCAATGATGCTATTGAAATACCTTGGAATTCTGAAAATAGACGTGAACAGAGACACCACTCAAGAATGCAGATCTGCATTAATCTTGGTTTGTGATCAATTAATCCAGGTTTACAAACACATACTTTCTTGACTGCACTTGGAGAGTCAGAACTACTTCTAGAACAGGGGTAGGCAACCTAAGGCCCGGGGGCCGGATGCGGCCCGCCGAGGCCTTTGGACCGGCCCCAGGCCAGTACTGCCGCCGCCGCCGCTGCCCACCATGATGATATTGATTATTGTTGTTATTACTTGTTCTTGGGCTTTTCTTGGCAAAATCTCCACAGGGGGTTTGCCATGGCTTTTCTGGAGCTGAGAGAGTGTGCATGCATATTTTTTAGTATTTTTTAATATATATATATTTTACTTTATTTATTTATTTATTTATTTATTTTTGGTGCTTCGGCCCCCCAATTGTCTGAGGGACAGCAATCCGGCCCCCGGCTCAAAAAGGTTGCCTACCCCTGTTCTAGAAGAACAAGCAGAGAAAGTTTAAAAAGTTTAATCCTTTCATTCATTCCACAGAAAGAAGTATGCAAAGGTAGGAAAATAATTTTTTTTCTAGGTTACAAATTGCACAGGAGCAATGTTATTTGGGGCCGGGAGACTCCCAATAAAGAACTAATTACATTTTTTGTTGCTATGAGGATAATTAAAAATGTAGGAAATTCAGATGCAATATTTAGTATGTACAGAAATGGTCAAATCTTTGTAAATTACAAATATTAAACCATTTCAATAAATTAATTTGGCCTTTGTTTCAATTTTATTTGTAACTAAAATAAAAATTCTAACTACTTAAATATTTTTGGACAGAAAACACTTCTACTTCTTATGTCTGCCCACGTAATTAGGAATCCTAAAAAAGGTCCATAAGGCTCACATCTTTGTTAAGCTACATTTATTTGCATAGAAAAATATTTACCATAGGCATCAACTATCACAGAGAAATTGCATTTCTTTCAAATTGAAAAAGATAGCTAAAAAGTTTCTGTGGGTTATTGCAACAGTACAAGAATACAAGATGCTCCCATTTAATAAAAAAATGTAAAAGAAATTGTGAAAGCTGAAGCAGGCTACAAAACAGAAGGCTTTTCTATTTTTTTTCCTTCATAGAATTATATCACAAGGTCTTGTCCAACAGTTCTGAATGCTTTAATTTCCTCTTGTCTCGTGTAGTTTTAAGCATCATCCCAAATTACTCTGCAATATACGGATTTGTACATAAGCTCGGATTGCTATCATCACAACCTTGTTGTCAAGTAATTGTCCTGAACAATTGTCTCTTGTTTCACAATGGAGTCATTACTGAAATCCTGCTCATTGTCCATCAAATCCTTTGGTATGGGCAGATCACAGTCCTGAATTGTTGCCTTCTTACTTTCAGAAGGAGCAGCTTTCTCATCCAAGGTAGACTGCAAAGTCTCATTTTTAGCTTGCTTATTAGTAGCCGCTGTGTACTTTTCACTGAGATCCTGAATGTTTAGTTCACAGTTCACAGCCAATGCTTTCTCCCCCATTTCAGTGACTTTCTCGATTTGCTCCTCTGCTTGCTGCCGGGAAACCTCTTCAGAAATGGAGTAGATTTTTTTTGTACTGTGCTCAGTAGAGCTGTTTTTGGACTGTCTGTGGAAGAACCCAAACTTCTTTCCATCAGTCACAAAGTTCACTTTCCTTTGCTTTTCTTTGGTAGCCTCCGGTGGCATCATGGCTGACCCATTGCTTTGACTATGGGCTCCAGAGGCTCTTGCCACTGCTCTTGGATGAATCATTGTAGTTAAGTCAAAGAGGCTAAGGGGTTTCTTTTTAACCTTCTCGTTTCCTCCATTTTCACTTCCTTCATCAGATTCTGGCAAGGAAGAAGATTCTCGGCTGTTTTTCGAAGACTGCAAGTTGGGTAACTTGTTGCCTTTTAACAGACCCAGGACTTCAAAGCGAAAACTAGAAATGTCTTGCTTTAACTCCTAGAGAATTAGAATAAAATGAGTAATAGTTACAACTTAGAAAATGGTTACACTTAACAGGAAAGGATCTGGTTTTAAAGAACCATGTATTCATTTTATATGTGTTGAATAATCACAACATATTCAAAACAAATGGTGCAAAAGGAAAGTTGTTCTTATTCACTTTTGCACCATTCTTTTTGTATCACTCTGTATCTTAATACCTGTGACTATATATTTTTCAGCTATGGAAAGTGTAAACTTGTGATTGGGGGCAATATGGTTGCTGGCTGCATGTGTTAAAGATGCACAAAATTTCAGTCGGTGAGAGTAGCTCCAGCTCCCTATTTCTCCATGTTCAGTTTTGTCAAATGCTGTCCACAAAACTGATGAGAGATGAATAAAAATGACAGCCCTCATCAACATTGGGTATTGGAAAGGTACCATCAGCTCTCCATATCCATGAATTCTTTAAACTATATATATATATATATATATAGAGAGAGAGAGAGAGAGAGAGAGAGAGAAAGAGAGAGAGTATATAATATTTTCAAGCTTCCTTGCAGTTGTATTTAATAGTGCTTGAGTATCCATAGATTTTGGTATATATGGGGGCTCCTGGAACCAAGCTCCAATGGATACCAAGAGCCCATTGTATTTTTGCTTGTGTTTGTAGTGACAAAAAACTGGCTGAGGACAAATATCAAAACCTTGTTCTACTGGTAAGCATCTGCATTAATATGGTACTCAAGCTACTGCTGGACAACTTATAAATTCCATTCTGAGAATTATAACACAGAAAATAAGTAAAGGGAGGAATATTTAAGATCTTGAGGTCACCTCAAAACTTTGAGAATAATTATGAATTCTACTATTTTGTCACAACTGAAAAAGCTTTCCACACTAATGAAAGTAGAGATGAGATGGGGTGGCAATATCCGTCTCACTACAAAGCTGGAGGCTACTGAGAACCAATGTTCCATGTAGTTATAGAAGTGTCATCTAGTATATTGTTAAAAAGACATCATGCAGTGAGTGGGCATCAGTTTCCTATCTGAATCTCCCTGGGACAGGGATCTATAAGTAACTGGCAGGGAATATGTGTGAGGACTGGATTAGGCGAGGTTAAGTGGAAAAAAGAAGAAAATATTGTTAGTGAGTGATTTTGCAATGTAGGGAAACAATGAACTGATCTGATCTAAAAAAATTTCCCGAATTGGTGAGAGTGACACTACGCTGCTGCTGGACAACTCCCTTTCATTTCATTGGGGCTTCTGCAAGAAAACATTGTCTTCTATGCTGTTTGTAAGAGAAGTGAGTATCATTTGGATTCTTCAGATTTTTCTTTCATTCTTTTGCAGTACCTCTGCCTCTAGCTCTTGGTTCAGTGCTGAATCCATTAAAATAATTAGATATCTTTTAAATTCTATCTTTTAAAATGCATATTTGCATTGAAATGTATTAAACACTTGCTTTTAAGTATAAAGGTGTTCACACAACAGTTCTCAATTCTTTAGGTATTCCTTTTGATCTGAAGCTCTGTGGTATTCCAACACATTGTTACTAAACCATCCACTATGAGAACAATTACCTTAAAATTCTCTTCAGTCAGCCCCTCTTCAGTTTTAGCATCTCTTATCATTGCTGCCACGTATCTCTTAACCAAATTTCTCATGACCTCCTGAAAGATAAAAACAGTCCAATTTTTCAGCACTCCTAGCTGCACTGACTTGCACCTAACAAACTAAAAATTACATTTACTTTGGCTTTATATTATGCCACTGTTAAAATAGAGGGATTAAAATAGAGGGCAGGAAGACAGTGTTATACATAAAGCTCTTCTTTATATAAAATTAATTTTGAACAGGGTCTGGTTTTTTAATTGACCCAAAGGGCCACCATATTTGCTTTTGTCTACTGATGCACAATTACACACAAACATCAACAAAGAGCTTCTTAAACCCCTCCTTACAGCAGCAAAAATTCTGTTTCTCTTTATAAATCTCAGGTCAGTCTATAGCTCATGCTCATTGATCTATGACTTGACCTGTGTGTAGGAGTCTGCAGTTGAAGGGCACAACCAATGTTACTTTTCATATAGGGAAGAAGAGATTCTGGAGCTCTTTGGCTATGTCACAGTTGGGAGAAAGCAGCAGAAATAGCATGTAATAGCAAAGGTGATAATTTTGGGATCAGCAACAATGCTGGATGACTGATAGGAAGCTGCTATGAGCTGAAATGGAACCACAGAGTGCTTGTTGCTACTGCCTGATAGAAAGGCTATCTAAAAGGCTATTTCCCTTTATCGGAGTAGTAGTAGTAGTAGCAGCAGTAGCACTGGTGGTGCAGTGGTTAAATGCCTGTACTGCAGCCACTCACTCACAGTGAGTTCAGTACTAGCCAGGGGCTCAGGCTTGACTCAGGCTTGCATCCTTCCAAGGTCACTAAAATGAGTACCTAGCTTGTTGGGGGCAGCTGGCTTACACATTGTAAACTGCTAAGGGAGTGCTTAAGTGCACTGATAAGTGGTATAGAAATGTACTTGCTACTTGCTTGCTAGTTGTTGTTCCAAATAAAGGCCCAGAAGGCTGTAGCTACCAGTTCTGTCTTCCACCTTGCCTACTTCTCATTAATATCATTCCTCTTGATTTGGATGGTTAGCTAATTTGAGGGCTCAGCACTTTTACAAAAAGAACTAATGGATCGGGAGGGAGCTGCAGGACAATTCCTTAGAACTGCCTTGAATAGGCAGGTTGCATGAGCCTTCCTCAGCTACTTCACTGGGGAGATGGAAGGTTGCCAGGTGTCGTCATTGGGGAGATGGAAAGTTGCCTCTCTAAACTATGAGACAAATCTCAATAGCAGGCAGCACTGGAATATAATATTTGACCTTTGCACGTGAAGTGGCTTTAAAACATTAGCAACCACCTCTGTGCATTCCCTTCTGTGCCAAGACACTCTGGCTCAGTTCAAAGGTTTTTGCATCCTTGCTGAGCTTGTTAATTGGTGGTGTACAAAGAAACCAGGCAGAAGGAGAGGGTACTAGAGAGAGCATCTGGGGGTGCATGCACTTGAGCCCTTCATGCCATTCAGGGTAATGCCAGGAGGACAGCACTAAGTTCATGACATGGGGGGCCTTCTTTTTGTATAAAACCTGGCAGTGATGGCACAGGGCTTGGCAGAGCTCCCCAAGGGCTGGCAAAAATCTCCTGCAATTCCCAAGAATATCAACAACATAGCCCTCCCCCCTCCATAACTCATCATGTGTCATGTATGTTATAGCTAAAGCCAAAACCTGATGGGAACCCATTGCAGTTGCTAGGCACATTTTCCTGTCTGTCCAGCACCAAAAATGCTTTGACTTCCTCCCCTGACTCTGGATTACCCTATTACCTGGTTAGATGGATTTTACCCAAATGCTGGGCCTGTTTACCCAGATTTTCCTCATACCTGTGTCTAAAATCAGTTGTTCCAGGAGCAGTTCCAGCCCACTTGGCAAACCTTGCTTGCCCCACCTCTGTAACATCACAAGGATGTTGGTCTCAAGTTTTGCCCTTGAAATGACAGGGAGTGGGATGTAGCTGATCAGATCACCCAATGGGATGCCCAGGTTCAAATTCCTACTCAGCTAATAAGCTAACTGGACAAATCACATTCTTGAGCTACCCTGTCTCACAAGGACAGCAGAAAATGAAAATTGTGTATATAATCCCACAATTGAATCTAGTAGATCTTTCACCTAAATAAATATGCAGAGTACTGCAGCCACAGTGAAGGAGCAAATCAGATGTTTTCTGGGCAACTGACACTCCTGCCCAACTTTTCCTACAATACTGAGTTTTCTTTCTGATATAAACACACTGATTTTTGTCTATCCCATTGGCCATGCTGGATGAGGATGACAGAACAGTAGTCTAACATGACGGGAAGGTGAAAGTAGGCTTTCATGGCCAGCATCCATAGTTTTTTTGTGGGGTTTTCGGGCTGTGTGGCCAACTCTTCTAGAACATGGCCACACAGCCTGAAAAACCCACAAAAAACTATAGTACAAAAATGGTTCAAAGGTGGTTTTTAATGTCACATTTGAAAGAGTTAAATTAGAAGCTGCTTACCTGATACTGATGATGCCTTCTCAAATTATCAGCAGCACGTCTCTGAAAATGGAGAACATGTTAAATAAACTAGCTGGAATGCTATTTTTTAACACATATACACCTGCCTCTCTTTTCCTGAGTAGCACATATGTCACGTACAGCCAAAACTGTCCACAAAATTGTTCCTCTAAATTAGACTGAATTTTGTCTCATATACAAAAAATGAGGAATGTGAATAACCCTGCACTGTAATGTGAAGTCAATATAAATTCTACAGGAAAATATTATTCATTAACTACACAGGAATCTAGGCTTCTGCTCATGGATTTCTGTTTTAAAGTCCATACCTCAGCAATATTTGACATTCTAATTCATTTAAAACAACAACAACAACAACCCAGAGGCCATAAATCAATCATCTGGAGCCCAATGCAAAATGGTAGCCTGGAAACAGAGAGGGCTGAAAAATAATGGTATGAGGAAGAGCCACGCAATCCATCACAAAATAGTACTTGGGGGCACAACTGGTTGTAAAATGCCAGCCAGTGCATGTAGGAAATCACAACTGCCTTGTGCCTTCTCTTCATGCAAATGTATGTACTCATCTGTAGAATTAAAGATCAAAATTTGACTTTTAAAACCTACCAGGAGAGGTACAAACATTCTGGGCTTGCTGCAAGGACCATGACATTTTGGGAAGGGCTCAGAAACTGTACCATTTTTATTTATTTATTTATTTATTTATTTGCTAATGGCAGATTACAGGAGCTGGTTGCAGTGAATGTTGAGAGTAAAGATCTGATGTTCTGATTAATCCCAATCAGCAAGTCAGTGGCAGAGAAGTCAGGCTTCCCTTTCTTAAGCACTTAATTCAAGTACAGATACAAGCACACATGAATGCACAACAGACACAAAATACTCTTTCTTTAAACACAGAAGCCCTCCACAGGTATGCTACATGAGTAACCAGTGCCTTGGAACAGGGCCAACCAAGTTAATTCCACAAATTTTCACTCATTTACAGATGTTGGCCTCCAATTCACAAAGACCAAGTAGGATGTTGGTGAGGTGATGAGATGCCAAACCCATCCCTGCTTTCCCTCACCATGTGAGGAATTTGTTTTTCTCAATGGAGCTTAAGTCAGATAGAAAGTATACAGAGACACACTGGAACCCTCAGTGAATCTAGAAAAGATTCTAAAATGCAAAGATATACAACTCTGCATAAAAGTTAGAATCATACAAGCCATTGTATTCCCTATTACCATGTATGGATGTGAGAGCTGGACAGTTAAGAAAGATGATAGGAAGAAAATCAAATAATTTGAGAGTGGTGCTGGAGAAGAGTGCTCAGGATCCCATGGACAGCCAAAAAGACAAAGAAATGGGTCCTAGAGCAGATCAAACCAGAAAGCTCCCTGGAAGCCAAGATGACTAAACTGAGATTGTCATACTTCGAACACATCATGAGAAGAGAGGACTTTTTGGAAAAAAACAATAATGCTTGGGAAGGTGGAGGGAAGTAGGAAGAAAGCCACATGCTAGATGCAGGTCACGGGCATTAAGGTGTTGCAGGAATTAAGCAGAGCAGTGGAAGACAGAGGATCTTGGAGATATCTCATCCATAGGGCTGCCATGATTCGAGATTGACTCAAGAGCAGTTAACAACAAACGACAACATACTGAAGATGGAACAAGCCTGTTTTCTATAAGAATAAGACCCAGACCAGTGGGTTCAAACTGCAAGAAAAGAGATTCCAGCTCAACACTGGGAGGAACTTCCTGACAGTAAGAGCTGTTGGACAGTGGAACACACTCCCTCAGAGAGTGGTGGCGATTCCTTCTTTGGAGGCTTTTAAACGCTGGATGTCCATCTGTTGGGGACACTTAGATTGTGTCTTCCTGCATGGCAGGGATTGGAGACCTTTGAGGTCTCTTCCAACTCTAGGATTCTATGTTTTCACTTTGTGTTTGTCTCCAAAGAAGGCAGGAACAGCAGGTGAGATTATTGCACTACTCAAATAATCTGGTTTACCTTTCTGAATTGAAGTCTAATTCAGGAGGCAGCTGGGTCCTATTGCAAGGATTTACTGCTGGGCGAGTCCAACCTTGCTGCAGCTCAGGTCCCCGGTGTGATTTGGTGGCCATTTTTTTAAGTTAGAAAGCTCCCAGTTTTGAAATAAGGCTGCTGAAGTGCACTGGGGACCTGGGCTTCAGCCAGGCTGGACTTGCCCAGCAGTTTCGGCTTCAAAATCCTTGTGATAGGACCCAGCTATCTTCCAAATTAGACTTCAATTCAGAAGAGATAAACTGGGTTATTTGAGTAGAGCGATAAGGTCCTAAAACTAATAGTGTGTGTGGCCCAAGAGACTCTTTGTAGGCATCCTAGCCTTGACATTTGTTCAATCTGCTGGATTCTGATATCAACGACTAACAGATTTACATAGAGACAGAAGGGTAGGGAGGAAAATTAACACATTTTCTTACCCCAATGGTACCAAAACTTTCAGGTTTCCTTCTGATCTTTTTTCTGCACAGTTGTCTCCAGAGCCATCTGACCAGGTACCAGAGAGACTTGGGACTTGGTATGACATTGAAGGGAGTAGGCAAAGTCCCCCCTTCTTCAAAGTAACTCATCCAGAGTTTTGTTCGTGCAAATTTCCATTCAATATCTGCATGATCCTAAGTAAAAGAAACAAAGGACACAAATAAAAAAAATATGAAAATGGATATTGATTTTGTATGAGATTGCATTTTCTTAATTTCATACTCCTGCTGTTTTTGGATGGGTTCTCTTAATTTCATACTCCTCCTGTTTTTGGATAGGTTCTATCAGATATTTTCTGATTAGTTTCTATGGTTTTATGTTGTTTTCTTTGATTTCAATGCTTCTATATTTGATATTTTGTTTTATGTGATTTATCTTAATCCACACTTAATTGCTACTATGATGTCACCTTTTAAAAAAATCTATGGGAAACATATTTTTGAAGTGTAGGGTAAGTAATTATCTATAAGTAATTAAAATAATAAGACAAAAAAATCTTAAAATTGATAAGAAAAGATCCTATAATATTCATTAAAATGAAAATTTAACATGCTGTCAGATGTTGTTGAAATTTGGCTTTCTTCTTCTTCTTTAGAAACAGGAAGAGCATAAAAAGGAAAAAGGGATAGAGAGGAGGGAAAACAAAGAAACTAAGCAGCACCTTTAAGATTAACATTTTATACATTAGCATGAGTTTTCATGGAATCAACCCACTTCTTCATCTGCAATACAGAGGAACTCTCAACTCTCAACTTATCTTTGCTTGGAAGAAAGAGGTTCTTCATATGTCAACAAGGATCT
Source organism: Phrynosoma blainvillii (assembly GCA_026167975.1). NCBI lineage: Eukaryota > Metazoa > Chordata > Lepidosauria > Squamata > Phrynosomatidae > Phrynosoma > Phrynosoma blainvillii. The sequence goes on along the minus strand of JANUYF010000002.1, from coordinate 169,175,504 downwards.
GAACTCTGGCTGGTTTTAGGTATTAATGGTGTCTGATACCAGGTTTCATCAGTTCAGCACATGCTGAAAATTAACTCGAAGCCAATTGTTGCTAGAATAGTCAGGCAAGAGCTTAAATGCATTACTTTCTTGAAGAATGACAGCCAGACTCTCCCAGACAACACAGTTACCACCCATACTGGCTGGGAGATTCTGGAAGTTGTAATCTCCCAAAGTAGGTTTTCTGGCCTCTAACTGATTTTTGTGTCTTTTTCAATGGCACCTCATTATGAAAATATACAAGGCTATTCTTTTCAGAATGCTGGGATTTTGGCCAACTGGCAGAAATCATTTTCAAAATAAACAAGGTGAGGAAACTAGGAACTGACAGCAATGAGTTGGTAGGAATTGTTCATCATGGCTATCAACATGTTGAGGAGGACAACCAGCGAGATGACGTTGTAGGTACCAAACATGGTGGCCCCAACAAATTCGGTGAATTCATGGCGTGCTTTAACATTGGTCACATAAAGGTTGATGAGTCCAAAGACAGACCAAAATAGTGACTGGAGGGTTTCAAATAAACTGTAAAAGAAGAGAAAAGAACCATAGTTATTCATTACTCTTTTCAGAGTATATTTACTTGAGTCACCTGCATATGCAGATGAAGTTTTTTTAAAGATTTTTTTAAAAATAAGTGTTTTTAAACAGCATACTTTTTATAAAAGGTAGATTTGAATCTTTTAACTTAAAGCATCAAGTGAAAAATGTACATGAAATTAAATCAGAGAGTACAATTCTAGAATATATTCAACTAGGACTTGCCCGGCAGTTTCTAGAATATATTCAACTAGGAGGCCAGTATGGATTACAGGAAAAATTGTATTCCCACTGGAAGGTAAAGAATTTCTGGAGGACAGAGAATCCTAATTTATTTAAAATGTTTTGACCTCCTGTATCAGGAGGTGTACAAAATAGTTTAACACTTAAAAGTATCAGAAACATAAATAACAAATTACAAGCTCAAAATTTTTCATGAAAACGATGAACAGTTGAAATATTAGTTTCCCAGAGCATAGCACAGCATTAAAGAAATGAAAATGGGAAAGGTCTTGTTCCAAGTATCTACACATATGGCTACTGTTGCTGGTGGTGAAGAGGGAAACCTAAATATAAATATATATTATCTATAGTTCCCCTGGCATGGCTTCCAAAGGCTCATTCACATCAACGGAAAAACTGCAGCAAAGGGAGGAAATCATTGTTTTTCTGAGAAATGGTGGCAGACGGGGGAGATTTCCCCCCATTTGCACTGCAAATGCTGCCAAATTAGCCACACCTGTGGTATTCACAACATACAGATGGGATGAATTCAATGCTGTTCTGTCACTTTTGGTGGCAGTTCCATGCTTATTGTTATGTCTAGTTCCCTCCTACTACTAAATTTCCTCCCTAAAGTCATTGGATGTTGTTCCTTTCCAGATCACAGTCTTTTTGTGTTGTGGAGATAATGCTCTTCCATAGTACAACTGAATCGCTATGAGAAGGAATAGTGATCATCTGGAACCTAGATTGCCTGAAACAAGAACTGAGATCATCTGGAATGCAGGAATAATTGTGCAATGAGTTCCATGATTTCTACATCAAATATTACCTTTAAAATGTAGATTCAGAAGCAAAACCTATTTTTATGCAAAATAATATTGAGCTTTGGACTACAATTTCAATGCCAAACACATTTTTTTTTGTTTACCACAAGGGTAGAATAAGGTATCTTGGGATCTATTGGTAAATCTAGGGGAGATTTGAGATTGGCAAGGATTTCTCATGCCTATTCATTCAAACTAACAACATTAAAGGGACTCCCTCTCACCCTAAATCGAGGGTGGTCAACTTGAGTGAGGTGAATTTTCACACCAAGTCAGGCTGCACCACTGCATTTTTTAAAAACAAGAAATGAAGTGACAAGAAGTCACCACCAGTTTGCTCTTCCTGGATTTTGTGTGTGTGTGTGTTTTAATTTTATTATTTGTAGTTCCAGGGTTTAGGAGTACTAAAGTCTGACTGCCACATAAGTGGAGTTATTTGGAGCTACTGTAGGGTGTTTTTTGTTGTTGTTTTTTTTGCCCCATAAAATAAGAGAGGGCATGGGCCACAGCTGAAGGGTAGGAGCTGCATGTGGCCAATGGGCAACATTTTTCTCATCCATCTCCTGTATTACATTGCTGATATGAAGGCAGCTTGAGTAGGGGAGGAATAAGTAGGAGTGGAATTTTGTATGGGAGGTCTATGTCATATGAACCAACTGCTGGGCTCAGAATGAAGGGCATGTCTTTTTAGACTGGTCAGTGGCTTCCAGAGCCAGTGTGGTGTAGTGGTTTTATTGTTGGAATGTGAGTCTGGAGACCAGGGTTTGATCCTCAGCTATGAAATCCACTGGCTGACCCTGGCCAAGTCATCTGCTCTCAGCCTTAGGGAAAGGCTATGACATCCTTCGTCTGAACAAACCTTGCCAAAAAAACCCTATGATAGATTCACCTTACGGTCACTATAAGTCAGAACTGACTTGAAGGCACACAACACACACAGAGACACACAGGCTTTCAATTAAAACTTGGACTGTTGCTTCCTTTCCTTCTCATGAAGACATCATGCCAAGGTTAAAAGAAAAAAGGGGGTGGTTACCATACTGGTTATAATATTTAGAAAGTTAACAATTTATTTCCCCATTTTTCAAAAGTAACCAAAATTGTTAGTTTTTACTTACTTAAAAGATACACCCACACACACGTCTGCATGCTACAAGCCTCCCTCCCTCCCACCTCCCATCCACCTCCCATCCATCATTGTCACCTCAACACCCACAACTGAGCATGAGGCAGCAGCATGAGCTGGCGCTTGAACAATGTGATATTAGCCCTGTGCAGTCACTAAGCATCCTGCATTGACACATGAAGAAGGGAGTGCAGCCAGCCCCATCCCATCTCTGTCTCTTGTTTCTCATTCCTCATGGAAGGACTCTGAATGGGAGAGCTTTTCCTATGTGTGGACAATCTCCACACATTAGAAAACAAGATTACCAAAAACAACAAAAATTCAGGATCACCAACAGGGATGTAAATCTTTGTTTCATTCTTATGAGCATTTTTGAATGGTACTCTTTTCAAAATGCATTTATGGGATTTTTACTGAATTAGTACTTTTCACAAAACTACCCAGATGAGGTGGGTTTTTTTGCTCAGAAAATTTCATATTCTGCACAGGATATGTGTGAGGCTTAGGAATAGAAAATATTATTTTTCTGTTAAAAAGTACATGTTCGGTGCAGGAAATTGGGTTTTTGTGCAGAAAATAATGTTGTTTGTACAATATGTATATATATACACACACACACACACACACACACACACACAAACACACAGCAGTCATAGTTTTTCTGTACAAAAAAACACATTTTTTTTCTGTACACGAAATCTGGGGACAGAAACAAGGGGACAGAACTGGTGGTTTAACTTCAAAGCAGTTTTGATAAAATACTTGGGAAATCAACTATAAAACACAAACAAATTTCAGATCTGTAAAATGTCCACAGAGATACAGGAGTAAATATTAATGCATATTGTCACAAACAATGCCTGCAGGAAGTTGATTTTTGTTTGTTTGTTTGTTTCCAACATGTATGTGTCTCTTGTCACTACCACTGCAATGTTGAAAAGTACCAGTTGAATACATAATAGGTAGTATACATTTCCATTTTTAATTCTGAGCACAGCAAAAATGGATTTTATCATCAAATGTGAAAACTGCCATAGTCTTTAATTTTGAGGTCACTTGAAGTAGTTGGGAGTGTTCAGTAGATGATGATGATGATAACACATTTTCTTATGAAAGCAGCTTTTTCTCATCATGGAGTCAACATGCAAGCTAAATTTTAAGATGTTGAACATGTTGCACATGGCCGCCTGTGTTTTACTTGTGTGAGAAATGCAAATTTTGAAAAATGGACAACTGCATAAAGCCTTTTTTTGTCTCTGTTTAGCTTTCTGTGTGAAGCACAATGATACAAGCAACTTTGCCAGGAAAATGAAATGGCAGTTTTGAAATTCCATACCAAGCATTTAACTGTGTCTTGCATCAAGTCAGTTAAATGGTGGGCTACAACTCTCAGAAATCCTCTTCACAAACTCAGCTGCCCACAAATGAGCCTTACCATCTCAACAACAGCCATGTGGAATAAGCCTACCATTAGTCATAATGGTGACATGATAACTCAAAACCAGAATATGATTTGACACCAGTTGCTAGGTCACAACAGCTGGTTTGGACAATATGTTGTTGTTGTATGCCTTCAAGTTGTTTCCAAGTTATGGTGACCCTAAGGTGGACCTATCATGAGGTTTTCTTGGCAAGATTTGTTCAGAGGGAGTTTGCTGTTGCCTTCCCCTGAGGCTGAGTGAATGTGGCTTGCCCAAGATCATCCGTGGGTTTCTATGGCTGAGCTGGGAATTCAACTCTGGTCTCCAGAGTCACAGTCCAACACTCAAATCGCTACGCCACACTGGCTCTCATGGATTATAGGACATTGGCTGAAAATGAGATAGGCCTTGGGCTTGATCCATCAGGGCTCTTATTTTTGGATGTCATGGCCTCATATATTATTATATAGACCCAACATGGTGTAGTGGTTTGAGTGTTGGACTATGACTCTGGAGGTCATGGTTCAAATCCTGGCTTGGCCATGGAAACCCACTGGGTGAGCCTGGGCAAGTAATACTCTCTGAGTCTTGGGGGATGACAATGGCAAACCTCCTCTGGAGAAAATTGCCAAGAAAACCTTACGATAGGAATCTCCTGGAAGGCATATAACAATTTATTATATGAAATAATTATACAAATTATTATACTTTCAGAAAGAGATAGTCCCTTCATATGGGATGAGACCTCTGGAGTAAACATGGCTGGTACTATGCAGTAACATCTTGGATGTTAGGAAGTCAATTTTACACACATCTGTCCAATTAGCATGATCCTTTTCCCTTCTCAAAGAGGTGGAAGTATTAAGAAGATCAGGTAAGCAGAATATGTTATTTATATCACATATGCATAACGGAAGATTGCGTTATTGCCAAATGGAGACTCCAAGTACACGTTACTGATGAGATAGGTGAGTGGGGACATATCCATGACACTTTACTGATGTGAGATGCATGTGGGCATGTGAATTCCGATTGTGTGATTTGGACACTTTAAATATGCTTTACTGATGCAAGCCACCCATGTGATAATCTCCATAGACACTAGTGGTACCCACAATAAAGACACTTCTTTTGTGGGTGTAAATGTCAAAATGAAGCAAACAAAGTTAGTTGTAGCAAGGATGGAGCTTCTCAGCATGGGAAGAGAGGAAGCTGCCTTATATCAAGTCAGATCATTGGTCCCTCTAGCTTGAAACTGATGGGAGTAGCTTTCCAAGGTTTCAAAGAAATGTTTCCCAGCCATATCTGGAGAGGCCAGAGATTAAGCTAGGGACTGTCATATTCAGTTGTGGTACTTGCTTTTAAACCTGTATTAGTAAAATCCCTAAAAGCAGTACGTATACTTCTTCCATTCATTCACAAATGTTTATATAACAAAATGGGCACCCCTTTTCCATCCCAACCCAATAGAATAAATGGTGGATAAGCAGCAGCAATGCCATGAATGGAAAATCCTCTCCTCTGTCACCTCACTGTATTCAAAAGGCAATATCATTCATAAGCTATAAAATACGTTATGGCATTTCAGTACATTTGCATTATCCAGAGGATGACGTATATAAGCACAGCCTCCAGACAGTTCTGCTCTACTTTAGTTTCTATCATCACTGTTGTCAAAAACTGTTATGACCAAGGCCTTTTAGCACTGGTATGCTGACTATTTTAAACCATTTCAGTCCTCCAGCATTCTAGCAAAAAATCAGTACAGAAATAAATAGAATCTTGTGCAACAGTCAAAAGATGGTGTGAAATATAAGAAAGTGACACGATGGCTTACGTTGAAAATGCATTGTTTTGATTTTCACACCGTATCCCCTTGCAGCGATTGCCTTCAGTTGTCTCATAATAGAAATATAGCTGGTTAAGTCCATTTGCAAAAGCTAGCAGCACAAGGCAGTAGATGAAGAGAAACTTTAAAATGTCCAACAGCATTCTTCCAAGGGAGATCTGCAGTGGTCCCAGGTGAGAATTTGCAGTGAATAATGAGATCAGGCGGAGAGAACTAAAAATGTTTGCAATAGCAAACAGTGCCTCAGCCACCAGTGTTGGGTGCCACATATCCCAGCTCTGTCTTGGGAGCAGCCCACTGTACTGAAAAGGAAGAGTGAGGTAACATTAACAAGTTTTCCCCTTCCCCAATAAAAAAACAACAATTTTAAACCTTGCAATTTTCATCATCATTTTCATGGTGTGTCTTCATGGGTTTAAGACCACATTCCTTTAAGCAAATAGCTAGCTATGGCAACTTTCTTTTGCTGTTTTACAACAGAGTCCTATATTCAGGTATGGTTTGCAGTTCTGGAGACCCTGTCTCAATAAGGGGTAGCACATTACTGAAATAAAGGGTCTCAACTATGAAGCAAACCAAACTGTTTCCTGAAAAGAATGGTTAAGCACTTGGGTGCTTTAGATAAAGAAGGTCTGGAGATTCTCAGTTGCCATCAGGCCACAGTCAACCTAATGCCACCCAGAGAATTTTTGGCACCACCTTTGAATTCTTCCTAATCCTTATGTGAGTGCAATTACAGGATCAGCACAACAAAAGTTCCCTTTCAACCTGAAAGGGGTGACCACTAGTCACCACAGACTGGAACCCCTCATCTCTCCTTGGCCAAATTGACACTTAGAATCATAGAATCATAGAGTTGGAAGAGACCACAAGAGCCACCCAGTCCAACCCCATTCAACCATGCAGGAACTCTCATTCAAAGCCCTCCCTGTGACAGATGGCCATCCAGCCTCTGTTTAAATATCTCCAAAGAAGAAGACTCCACCACACTCCAAGGGTGTGTGTTCTACTGTTGAACAGCTCTTACTGTCAGGAAGTTCCTCCTAATGTTGAGGTGAAATCTCTTTTTCTGTAGTTTGCACCTATTGTTCTGGGTTCTATTCTCTAGAGCATCAGAAAACTAGCTTGCTCCATCCTCAATATGACATCACTTCAAATAGTTAAACATGGCTATCATGTCACCTCTCAATCTTCTCTTCTGCAGGCTAAATATACCCAGCTCCCTAAGTTGCTCCCCACAGGAGCTCTTCCTCACTCAGAGGAAAGATTCTTGAACTATCAGAAATGCAAAGTGAACCCTAAGGTTCCAAATTAAGGATCTTCACTAAATCAGAGCTAGAGTAAAAAGCAAAGAGGGGAGGAGAGAGAAATGCAGGATTCAAAAATAATGAATAAGTCCCCAGATTTGGTGTAAGGGAAATTTCAAAGTGAATCTGATGTTCACTTAGTTTGCTGAGACCCAAACAGCTGCAGTAGAGAACAAGTGCATATACAGCAAGTTCACGGTTAAGAGTACTAAAAAATATGGGATCAATATAACTGTAAGAGAGATCGACGGAAGCAAGATATTTTGGCAAGCATACAATAAATATAGTTTCAGCACCAAGTCTTGTATACTATTGTAAGTATATAGTGCCCCTGCCCCCACAGATGCTTTTGCCATTGGTCTGCAGAAACAAGGAGAAAGTGCCAGAGCTTTGACTGGCAAACAAGCAGACTCCATGACATAATAGGTCTACCACAGTCTTCTTCTCTCTGTCCAGCAGCACCTCAAGCTCAGCTCCACAAATTGCTTCTTCCTGCTTTTAAAACTTTTTGTTGTTAACTGCCCTTGAGTTGATCTCGACCCATGGCGACCTTATGGTTGAGACATCTCCACTGCTCTGCTTAAATCCTGCAAACCCATACCCATACCTCCATCCAATAGAGCCTATCCATCTGACATGTGGTCTTCCTCTCTTCCTACTTCCCTCCACCTTTCCCAGAATTATTGCCTTTTCTAATGAGTCTTCTCTTCTCATGATGTGTCCAAAGTACAACAGCCTCAGTTTGGTCATCTTGGCTTCCAGGGAGCTTTCCATTTTGATCTGCTCTAGGACCCATTTATTTGTCTTTTTGGCTGTCCATGGGATCCTCAACACTTTTCTCCAGCACCACATTTCAAAGGAGTTGATTTTCTTTCTATCATCTTTCTTAACTGTCCAGCTCTCACATCCATACATGGTAATAGGGAATATAATGGATTGTATGCTTCTAACTTTTGTGCTCAGTTGTATATCTTTGCATTTTAGAATCTTTTCTAGTTCTTTCATAGCCACCCCCCCTCCATTCTTAGTCTTCTTCTGATTTCCTGCAGTCCCCATTTCTATCAATGTTTGATCCCAGGTATGGGAATTCTTTTACTGTTTCTATTTTGTCATTGTTTAGGTTGAAATTGTGAAGGTCCTTGGTCATTATTTTTGTTTTCTTTATGTTCAACATTAAGCCTGCCTTTGCATTTTCTTCTTTGATCTTTCTTAATAGGTGTTCCAGCTCTGTGAGGTTTTCTGCTAGTATTATGGTGTCATCTGCATATCTTAGATTGTTGATATTCCTTCCTCCTATTTTCGCTCCTCCTTCTTCTGTGTCCAAGTCTGCTTTTCTTATAATACGTTCTGCATACAAGTTAAGCAGATAGCATGGAAGTATGCAACCTTTTCTGACTCTTTTGCCAACTGGGAACCATTCTGTTTCTCCGTGTTCTGTTCTGACAGTAGCCTCTTGTCCTGAGTACAGATTCCTCATCAAGACTATCAGATGTGTTGGCACTCCCATGTCTAAGGGTGTTCCATAGCCTTTTATGGTCTATGCAGTCAAAGGCTTTGCTGTAGTCTGTAAAGCACATGCTGATTTTCTTTTTGAATTCCCTGGTGCACACTATTAGCCATCGTATGTTTGCAATGTGATGACATCTCTTCAAATATTTAAACATGGCTATTGTATCACCTTTTAACCTTAGAGCCTTAAATGAAAAGGCTTTGTTGTAGTCTATAAAGCACATGCTGATTTTCATTTGGAATTCTCTGGTGTGCTCCTTTAGCCATCGTATGTTTGCAATGTGGTCCCTAGTGCCTCTTCCTTTCCTGAACCCTGCTTGGACCTCTGGGATTTCTCTCTCCATGTATGGTTGGAGTCTATGTTGCAGAATTTTGAGCATAATTTAGTGCTATGGTCCTATAGTTGCTTCCATCTCTTGTGTCTCCCTTTTTGTGGACAGTGATGTATATTGACCACTCCCAATCTGTTGACCATTGTTTTGTTTTCCATATCTGTTGACACCTAGATTTTACAGTCTCAGCATATCAAAATGGCTGAAAAAATATGCCTCAGTGACTCATACTGTCCAATACTTCACAGGTGAAAAAAGGGATGCTCCTATGCACAGGGGCCTAGGTAGGCACAATGGTAGCACTAGGCAATCTTGGGAAGATGGCTTCTTTGGCATAGCTTAGTTAGTATTCCAACCAATACCTAGAAAACAGATCATGTGTTTACCCTCCAATATTTCATAGGTGAAAACTAGAACACATGTGCCTAAGTAATATCAACAGGTAGAAAACACAAGCAGCTATTTGGTTTTGCCTGAGCCTACTGGGAAGAGAAAGATTCTGCCCCCTCGACTTCTCTCTTCCCTCCTGAATTAATTGAGTATAACCTAATTTTGTACTTTGAACACAGTCTGCAGCAAGTGAAGTAAGCAGAGGATAAAGAGGGCAAATGAAAGGAGGAGAGGGAATCTGGGATATTTGAAAAGCAACAGAAAAATCGGGATGACAGAGGATTAACTGGGACCATCCCTGCCAAGTATATGGATCATGCCAGATCACTTATATATAGGATGACAAAGGAAATGTAGGTGGATGGTTTTAGAAACAGCTGCTCTCCTCAAAGCAGGTACAACATGAAAAAGCATATGCTTCAAACAGCATGGAAATTGCAAAGATAATTAAAAATTGTTTCCTAACACTGCAGCTGCAGGCAGCAGAGTCTTTGAAATCATCTGGAAACAGGCACATCTTGCTGTGTTGGATTCTGTTTTGTATGTACACCAGTAGTTCCAACTATGTTAACTGTTCATCTGTGTCAATCAAAGTTAACTTAAGCAAGTGTCCCGTATCCTACCCATTTAATTTGATGCTACTTCAAATGAAAATGACAAAAATCCATGACGTTACTAGAAACATTATCCCCTGAGAAAAGTCAAATAAAATGGAAGTTGTCCAGGCCATTTAGTGTCAATATGAAGTCTTTATGCTGAAATCTCTTCTCAAATTTTAGTTGAGGTAGGACACTCTCTCCAATACAAAATGTCAACATTTTCTTAGGGACATTCCTTATCTTCAACTTAACTGTAAATATTGACCAACAAGGAAAGTCAACATGAAGATTTTGAAAAATAAAGGCATCATAACAAAACTACCTCTGGAGTAAAAGTTATTTAATATAGAAATAATATGAATATTTTTGTCTATTACCTTTGAAAATGCAACAATTTTTAAAGATATTGTTGCGAGGTATAATGAGTTCATTACAAAATCCATCAGGTTCCACCAGTCATGAATATAATCTTGAAGGCCACCATCCCACATTTGTTTAATTTCACCCCAGATAAACCCTGAAAATATAAAAAGTAGACATTTTAAACATGCTTTGGTACAACATATAATACAGATTGCATTTAAAAAACAGTATCCATAATTATTTTGGATTGCGAACAATCCCAAGGGCACACTGCAGCTCAGCCTCTGTTACATAGCAGGGCTGAAGCTGTTCTTCTCAGTATTACCAGCACTGAAATCAGCAGGACTAGTCTGAAAGTCAATACATTGTGAATTCTGAATCCAATTTATAACCACCTTTCAAGTTTTTATTTTCTGCTAATGAATCATTTTATACAAGACTCCCTACAATTCTGCATAAACAACATATTTTTCTTTTATTTTCCTCAGGGGGCTGCCCACATCCTTTTCTAATAGCATTTGTGGGGACCTGCATGTGATGAAAGTTTCATTCCCTTCAAGTTGAATTTATTATTGGAAAAGAAATCTTTTATGACCTCGGACAGCCATTGACACACCTTTTGTTTTCCATAGTAGTCAGAACTTATTTAGCACATGCATTCTGAGGAATGGCTAATTGGAAACACTTATCAGATTTCATGCATCCAGGTGCTTGCAGAATCGAGACATATTTTAAGCTGCTAAGGAACTTCACATGGAATCTGGCATACCTTTGAAAATAATGGTTTTAGAGGGGAGTATGTAAGGAGTCTTTTTAAGTCACAATCCTACAACAAAGATCTACCAGTTGAGTGAATCAGAACCACCCCTGCCCTGAAGGGAGAGAGAACTATCTTTGAAATAAAAGGCAAATATTACATGATTTTTATTATCATGCTTCACTAGATACTTATTTCTCATTCAGCCTCAATCTTTTATTTAGTGCAAGGAGAGGTGGGAAAAAAGTTCATCCAACACCCTCCTACCATCTGAAGCTGCAAGGAGAGGTAGGAAAAGCTGTGTGAGTCCATCTCAGCCCCCCCCCCCCCCCAGAGAGGAGAGGATGGGCAAGGGAAACCAAACAAGGGCCAGAAGACAGATGAGAGACTAAAATAGACATGAGGAGGGAAGGGAAAAGGAGGGAGAAGAAGGGTAGGGAAATGACTGATTCAACAATAATGGGAGGAGGGAGAATGACATAAGGAAACAACTACTTGGCAGCAGCAGTAGTGGTGGGTGTCACTAAAGTGAAGAACAGCAGTGACATCTTAGCTAACACTTGTTAGCACTGTGCATGGGGAGGTGTAGGTGGTCCTCCTTGTGTAATCCCCCCCCCCCAGAAAACCCTATGAGGAGACATTGAAAGTGTCACACAGGCATGACAAGAGCACTAACAGAGAGAAATATAGAAACTAAAGGAAAACACACTTGCAAGAGCAGCTAAGAGCAGTCAAAAATGACAAAGCAAGCAGGAAACACTCTCAGAAAGACAAACCCCATCAGAAGCAGCACCACACATAAAATGGGGAATGTGAGAAGCATGAGCCAAGGGAAGCTAGACATAGTGAAAATGGAAATGCAACGCATGAACATAGCAGTACTGGGGGTGAGTGAGTTAAAATGGACAGGAAGGGGCCACTTTGAATCAGACAACCACACAGTGTTTTACTCAGGGAATGAAAAGACAAGAAGAAACGGGGTGGCTTTCATACTAAGAAAAGATGTTGCAAAAGCAGTCAGAGGACACAATGCAAAATCAGGCTCACCAATCATCTCAATAAGGCTCCACGGGAAACCTATGAATATCACTATAATTCCAGTATATGCACTGACCCCTGAGGCAAAACAAGAAGAAACTGATAGATTTTATGAAGGAGTACAGGAAGAAATTGACCACACACCAACACAGGATGTCAAGCTGATCTCTGGAGATTGGAATACAATGGTTGGAAGTAAAGAAGAATCAAAAACAGTAGGCAGATTTGGACTAGGCAAAAGGAATGAAGCAGGGTAGTGACTGATAGATTTTTGTGAAGCCAGCAACCTATTCATTGCAAACACATTTTTCATAAAACCAGAGAAAAGGTTATACACATGGACATCACCAGATGGCCAACTCAAAAACCAAATAGATTACATAATTGGAAATAAAAGATGGCGAAGTTCCATACTGGTGGCCAAGACTAGACCAGGTGCTGATTGTGGCACAGATCATGAACTACTAATTTCAAAAATAAAAGTAAAACTCAAGAAGAGAACAAAACCAATCATCATACCAAAATACGATTTAAACTAAATTTCCACAGAATTTATTGACAATATAAGGAACAGATTTGCAGTACTAAGTATAATAGATTGTGAACTGGAAGAGCTTTGTTCTGAAGCCAGGGACAAAATAAAAGAAGAATGCATAAAGGCAATTCCAAGAGACAAAAGGAAAGTGAAGAAACCATGGATGACAGATAAAACACTACAAGCAATGAAGGAAAGAAGAGAAGCAAAACAAAAAGGAGATAAAAATAAACTAAGAAACATGAACGCAACAGGACATGGCTAGTGCACAAAGATTAGGAAAATTATTACAATGACAAATGTAAAGAAATAGAAGACAACAACAAAAAGGGAAGAAGTAGAGACCTATTCCACAAGATTCAAGAAATCAAGGGATTGTTCAAACCAAGGACCGGGACACTCTACAACAATAAAAGTAACATAATTCAAGACCAGGAAGGAATAAAAAGATGTTGGATGCAAGACACAGAAGAACTATACAAGAGAGATGACAAAATGAAGGACACATGGAGAGAAGAGCCATATGAAGATGAACCCCAAATTCTACAAAGTGAGGTGGAAACTGCAATAAGAGAACTAGCGAAAAACAAAACACCAGGAACAAATGATATTCCAATTGAACTGCTGCAATCCAGCAGTTGACAAAGTCAACTCTAGAGCTAACCAACATATGTCAACAGATATGGAAAGCAAAATGATGGCCAACATATTGGAAGTGATCAATATACATCCCCATCCACAAAAAAGGAGGCACAAGAGACTGCAGCAACTATAGGACCATAGCACTAATCGCCCATGCAAGCAAAATTATGCTCAAAATATTGCAACATAGACTCTAACCACACATGGAGGGAGAAATATCAGAGGTCCAAACAGGGTTCAGGGAAAGAAGAGGCACCAGGGATCACACTGTAAATATATGATGGCTAATGGAGTGTAGCAGGGTGTTCCAAAAGGAAATCAGCATGTGCTTTATAGACTATAGCAAAGCCTTAGACTGCATAGATTATGAAAGGCTATGGAATACCCTTAAAGACATGGGAATGCCAGCACATCTAATAGTCCTGATGAGGAATCTGTACTCAGGACAAGTTGCTACTGTCAGAAAAGAACACGGAGAAACAGAATTGTTCCCAATTGGCAAAGGAGTCAGAGAAGGTTGCATATTTTCACCCTATCTGTTCAATTTGTATGCGGAACATATTATAAGAAATGCAGGCTTGGACACAGGAGAAGGAAGAGTGAAAATACGAGGAAGGAATATCAGCAATCCAAGATATGCAGATGACACCATAGTAGTAGCAGACAACCTCACAGACCTGGAATAACAACTAAGGAAGATCAAAGAAGAAAGTGCAAAGGCAGGCTTACTGTTGAACATAAACAAAACAAAATAATGACCACAGAGAACATACACACATTCAAACTAGACAATGACAAAATAGAAATAGTAAAAGAGTTCTCATAACTGGGATCAAACATTGATCGGAATGGGGACTGCAGCCAGGAAATCAGGAGAAGATTAATAATGGGGAGGGCAGCTATGAAAGAACTAGAAAAGATCCTAAAATGCAAAGATATACAATTCAGCACAAAAGTCAGAATCATACAAGCTATTGTATTCCCTATTACCATGTATGGATGTGAGAGTTGGACAGTCAAAAAAGAAGATAGGAGGAAAATCAACGCATTTGAGATGTGGTGCCGGAGAAGAGTGCTGAGGATCCCATGGACAGCCAAAAGGACAAACAAATGGGTCCTAGAACAAATCAAGCCAGAAATATCCTTAGAAGCCAAGATGACAAGACAGACTGTCGTATTTTGGACACATCATGAGAAGGCATGAATCATTGGAAAAAGACAATAATGTTAGGAAAGGTGGAGGGAAGTAGAAAGAGAGGAAAGCCACATGCTAGATGGATGGACTTTATTAAAGAGACCACGAATATGAGTTTGCAGAAGCTGGGCAGAGCGAAGAGGACTGTGGGTGGGTGGGGGGAGGCGGCTGGAGATGTCTCATCCATAGGGTCACCATGGGTCAAGACTAAAGTGAAGGCAGTTAACAACAACAAAGTAAACTATTCATGTACTCATCATTTGAGTTAGAACAAACTCCTCACCACCACCAAAAAAAGGAATTTTTTGTCACTTGAGGATTTATGGAATTGACTTGTCTAAATTCCTCCTACAAGGCAATCATTGCAGCAAAGGAAATAGCAACTTCCGGAGGAAATATGAATTCTTGCCTCAAGGTAATTCTGTGAAACAAGATTTAGTAATTTCTGAAGAGGGGTTATATTACTAATAATGCCAAAATTCAGTTCCCTAAGCTTTTGTTTTTCCTCTTTTCCCTCTTTTTGACATATTTCAATCTCTTTCTTTCCTTTTTTTCTCAATCTAATGCATATCAGTGGAGTCTTCCACTTGAGAATGACTTAGAAAACAGTGCTCAAATGCATGAGCAGCGTACTTTCCCTGTGTTCAGCTAAGGGACTCTGAAGAGTTTTGAGGCCCAAGACCGCTTACTTTACAGAAGGCTCCTTGGCATGCAGCATCCCATCCAGACAGGTGGACCAGATGTCCACCTTTTCCAGGACATGTCCTATATTTTAGCCTCCTGTCCAGGAGGAATCCCAAAGTGTTATCCATTTTGAGCAGGACTAAGAAGAATGGATTTACATTTATATTAAGTGTTTTTAGCTTTTATTTGGGAATGTCCTATATTTTTCATGAATGTCCTGAATTTTGAGTTGCCTTGTCCTCCTTTGCAGTTAGGACATCTGGTCATGCTGCATTCAGACAAATAAAGGGGAATAAATCTAAGAGGGGTTGCGGACTGCCAGAAATAGTGCAAATTGAGTCCACTTTTAGGGTTAGGGTTAGGGATAGGGAATCATGGGAACTGTAGTTTATTGTGGCACCAGAGCTCTCTGACAGAGAAGGCACAATGTCTCAGAAAAAACAACAACACAATTCCCATGATTCCCTAGCACTAACCCTAAAAGTGGACTCAATTTGCACTATTTCTGGCAGTCTGCAACCCCCCCTTAGTTCATCTACAAAAAAGGAAACATCTCTTGACAAGTACAGGACTTATCCTCCTAACATATCCACCCATCATACCCTCTCCTCTATCTGGGGCTCAGATTCTGGAGAATCAGAAAAGGAAGGAGAGGATGAATTTGGCTTCCTAGCCTCAAATCTCATAGAACAGAATGTGTACCTATCTTGATTCCAGCATATATTTTCTGGAATATGATGTGAGAATAATTTTAAAGAGGAAGTGATCATTTGAGCATGAAGAGAATGCCTTTACCCCATCCCTTCAGAGTCATTATGAATTTCATTACCTATGAGTCATTAAAACAAATTGCATTCTCTAGGTACCTCTCATTCTCCCCCATTTTCCCTTCTGAATAAATAGGATTAATTTTCTAGATGAGGAGTTATTTCTAGACAGGTTTCAGTTCCACATCTTTCAGGTTTGCAATTATTCTTGAGAATTACATGTCCCAGAGTTTCCTGGCTCACGCTGACCTTTTCTGTTGGTTGGGCAATTGGTTGCAGGAGTGGGAAGAAGCACAGGCAACCAGAGAGATAGGAAATGAGAGGTGAAGATTTTTATGATTATATTTTCAACTATTTACAAGAATATTTTCTCCTCCTAAATTTGCAAGTCCTAGAAGAAATGTTGGTCAATAAACTTGCAAGTACAGTAGGACCCCGTATTGTGCTAGGGATCTGTTACAGGACTCTTCACGTATAACAAATTTTGCGTATATTCTGGAACTCTATTTCTTTTACCTGATGTGCATAGCCAAGTGTTCTCTCTAGACATTTTCTAGGTGCCCCAGGGTATTCTTTTGTCAGAAATTGGCCATGCCTGTGTACAAACATGACTGAGGGATCTGCAGGTCTTTGCATATAACTAAAAATGCATAATATGAACTTGCATTATATATATACCCTTCTCTTCAGGAATGCTCTTCAGAAAGGCTTACAAATTGGTAATTAGACTGCCCTACTGGATCCTACTGTATTAAAACCTATCAGAAAATCATTCCAGTAGGATTTTGTGATAAAAAATTCTTTCAGACTTGTGCACATTTGTACAGTAGTGCTGCTTCCTCAAAAAATAACCAAAATTTCCAGAAGCATCTTCACAAGACTTAAATTGCATAACAACAACAACAACAACGTTCTCAGTTTAACATGTTCTGCTGTACCTATAGGCTTCACAGATTTAGTCCAAGCTGCAAAATGTTGAGAAACTGTAGCTTAGGATCATAAGTATAGCAAAATGCTATGTAGACGATATGGATGTGGTGTAAAATCCCTGTGCTGAAATAGTTCCTATTTCATCCTGTCTTGAAGTAAGTGGTCTGCTGGTGGCGGAGAGGTGACTTAGGTCCCAGATTTGTCTGTTCATTGGGTTAGACTTGAGGAAGTCTATGCAACTGAGGCTATTGAAGCTCCCCTTCCCTGATACAAGTACCAAATGGCAGGATAGAGTTGAAAGGGACATTAACAGCCTTATTGCATGAGAGAAAGAAAGTTGAAGGAGAACGGGAGATTAGTGGCTTTCTCCATTACTTTCTGTGTGCTGTCACAGCACTTATGTCTTTTCTTAAGGGGAGGCAGTCATAAAAACATGCCTTTTGTCAAACAGATTTTTCCAGTGCTATGAAAGACATGCTTTTATATATTGAGGAAGAAAAGTGTTATGATGGCATTCAGAGAGGAATGGAGAAGCCTATTACTCTCCTGCTCTGTTTCAACTATCTTTTCTCATGCGATAAGGCTCTAAATGTCATCTAGGCTGCATCTGCAATGGAGAAATAATACACTTTGACACCATTTTAACTACCATATTTTAGTGCTATGGAATTCTGGCAACTATAGTTTTGTGAGACATCTAGCCTTCTCTGTCAGGAGCTCTGGTGCTACAACAAACTACAATTCCCAGAATTCCATAGCATTGAGCCTGGGCAGTTAAAGTGGTGTCAACCTGGATTATTTCTGCACTGCTGATGCAGTTCTAGTCCAGCCTATTGCTTGGCACACAATAGCAACAAGTAAAATATTCTTCCTCTGTATTTCTGTACCTCTACCACACAGGGTTTTTATTAGAACACATTAAACACGTTAAAGTTTTTTTGTTTGCTGAATTAAAATAACATTCATCCTGTTTCATCCTGAAACAGAGTCCTATAAAGCATGCTATTTTGTAACTTTTTGGTCTGAACTATCTCCTAATAAAAAGTGATTGATTGTTTCCTCCCCCTTTAATACAATAATATAGTTTCAAATATCATATGAACATAAGTATCTGCCAAAAATCTTTCTTTTTATGCCCTTTTTATTGTAAAATCTCAAATTAGTCTCTCAGAAATCCATTTGTCTTGCATGTTCATACTCAACAGACACATTAGGTTGATGACTTAAATATTATTGTTGCATAGTAGAATGCCGGCAATTTGTAATAACTATACAAACATCTTTCAGCTCTTATGGCAGTCACTGGTAGGTCCAAATTAAATAAAATGAAAAAATGAATAAAATATTTGTTAAATCCATAGGAATTTGTATATTTCATTCAAAATTAGCTGCAGATGTTTGAGTCTCATGTTATAAGCCATAGGGGGAAACTATTTTCTTATAGTGGATTATCCATCTATCTATCTATGCAGCCATTGGGGTATAATGTGTAAAGCAGCCCATTTACTAACACATATTTGGGGTTTGTAAATCCTCCCACTGTTCACAGGTACAACATCCCTGATTATTATGGGATTTTTTCTCTCTTGCCATGTATTCCAGATGCTGTCATGTTGAAAGTGGGGAGACATGTTGGTGGCCGCTCTATCTTCATGTTTTTAACACTGGGAGTAATTAGAGAGAGGCAGATATGAGGAAAAAGTCCATGACTGGCAACACCTTCACTTCACAGCTGGTTTTACACATACCAAAAAAAAAATTAAAGAGAAAATTAAAAGTTGCTGTCTCAGAATGGATGAACAAATCACCTTCAAAATACTTGTTTCTGTTATGTTCTCCCCACTCCTGCACTGCACCAGCTGGACCCAGTCAAACTTGGGTCAAACTCAGAAACTGGGCAAAATGTGCCCAGTCCTATATTTGATGCAAATGCTGAGTTCATATATAACTTCTTGTCAACTGCAGATAAATTAGTACAGCAGATGGTATATCCCCATCTGCTGGACAGAAATAAGAGAATTCTGAACATCTTATACCAGTGACTCTGATCATTAATATTCACACAATATGGCCACTGACAATATTTTGTTCAGTCACCATATTTCTCAGTTAATAGGGAATGGTATTTATATATGTTTGAATATATTTATATATATTTGAATATATAAATATATTCATTTATAGCATGAAGGTGGTAGGGGTGAATAAATCTAACTATTTACATCACTTTCCGTTTACATGTATAAAGAACCTTGATTTGACTTTATCTACTAATGTAATAGTTTGGAATGAAGGTTCTGATCTATTCCAGTGCCCTGCTTCACATTTCTCTTCTAGTGCTGCAAGGCAATTGCTGAAGAATTAGACAATTCAACTGTATTTGCTTTACTAATACATTTACCCAGGACCCACGGTAATATCATCCATTCAACGATGGTTGGTGGAGGCCCCTGCATGTTCAGATCTGATCTGTCAATGTGCTGAGATGCAAGCAGCAGAAGGAACAAGAAAGTCAAGTAGGATGCAGTATGGCAGATAAATTTGATGAATGGTTTCCTGATGAACAGCCCCAGCGGGCTCTTGGGAGCAATCAGATAGCAGACAGAAAAGACGGGAAAAAGGAATCCAATGATGACGCAAGTCAACATCTTCACAGCCCAATGGCGCCTTCTCCAGCCTGGGAACTCATCATACCAGCGAGAGGCAAGGAGCTGTTGGCAGTTCGGTTGGGCAACAAACTGAAAGAAAAGGAACAGTTAAATCTTTCCCACCTGGTAAACCATTATCTATTGCACTATATAAGCCATGTTGTCATCATCATCACCAGCAATGTTTATACCTTATCTTTACCCTAAAACTGGGACTCAAGGTGACTAGAATGAATTTCAGGACTTCCAATGCAGCTTTATTTGCTCACTGTGCAACTCAAATTTCCCTGTAAGACTAATTTAAATTGCTCCTCTTTCTGCATAAATATTAATGATACAAGAATGTTCTTTATTTTTTTCAGTCACCATATTTCTCAGTTAATAGGGAATGGTATTCCTCCCTCCCCCCCCCCCCCTTTTCACTGTGGTCCAGCCTTTGGAAATGACACCTGGGGGAGTGCTCTGTTCATGCAACATTTACAAATACTGGTGCTCTCTCAAAGACCGGATTTGATAAATCTAACATTAATGTTATCTTTCAAATTCAGTTAGTTTCCCCCCCCCACCTATTTTGTCTCAGACCACAGTGAAAACAAGAAATAATTTAATCTTTCAGAATACAGATTATACTGCATACAGATAACAATATCTGATTTACATTGTATATAATACATATAATTAAATATAATAATTTTTCTCTACTGAATGAAATAATGTTGTTGTTGTTGTTGTTGTTGTTGTTACTGTCCTGCCCCTTTTCCAGGACTGGGACTCAGGGTGGCTTACAACATTAAAAACACCATACAGTTAAAAACATGCAAAAAGAGTACATTATAAGATCAAAATACTACAATAAATAAAACAAATTCCATGCTAAAATATCAGATACTTTAAAAAGATAGAGATGCTTAAAATACATTAAAACGATATAGCCCCCCAGGCCATTCTCTAAAAGCATTCTGTTTTGAATGCCTATCTGAAGAGGAAGGTTTTTGCCTGTCAGCGGAAGGCCATTAAAGAAGGGGCCATTCTGGCCTCCCTGGGAAGGGAGTTCCAGAGTCAAGGGACAGCCATGAAAAAGGCCCTCTCTCATGTCATCTCCCCCCCCCCCAACCATGCTTTGTGATGGTGGTGGGATGGAGAGATGTGCCTCACCTGAGGATCTCAGAGCCTGTGCTGACTCATATAGGGAGATACAGTCTCCCAAATAGCCTGGACCTGAGCCATAGAGGGCTTTATAGGTCATCACCTAATTTGTTTTTACTGTTGTACTGTATTTTTACTGTAAGCCTCCCCGACTGATCTCAAAGGGGCGAGGTATAAATAATAATAATAATAATAATAATAATAAATTATATCACCAGCACTTTGAATTGTGCCCAGAAACAAATTGGCAGCCAGTGGAGCTGTTTCAACAGGGGTGTTGTGTGATTTTTATAACCTGCCCCTGTTAGCAGCCTGGCTACAGCTCTTTGGACCAGCTGACATTTCTGAACACTCTTCAAAGGCAGCCCCATGTAAAGCGTGTTACAGTAGTCCAAATGTGATGTAACAAAGACATGTACCACTGAGACCAGATCTGGCATCTCAAGGAATGGGCACAGTTAGAATCATAGAATCACAGAGTTGGAAGAGACCACAAGGGCCACCCAGTCCAACCGCCTGCCATGCAGGAACTCAAAATCAAAGCATCCCTGACAGATGGCCATCCAGTCTCTGTTTAAAGACCTCCAAAGAAGGAGACCACCATACTCCAAGGAAGTGTGTTCCATTTTCAAACAGCTCTCACTGTCAGGAAATGCCTCCTAATGTTGAGGTGGAATCTCTTTTCCTGTAGATTGCATCTGTTGTCATCCTGTCCTCTGGGATATTAGCTATTCCTCCTAATTTGGTATAATTTGGAAATTTGATAAGCATGCCCTCTATTGGCACACAAGTTTTAAATGTGCAAAAGCACTCCTGGTCATTGCAGAGACCTGGGCCTGCAGGTTCAAAACTGAGTCCAGGCGTACCCCCAAACTGCGAACTTGGGTCTTCAGGGGAAGTGTGACACAGGCTTTTCCTGATCTGCCTTCCGACTGACCAGGAGCACCTCTGTCTTATCTGGTTTAAGTTTTGGCTTGTTCGCCCTCATCCAGTCTATTACAGATGACAGACACTGGTTTAGGACCAGGACAGCCTCCTTGGATTGAGGTGGAAAGGAGTAGTAGAGTTGAGTGTCATCAGCATCTTGATGACACTGCACCCCAAACTCTGGACAACCTCTCCAGCAGCTTCATGTATATGTTAAATAGCATAGAGCACAACACAGAACTCCGAGGGACCATGCAGGTCAGCAGCACCTACAGGAGTGGAGCCGCTGTAAAACAATACCTCTAAGTCCCATCCCAGAGAGGTGGCCCAGAAAGGATACCTTGGTTGATGGTATCGAAAGCCACTGAGAGGTCCAAGAGAACCAGGAGGGACACACTCCCCCTGTCTAGTTCCCTGTGTAAGTCATTCACCAAGGTGACCCACGCTGTCTCTGTTCTATAACCAGGCCTGAAACCCAACTGATAATATAGACAATCCGTTTCATCCAGTGACCCCTGGAGTTGGAAAGACACCACACATTCTAAAACCATGCCCAAAAATGGTAGGTTGGATACTGGCCAATAATTATTCATTATGGTGGGATCCAGGGATGGCTTTTTTTAAACAGAAGCCTCACAACTGCCTCCTTTAGGCAAGATGGAACTCTGCCTTGTTATAGGGAGACACTGACTACCTCTTTTACCCACTCAGCCAGTCCCCTCCTGGTCTGTTTAATAAGCCAAGAAAGACAAGGATCCAAGACACTTGTGGTGGCTTTTACTTCTCCAAGGATCCTGTCCACATCATCAGGCTGCACAAGTTGAAAAGTATTCATTAACACTGGACAGACAGAAGCCAAGGTTATATCCACTGACATTGTAACAACTATAGCATCCAAGTCAGAGAGGATCTGAGCGACTTTATTTGCAAAATGCTGTGCAAATTCTTCACAGTGGGCCTCCTAGTGGTCTGCATTTGTACTTGAGGGTGAGTGTGTAAAAGATCCCTGACCACTTGAAACAGCTCTGTTGGACGGCTCCATGCAGATGCAATGCTGGCAACAAAAAATAATTTTTTTGCTGCTGGCATTGCCATAGAATAGGCCTTCAAATAAGTGCTAGCCTGTGTTTGGTCACATTCACTTTGAGTCTTCTGCCAATGTTGCTCTAGTCTCCATCTCACTTGTTTCATCACCATCAACTCCCTGGTGAACCAGAGGGCTGGTTTGGTTCAGCTCCATAAGAGGGGACACTCAGGAATGATTCTGTCCACCACCCTGATGATTTCCCCATTCCAAAGGTTGGTCAGAGCTTCAACAGAATCGCCTGCCAAAGTGACAGGAAACTCCTCAAGAACCCTCAGGAATCCATCTGGATCCATCAGACTCCTTGGCTGCACCATCCTAGTTGGTCTCCCACTACTGCAGAGGCTCCAACTCCCAGTGAGTCTAAACTTGACCAGATAATGATCTGTCCATTACAATGGAACCGTGGAAAGTTCTACCACACCAAGATCATCATCACCCCATCCAGTACAGAAAACAAGTTCCAAAGTGTGCCCAGCAGCATGTGTAGGGCCAGTTACCAATTGGGACAGTCCCATGGTTGTCATGGAGGCCATGAAGTCCCGAGCCACTCCTGAAAGAGCAGTCTCAGTGTGGATGTTGAAGTCCCCCAGCACTAATAGACGAGGAGACTCCAACACCAACCCCGAGACCACCCCAACTAGCTCGGGAAGGGAGACTGTTGTGCACCGGGGTGGGCGGTACACCAATAGAATCCCTATTCTGTCCCGGCTACCCATCTTTAAATGAACACACTCAAAACCTGTAGACTGTTCGAGGGGGCATCTAGTCAGGGGGATGGAATCATGATAGGCCACTGCAACTCCACTTCCCTGTCCACCAGGTCTTGCCTGCTGCTGCACAGAGAATCCTGATAGGCAAAGTTGAGAGAGATTAACCCTCACTCCAGTCTCATCCAACCAGGTCTCTGTTATGTATAACTTTGTCAGGTCAGCTTGTTCTTCCAGGATGAAGTCCTGAATGGCAGCTGTTTTACCATTCACTGACCTGACATTCAGCAGCAGCAACTTCAACCTGGTGGTGGTGGTGGTGGTGGCTGTCACCAAAGCTATCCATACTATTTGGACTGGGAGACAGCTTGGGGACCACAAGCACCCTCTTGTGCTCCCCTCTTCCTTGGTATTTTAATTGTCCTCTCTTTCCGTATCTCCCTCTGCCCTGAATGATTCCAATAGCTGCTCCCTGACTCTACATCCCCTCCCTCCTCAGGAGAACACATCCTTGCTCTGTTAGGCTGACAGGCCAGTAGCTATTAAAATAATTCACTAAACAGACAGACAGATAAGAAGAACAGAGATAGTCAAAACAGACAACAATCAGGGGGAAAAAGCCAGGACCTTGCCCTTTGTACCCAGCATGAATATGCTGAGTCAGGGCCCCAGTCCTGAAGAGAGAAGGAATCCCACAAGGAAGACAGAGGTCCAAGCAGCTGTAAAACCAGCAGCTTCTTCTTTCCAGTGCCCCCAGATAGTCACTGTGGTCCTCCCTCTCTTTCTGACAGTCTGTTTTACAACAGAGCCCTGCAGGTCCTGGTTTTATGGCCCTAGCAGGCAAAGCACTGCCTACACGAGAAACACTCCTACATGAGAAGAATTACTTTAGAAATACTCAAGACTATATAATTTTACTATCCCCCTTTGCAGACGGCACTTTGTGCCATCTTGGAGGCAAGGAAGGGGAAGGGCAGTCTCATGCTGAGTGCCCCAACCCCTTCCTGAAGATGTCATCAGAGTGTCCGTCGTTGCACACGATGGGTGCTCCGCTGACATCCTTCCGGCTCAGCGTCCAGACACACTGAGCTGGAAGAGACGCCGAAGAGGTGCGGTCCGCCTCTTGGAGCGCCCTTTCCGCACCTTGTGCTCCTTCCAGGGCCGGAAAAAGAGTGGATTGGGGTTGAGGAGTGCGGCAGCCTCGGCCCCAATCCGTGGCTTCTCGGGGCGGCCCATGGCCGCCCGTCTGCAGAGGCCCTATAACACACAGGTGGGTGTGCACCCAATTCAATGTGGCACACTTTCCTTTTAAACTGAAAATCACCTACAGCTTCCCATGCTAAGATCAAGAATATTTTGAACTAAGGGCCTAAGCAGACGGCACAAAGCGCCGTTTTTTCGGCCAGGAAGGGAGGGGCATCCTCACGCTGGGCGCCCCAACTCCTTCCCGAATACATCATCGGAGCGCCCGTCGCTCCGCACGGCCGGCGCTCTGACGATGCACTTCCGCTGCAGCGTCCACACACGCTGCAGCGGAAGAGGCGCCGAAGGTGCGCCCAAGGCCTTTTGCGGCGCACCTTCAGCATCTTGTGGAAGGAGCGCTATTTTAGCGCTCCTTCCTGGGCCCGGGAAGCTGTGCATTGGGGCCGAGGAGTGCGGCTACCTCAGCCCAAATCTGCAGCCTCCTGGGACGGCCCACGGCCGCCTGTCTGCTTCCCCCCTAAAATAAAGTCACAATTGTTGTCATTGCATACACTGTGTACAAGATATGGTTCAAGAGTACAATCGGCCTTCAGTATCCAGATATTCTGCATCCAGAGATTCAACTAACTGTGGGTCAAAATATGCACACACACACACACACACACACACACACACACACACAATTCTAGAAAGCAAACCTTGATGTTACTCTTTGATATCAGGGGCACAATTTTACTATACCATTGTATAGTAATGGGACTTGTGTTTTCATGGATTTTGTTATCCATGCATGTCCTGGAACCAATCGCGATAGATACAGAGGTGCCACTAGTTTTGTTTTTCTCTCTGATTCAAAGCATTATTAATTCCTATAACAGTTTTAAGGGAAAAAAATTGCCCTTCATCCTCAGACTCATCATCTTCATCTTCTCCCTGCCCCCATTCTTCATTAATCGCCTTCTGTCTCAATTTTAGAATCCTGTTTTACTGATGGAGAGGAGAGATACTCAGTTGCCCACAAAACTGAGTGTCCAGAGGAGGGTGACCGAAAATGGTGAAAGGTCTGGAAACCAAGCACTATGGCAGCTGGCTTAGGGAGCTGGGTATTTTTAGCCTGGAGAAGTGAAGGTTAAGAGGTGATACGATAGCCCTGTTTAAATATTTGAAAGGATGTTATACTGAGGGAGGAGCAAGTTTGTTTTCTACAGCTCCAGAGAATAGGACTCAGAACAACGGATTCAAACTACAGGAAAAGAGATTCCACCTCAACATTATGAAGAAGGCAAAAGGTACTTATGAAGAAAAACATGCAGATATAGGATGGGGGACACCTGGATTGACAGCGGTACATGTGAAAGGGATCTAGGAATCCTAATAGATCACAAGTTGAACATGAGTCAATAGTATCATGCAGCCACTAAAAAAGCCAATTTGATTCTAGGCTGCATCAATAGAAGTATCATATCTAGATTGAGAGAAGTAATAATGCCACTCTATTCTGCTTTAGTCAGGCCCCATCTTGAATACAGTGTCCAGTTCTAGGCACCACAATTCAAAAAGGGTGTTGAGAAGCTGAAGCATGTCCAAAGGAGGGCGACCAAAATTGTGAAAGGCCTGGAAACTTGCTATATAAGGAGAGGCTTAGGGAGCTGGGTATGTTTAGCCTCGGGAAGAGAAGTTCAAAAGGTGATAGGATAGCCCTGTTTAAATATTTGAAGGGATGTCATATTGAGAAGGGAGCTAGCTAGCTTGTTTCCAGAGAATAGGACCTGGAGCAATGGATTCAAACTAAGGAAAAGAGATTCCACCCAAACATTAGGAAGAAGTTCCTGACAGTAAGAGTTGTTTGATAGTGGAAGATGCTCTGTTAGATTGGAGTCTCTTCTTTGGAAGTTTTAAAACAGAGGCTGGATGGTCATCTGTCAGGGGCACTTTGATTGTATAATCCTGCATGGCAGAAGGGGGCTGGAATGGATGGTCCTTGGGGTCTCTTCCAACTCTATGATTGCCTACAATTGGCCCAACATCAAGCAAGGACCTGAAGTAAGACCTGTGGGTATGGCTAGGGTAACTGGGCTTACAGATACTTGCTTTGGGCTTTGTAACTTTTGGCAGCAGTCATGGCAGCATCATTAGCTGTTGTCTAGGTTGCCACAGGAGGCTGAAGTAATGGAGGCAAAAATCAATATGGATGGCATCCTTGAATCTTGAGTTATACAATGAGCTGTAAATTGGAAGATCATTGTCATTTGTTTTGAGTGCCCACAGCCAAATGCTATGAACCTGGGATTGGTGTGCACACATATGCCTTCAAGTGAAACACTTCAAAGCCCTTATATCTTTTCATTGTACAAATGAAGCCCTGGAATACATCAAGAGCTTAACATTATGCTAGCAATGAACATAAAACATGCCTGCTTTGTTTATCTCCCTCTCTCATGAAGTTGATTTAAAACAAATCCATTGAATCTTTTCCAAATAAATCCCAGGGACTAACATTCCAATGAGCTGTTATCAAAAGGTATTCTTTTAATAAAGCAACCTGGCTGTTATAAGAAAAAGGACATCAGTATTAAAAATCCACGAGCATACAATACAACTTTCATTCCAAAGAAGGTAAAAGGAGGAGGAGGAGGCAGATTCACACAGGCAGTTAGGGGAAGGTATATGCAATCTTAAGAACAAGCAACCTCAGTTCCAGGGGTTTGGATTTAAATTTGTAACTGTAGATCTAGTGTAGATTCAGCTTTCAACATTTTATTGGTTTTCTCCATTTGAACTTTACCCATGCATCAGCTATGTGATTAGCTGTGAATTTTTCAGAGGCCCTTTGGAAATATATCTGAACTTTCCAATAAATAGGTTCTCTCATTTATACCTATCTGGTATAAACAGCAGCAGCAATAACAGCAGTTACTATACAAACTCATTTTCTTTCCCATTATCTACACTTGCTGTTTGATTATCTTAAATTCAGAAATACCTTTTCCTGGAGTTTAGTATTCCTGCCTCTGAACTGGCTGAGGTCTTGGAACCTGCAGGCAATTCTGGGGAACTTCAACATATACACTGAGACCACTTTGGGATTTCATAGCCACCATGGCAACCAAAGTCCTATTTCAGAGCTGAAACCATTGGCATAATTCATGTGGCAGGGATTCTCAGCTGGATGATCAGCAGGTGTTTTAGTGAGAGGTGGGGGACAGTCACAATTACCCTGTTGTCATGAACCAGCTATTGTGCAATTTTACCTCCTTTTACCTTCTTTGGAATGAAAGTTGTATTGTATGCTTGTGGATTTTTAGTACTTGTGGATTTTTAATACTGATGTCCTTTTAAAGTAGACTGTAGACATCAATCCCCTCCTGTACAGGTGAAGAACCCATTTGGATAGTATTTCACTGTATATTTAATATTTATATGAAGCCGCTGGGGGAGATCATTCGGAGGCATGGAGCTCAGTGTCTTCAGTACGCTGACGACACCCAGATATACCTCTCCATGACCAGATCATCGACTCAGACTTCAGATGGCGTCTCTCCTCTTAATGACTGTCTCAGAGCGGTAATGGGTTGGATGAGGAAAAACAGATTGAAGTTGAATTCTGACAAAACAGAGGTACTCGCAGTGACAGGCCCGAAATCAGATCTGGGAATACAGTCTCCAGTCCTGGATGGAGTCACACTCTCCTCTAAGGACTGTGTTCGCAGTTTGGGGGTGCTCCTTGATTCGTCGCTTCACATGACTAGTCAGGTGAATGCGGCGGTCAGGAGTGCCTGTTATCAGCTTCGGCTGATACGCCAACTGCGCCCTTATCTGGGCATGAGGGATCTGGAAGCTGTGGTACATGCCCTGGTAATCTCACGTCTGGATTACTGCAATGCACTCTACATTGCACTCTTAATGGAAAAAAAACTTTGAACAAAAAAAAAGCTAAAGAAGAAAAATGGAACAGAATAACAACAGATCTTATGAATAAAGAATAAGAACTACAAAAGAATCCTTTAGATAAAAAGACACAAAAAGAAACTACAGTATTACAGAAACAACTTACAACATTAGTTAATGAAGATTTAGTTAAAAAATTGAAATTTACCCAGCAATATTACTTCCAACATGCCAACAAACCAAATAAATGATTGGCACACATACTGAGGAAAAAGAAAGAAAAGAGAACAATAAATTAAGTACGATCAGATAATAAAGTGTTCACAACTCAAAGTAAGATCAGGAAAACTTTTTAACATTTTTTTGAACACTTGTATAAAAAAACCTCCAATAGATGTTCCCAACATTCAGAAATACTTAGAAAAAAACCATCAAGAGCCACTGAAAGAGGAACAAAGAATTACTCTGAGTCAATTGGTTACTAAAGAAGAAGTAATTGGAGTGATAAAAAAAAAGAAAAGCAGGGAAGACACTGCGACCTGATGGGTTTCCCATAGCTATTACAAATTATTCCAAAAGGAATTGATTGATCCTTTGAAAGAAACAATGAATGAGATTCTGAAAAGATACTTTCCAGGCTCATGGGAACACACTAATATTGTATTGTTCCCTAAGGAAGGGAAAGACCACACTGACCACAGAAAATTCAGGCCAATTTCACTACTGAATAGGGACTACACATTGTTTGCTGCTATATTAGCTGAAAGACTAAAGAAAGTGCTTATAAGAAAGATTCACAAGGATCAATGTGTGTGTTTTTTACCACAGAGATATGTAAGATCAGACACATATTAAATTTAATTGATTTTCATGATAAGCATAATGAGAAAAAATTAGCTTTGATTTTTATTGACCTCAAAAAAGCTTTTGATAGCGTTAATTGGGATTTTATGTTTAGAACTGTAGATTATTTTGAGATGGGGGAAACTAAACTAAAAAATGGTTGATGGCAATTTACAACAGACAGTATACACAAATCATAATCAATGGAGAAAAAAATGAAGAAAATAACAATACATAAGGGCACAAGACAGGTGTGTCCCCTATCACCACTGTCATTTGTTATGGTTTTTGAATTTCTTTTGTCATAAATAAGAAATGGTCAAAATATAAAGGGGATCAAAATTAAAGTGGTAGAGTTTAAAACAAAGGCCTTTGCTTATGATGTAATGATTTCTTTAAATAACCATTTTGTGATGTGTCTCTCTTATTAACAAAATTTAAGGATTTTGGAAATATTTCAGGTTTAAAGATCAATATGGAAAAGACTGTAATTTTGACAAAAAATCTGAATCAACAGGAAAATAAATTGTTAAAAGAAAAATCAAATTTAAAAATAATGAAAAAGAACAATAATAAACAATAATGAAAAAGAACAATTTAAAAATAATGAAAAATTTAGGAACAGTGATATCCAATAAAAATTCTGAGTTATTTAGTAACAATTACAAGAAAGTATGGGGATTAATAAGGGATCAATTCAAGAAATGGAATAATCTGCAATTATCAATGCTTGGTAGAATCTCAGCAATAAAGATGATTATATTACCTAAGATTTTATTTTTAATACAGAATCTATCAATCATAACAAATGACAAACCCTTCAAGGACTGGAATAGAGACTTGGCCTCCTTCATATGGAATGGAAGGAGGCCAAGAATCAAGCTCAAATACTTACAAGATAGCCAAGAAAGAGGGGTTTGTCAGTTCCTAATTTAAAAATTTATTTTGAGGCTGCTTGTTTAAATTGGAAAAAGACTGGATTCAACTGAAAGATAAAGATCTAGTTAGGGTGGAAGTAGCAGATCTATGATTTGGCTTCCATGCCTTTTTAATGATAAGAAGAAAACAAATAAAGATGTGAACAACCACTTTGTTACGAGGTCATTACTTAAAAGTTTGGAAGAAATATATGTGAGAAAATTCCATCCTGGGCCTCCTCACATGAGGCATTATTTAAGAGTGATCCTTGGTTAAATGAAAACTGGTGGACATATAATGATTTGTTAAAAACAACAACAAAGTAATAGGATAGAATTAAAGATGTTAGAACTAAGGCATGATGGCAGACAATGCAATTGGTTCCTGTTTAGACAAATAACAAAAAGGTATGTGGCCAATATGAAAACACAAGGAACAGAATTAGTAAATACAGAGCTGGGTAATTTATTAACCTCTAGTAAAAGCTCCTTAATGGTAAGATTGTGCAAAGTACTGTTAAAATACGAAATGTAAAGAGAGGTGGTTAAGGATAATATGATCCAATAGGCTCAGAATCTAGGACACCATATTGAGATGGAACAATGGGAACTTAGTTGGAGAAACAGAATAAAATATACAGCTTTACAAGTTTTGAGGGAAAATTATTATAAAACATATTTCCGATGAAATCTCCTGAAAAACTACACAAAATCTCTAAGACCATTTCAGATAGATGCTGGAAATGTGGTAAAGAAAAGGTTACATTTTCTTATCTATGGCAGTCCTGTACTAAAATTAAAGAATTTTGGCAAAAAAACCCCAAGTAATATGTAGAGAGATCTTGTAGCACCTTCGAAACTAACTGAAAGAAAGAAGTTGGCAGCATGAGTAGTCTATGAAAGCTCATGCTGCCAATTTCTTTCTTTCCTTAAACGTGCTAAAAGATCTCTCTACATACTGATTTTACAGACTAAGGGGGGATGCAGACCAGAGCTTTAGGCTGGCCTTGGGGTGGAGTTGGGGCAGGGCAGCCACATGTCAGCTGCCCCAACTCTGCCCTGACTCTGCGCACCCGTCCATATGGCGCACAACATCAGGGCGCCCCCTTGGTGCAGCGCGCATACACGATGTGCCAAAGGGGCACAAATGAGCCAGGGTGGCAGCTCAAATGGCAGCTTTTTGCAGCCCCCGAAAGGAGCTTTTGGGGGTGGTAAAAAGGAGGATCAGAGCCACAGTGTGTGGTTGCCCCGGACCCGATCCGCCACTCCCAGGGGTGGCCCAGAGCCACTCCTTACAGGCTGTGTGCATCAGTCCTAACATGGCTATACCTTTGAATAAAGTAATATGTAAGATTATAAATGTTAAATTGAAATTCTCTCCAGAATTCTTTTTATTAAACATTGTGGAAAATGAAATTGAAAAAAACATGGAAAACTATTGTTTTATCTTATAAAAACAGAAAGATAGCAAAAGAATGGAAACAACAGAGATTACCAGAAGTGGAAGAATGGCTGTCCAAACTACTTGACATCATGGAAGCTGATAAGCTTACAATAATTCTCCAAAAACAAAATGTGAATAAAGTGACAGAAGATTGGGACAAGGTAATGAACGTTATTAAAATGAATGGGATATAGGAATAGATACAGTCTTATAGATACTAAATAATAACTGATGTACATGATATTGAAAATAATATCTCTTTTGGACAGTATCAGCTTTTTGTTAGATAAAAGAAATATACAGACAATCAGAAAATTATAAATACTAATGTTATTAAGATACTTAAATTGGGAATGTAGAAAGCTAAATATTTTCCCTGGTCCCTAGAATCTTGTATTAAAACAATGTTAAAAAAATATGGTTAATTAGAATTATATATTGGATAATTCGAAGTTTTTCCAAGGCAACCCACGCCGCAGCCCAAGGCAACTCCCCCAGCGCCAGGAGGAGGAGGAAGGAGAGGCGGAGAGGCTGCGGCAGAGTCCCAAACCCCTGCAACCCAAGGCAAACCCCCCCCCAGTGCCAGGAGGAGGAGGAAGGAGAGGCGGAGAGGCCGCGGCAGAGTCCCAAAAACGTATGTGTACTGTATTTAAATTTTGCAATACAGTATCCCTTTTTTTGATAATTCGAATTTTGGTCCCTTGGGGTTTGAATTATCCAAGTCCACTGTATATAGAAACATGTGAGTAGGAAAATGTGTGAAAAGTTTTTTTCATTTTTAAATTCAATCAGGAGCACCACTTAAACCCAATATGAAAAGTCATCTTGTGGTTATTTATAATGCAGTATTAGCATAGTAATCTACTGATTTCTCCCAAGAAATGGTGTAAAGGTGAATGAGACATCAGTGTCGGCGAAACAAAGCTTGTCCATCCATTCTTGCATGCTGATTTGTAACAGCTTTTTTTTTTAAGGCTCCAAAAGATTAAACAATTCTTTCTAGCCCAGAGGGCCCACCTGACTGAAGGTTGGATCAGGGATTGCCAACCTGTGAACCTCACACAACCCAGAGGCAATCCTTGGGCCATTGCAGACTTGCCCAAAGGGCTGGCCTGGGGTTAGAGTTGGGGTGGGGCAGCGACCTTCGGAGGCAAGCCCTTTTGGCTCGATGCTGACTGAAGGTACGCACAGTCCCTTGATCCTCCTCCATGGCCAGAGACTCTGCCACAGGGAGACTTGGCTATGAGCCTCTTGAGAGGCCACGGGCTCTGCTGGAATGGGCACAGCAGAGCTAGGGCCGGGCTGAGGCTCCACAGCTGCAGACTCAGGTCCCAGAGGAGGTTCTGGCTCATCCTTCGAGTCATCCTGCATGCAGGGCATGACACAGCCTTCTCTACAATCCCATCTCTCTGAGGTTCAAAACTAAGACTGGTTCAGCATAAATGGATGTGCCTAGTATACTGGACAGCCCAGCAACCTTTCAGGAAAAAGCTCACTAGCGCAACCAGATATTATCAATGGATACTGCCTCCTCAAGTAGTATGGATACTGCCTCCTCAAGTCACATAATATTATTGTGATTGTATCCTGCAGTGGCTTCCCTTTGGTGGGAAGTTCCGGCCCATCAATAATAATTTTACTTTAGAAAAACCCCTGATACTTGCCTTTGTTTATGTATTAGTAAATTATAGTCCTGTATAACAGAGAGATATTGTAAACACATTCTCCAGGTCTGCACAGTTACAAAGAAATATAAATCCCAAGGCTGGAAAGCTAAACACTCACCACCCATCCCTCCACAGATCTGAAGATTGCCATGATCAATCTACATGTGAATACACACACACACACACACACACACACATATATATATCACAGTTTTTATTTCTGGTTGGACACTTCTTAGATATATTAATCTGTATGGTTAACTGATGATTAAGCCTCATTAATGTTATTGTGAATTAGGTTTGGGTCCTTTCCTCTTCTTTTTCATTCTCATTTTCTTTCCTTCCATTCCTTCTTTTGTTGTTATTGCAATTTTTCCTTGCCCTGCTTTGCATATTTGCAAATTAGATGGGAAGATAAAAAGTCTACCTATTAAGGACAGTGTATGTGGGTGTAATTTTGTCTCAATTGATGATCTAACCCATGTTTTGCTTGAATGTCCCATGTATAATGATCTTAGAAAGACTTATATTTTTCCTTTGTTAAAATTGTTTAAGGGCTTCTTATCTCATGCTAAGGTCTGCCTCTTGCTATCTGATGCTACCTAATTTGTATCTTTTGAAACAGCTAGTTTTTTTAGCCAATACTATGCAACCAGGCATTACAAATCTAAAGAAGGGTTTGGGAAATGACCCTACCAATGAAGTTCAATTATTTCTATTTCAAGCTGTTCCCTTTTTGTCTTTTTTTTTTTTTTTTTGTATCTGTGTAAAATGTTTGCAAATAATAATACAAATCTGGAAAGAAAGAGGAAAAACCCCATGCCCTTACCTTCTTCATTTCCTCCTACCCTTTATTCTATATCCCCATGCACCCAAAATAATCCAGCTCCCAAATGTACAAGTTTTCATCATTGCCTTGATGTGAACCCCCCTCCCCCTTGGAGGGGAATTCAACAAATTAATAAATTCAGAGGAAAAAGTAGAGCAAAGGAGTGCAAAACTACAAAGTTCTGTGTCTCAAATTTTTGTGTTCATGGACAAAACAGTTCCTTTCTCTTACTTTCTTGCTGGCAGTGTTTCATATCATAGTTAGTAATTGCAGCTAATGCATAGTTGACCTAGTCCTCTGCTATTTTCTACTGGTCAAGAATACGGACCTTTCCAAAGAGGAAATTAGGGGGATAGCTAAGTGTGTTCAATAGAAGGAAACTATTATTGCTAGCTGCTTTTCACTCTCTAGAACAATGTTATGGATGATTACATTTAATCCACCTGATAATGTATTTTTAGAAATTCATTTATCTCTCCTATGAGCATGTTAGATGGTAGTTATTAAAAACCTACCCATGTATAATACATGCTTCAATATGTTAGATATTAAATCCAGGAATAGCAGCACTGAAGCAGTCAAACACCAGAACACCATGATGGCCATTTGAGAGTTTAATAGTGACAAAGAATTTTCCTGAGTTGGTACAAAGGGGTTAAGGCATAGTTAATTGATTTTTTTTAAAAAAAATCTAATTCAATTGTATTTGTATTAGAAGGAGAAAAATACCTGTTTTCTGCTAAATTACCATTTAAATGAAATACTTGCACTAAAAATCTATTAAAACAAGGCTGGAAAATGCCATCTATGATTTTACTCCACACATCTTTGCTCATACACACACACACCTCAGTGACTAACCTGGATTGTGTTCACACTTCACAACTGAAGCAGTCTGAAAGCACTTTAATTGCCCTGGTTCAATCCTATAGAAAACTGAGATTTATAATTTGCTGAGGAGTACTCAGAATTCATCTCTACAGCACTTCCTTCAAATACAGCACATAATTCTAAGCCTCTCAACAAAGTACATATCCTAGAATTCCATAGGGTGAAGCCATGACTATTGAAGTGCTATCAAATTGCTATAATTGTGCTGTGTGGATACACCCTTTGATAAAACTTAAATGTTCTTGTACTTGTGCAATTTAATTTTACTAACTCAGCATGATTGGACAGATATATCATATATAGCCTATCACTTAAATTAAATTGTTAGAACACACTATTCAGCAATGGATTTTGGTGGGTTTGTTCCTGTTAGGATTTACGCCAAAGAGAATTTTGTATTGTAGAAAAGAAAGTGGATTGAAAATGGAACAATAGAATCACAGAATCAAAGTTAGAAGACACCTCAAGGGCCATTCAGTCCAACCCCTTTCTGCCATGCAGAATACACAATCAAAGAACCCCTGACAGATGGCCATCCAGCCTCTGTTTAAAAATGGCCAAAGAAGGAGATACCACCACTCTCTGAGGGAGTGTCTTCCATTGCTGAACAGTTCTTACTGTCAGGAACTTCTTCCTAATGTTGAGATTTAGTTTGAGTCCATTGCTCCAGGTCTTATTCTCTGGAGCAGCAGAAAAGAAGCTTCCTCCATCCTCAACATGACATCCCTTCGAATATTTAAACAGGGCTATCATATCACCTTTTAACCCTTTCTTCCCCAGGCTAAACATACCCAGCTCTCCTCATAAGGCATGGCTTCCAGACCCTTCACCATTTTGGTTGCCCTCCTCAGGACACGCTTAAGTTTCTCCTTCACTGATCCATCCATCTGGAATGTGGTCTTCCTCTCCTTCTGATGCCTTCTACCTTTCCCAGTATTATTGTCTTTTTCACTGAGTTGTACCTTCTCATGATCTGGCCAAAGTACAACAGCTTCAATTTAATCACCTTGGCTTCCAGGAAGATTTCTGGCTTTATCTGCTCAAAAACCCATTTGCTTGTCTTTTTGGTTGTCCATGGTATCTTCAGCACTCTTCTCCAGTACCACATCTTAAATGAGTTAATCTTCCTCCTATCCACCTTCTTCATTGTCCAACTCTCACATCTGTACATAGTGATGGGGAATACAATGGTTTTGACAATTCTAACTTTTGTGCTCAATTGTATATCTTTACACCAGGGGTTGGCAACCTTTTTTGGGGCGGGGCCGGTCCCCCTGTTCCCCGGGCCGCAGTGGCGCACGCGCACATGAGCACTACCACTGCCGTGGTGCGCATGTGTATGCGAGCACGGGGCACCATTTTGGATGGTGCCCCACACTCGAACATGCATGCGCACAGCAGCGGGCGCCATTTTGGAAGGCCAAATGGCGCCGGCGTCATGCTCATGTGCATGACGCCAGCGCCGTTTGGCTTTACAAAATGGTGCCCGCCATGGTCCATTTGTGTACGCAAGCAAGGGCCGCCATTTTGGATGGCGCCCCGCGCTCGTGCACGCATGCATACAGCGACAGGCACTGTTTTGGAAGGCCAAATGACACCAGCGCCATATTCATGTGCACGATGCTGGCACCATTTGGCATTCCAAAATTGCGCCCGCCATCATGCACATGCGTGTGCGAGCACAGGCGCCATTTTGGAAAGCGCAATGGCGCCTCGCATTGCGCACGGCGTGAGGGCAGCGGCAGTGGTGGCAAGACCGGCCATGGGCTGGTTCCAAAGCCTCAGTGAGCTGGGTCCGGCCCGTGGGCTGTAGGTTGCAGACCCCTGCTTTACACTTTAGGATCTTATCTAGTTCTTTCATAACCACTCTTTCTATTTCTAGTCTTCTTATTTCTTGGCTGTAGTCTCCATTGTGATCAATATCTGATCCAAGTAGTCTTTAATTACTATTAATTTCTGCAATATCTAGTTTGAATTTATATAGCTCCCCTATGCATACTTATGCTCATGTTTTAAAAAAATACAGGTCAGTCTGTCACTATTTTATATCTTATTTGGGCTTTTGGTAATGTCTAACTTTCAACTGACTGATCTAAGATGTCATAAACTCATTATTTACCAGGTGTTCTAGACAAGCAACAAGTAGAATATTTTTCATTCATAGCTCACTAATTCCAGCTCCACAATGTTTTGATAGAGAAGAGGAAATGCAGTGCTGTGAAATACCAACCCATCATGGTGTACAGATGCATACCCTTCTAGAACAAATATTGGGACACAAAAGCCCATAGGCATGACAATACAAATCAAAGCTCCTCTTGGGACCTTGACAATTTGAGAAAGAATATATTTGGAGCCGTATTTTGAGGATGAACTTGGAATGCTCTGCTACAAGAAGCAAGAAACCAAAATGGGGAATAACTGTGAATGAGGAAACAGTAGGAACGTGTGTCCCCCATTAAGCATCATGCCCCAAGGCAGAGAAGTATTCACTTCTGTTAATTAAAATTATATCCAACAACTATAATAATTAGCACTTTTCAAATAACTACACCAACATCCTTTCTAAAAATAAAAACATTAAAATCTTGGTCAATAAATTAGATTAGGAATGTAAGACTTTGTCAGAAATTTGTGGCAATTTGTATGCATTTCCCTCCAAAATGTACACATTTTAAATACAGTTTTACTAACAGAAAATAATGGGAATGATCAGCAAAGCAAAGTAAGCAACCATTTGAAAAACAATTAAGTTATTTTAAATCAAAAGTCAATGGGATGAATTTAGTTGATGAGGATGAAGCTCTTTAGGGTAGAACTAAACCTAGTGAATACTTGGTTGAGTTCTGAAGATGTGCAATGTCACATCATAATATCTGTTTCTTTCTCTCACCCCATTCCCAGCTGCAGCCAATGATGTTGAACAGGGACTATAAATTATACAACATGATGTTATGGCAACAACAGGAGATTCATTGTCCTGTCAAATTCTTTCCTTACTCCTATTTGTACCTCATATACATGATTTTTTTTAACAAAAAACAAAACCCCAGAGGTTGATAATTAACAAATTATTTGTAACCTCATAACCCTCCAGGAAAGAGATGAGGAAAACCTATTCTGTTATTGTTCCATGGTTTTATTGTGCTGTTTGTTCCTCTCCTCCAATATTCAAAGCACATAGTATTCCTCCTCCTACCATTTAATAAAGCCAGACCCCTCTAATTAAAAAAGTAACTCAAGTTACAGCTGCTTCCAAAAGGAATGATATTAACCCTTATAAAATTAAAATACTATGTAATGTACTTAAACCCTCACTACTGGGAAAGTTAATCAAATCAAAGTAACTATTTATGTGCAACTAGCTTAAATTGCACTTTCCTCTGAAGGACCAGATATGTAGCTTGGGAATACCATCATTTATCTTCCCAAAGGCCCAGGTGGATTCTGTGGTTGACAGTGTCTGAGGCCAGGTTTGACTTGCCTTCCAGCTAAAACCATTCCTGGACAGTTTGGTCACATTATTCCATATGCTAATAACTACCTCATTAGACTACTGCAATGTCCTCTACATGGGTCTGCTCTTGAAAATGACTTGGAAGCTGCAGCTACTGCAAAATGCTGCAAATAAATTGCACATGGGGACACCTAAACAGAATCATATACCACTGATTTTAAAGCACGGATTGTATTGTCTGCCAATAAGTTTCAAGGTGATAGTGATAACATTTAAAGACCTAAACAGCCTGGGATCTTTATATTTTAAGGATGCTTCTTCCTGCCTGCCTGAGGCTTGAGAAAACTGGAAGATCCCTCCTTTGGATCCATCATTGGTGGTGAAGGTGTGGGAGAGGGTCTTGACCACTATGGGGCATTTTTGTGTAAATCTCTCTCCTGGAAGGTCCCATTGGCATGGACTCTGGCCTCATTCTGGCAGTGGTGAAAACATGGCCAGGTTAAAACATGATTTGAGCAAACTCATTTTCAAGCTCATTTGGGGAAGGAACCCTTGGGTTTGCTCAGTCTGTACATGTACATTATTCTATTCTTTTTTTAAAAAAAAAAAAACTTGTTTTAAACTATAAAATTGTTCAGAATGTTTTTAGATTGAGACCTACTGTTTTAAATTTTCAACTATTTAAAATTGTTTGAACAGATTTTACAGCTGGCCCTTCCGTATCCTTGGATTCAACATCCACAGATTCAACCATCCATGACATGAAAATATTGCCCTCCGCCCCAAAGCAAACCTTGATTTTGCCATTTTATAAAAGGGACACAGTTTTATTATGCCATTCTATATAATGGAACTTGAACACCCACAAATTTTGGTATCCACAGTAGGTGCTGGAACCAATACCAAGCCCACTGTACTTGTATACAGTATCTTCCAATATATTTCAGGATATACTTTAATAAATATACAAAAAATGTATACAAGTTGAGACTTTGCTACATTTATCTGTAGCAAAAAACTGGTCATAGATTTTGTGAAGCATAGTTCGACCTGGATACTTTGTACTTACAAAACACCATTCAACTTGCTTACTGGCACTGATGGCTTATAATGAAAGATATCACTGAAAGGTGAGATCTCTCCAGATAAATCAAAGCTGCAATCTGGTGTAAACTAATTACCAGTACATAAAATATTATGTCCTTGTAATATTCAGAAAATTCTTTCTACCAACCTGTATACATTTTCACATTTATTTGGAGGACAGAAGGCAAGCGGCTAAGTTGTATGGCATTTTCAGTGTCTAGGATTTTATTAACATTATTTCAAATCATTCCTCCTGTTGATCACATTTTTTGCTTGGCTTAATGCCAGGTTCTCAGTGACTGAATCGTGGGTTTCAAGTGAGCTGTAAAATGCGTGCTGATGCAGCCCTTGAGGTTAGTTATTTAGAAGCATCTCCACTTTTAATTAATACATTCCTCTGGTAATTAAATTTTATTATCCCTCTTATGCAACATTCTCTCTCTTCAGGCTTATCCTGTATAAGAAGGGTATGGCCCACGTTCCCAGTAAATTATCATCATTTCCCTTGTCAGTAACTGAAACTAGCAAAGGATCAGGGCAAGACTATTGGGTCTTAACTGGCCCAGATGCAAACTTATTCTAGAAACACGAGAAAAGGATAACACACATAGGGGGGTTGCAGACTGCCAGAAATAGTGTGAATTCAGTCCCCTTTTAGGGTTAGGGTTAGTGCTAGGGAATCATGGGAACTGTTATTTTTTTGAGACATTGAGCCTTCTCTGTCAGACAATCTGATGCCACAATAAAATACAGTTCCCATGGTTCCCTAACTCTAACCCTAACCCTAAAAGTGGACTGAATTCACACTATTTCTGGCAGTCTGCAACCCCCCCTAGTTTATTTAACTAAATGAAACCTGTGCACCAGCTTCTTAATTTTTGCTAGATTCTATAAATTGTTTTCTCCTTTTCTTCAGCTTTACTTTCTTCTATTCTCAGAGGACCCAAGACATGTTAGGGCCAAAACCTGAGACAAGAGGATTGGCCCACGTATGGTGACAGGGAGGCAAGGATGGGACAGTTGCCAGAACTGCTCCTTGGTCAGCTGAATGTGGAAACAGGCACAAGGGGAATCTGGGAAACTGGGTCCAGAATCTGGCTAAAACCCACCTAACAAAGTAATGCAGCAACCAAGACCAAGGGAAAAGAAATCAATTTTTGGTGGTCTACTAGCTGTGCTGGTTACTACCATCCTCACTTGGATTTACATCTCCCATGCCTGACCTATAGCATACAGAATCTCAGAATCATACAGTTGGAAGAGACCACAAGGATAATCCAGTCCAACTCTATGCCATGCAAGAACTCAAAATCAGGGAACTCTCGACAGATAGCCATCCAGCCTCTGTTTAAAAACTCCAAAGTTCAAGCTTTAAAGCCACCTCATAGTCTCCAAAGAAGGAGATTCTGGGGGGAAGCAGACGACTGCTTCCGGGATGCCACCTGATGGAGCAACGGCGGAGTGGAGCCTCCGCACCACGGCGATCCTGCAGCGTCCCTAAAAGGAGCTCCAAATTGGCGCTCCTTTTAGATGTCAGGGAAAGTGCGCCCTAAAAGTGGCGGGCGCACTTTCCCTGACTCTTCCGCCACAGCGCATGCGGTCGCTGCGGCATGAGGTCATCCCCGGAGCGCCGGCCGTGCGGAGGGCCGGCGACTCTGAGGGCGACCTCAGGAAGAGGAAGGGGCGCCGCTCGTGTGGCTGCCCCTCCTCTTCCGGGCCTCGAAGACGACTCTATTAGTCGTCTGCCGAGGCCCTCTATCACTCTTCAAGGGAGTGTTTTCCAAACATTTCTTACTGTCAGGAAATTCCTTCTAATGTTGAGGTGGAATCACTTTTCCTGTAGTTTGAATCCATTGCTCCGTGTCTGAGTCTCTGGAGCAGTAGAAAACAAGTTTGCTCCATCCTCAATATGACACCCATTCAGATACTTAAACAGGGCTATCATATCACCTCTTGATCTTCTCTTCTCCAGGTTAAACATACCCAGCTCCCTAAGCCTCCAGACCCATCGCCATTTTGCTTGCCCTTCTCTGGAAATGCTCCAGCATGTCGCCATCCTTTTTGAACATATATGGCACATGGGGAAATTTTGGAGAAACCTAAATGCTGCTGGCTCATTATGGTAGGGAATTTGCTGAATGCTGAATTGTCACAGTGCGAGGGGGAGCTTCACTCCTTGTATGGCAGCATTTAGTGAGATAGGACCACATGCATTAACCAACCACTCCTCTCTCCCATCCACTTCCCGGGTCCTGGCTTTTTGGTGTTCAGGCTTTAAAGCAGGGGTAGGCAACCTTTCCCCTTTAAGGGCTGAGGGACTTCAGCTCCCAGAATCCCAGGAGCTATTGGCCAACATGGGACTATTGGCCAACATGGCTGAGGCTTCTGGGAGCTAAAGTCCCTCGGCCCTTAAAGGGGAAAGGTTGCCTACCCCTGCTTTAAAGCCATTACACACACACACACACACACACACTCCTCTCCTCCATTTTTTGTTTGTTTTTGTTTCCCACTTCAGACTGATCTTCTGTACTGATCTTCTGTACTGAAGTATAGCACACCATGCTGGCTTTCACCATTCAGTTATAGTAAGCTTAAAACAAGGGCCCGATAAAGCACTTCTTGAGCTATATCATTTTATATTAAGCTATAAAAACACAAACCTTCAGAAAGATTCTTGAAGCAAGCAAATAGTATGTTTTCAGGCTGATGTCCTCATTAGTCTTGTTTATGAAATATGGCTAATAATTGGCAGAAATGAATTTTGGAAACATATCTCTAGACCTTCAATCTTTTATTTATTAGCTTGTGTTCTCTCCGATGAAATATTGTTGTTCCTAATGCTAAGGAATCCATCTATGATCAAAGGAGTACACGTGAAAGCACAAACACAGACTTATAATTTGTGTCTGTGTGTTTCATGATGGATACCCCATTAACTGCATGGAGCCTGTGTCTCTTCATTCTGATGTACACAGAATGCAAAACTATGTTTCTCTAGTTGGCAGAGGACTGCTAAGTAATCAAACATAACTTCCAAATTTCTTTACAGCTAGGAACAGAAAATAAAAACTATGCTTCCAGATTTATTTCTCTTCAAAGAATTTAGACTTCACCTTTTGAAATAATATTAATTAAGGGTGATTTAAGCAATATTTCCTGAACCTAAATATAAAATCAAATAAAATTCTAAATCTTATAGCCCTTCTAAAGTATGTCTCAGGAGATGGAAAGAGAATGTTGTTGTTTTTCTTCCCAATTTTTGCATAGTTCTATCTCTTGCTTTCATTCAGATTTTCCTAAATGCATCTTAATATGAGAAAATATTCTGGAAGAGTGGGACTAAAATGAGATCCAGTGTGGTATAATGGTTTGAAAGTTGAATAAGTCCATGTTGAACTTCTACTTGACATGGAAATCCACTGGGTGACCTTGGACAAGCCACACTCAGAGGAAGCCAATGGCAAACAAATCTTGCAAAAGAAATATAAATTAATCCTGTAATAGGGCCAACTTAGAGTTACCATAGGTCAGAAATCACTTGAAGACACAAACAAGAGCAACAAGACAGTAGGATACTTGGACAGCTTGTTTTTTTGAACACATTTATGTCTAAGAGCATAGGGTGTGTCAGTCTCAGTTACTAAAGCTGGCATATTGTGTTCTATGAAAGACCCTACAGTGGACCAAATGTCTCTTGACAATGTCTTAAAAGCTCAATTTCATTGCAGGTTATGTTCAAAGTTACGTTTTATGACAACATTATCAACTTTTTTTTTAATACTGTGCCTCTCACAATCATTTCCCTATAGTGATATTAATTTAGGGCAACAGTTGATTAAGCAGAATAGACAGCAGCTCTACCCTCTGGACTAGAAGAGAAGCTTCAGTGGATGGCAGATGAAACTCTTCAATGACAGATGAAAAGCAAAAGTAAAAAAGTGACAAAAATAGGGTCAGAATGCTGAATGAAACAGTTCAGTGACTTGTGCGCTGGAACAAGGAGAACTACAGGTTGAGTCTTCATTTTCCAAAATGTTTGGTACTAGAAGTGTTTTTGGATTTTGGAATACCAGTATTTGCATATATGTACATAATGAGATATTTTGAAGTCTGATAACAAAATTGATTTACGTTTTATATACACTTTATGCACTATTTTAAAATAATTTTGCACATGAAACAAAGTTTGTGTATACTGAACTATCAGAAAGCAAAGGTGCCACTATCTCATCCATCCATTAAAAAATAGGTTTTTGGAACATTTCAGATTCAGAATTCTGGATAAGGGAGACCCAACCAGTACTTTAAAAATCAACACAGAATAATAGAAGATGACAATATAAAATGAAAAAATAAGAGACATCTTCCACAAGATATGAGAAATCAAAGGAAAATTTAAACCAAGAGTGGAGAATCTGTATGACCAGCAGGAGAACCCATTACATGACCAAGTAAAAATAAAATGACAATGGAAACAATACATTGAAGAACTATGGAAAAATGAAAGGACTGCAGATTCATTAAAGGAAGAACCTTTTGAAGATGAATCTCCCATTTCAAAAAGTGAAATTCACTTGAGATAAATAAATCACCAGGAATAGATGTCACATTGATAGAGCTGCTTAAAGCAACAGAGAAGATCTACCCTAGTTCTCACTAAAATCTGCCAACACTATGGAAAACAAAACAATAGCCTGCAGATTGGAAACAGTCAATATACATTCCAATTCTCAAGAAAGGGGACACAGGGGATTTCAGTAACCACAGGACCATTGTATTAACTTCCCATGCAAGCAAAATTGCTTTCAAAATTCCACAACAAAGACTTTTACTATGTATGGAGTGAAAAATGCCAGATGTCATGTTTTGTTTGGGAAAGAAAGCAGCACTAGGGATCATATTGATGGATATCATACTGTTGGATACCATACCAAATTATACCAAAGAATTTCAGAATAAAATTAGCTGATGCTTTATAGACTATAGTAAAGTCTTTGTGTAGATAATGAAAGACTATGGATTGCTCTGAAAGAAATAGGTGTGCCACAACATTTTATTATCCTGATATGTAATCTGTACTCAGGACAAGAATATACAGGACAAAATATGGAA
The DNA here is from genome assembly GCA_026167975.1 of Phrynosoma blainvillii. NCBI lineage: Eukaryota > Metazoa > Chordata > Lepidosauria > Squamata > Phrynosomatidae > Phrynosoma > Phrynosoma blainvillii. The sequence goes on along the minus strand of JANUYF010000002.1, from coordinate 169,130,580 downwards.
AAAACAGAATGGTTTCCAATTGGCAATAGGGTCAGACAAGGCTGCATCTTATCACTGTTTAACATGTATGCTGAACATATCATATGTAGAGCAGAATTAGGTTCAAATGAAGGAGGTATGGAAATTGGAGGAAGGAACATCAACAATTTAAGATATGCAGATGACACCTTGCTACTAGCGGAAAATAACAAATGCTTAGAACAATTACTGAAGAAAGTCCAAGAAGAAAGTCCAAAGGCAGGTTTACAGCTGAATATTAAGAAAACAACAATAATTACCTCACATGATTTATATAACTTTAAACTAAACAATGAAGACATTGAGATAGTCAACAATTTTCTGTACCTTGACTGAGGGGCTATGCAGACAGGCAGGAAAAGGTGACCTGAAGTTGCCTTTTCCCTAAGCTGCAGCAACCGCACTGCCTGCCCTAAGTGGGGATGGAGTAACTCCACTGGGGGGAATCAATGCAGCTTTTCCGAGGCTGTATTGAAGCCCCAGCAACCGCACAGCCAGCCCCAAGGATGCTGCAAAGGGAGACAGAGCAACCGCATGGGCAAGCAGTGGCTGCTTTAAAAAATTTTGTTCTCAAACACATGCGCACATGTGCAGGATCATCTCTCCACACCTGAGCATCTGTGCAGGAAAACATAGGCTAGTATTCAGTCTGTCACTTGCTGTGCACAAAGGTGACTTAAATTTGGCATCCCTGTGCACCTGCACAGGATCTGTCATACACCCACATATCATGCAAGGATTCACTGACCTCCGCTTCCCTCCAAGGAGTGGGTGCCATAGACAGGTGCCACTGTCAGATTGCGCCACCCTTGCGGTGAAGGAATGGGTTTGTCAACTGAAAAGACACTCCATCGTCCTCCACAAAACATGTCTCACATGGACAAATGTTACTCCAGGAGCTCCCCCACACACATGCCAGGAAGTGGTGTGCAGGTCTTATGCACACCTACACACCTGCACAGAAGAGGTCACAAAAGCCTCTTTCATGCAAACTGCTGTGCATGCTGACACCAAGCGTACATGCAACAGAATGCATTTATTGTCATAATAGAGGGCAGTTGCTAGGGTGCATGCATAGGGTTACGGTTAGGGTTCTAATATTCAAGCATACCTGCGCCAGTGCATCCACACCTGGAACATAGGGCGCTTTAAATTAAAGCCTGCATCGTAGGGCGCTCTCGATCACTGAATCAATTTCCACCACACGTGTGACAGTGCATTTATATGACTGTTTTCTGGTGCATCAGTGTCGCTGCATAATACACACATGCGAAGGTGCACATCTTCCCTGAAGGAGTGGGAAAAAGCGCCTCCTTTTTGGAGCAGCTTTTCTCGGCATACGACGGCTAGAGGGTGCTTTCCTGGAGACTTTTAGGCATGTGTCATCTAAAGGGCATGCCTTCAAGTCACCCCTTTTTCCCCGTCTGCATAGCCCCTGAGTCATTAATTAGAATGGAGACTGTAGTCAAGAAATCAAAGGAAAACTAGGACTTAGAAAAGCAGCTATGAAGGAACTGGACAAAGTTCTGAAGCATAAAAATATATTATTGAATACTAAAGTTAGGTTTGTCCATGCCATTGTATTTCCAATATCTTTGTATGGTTGTGAAAGCTGGACAATGAAGAAAGCTGATAGGAAGATCAATTCACTTGAAATGTGGTATGAGGGAAAAGTTCTAATAGACTACTTAAAAGGCCACCACCACCACCACCAACAAAAATGGCCCTGGAGCAAATAAGATATGAACTCTCCCTATAAGCCGAGATGACTAAACTGAGACTGGAAATAAAAATATTATAAGTATCTATAATAAGAACTTGACCTTGGGGAATTTATAATTAGCTCAAAAATAGTAAATAGGATCCAACCCATTGTATGCAGGGGGCTACAGGGAACAATTCCTGCAGAGACAGCATTTGTCCAAAAGAATAGTACTTATTAAGAGAGAAAAATAAATCAATAAGCAAGCACACACTTACACAGAGGACCAAACATACAAAAACACCCTAACATACATGCACACACACAAGAACTCAGGAGCAAAGTATAGGAAACACAAAGCTTTCTAATGATGATAATTACCTGAAAGGAGGCTGCTCCAACAATGAATGAAGAGGGATCCATTATGACAGGGAAAGAAGACAGACTGGGGAAGCAGACGGGCGGCCTTGGGCCGCCCCGGGAAGCTGCGCCACGGGGCCGAGGTATCTGCACACCTCGGTCCCACGGCGCAGCTTTGCCGCCCCAGGAAGGTGCCGAAGGTGCGCCGCAAAAGGCTGGCGACGCACCTTCGGTGACTCTTCCGCCGCAGCGTGTGCGGACGCTGCGGCGAGAAGGCATAGTTGGAGCGCCGGCCATGCGGAGGGCTGGCGCTCTGACGATGCCTTTGGGAAGGAGTTGGGGTGCCCACCGTGCAGCTGCCCCTCCCCTTCCTTGCCCCCAAAAGGGCCCTTTGCACCATCTGCTTCCCCCCAGAATAGAGCTGGAGACTCTAGTTAGAGATCACAATGGCACAGGCATCATGAAATCTATCCAGACCCCACTTTCTTGAGAATTTGGGAAGCATTTATACCCTTAAGACTAGGCTGAGGTGAAGAGTTGCTATTGTATATCAAAGGATTCCTTTTGCTATGCTTTAAAGTAGACAATTTTCAAAAGAGGGGAGATTGGATGTAGATTTTCTCTCACCATCAGCCGGACACATCATGGTTGGCCCTCATAAATCTTCTAGGTGTGAATGTCCTGTTTTTGCAGCTCCTAAGCCTGGCCTTTTTGATATGCAAATGGTTGTAAATGCAGGTTTGAGTGCCTACGTGATGTGGTCACTTAGAGCTCATGGCAATATAGGCATTTGTCAGCATAGGTCTATGACAAGGACCCCCAAAGAGTCTTGATATCAAAACCAATCATAACATATCAAGTTATTTGCAATTCATTGTTTTTTTAAAAAAATAATGAGCGTGTGGCAGCATTACATTACAATTACAATTTAACAACAAAAAATACTTGTACTTTTTATAGTGTAACTTTGAAAGACTAATTATTTCCCCCTCATTATGAGGTTTGTGGGAGCTTTATTGACTAAAGCTGTGTTGGTGCTAAAAGGAGCTATAACATTAAGAGGAAAGAGAACACTAAAGGAGATGAGAAGAAATGAAAGATGAGAAATGATCAGCTAAGACAGGGGGTCGGCAACCTATGGCCCGCGGTCTGTGTGCGGTCCGTGGAGGCCTTGTACCGGCCCCTGCCCGGTCCTGCCGCTGCCTTTCACGGCCACAAGGGTCCTCCAGGGCGCCATTTGGGAATCCAAAATGGCGCCCCGGAGGACCCCTGTGGCAGAGCCGGGCCTCTCGGAGGCCCGGCACAGTTGAGGGAGCCCTCCTGGGGGCCCCCTGTGGTGGCACAAGGCTTCCTGAATGCCCAGCACGACTGAGGGAAGCCTCCTGGGGGATCCCCGTGGTGGCGCTGGGCCTCTCAGAGGCCTGGCGCGGCCGAGGGAGGCCTCCGGGTGGCCCCCTGTGGTGGTGCTGGGCCTCTCAGAGGCCTGGCGCGGCCGAGGGAGCCCTCCTGGGGGGGGCGCCGTCATGCGCATGAATGCGTGACACAGAGGGGGGCTGGCTGCCATTTTGTTTTTCAAAATGGTGTTGCGGAAGCGTGTGCGCCGACCCCCAGCACCATTCCCCCCCCTTCCCAGCCCATCGGCAAAAAAAGTTGCTGACCCCTGAGCTAAGAGGTGGTCAGTTGTTTGTTGTTATTTGCTGTTAACCTCAATTTACAGTGACAGGAGCATGTCCAGAGGAGGGTGACCAAAATGGTGAAAGGTCTGGAAACCACAAACACCTCTGAGGAGTAACTTAAAAAGCTGGGTATGTTTAGCCTGGAGAACAGAAGGTTAAGAGTTGATATGATAGCCCTGTTTAAATATTTGAAGGGATACAATATTAAGAATGGATCAAGTTTGTTTTCTGCTGCTCCAGAGAATAGAACATGGAGCAATCGATTCAAACTAGAGGAAAAGAGATTCCACCTCAACATTAGGAAGAACCTCCTGATGCAACAATTTCAACAGTGGAAAATGCTACCTCAGAGAATGATGGAGTCTCCTTTGGAGGTTTTTAAACAGAGGCTGGATGGCCATTTGTCTGGGGTGCTTTGTGTCTTCCTGCATGGCCAAAGGGGATTGGACAGGATGGCCCTTGAGGTATCTTCCAACTTTATGATTCTATGATTCCATAATCCTGTGAATGAAAGACTTCCAAGAACCCTGGTTATTATGGTGTCTTGCAAACACAGAGCAGTGGCTAGGCAAATAAAAAAGTAATTCTTCAGCTTCCTTACTGAAGTTGTTGCATCTTCTCTTTGCTAAGTATGTAGCATCAGCCTTGTCAAAAGCTGAAAGAAAGGGTACAGCTGGTGGTGGTGGGGGAGACCAAGAAAGAGATAATTTGGAAGATGACTTCTTCAATATCCAGTCCTGGAGGAGGAAGTCAGTCATGGACACTGCAGAGGAGGAAGTTTTGAAGCATCTGAAGTTTCCAGCAGTGAACTATCATGAATGTTCATATGCAGTACAAAGTCTGTCCAGGGCAGGTGGCAATATCATGATTGTAGAAAGACATTTCTTGCCCAATAAGGTCTTCAAACAGCTGGCTTTTGGGATGCAGAACAAGGTTCCCTCAGCATTGTACTTTAAGAATGTTTTAAGTTTCAAAACAAAGTTCAAGAGTTCAATGAAGTTTAAAAGGGAAGTTTAATAAGAGCATTTAAAGTATAATTGTTCCAGCATTATAAATATTTCTGTGTATTGTTTTTGGATATTGTTGCTGGGAACTGGAGGACTAGTCTGGGCACACTGTTCCTTTTTTAGGCTATTCTCTTACGTATACAAAGCTTTGTTAATTCTATGATGTGTGTGTTTATTTTCACTGTTGTCTTACTAGACTTAAGTGTGTCTTGCATCACAGACCTTTGGTTTGTAGCATGCAGATTTAAAAATAAATAAATAACCAGAAGTACATTTTAAAATTATATTAAATAACAGAAACAGCATCTTAAAAATGCATCACTAAGGAAACTAATTACCTTTGGAAAATATCATTCCAAGTGGCTACACTTCAGTGGTAACTCAAATAACAATAAATTCATATTAGGCCACTGAAAATGGAGAAGATAAACAAAAGGCTGTTTCAAAACTTTCATGTGGCTGTTCATTACACTATAAATACGAAAGTGTTAACAGTAACTACATGAAATGCATTCCTGGCAGCATGTACTCTGAAGATGTTCCAGTGAAGTCCTCAAGACAACTCACCAGCAGTTACCCTAATTTCTTAAATAACTCACAGATGAGGGAGTCTTTGCATGTGCTTGGGCAGCCATCTATCTATAAATAAGGATAACAAAGAGTTTTAAAATGTCAAAAAGCAGACAGAGTGTGTGGGTGCATTTAATCTAGGAAAATGAACATTAAGGAGACAAGATAATTGTTCCTCCTTTCTATCCCCATCAAGCAGCATAGAGGATTAGTCAAATAAAGAGATTTGCGGACACCAACCAAATCATGCCAATGCTGGAGTCAGGAAGCAGTCCCCTACTGCTGACAGGTGATGGGACTGCAACAGTAGGAGATGGTTGACACAGAGAAATTTCCAAAAGCTAAGTATTGGAAACACGGGAATGTGTACTGCACTTTTTCACACCTTAGATCAGAATAGAGGCTGCAGTCAAGAAATCAGAAGAAGATTAGGAACAGGAAGGGCAGTGATGAAAGAACTAGACAAAATCCTAAAGTGTAAAGATATACAGCTGAACACTAAAGTTAGAATCATTCAAGCCACTGCATTCCCTATATATGGATGTGAGAGTTGGGACAGTGAAGAAAGCAGATAGGAAGAAAATTAATTCATTTGAGATGTGGTGATGGAGAAGAGTGCTGAGAATACCTTGAACATCCAGAAAGATAAATAAATGGGTCCTTGAGTAGATCAAGCCTGAATTTTCCCTGGAAACCAATATGACTAGGCTTTCATATTTCGGCCACATAATGGGAAGGCATGGCTCATTAGAAAAGACAGTGATGCTGTGGAAGGTGAAGGGCAGTAGAAATTGATGAAGACCACATGCCAGATGGATGGACTTAGTCAGGGTGACCATAGGCCTTAGCCTGCAGGACCTGAGCAGGGAGTTAGGGGATAGGGGGGCTTGCAGACATCTCAATCACAGGGTTATCCTGAGTTGAGATTGACTCAAAACAGCTAACAACAAACAACAAACTACACTTTTGTTCCTCAAGGCTCTGGTGCTTAATTGTGCAATTCCTTTCAGTCTTACAGATAATCCTTTAGCTTCATTGGAGCTGTGATTAATGTCCAGAAAGCACACAAATCTGTGCATTTTCATTTTACAGTCTAAAGTTGCAGAACTTGTCATGGAAATGACATTTGAACATTGTGAACTCAGCAAATCAAACAGTCACACACTTGGCAACCACACCAGGAATGAGGGGACTCCCTTGATATCTTCCCAGGAACTACTGGCCTCAACTACACATCACTCTCTCATATTTTCTCAATTTCCATCCTCCTTTTGCCCCTTAAATGGGATAAATTCACAAATCTACAATTCCAGAACTCTCACATGTTAAGATGGGACAGGGTATCTGTGGTCCTCCAAATGTTCTTTAACTCTAGCTCCTTTAAGTCCCAAATATGATGGAAAATGTAGTCCAGCAACATCTGAACCAGCACAAATTCCTCATCACTCCAAGCAGGGATATAAGAACTATTAAATTCAATCCTCGGGTTGGACAGCAATTAGAGCGTGAATGGCAAAGGACTCGTCTCTTATCCGACAGAACTCGCCTTGGGAATCATCTTGATTCCTATAGGGAGGCTTTATGTGCAGCGCAGAAATCTTTCTGTTCTGCACGTATTGCGTCTGCAGAGTATCTCCCGGCAGAGCTGTTTAGGGTGGTGGGGGAATTGATGAAGGTTCCCCCTGCGTCAAGCCCCCTACTTAACCCAGCAACAGCCTACTGTGAGGCATTTAATACCTACTTTGCAGATAAAATCTCCTGGATAAGAGCCAATTTGGATGCCAGTGTTTTGGCAGAATCCGTAGACGAGGTATCCAGGAACTCCGCTGATGGCATTTTACTGGATCAATTCCAATCTGTGAGTACCGATGACGTGGACAAGCTGCTTGGAAGGGTGAGGAAGATGACTTGCCCCCTCGATCCTTGTCCATCTTGGCTGGTCGTCCGGGGGGGGGCACATTGAAAGTGTTCCTCCCGGACACAATCAACGTGTCTTTCAGGGAAGGTAGTATTCCATCTTGTTTAAAGGAGGCGGCGGTTAAGCCACTCCTAAAAAAAACTTCCCTGGACCCCCTGGATAGAAACAATTATAGACCAGTCTCCTTGCCACCTTTTTTAAGGAAGGTGATCAAGAGGGCAGTTGCTTCCCAACTCCAGGCAGTCTTGGATGAAACAGATTATCTTGATCCATTTCAAACCGGCTTCAGGACAGGATTTGGAGTTGAGACTGCCATGGTTGCTCTGACCGATGACCTCTGCCTGGGTATTGACAGGGGTAGTGTGACCCTGCTGGTGGTCTTGGATCTCTCAGTAGCTTTTGATACTATAGATCAGGGGTAGGCAACCTTTCTCCTTTAAGGGCCGAGGGACTTCAGCTCCCAGAATCCCAGGAGCTATTGGCCAACATGGGACTATTGGCCAACATTGCTGAGGCTTCTGGGAGCTGAAGTCCCTTGGCCCTTAAAGGGGAAAGGTTGCCTACCCCTGCTATAGATCATGCCATCCTCCTGGATCACCTGAGAGAGTTAGGAATTGGAGGCACTGCTTTGCAGTGGTTCCGTTCCTTCCTCTCGGGCAGATCCCAGAGAGTGAGGCTTGGGGACAGTTGCTCGTCTAAAATTGAGCTTAATTGTGGCATCCCTCAGGGCGCCATCCTGTCCCCGATGTTATTTAACATTTATATGAAGCCGCTGGGTGAGATCATTCAGAGGCATGGAGCTTGGTGTCTTCAGTATGCTGACAGCACCCAGATATATCTCTCCATGACTAGATCATCGGCCCAGACCTCAGATGGTGTCTATCCTCTCAATGACTGTCTCAGAGCGGTAATGGATTGGATGAGGAAAAACGGATTGAAGTTGAATCCAGACAAAACGGAGGTACTGACAGTTACAGGCCCAAAACCAGATTTGGGTATACAGTCACCAGTCCTGGATGGAGTCACACTCTCCTCCAAGGACTGTGTTCACAGTTTGGGGGTACTCCTTGACTCGTTGCTTCACATGACTAGTCAGGTGAATGTGGCGGTCAGGAGCGCCTGCTATCAGCTTTGGCTGATATGCCAACTGCACCCTTTTCTGGATATGAGGGACTTGGAAACTGTGGTACATGCTCTGGTAACCTCACGTCTGGACTACTGCAACACACTCTACATGGGGCCACCCTTGTGCCTAACCCGGAAACTTCAATTGGTGCAAAATATGGCAGCCAGGTTAATTACTGGAACATCTAGGAGGGAGCACATAACACCAGTGCTTAAATCCCTCCACTGGCTGCCAATTAGTTTCTGGGCGCAGTACAAGGTGTTGGTTTTAACCTTTAAAGCCCTACATGGCTTGGGTCCATCTTATCTTAGGGACCGCCTCTCCCCATATGATTCCCCCCTGTGCCCTTTGGTCCTCTGGGAGGAATCTGTTACAGCCAATAAAAACTAGGATGTCTCAGACCTCCCAGAGGGCCTTCTCTGCAGCCGCTCCAAGATTATGGAATGGCCTGCTGGACGAGATCCATCTTATTGCCACGCTTACTGCCTTTAAAAAGGCGGTGAAGATGGATCTCTTCCGGCAGGCCTTCCCGGAATAACATCTGCCCTAGAGAGATGAGCTTTCAGCTTCCATTTTTATCCTGTCCTTATTGTGCCTGATCTTTTATTGATTAATTGTTTTTTATTGCATTATAGCATTTTAATCCTTTTCTAGTTTAATCCTGTTTTAAGGAGTTGGAAGGGTTGGATTGGGGGATGAGGGAATGTTTTTAATTTTGTTTGTTTTAAATGCTATAACCCGCCTTGATTGTTGTGCAGAGGGGCGGGCTATGAATAAAAATTATTATTATTATTATTATTATTAACATTATTTGTAATTTTTTATTAATTATTTACTCTTTTTTATGTCACTAGTAACATTTAGAGTTCCACCTTGCAGGGATTTCTATTTTATTTTATTTGGTGGGTGGGGTAGGAATATGATCCTTATGAAATTGCATGAAAGCATCAACTTTTCCTTAAAGTGCAAATCCCAGCATTCACTGGATGCAGCCATGGCAGTTAAAAAGGAATCATAGCACTTTAACTATGTACCTTGAAAGGGCCTATGAATTCAGTAGATCAACCCTCTTTTTCTATTTCGTAACACCTTTCCTAGCATTATTGTATTTTCTTTTTAAAAAAATATTTTTATTAGATTTTCAAAACAAAAACAGCTAAAAAATGAACATTTCAGTACAATCTTTCATATTCTAATACATTTCACAACATCCAATACAAACATATGACAAACAAACAGATAATATCACTTACTTTTACTATACTCATCAACCTGCATTCAACCATTCATTACTTCCACCCCCACAACCTCTTGGTATTATCTCTGATCTTTCTGGGTTTGCAACATCTCTTCATATATATATCTTCTGTATTTCTATGCTATTTCTTCTATAATCTCTTAACTGTTTTATTGAATTTTCACATCACATTAGTTATAAAGTTTATAAGCCAAAACTCTTCTCATCTGAATCTTCTCTATTACTTCTATACAGCTAGCATTATTGTATTTTCAAACGAGTCATGCCTTCTCATGATGTAGCCAAAGGATGAGAGCCTCAGTTTAATCATCTTGGCTTCCAGGGAGATTTCCTGCTAGATCTGCTCTAGAACCCACTCGTTTGTCCTTTTGGTTGTCCATGGGATCCTCAGCACTTTTATCCAGTACCACATCTCAAAGGAGTTGATTTTCTTCCTATCTGCTTTCTTCACTGTCCAACTCTCACATCCATACATGGTAATAGGGAATACAGTGGGTTGCATGATTCTAACCTTTGTGCTCAGTTGTATATCTTTACATTTTAGAATCTTTTCTAGTTCTTTCATAGCTGCCCTCCCCATTCCTAGTCTTCTTCTGATGTCTTGACTGTTCTGATCAATGCCATCCATGTGCAATTTCTTTTTTATCACACAGTCCACACCTGTCATTCACTCTTCTCATATACACACCTCTAGGATTAGTTACCATAGGGACATTGTGTCAGATGCTTTCATAAAAGTTAAGTGTGACTGAAAAACAGGAGCTCAATGGATCTCTTTTGAGGTAATAGGCATAGATGAAGACAGAGCTAGCTATGCTTCTCTAGTACCAAACAAAACCTTTACCATGGCACTTGGGGATGAGAAGTAGTTGGACAATAAATCCCGTTGTTCCTTGATGGGTCTTGGAGGACCAGAGGCTCTCCCAACCTTGCTTAGACAGCCTCTGAAGGCTTCTTAGTAACTTAGAAAATGTTAATTACCCATATACAATTAATTATGTACAGTGTGTATCTGTTCACACACATAAACACTCCTCAGGGCTTTTATGTATTGAGCTACATTTATTTAAATAAAAATACTGTTTATATTTGTATTTAAGTCAAATTTTATTTACAATGTTTGAAAATCAGAAATAAACAGTAAATTAAAATTAGGTAAAGCTTAGAAATAGTTGGGGTGGAAAGAAGTCCACATTTCCCCACAGGGATGCATGTTCCAAACCTCACCTTTGCAGAAGAAACACCACTTTGGGGCACTTGTGGGTGACATGTAGCTAATGGGAGAAGGCTTTACCTCTTCTTGTGCTCATTGATTCTTCCATGCTAATGGCTTCTTTTCAGGCTTTTCCCCCTGACCCCATAACTGGGTGTATTTTAAACCCAAAAACCAGATTCTGTTTGAAGGGGGGGGGGAAATAAAAACAGTTTCAGGAACATCTGCAAGGGAAAATCCCCCCCCCCCCCATGCCTTAGCACAACTCTGGGGGAATTCTTTGTTTGCCTCATGACTCTACTCTGAGTCCATGCACTGCAGTGCTTTCACAAATGACTCACCAGGTAAAATGTTCTCTGACACGTAGATCAATTCTACCAGTATTGTTAAAGCCAAACTAAATCTGGAAGCACATCAAATGTGTCACATTCTGATAGCTTAGCCCATTGAGGTGACAGTGACTCATTCACAGGAGCCTTAGGGTAAGGACACTTGACTGCATTTACTTACAAACATTTTATAATAGATCAATAAATATATAAACAGATGCACACATAAAAAAAATAAAAGACATGAAATACCACAAAAAGGTTTTGAGAGAGGCTTTGACATGATCTACACAAAACAAGGGAATGGTGGGGGTATAGTCTACTCTCCTCCTCTTTATGACTTCAACACATAAGGCAGGTGGGCTTTTCTGAACTGAGACGCAGTAGTGATGCCAGCGGTGCTCTTCTGATGGGTGCTGATGGGATATGGGTGCAGCCCCAGAGTGAGGGAACTGCCTGATGCCGGAGATGCTAGGAAGCAGCCCTAACTGCCCTCCCAGTAATTTCTTCTGGCCACTTCACCTTGTGCTTCTATTAGAGGACAGAGTTGTGTGTGTCACAAGGCCTCTTTTGGACCCCCTATCATTCCTTCAGGTACAGTGGAAGACTAATGCTATATTATTGTCCCATCAACAGTGTGTTTGTCTGTGTTGTGTGTCTTCAAGTAGTTTCCAACTTATGCTAACCCTAAGGCAAAACCCTATTACAGGGTTTTCTTGACAAGATTTCTTTAGAGGGGTTTTTCCATTGCCATGAGAGAGTATGACTTGCTCAAGGTCACCTAGTGGTTTTCCATGGCTGAGCTGGGATTCAAACCCTAGTCTCCAGAGTCTTAGTCCAGTGTTCAAACCACTATGCCACACTGGCTCCCCATCAACAGCAATTCAATAAAATTCAACTGCCAATCCAGTGAAATGGTTAGGGAGCTGTACCATCTGGTTTTCCTCTTTCAGCAGCAAAACATCTCACGTTGGCCGTGGATACTACCCTGTATTCTACCATGGCAATCATCATCATCATCATCATCATCATCATCATCATCATCATCATCATCTTATAATAATATTATGGTATTATAATAATATATAACAATAATTATGGTGGCTGCCTGCCAGGCACATATTAGAGAGTACCGCTGTATTTGAGGCATCCTGAGGTAGTGGTGGGTCATCACTAGCTCCTGATGTCAGACTGATACAAAAATATACAAAACAAAGATGATTCCCCTAGATCTGTTGCACCACCACCCTTGGTCAAAGATGTGTGGCTTTAATATTTGTGTTATAGCTATTAAACATAGGAATCAGATGGAAACATACCAGATATTTTTCTCTAGCTGATTTAGTTCCAGGAAGGAGGGGGAAAAACAAAGTTTGTTTTGCAAATTTAATATAACAGTAAGAACTGGTTTTTGGTCAAAGGAAGTTCTCAAATGGTTGCTAACACCCTTTCCCAATCTATGGACCTTATCAAACGCTGGCCACGAAGCAAAGAAAAAGCGAAGACTAACCAAAGTAGGAATAAATTCGGTTCCATAGCGAAACGAAGGGAATATCGCCCTTTTGGCCATTTCGCAATTAATACCAAGGCTCCCTTCTCTCCCGTCACAAAAAGCCGGGAGGAAAGGCAGCCATGGGAACCGGGGAGGAGGAGGAGGGCTGGAAGACTGGAGAAGGGAAGGCAGCCCATGGAGAGAGAGAGATCGCCTCCCTCTTCCCTCTTCCCTCTTCCTCTTCTTTCCAATCCGGTTTGCCTTTTGCCAAGGCAATCCCTTCCCCTCGCTGGGATTTTCGCCCTGCCCACCAATTCGCAATGAATGCGAAGGCTCCCTAGGTACTTCCTCTACAAACCGAATGTCAAAATCTCCCTACTCCTTACGGATTAGCTCCGTATTCTGCCGAGTTCTGGGGCAGCGTCGTGTGTAAACACGGGGGAACAATACGGATTAGCTCCGTGTTCTGGGGCAGCGTCGTGTGTAAACACGGGGGAATAATATGTATTAGCTGTGGATGCCCTTTGGATTAGCTCTGCTTCAGACCCCATGTGATAAGGGCCTATGGCTTCCTCCTGAATGCTGAATGTGCCTATAGATTGTATTTGCATGAAGCCCAGTCCTTTGCCTTCTAAGTCAGGCCCAGTGCCATCCTGCATCACACTGGGGCAAGTACCAGGTCCCATGGCCCAGTAGGGCCTATTCCCCACTGTTCCCATCACCACCACCACCACCACCACCACCTCCGTCCTTTCAGCTGGCCTCATCCCACCATGCTGACTATGAGAGAGTGACTATGATTGTTGACCCAGTACTCCCATGTAGTTTTCTATGTTCATACATATCCCTGCTGTGCCACTGACTGTGTTATCACATCATTACAAACCATGGCATGACAAGCATGGCTCAGAGTTCCAATATGCATAATTCCCTTTGTGGGGAGAGGTCAGCCTGTCCTCCAATTTGGAAGTAAGCCAGCAGGGATGCCCTAAAACATGGAGTCAGAACTGTTCCAAAATGGCCATGGGCTATAAAATGGATTACCAAGCCAGATACCATTGTTTCTCTTCTTGATTTTTTGTACATACCTGAGAAAATGGCAACCACTGAACAGCCAACCAGCACAGATACTGAGAGAAGCACTAACCAGTGGTGTCTGCAGGGTAGGAAGGCTTCTGTTATGGTATAGGGCAAGAGAAAAACCATCAATATGCCAACCAATGCTGGAGCAGGTGAGAATGTATTCTTGCACTTACTTGTTAGGCTTCTACCAATTTGCTGTGGCACTTAGCTTAATATACAACACATTAAATAGAAGATGAATGCTAACAAGTTAAACTAGTATGTTGTGCAACAAGCCCATAGATTATCACCCAACTTTTTTTAAAAAAAAAAAAGACATACAGGAGCAGGAGGCTACCAATCTATTCAAAACAAAGAGTAGGAAGTGTTCAAAACAGTAAGAGAGTAGGAAGCTGTGATTCTCTGCTTCATCCCCCCAGATTCTGAACACACTGGCAGCCACTGTGTCAATGTGATTAGACAGCCAGACAATTAATTCTGTAAAGTATGTATCTTGGTTTTTGGTAGGCCTTGAAACATGAATTACATATATTAGGCCCATCTACATGTCACAATAAACCATGGCTTTTTCTCACTATGGTTTGTTGCTTAAGCTGGGGACCTGGGGAAACAAGCCAGGGAGAAGCTACAGTTGTGCATTTGTATGTCACAACAAGTCATGGTTTAAACATGTTACAGGTTGTGAGCCAGCAACAAAATAGTAGCTCAGAATGCAGTTTGTGGCTGGCTAATAAACCATAGCTTGTTAGCAGTGCTCAGTTCATAAATCACAATATGCCAAGTTTTCACAAATTATGCCATGGTTTGTCATGATGTGAAAGCACAGCAAGGATAAGTCAAATGTTTCAACCCAGAAACTAATGGCAGAATAGGAGACCAACAATTTCAAGAGAGAAGAAAAATCCTAAGTATGAAGGCTTTACTGACAAGATGAATTTAGGCCCCTAAAATTTAGAGAAACATTTTTAAACATGTTTATATATGATGATGATTTAAAAAAAAAATGTATGAAAAGGTTACTTTGATCATATAAAGAAAAAATGCCCCAATAACTAGGAATGTTCTATGTTCATGTTATGTTCATGAATTATGTTCATGTTATGAACTATTAACATGGAGAACATGGAGTTATTAATATGCAGTTAATATGTACAAACGGGTTCCTTTAATCATATAAAGGAAAAAAAAAAGATGACCCAAATACTAGTAAAGAATTTGGTCACTCTGTTTTAATTTACATCACAAACAGCTATAACAGAAACACCTCCTCACTCAACTAATAATCCTCCTGTAAGATCACAGGATATTGTGACAATTACAATCATAAAGAGATGGAATCTAGAGCCATCAGTGTAATTATGCATTGTGATCAAAAAAAGAGAACCATCAAAGTGACTATTAGTTGCTAGGAATGAACTCAATGAGTATTTGATCATTAATCACTCTGTAGCAGCCACCAGAGCCACCTGTGGAGAGCATCTTCCAATTCTCTTTTTGAAACACCCATCTGCTCACTACCACTCCTGGCTCAAAGCTCTCCTAGATACCAGCTTAAAACTACCAATGCACCAGTAGGCCTGATTCATATTCCACCACCATTCTCCATAAAGGAGATGGGAGAAGACAGAATCCTGGAAAGAACAAGGTCTGATTCATGCAATATATTTCCTTCCTCTTCTTCCTTGACACACACACACACACAGCTCCTATGAGTAGATGTGGAGTTAGAAGTATCTGGTATGAACATGTGCTCTAGGGTTAGAGGCGTGAGGGGAACAGTGATGCTTTCCAGAAATGTGGGTTCCATGTCTTCCTCTTCCATATGTATTGTGAATCAAATTTAAAAATTAACAGATGCCAAGCCACACAGTTTCAGACATTATGCCCCACACGTTTACACTTGAATTTAAATCTATATTTTTGAACATGCTTGGTTTCTGGCTTCTCTGACATAGATGTCACCATAAGATATCAGAAAATTTATTTTGTGCTGAAGCTTCACATTTTCAACATGAACACAAGATAATTTGTGTTCATTTGTTTAAATACACTGTGGGGATGCATCTCCATATGACTGTGACAAGACACACTGGCCTTTTGTACTGAAATCTTGGAAATTCTTGTTACAAATATTGCAAAGAAATCTAGTGTTACTTGCAATACTGAGGTCTGCATAGCTAAGATCTCTGGGAAATGTTGCCATTTTAAATATACATAGGATTTCAACTTCAGAAACAAATACTAGACCCAGATTATGCATGCAATCCTTTAGCCCTAGAAGCTATTTTTTTTTTACAAGGCAAGGTTGCAATTTCAAAATTGTCCTCATAGAAATATTGGATCATTGTGTCTGGTTCAAGAATAATAACAGGATAGAAATGTTCCAAATTTATATCAGATTTTTGATTTTTTTTTTTAAAAAAGTATTGCCAACTGTCAGATTTTTATATTTTCCCTTGTTTAACAATTATTGTTACATCATTATGAAGGCACCCAGCTACATTTAGATGAATCAGCTGTTTGAAATAACTTACACTGTTGTCTGTTCATGAATTTTAAGATGTTAATTAACTAGAAAATACTCTGAAGAGCTTGATGCACCCGAATCCACTACAGTAGGGGTAGGCAACCTTTCCCCTTTAAGGGTCGAGGGACTTCAGCTCCCAGAATCCCAAGAGCTATTGGTCAACGTGGGACTATTGGCCAACATGGCTGAGGCTTCTGGGAGCTGAAGTCCCTCGGCCCTTAAAGGGGAAAGGTTGCCTACCCCTGCACTAGAGCCATCTCTGTTAGTTGAAGACACAACCACCAGCACCACTGGATTCCACATGTACTGCTATTTTTTCACTTTCTGTTATCACTATATCATAATAACCTATTATGTTCAATCAATTAAAAATGAGATACAGTGTAGAACAAAAGATTCAAGCACCCATTTGTCTCATTTCACATGTATATTACTTATCCTGAACCACTGTCTCACACTCCATTTCAGCAAAAATATTCTCCTGCACATTTACCTCTTTCTGGCGGTATTTAATAGCCAGCTTCAATCTTGCCAGATCATTACCATTCTGTTCTTCTATGAGGCTGTTATCGTCTCTGTAGTTAAGAATAATTTCCAGTTCCCTGGAACTCCGGGTCTGATCCAAGAGGTCTTTTGCAAACTGCTTACATTGCTGTGACAGTTCTTCATATTCAGATTTAAATTCATTTTCCACTTTGCTCAGCTCCTGAAGTTCCCAGCTTAACTGAAAAGCTGTAAGAAAAGGATCCTCACTGGACAGAGCAATTAAAGATGGGCTGGCGAGGGCTCGATAGATATTCAGCCTGGATCGGGAATGGCGAAGGCTGTCCACATCTGAGCTGGAGACACATTCCACACAGTTACAGCGGACTTCATGAGGTCTGGGGACAGAAACACCTTTCTGAACTAAAAGTTTTATGATCTCATAATTGTTTGTATGGGCAGCCAGGATAATGGGAGTAATGTCCGGCGTAAATTCCGAAAACTGTTTATCCAGAAGTATGGGTGGCACCTGTGTGGAAAAGTAAGCAGAGTTATTCTGGATAGTCTTCTCCATAGCAAAATGTTCAAGACTAACTAAGTGCATGAAGGATCTTCCTATACTCAAAGACTGAGTGACTATTTAGGGGGAGTGCAATCCCACCCAGAACATATATCCACCATTCATCAACCAGTGACCTGGATAGATGAACTGCCCACAGAAATCTTCCCCTTCTTATGTGAGCTGAACATCCATTTATTAACTCTTATTCAGTTCATTGTCAGGCTTGAGAACTTCATCAAATCACATTCCTTGATTTTTATGAATATGAGATTTGCATGCCATCCCTACTACAGTGGGCCCTTGGTTCCTGGACCCCCTGTGTATACCAATATCTGTGCAGTCTCAAGTCCCATTAAATACAATGGCATAGCGAAGTGATGTCCCTTATATAAAATGGCAAAAACAAGGTTTGCTTTTGGAATTCTTTCTAAGTAATAATAATTGCCATTAAAACCTAAAGCATGCTTTGTATTTCTTCTTCAGTTATTGCAATATTGACACTGGAAACAATTTCAACTCTAGTAATCTTGCCTATCTTCCCATATGGAAGAACAGAACTTGGTTTTGCCTTTTTATAGTAGTTGTTCCCATTTGCTGAAGAAATATTCAAAAACTATTAGTTTGGTGGTTTCATCAGTAAAGTCAGCACAAAGTAAATGCAATAAACTGAGAATAACTATTTATACAACACAGGATCTGTTTTTAAATCACTTCCGAATGGTGTTAATATTTAATGATTTCCATAACAACACGCTTCCAGTGTAAAATATATACACTGTGTTTTCAGAAGCACCTTGTTCAAATGAAGAAGGATCGTCATGTATCATCAGCTTGTTGGCAAATAAAAAACAGGTATTTGATGACTTCAGGATAATATCTTGGGGGTGGGGACAGGGGGAGATGTCTACACAGTGAGAGAACTATTATAAGTAGCTCTGGGTTTGACTGAGCCATTTTCTTTCTAAAGTATTACAGTGGGCCCTAGGTATCTGCTGGGGTTTGGTTGCAGGACCCCCCCCCCCCCCATGGATACCAAAATCCATGAAAGCTCAAGTTCCATTATATATAATGGCATAGTAAAATGTTGACCCTTATGAAAATGGTGAAATCAAGCTTTGCTTTTTGGAATGTATATTTTCTTTGAATATTTTCAGGCCATGGATGGTTGAATCCATGGATAAGAAATCTGTGGATATGGAGGACTGACTGTTGGAAATAGTTTTGTGCTGGCCGTGTGCCGTAATAATAAATGCTGTTGTTGTTGTTGGAAATAGAATAAGTACTTGGGGATATTGCTATTTTAGCCCAGGGCAGAAAGCATGTGTGGAAAAAGGCTGGCCAAGAGCCTTCTACCTCAATCTGAGCTATCAGGAGTTATCTTGAATTCCTCCACAACTTACACAACAAGATTTGTACCTGAAGCCAAACAAAAAGGACCCAACAAACAAATCACTGAAGTGAAAAAAGTGAAAGTGATTGATAAAGAGATAAAATAAACAAAGCAAAGCAAAAGTTCTAAAATTAGTTTCAATCAATAAATTATCAGTTTCTCTAGACTTTGCTTCTCTGTTCTTACCTTTTCAGCTCTGGGATGCTACATGGGGGCTGGCATTATTGGGCAGATATCAAAGGTATAGAGCCCCCCTGGAAGGGTCTACTGAAAACACCTGATGCCCATGGTTGCTGCCCACCATGTAATGTACACAGACAGAAAATGTGAGAAGTGGGCAGCACAGCTGACTTGCCGTCCAGAGGGACAGGAGCTGGCACTCCTTATTTCATCACTTGCTTCCCCACAGACTCTCCACATCAATAAGCAAGCAATTTCAGTAGTTAGAGCAAGGCTGGAGTAAGACAGCTGCAGGTGGCTCCCCTGAAGTTTCTGTAACCCTTGACATTTCCAGAACCTCAGACCAAACTTCTCTTGGTCAAACATTGGAGTGAAGCCTCCAGGTGCAACCATTTTTATTTTAAATAGGTTGCAAAGCCTACATGAACTATTTAACATAGAAATATATATCAATTTTTGAGAAGTTGAATTTTGGTCACTTAAAAAAAAAAATAACCCCCAGTAGTCCACGTAGCCCCCTGGAATGTCTTATGGTATTCATGTGCTCCTCCAGACTTGCCAGAGTTGCCTACCCCTGGCTTAGAGGAAGAGCTGCAGTTATCCATTTGCTCACTTATGAACTTGCTCACTGCTGGCAGAAGTCAACAGAAGTCCATGGCTACAGAAGGGACTGGTGGACTCACATGGGGGGTTAGTATGAAATCTAATGGAGCTATTCAGGCTGCTGTAGGGGGGATGCAGACGGATGGCCGTGGGCCGCCCTGAGAAGCGGAGGATTGGGGCTGAGGCTGCCCCATGCCTCGGCTCCATCCACCCTTTCAGCAACTGGGAAAGGAGCGCCAAAATAGCCTGGAGAAAATCACTTACTTGTTAGCTAATACAGCTAGGTCTGTTAAGTTCAACACTGCCAGATTCGCTGTGAAAGCAGCTAAACTTAGATTAGATTTTGAGGATAAAGGCCTGCATGGAAATCTGCAATACATAGATTGTACTCACTTGAATGGATTACATTAACATTGTGCTATGTTTAGTATGAAACATTTTTGTAATTTTAGTGAAAACATTTTGCTTTATATGTTATAGAACCAACTGTGACTGTAAAAGTTTTAAAAGGTTTTAATCATTTTTGTAATTTGATGACTATAACCTGTATATGGTTGTCATGAATAAACCGTACTCTATTGTACCTGTACTGTACTAATTTTATTAATGAAAAAGAATCAGTGTAGGTTTTATTTTCATACTGCCTGCAAACAAAATGAAGCATACTAAAACAGCCTTAGGTTGTCTGTCTGGCAAAGGCCTGATTCCACTTGTGGGTTTTTGCACCACTTTGCTGAACATTTAACAGCCAGCTGGCTGCTCTGTCTGGCCTATTAATAAACAACGTGGTCCCCTGCACATTGCATCCACTTCCACCCATAAGTCTCCAAACACTATTAAAGAGGTTTGATTACCCGTATCCCACTGAGGACAAAACAATCTCAAGCACAGCATCCAAGCAGCCAGCAGGAGGAAAAAAATAACCTTACATCCTGATATCTCAAGGTTGCCCACTTCAAGCTTTACATAAAGTTCAAGTAATTTCCCTCCTCGGTTACCAGATGGACTGCTAATGAACACAGTTGATGCTTAATGTGTGTGTGTGTGTGGGGGGGGGGTTCTGAAGCAGCATTATGAAAACAGAGATGCAATGTCATCTGGGACACCAGCAAAGAAGGTTAACAAGCTTATTATAGCACTAGCAAAAGTAGCCAGCTTCGACTAGGTTCAAAACCTGTTATCCCACCCCAGAGCTCCTTCTCTTTTTCTCCCTGTCACCTCTTACTTGCTGGTCTTTTTGTTTATCCACCCCAGCAGCCTGTGCCAGTTGCACATGGATTTTGTTATTGTTGTTAACTGCCCAACTCATGGTGACCCTGTGGATGAGACATCTCCAAGACTCCCTATTCTCCACTGCTCTGCTCAGATCCTGCAATTTCATACCTGTGACCTCCTTAATAGTCCATCCACCTAGCATGAAGTCCTCCTCTCTTTCTACATCCCTCCACCTTTCCTAGCATTATCATTTTTTTTCCAATGAGTCATCCCTGCACATAGGTTAGCAATCTTTTATTCCCTCTATAGTGGGTTTGGCATGAGAAGAACAATAAGCTCCTCCAGCCTGCCCCATACATTTTTCAGAATGCATAGAGTCTTGTGTAGCTCAGCACCATGGACTCCCACAGCTTTTAGTTAACCAGGCAGGTTAACTATGAGATAAGCTGCACCAAACAAGAACAGCTCACAAAATATTTTTCCTGTGTTTGCCAGGCACCAGCATTTTCCATCTCTCTCTCTTAGGTAGCTATATTCTGTTTCTATTCTATATTCCATTCTATTCCCCAAAACTGAGACAGACACATTTGCATATTATGCTTATTATGCAAATCACATGGTGAGTCATACAAAGGTTGACCAGCATTCAGAGAAAGAGATGCACACATTAAATTTCCCACTTGGAAACACACATTCCAAAGTTGCCTTGCAGATAGGAAATGGAAGTTTTTTCTTAGATTCTTTGCACATAATTCAGAGGTTCATAGCCTGCAACACAAGATGTTTTGTGCATCCCTTATGACTAGGGTTGCCAGAACTAAAATGGAAGAAGATCCCTGTACCTTTAATGGTTACACAGAAGAAAGAATTTCAGCAGATGTAGCTTCTTACCTGGTTGGTGTGACAACCTACACATGCTTAAATCCCATCTATTACCCATCCTCTACAGGAGACCTCCAGTTTTCAGGCTGGCAATTATACTTATGATCTCTTTTCTTTACCACCTTTTCTGTTTACTGAGCTCCAGTATTCTTCAGGTACAGCTTTCCCAGAGGATTCTAGAAAGCTGGAATCCCTGTTTGAGATCTCAAAAATTACCGAACTGTGCCAAAGCTCAGCTTATGCTTGCCCTCCAACTTCAAAACAGGGAGAATCATACTTACTGGACTTAGGTCTTTAATTTACTTGAACAAATGCAGGAAAGAGGTTTTGTAAACTAAAACCAACAAACATTTTTCAAGTGCTAATTAGTAAAAAAATGCAAATTATTAGTGTTAGTACTGATACCACTGAGCCACCAAGGCTCCTTCCCAAAAAGCAACCAGAAACAATATGGCATGGCTGTGGTGGAAGAGGCCAAAATGGCATACTATAGTGGGGTTTTTTTTTGCTACAGAGCATGCCCATCATGGCTTTAGTAGCAATGGTATTTAGCATGGCTGAATATGTGCAGTGCAGAGATCAATGAGTCACTCTACATCTGTAGGTTTTTATGTGCCCCAAAAGTGATATCAATCACAGCTAAGCCTTCACTTATTGACCAAGCACAGAAAGGCAGTAGCCAGCTTGTTTGTTGCAAAACAGTTAGGCAGAATAGGAAATGTTTATTTTACTTCATAGCTCAACTTCTACAAAGACAAGAGACTATTATTTTTAAAATGAAAGCTGGAAATCTAGGCCACATTATAGCATAAACAAGCATAACTGGAATGCAAGAAAAATTCTAGGTAATTGTTGTGTGCCTTCAAGTCATTTTCGACTTGTGGTGACTCTAAGGTGAACTTATCACAGAGTTTTCTTGACAAGTTTCTTTAGAGTGTGCGTGCGTGTGTGTGGGGGGTTTGCCATTGCCATTCTCCATATCTTCCACCAACAGCCCTGCTCAGGTCTTGTAGACTCAGGGCCATGGCTTCCTTGACTGAGGGCCTCGGCAGACGGCTTATTGAGCCATCTTGGAGGCCCGGAAGAGGAGGAGCAGCCACACGTGTGGCGCTCCTTCCTCTTCCTGAGGTTGCCCTCGGTGCTGCCGGCCCTCCGCACGGCTGGTGCGCCGAGGGCAACCTCGCGCCGCAGCATCCGGACACGCAGGGAAGGCAGGGTGCACTTTCCCTGTCTTGTGCAAGGAGCGCTATTTTTGCGCTCCTTCCAGGGACGCCGCAGGAGCACTGGGGTGCGGAGGCTGCGGTCCCGCGGCGCTCTGTCTGGCGGCGTCTCCGGCGCCTCTGTCTGCTTCCCCCCTGAGTCTATGCATTTATCATGTGGTCTTCCTCTTCTCCTACTACTTTTCTTTTCTAGTGATTCATGGCCAAAGTACAACAGTCTCAGTTTAGTCATCTTGGGGCATCTACAGATGGGTGGCCTTGGGCCGCCCTGAGAAGCTGCGGATTGGGACTGAGGCTGCCCCATGCCTCCGGCCCCGATCCACCCTTATGGCGCCTCTGTCTGGACACTGGGCCGGAATGACATCATCGGAGCGCCCGCCGTGTGCAACGGTGGGCACTCCGATGACGTCCTCAGGAAGGGGTTGTGGCGCCTGGCGTCTGGCTGCCCCTCCCCTTCCTGGGATTGAAGGTGCTTTTCGCTATCTGGTTTCAAGGGAGAAAAAGGCTTGATTTGCTCTAGGACCCATTTCTTTGTCTTTTTAGCAGACTACAGTATCTGTAGACTTAGGGGCTTTGCAGACTGACCTAAGGGTTGGCTTGGGGGTGGAGTTGGGGTGGGCAGCCACATCCGGACACCCCAACTCCATCCTGAGTCTGTCCTGACACCATGTACCCATTTGCATGGCGTGCAGCATCAGGACGCCCTCCTGACACAGAGTGTACACATGCTGTGCCAAAAGGACATGAAAGAGCTGTGCCACTGGTTCTTAGGGTGGCCTTTTGCCACCCCTAAAAGGAGAAACATTTTGCTGCTCTTTTGGGGGTGGCAAAAGGGCCACGGCATGGGGTTGCCGCAGCCCCAATCCGCGTCTAGCAGGGACGGCCCAAGAGCTGTCCCAAATGAGTCATCTGTAGAGGCCCTTAATCTCCAGCACCACATTTAAAATTAATTAATATTCTTCCTATCAGCTTTCTTCACTGTCCAGCTTTCAGAACCATACACAGAAACTAGAAATACGAGGGCATAAAAATAATACAATTTTTTTGCACAAAACAGCTACATGTACATTTTGAACAGAGGCACAGTGAAGATTCTCATCAGTCTAAGATTCTTCTCTTCAAAGTTCCTCCACACTCAAAAAGCATGTTTTTAAAAATCATATTTAAATATTTTAGAATATTATTTCCATCCCTATCCTGAAATCATCATGGATGCAACCATCATGACTTCTGGCCACTGGTAGGGTTATTTCCTATGAATTTGTCTAATGTCGTTTAATAAGTGCAATTATTGTTGCGGTTTCCTTGAGGTGAACGTATGTCACACATGGAATGGGAGAACTACTTCATCACACCAACTGGCATGGGGTGAAGTAGTGACATTATTAGAAGATGAATTCTAGCAGGGAAATTGCTGAATCTTTCTCCTGCAATAAATCCCACAAGATGTCCTAATTATCCATGAGTACCAGCTGTTAGGTGCTTAATCTGTCTCTACCCTCTTGTCTTTTTACATAGCCTCCCAAGCTCCATCCCACCTGTCCTGGGACCAGAAGGCATAAGCAGACAAAAACTATCTATTCAAAATGTTTTTGATTTACCGGGCAGACTCTTAATTGTTTGGGGTTTTGACAGGTGACACATATCAAGTGCAAGAAGTTGTCAATTACCAAGCACTGCCATCTAAGTTCCAATTATGAATGTCAACATTAAACATCATTGCATGCCAACAATCTTATACAGACCGGAATGGAATATTGACCAAACTGCAATGGTTGTCATGTGCAATGGGTCATTTCAGTGGCTCATAAATACTGAGCTATATGCTAGATTGGTTTGATTCTACTGTAGATTTGTAGTTTTAGGTATTTTACAAGTTTAGAATTCAATTTTAAATTTCATCTGTCTTGATCTTAAATTTAAGAGTTGTTTAGAAGTCATTTCATATTGTGTACCACTGAGGCTGCATCCGCACTGCAGAAATATTCCAAGTTGATACTAATTTAACTGCTCTGGCTCAATGTTATGGAATTCTAGGAACTGTAGTTTTGGGAAACATTTAGCCTTCTCTGTCAGAAAGTTCTGGTGCCACAAGAAATTCCAAATCACAAGATTTCATGGTATTGAGCCATGGCAGTTAAACTGGTATCAACCTGGATCATTTCTGCAGTGTGGATGCAGCCTATTTTTTTTTAAAAAAAGAATACTGACTTTACTAATACATCCCACACACACACACACACTCTTAATTGAATAAAGTTAAAGTACAAAGAGAATTTTTCCAGGATAGGATGAGGAAGACAGGCAATTTGGGAGACATATAATTGGGGAAAAATAGGTATTGGAGGTATCTGGTTAAGTTTCTTAACTAATGTCTTCTTAAATCCTATTGTTTTCCTATAATTTGCATGGTTCAGCTCCCAGAGAAAGAAATATAAAGTGACAAAACAGCTTTTCCCGAGTTATTGTTACGAAACTTTCATTCAATCTGTAGAGGCATAGTAGCATTCATAACCATGAAACTGGCCCCAGCTGCTCCATCACCATAATGGTAACCTAATTCTCATGGCAGATATGCATTGAATACAAAGCAGTACACAACATGGAAGAAGCAGCAGGTAAACACAGGGGACAAATATGACCCCTAAAAATGTTATTAAAATAAAATAATTCCAAAAACACTGGGGTTTGAAAGATCCCATCCCAGTAATATGAACTCTCTGGTCTACCACACACAATCTTTCTATCACTTCCAACTGTATCCATACCTGTGGTTGCCAGTGATAATGGGACATGTCATCTAGATTTCATTTATTTCTACACCTTTCAGCTAAACGTCCAGGGTTGTTTATAAAAGAGGCAATATACAAAAGTACAGCACATTAAACTACATTTAAAACCATGGGAGAATCAGAATGTCATTGTCTAGTGCCAGAGAGATAACATTTCTGGCACCAGGCATGCCTCCTTTGGGAAATGAATCTCACAAATAACCACACACCTGCTAAAATACCATTATTCTTCCTACAATACTAGACATGGTAAGCTGTGAAAAAAAACTTTAAAACAATATTATTTCATGTTAGGTTTTTAAGGTATTGAAAAATATGGCTGGTGGTTATCATGTATGTGGGGTGGCATATCTGTTCTAGGTTTTCCCTGAGATTAATTTTATTAATTTTTAGCCCAATCTCATTTGCAATCAAAGTAGTATACAATCAAAGACAGAGAAAGGGAGTGAAGAAGAAAAAGGCAAAAGAAGGGGGGAAAGAGAAAAGAAAAAAGACATATACACAACTAATAATAGTAGGGCTCTGACCCCCTCAATCCTGACAGTAATGTAATTAAATAAATAAAATATTATTCCACTATTACAAGTAAATAATCCTGCCAAAATTAACAACCATAGTTATTAGCATATTTTTATGTAATTATATGGTTAGATTTCTTATAGCTCAAAAAAGCCCATAAACTTTTCCCAGTCTTTCAAAACGTCTTCTACTGGGCTAATTTAACAATAATAATTTAGCAACCTTAAGAATCCATTCTGCCACCATTGGTCCTTCAGTCTATTAGCAAGTTTGGGCAAACAATATTCTTGTTGCTGTTGTCATACATTGAAGAAATGGTCCATATTTACTATCCTATTTTTTATCCATAAAGCCGAAACATTTCTGGTAACATTACAAATTCTACCTTTAGAGGTTTTTGGATTAACATATGAAAAAAAAGGATATGAAACATTCTGAGCTATTTTCAAGAGCTCATTTTGTGTTAGATACCATCTATCATTTTATACAGATTTTCTTTTAAATTACTGCACAAAGTAAATTTTATATCTTTGGATCATATTTTTCCCCATACACCCATATGGATATTACACCCCAAATTTTGGGACCACCTCTTCTTAACAATGGGGGTAAATTTTATATCTTTGGATCATATTTTCCCCATACACCCATATGGATATTACACCCCAAATTTTGGGACCACCTCTTCTTAACAATGGGGGTATACAGACGGGCAGGAAAAGGTGACATGAAGCTGCCTTTTCCCTAAGCTGCAGCAACTGCACCACCTGCCCTGAGGATGCCCTAAATAGGGATGGAGCAACCATACTGGAGTCAATGCAGCTTTTCCGAGACCATATTGAAGCCCACCAACTGCACCGCCGCCCCAGAGGATGCCGCAAAGGAAGACAGAGCAACTGCCGGGCCGGCAGTGGTTGTTTTAATTTTTTTTCGTTCTCTCAGATGCATGTGCACTTGCGCAGAAACATATCCCTGCACACCTGCGCAGAACACGTCATAGGGTGGTATACAGTCTGTCATTCTCTGTGTACAAAGGTGACTGAAGTTCAGCATCCCTGTGCACCTACACAGGACCTGTCATACACCCACAGAGCATGCAAGGATTCACTGACCTCGGCTTTCCCCCAAGTCATCCTCCACAAAACATGTCCCACACAGATCAGGGGGGAGAAGAGAGGTACATGCAAGGGAGATTTGTGTGGATAGACCTGATACATGCAGCTGGTGGTCATGCAAGGGACATGGTCAACAGGACACATGGACAAACGTTAGTCCAGGAACCCCCTCCCCAGCATGCCAGGAAGTGGTGTGCAGGTCTTACGCACACCTGTACAGAAGAGGTCACAAAAGTCTCTTTCATGCAAACTACTGTGCATGCTGACAGCAAGCGTACATGTGACAGAATGCATTTATTGTCATAATAGAGAACAGTAGCTAGGATGCATGAGTAGGGTTACAATTAGGGTTAGGGTTCTAATATTAAAGCGCACCTGCACCAATGCATCCACACCTGGAACATAGGGCGCTTTAAATTAAAGCCTGCATCGTAGGGCGCATGCTCTGGATTGCCGACTCAATTTCCGCTGCATGTGTAATGGTGCATTTATATGACCATTTTAGATCTCTGGCACCCTTTTCCTGGTGCACCAGTGTCGCTGCATACAGATGCACATGTGAAGGTGTGCATCTTTGCCAAAGAAGTGGAAAAAAGCAGCTCCTTTTTGGAGTGGCCTTTCCTGGCATACAGCGTCTAGAGGGTGCTTTCCTGTCGGCTTTTAGACATGCATTGTCTGAACGCCACACCTCCAAGTCAGCCTGAAAGCACCTCTTTTTGCCTATATGTACAGCCTCAATGTCTCCTGTTTGTGTCTCCTTCTGGGGCCTCTCCCTTCAACATCTCTTGGTCTCTTTTGTCATATATTTTTTTTCTACATAATTGGTTATGAAAACCTCTGGGACTATGCAGTGAAAGGTTTTAGCTTTTATTCTCTGAGCACCCCACCAAAAATTTATATTCTCTCTGTTTTCCAGCATTCTTTTGAGAAATTCATTAAATATAATTATTTCATTCTTATTTATTTTAAACCTTTTTTTAAAGTATGCTCTCAATATTTCATCTCTGAGTTCTCATCACACATGTGTGAAATGAATTCTAACTTCCCTTGGAAGTTTTTTCCCTCTATGCATAAGCAAAATTTGGCCTATATAAATTCTTCCACGTTCTTGTCATGTTCTTGACCAAAGCTGTTTATAAGGTTCACCAAAGCTTTTAAGACTCTCTTTTGGAACAGCTCTTAACTTGTGTTTCCTTTGATTTTACATCCATCATCATAATTCTATTTTGTGCTGTTTCCAATTCTGCTGTAAAATGCCCATTCCCTCCATATTATCAAAGATCTCCTGTTCATGTTTGGTGTAAATGTTGTGAGGTTCTGAACTGACTTTATGATCTCTTTGAACTGTTTTTCAGTAAACTCTTTAAAATGATTTACTTGTCCTGTAATCTCTCATCTTAACAAGTCCAGTTTTTTTTTTTTTTTCTAAATCACCATTACTTTCTGTTACATGCTTGTTCAAATCTAAAGTCTGGTTAGTCATCTTGGATATCAAGGCTTGAATTTTAATGAGCACAGGGTCAGTTTTGTTTAACCCACCTCTGGAAATTTTTGAAGGCCATGTTTATGATGTCATATAAATCATTCTCTGATCAAAGTCTATCATCAGAGGCAATATTTATTTTCCCTTTCCTAAAATATGACTTCTATATAGACTTTTTAACTGTTTAAATCTTGGAGATACCAGTTCTATTTCTTGTTTCCAGTCCAAGGAGATTATCACACATACAAAACAAAACAAAAAACAAAACAAACAAACAAACAAAACAACAGCTTGCCTCTTCCAAATTGGAGCCCAATTTGGGCTGAAGCTTGGTCTTATCACATGGCTTTTCCAGCTTAATTTGGCTTCTGAGTACATCCCTGCTCCAATGTGGATCCAAAAATCAGCTCTGGTGGCTATTTTTTTTTTTAAAAGTCGGAAGCTTCTGACTTTAAAAAATGGCCACTGGAGTGCATTTTTGGATCTGCATTGGAGTGGGGATGTACCCAGAAGCTGAATTAAGCTGGAAAAGTGTGCGATAAGATCCAGCTTCAGCCTGAATTGGGCTCCAATTTGGAAGAGGTAAACTGGGTTTTTTGTATGTGCGAAAGTCTCCCAAATTGTATTTAGTTTGCTCTTCAGTTTTTGAGTGCTATGCTATCACTTTCTCTCAGCTCTTTGTATCATGTTCAGATTTTTTCTCAATGGAGACTGCACTTTCAATATTTACAATGCAAATTGTATGTACTTATTCAAGAGTAATAAATCATCAACCAAGTTTGGTGTGTGTGTGTGTGTGTTCTCTGTTCAGAATGGGCCATTCAAAGTTTTGTGATATTTTAAATCCATAGGTTTTTGTGGGTTTTTCGGGCTGTGTGGCCATGTTCTAGAAGAGTTTCTTTCTGACATTTTGCCAGCATCGGTGAAGCATTTCTCTGAGATGCCAGCCACAGATGCTGGCAAAATGTCAGAAAGAAACTCTTCTAGAACATGGCCACACAGCCCGAAAAACCCACAAAAACCTACGGATGCCGGCCATGAAAGCCTACGACTTCACATATTTTAAATCTTTCTTTGGAGAAGCTTCTGTCTAGCTGACCTTAATCCTTGTGATTCTTCAGCTTTGCAGTTGGGAATGTTGGAGTTACCAGGTCATGAACCTCTACCAAAAAGTTCCCCAGCCCACTCCTGAGCTAGGGGATTATCTGGGAGACTGCATGTCTGACCTTGTGGAATCCTGATGCATTCTTAGGACGTTACCACACATGGGCCACAAAGCGATAATAAACTGGAAATGACAAATTCCGAAAATAAATCAAAAATAAACCTTGATTCCGCAAATGTTTTTCACACGTAATTACCTTAATTGCGCAATTAAGGGAAGCTCCCGCTGAAACTGCATTTAACGTTCATACACAAGTGAAAAAATCCCGTACATGTGCTAGAAATGATCTTCTAGCACATGCGCACTATGCTCACCGCGGCTGTCACCCCTTCCCCAGGTCCTCCTCGGAGCGCCGGCCGTGCGTAGGGTCAGCTCTCCGAGGAGGTCCTCCTTGGAGCACCGGCCGTGCTGAGGGTCGGCGCTCCGAGGACGACCTGGGGAAGGGGTTGGGGCACCGATCGTGCAGCTGCCCCTCCCCTTCCCTGCCCCCAAGATGGCTCAATTAGCCAACTGCTGAGGGGGAAGAAGACACTTACGCTACCTCCAGGACTCCCCGGAACCATGGGAAAATGCGGGGAAATGCTTCCAAATGCGCATTTGCTTTTCACATTACGGCGAATTTACCTTAATTGTGAATTTACCTTAATTGCGCATTTGCATTTCCTCCAAACAACCGAATTTCAAAAGGTCTCGTTTCAAAACACCCGTTTCTGTCCACTTTCTGTCCAGTTTCTGTGAGACGTCGTGTGAAAACACAGGGCACTAATCCAGTTTCTGTTTGGGTTTTGTGTGGATTAACCAGCAGATTTGCCCCCGTGTGATAATGTCCTTATACACTTAAAAATAATAAATCCTGCAAAGATAAGAGCAGCACACAAATCGTGCTGGTAATGGTCAGCCATTTTGACCAGAGCCCTCAGATATAGAATTCATCATCACCCTGAATAGTTCCCTTCAAGGTCAAAATAAAACTCAGAGTTGATTCACTTCCTCAACATGGAAAACATCAGCTAACACTGCACTTCTATAGTCCCAGCTGTTCTAACCAGCCAACTGCAATTGATTACTGATACCATATGGCTACCATACCCAGTTGCATATCTGGATGGAGGACTGCAAGTGTCATGATATGTCCAACTTTGTGCAAGCCTGATGTAGAATCATAGATTTGAAAGAGACCACAAAGACCATCCAGCCCAAGCCCCTGCCAAGCAGGAACATACAACCAAAGCAGCCCCAACAGATGGCCATCCAGCCTCTGTTTAAAAACTTCCAGAGGAGACTCCACCACTCTTCAAGGGAATGTCTTCCACTGTCGAACGGCTCTTACTGTTTCTTCCTCATGTTGAGGTGGAATCTCTGCTTTTCACTACAACATCACTTATAATCTTAAATTTAAGATTAAATTTAACAAGAGCAGCAACAAATCAGGCCACATGAATACAGAACAAAATTTGCCAGTCAGAGGGATACTGAGGACCAGTCAACATAGGAACTGGTTCTAGGCCAGGATGCATAATCAGTCCCACTCCCATCAAATTTAGCAACAGAGTCTGTAGCCACTCCCTGGAATGCTGAAACAGCAGAATTAATGTGTTGTTTCTTGGCCCCCCACTGAAAGGTCCAGAGATTTTGCTCCCCACTCCGTGCCTTGGAAGTGTTCCTGCTGAGGGTTTCAGCCATACTGGAACAAGAATTATGCATGACCATGGCTAGCAAATGAAAGAGAGGTTTTGTGGGGGTTAATTCCCATTCTCTTGATATCATCCCTTGTTAAATCACACAATGAAGGGAAAGAGCAAGATTCTGAAGTAAAGAAAGGAAAAAGGTATCCCCTCTCCTTTCCTTCCCCAAGACTTCTCCAGTTTTTCAACATCCTTTTTGAATTGTGGTGCCCAGAAATGGACACAGTATTCTAGGTGGGGTCTGACCAAAGCAGAATGTGGCATTATTACTTCTCTTAATCTAGATACTATACTTCTATTAATGCAGCCTTAAACCCCATATGTCTGGCATGTTCAGTACCTATGTGAGTGTGGTGCTGTTGCATTGGAATAAGTCCTTCTGACATGTTCCAAAGGGTAAGGTGAAGGCCTGACAAATCCCATACTCGGATTTCCCATTGTGTGACATGTTTATCTTTTGAGAATTTACAACACATGAAGTTTATTAGCTAGCTCTTTAAACTTATTTGCTTCACACAAGTGGAAAATATTTAAAGGAGTGATTATGATCTAGTTTGGTGATTACGATTATTCCAAAACAAAAGATAAAGATGGTGACCACAGCCCTGTAGCAATTAAACCATAAATAGAGAGAAAGAAAAGTCTATGGGAAATAGAATCTACCATGAGAACTTAACATGCTTTAAGAATGTTCCTTACTGGGTTTGAAAACATTAACCTTTTTTTCCTTTTTTTTTAAAAAAAACTATAAGTGGGCAAGTTCCCAGCTAGAAAAGCTGGGAAAT
Source organism: Phrynosoma blainvillii (assembly GCA_026167975.1). Classification (NCBI taxonomy): domain Eukaryota; kingdom Metazoa; phylum Chordata; class Lepidosauria; order Squamata; family Phrynosomatidae; genus Phrynosoma; species Phrynosoma blainvillii. The sequence goes on along the minus strand of JANUYF010000002.1, from coordinate 169,098,222 downwards.
TCTGGGAACTACCATCTAAAAAAGTAACTTCCAAGTTCTGGCTCTAGATATATATTGGCGAACAGTTTATCAGGCATCCAATCTTACGGTCAGGGCTGTTGCTATAATTTGATGACCCGGTCAGCTGTCTGGGGCACAAACCTCAGAGAGGCAGAGTACTGATCCTTGAGGTTTACATTTTGTAGGTTTTTAACCCTTGTAAAAATGCAACTGACTTTTTTTTTTAAATTTTAAGATAAATACCACAACAGTGCTGTAGAACATAATTAAGGTCTTATGAAACATGTCTACATTCTGTTCTTCATTTGTTCTTGTTAGATGTATTTTTATTTTTTGAAATTTAATAACATTTTTGACTGAGATCCTCCCTCCCCCAATTCTTCTTAATTGGCAACATGTGTTGTTTACAGTAGTATATATGAAGCTTTCATAGAGATCCTTGATGTGTGTGTTTATGTGTTGTGTGCCTTCAAATCGGTGACCCTAAGAGGGTTTTCTTAGCAAGATTGGTTCAGGGGAGGTTTGCCATTGCCTTTACAAGCCTAAAATGTTCATTTGAAAATACTTCCTGAACTGAAGCTGGCATTATATTTCAATTTTGTTAAATCATTTTATTTTGTATTTGATAAAGATTACCAAAGGTTGTTGTATTACCTATTCCTGCAATTCAAAGTACCATATATACCTGACTTTGATGTATAAGTTGAAGGCAAGATGTGGGTCCAAAATTATAGATTTTATATGATTCATAGATAAGTCAAGGATAAAACTTAGGGGCATGTAACAAAGGATGTAAAGGACAAGGTTTATTGTCTTCATACATGAATGTCTTATTCAGATCCTTCTAAGCCTGATTCCTCTCATCATTTCTTTGAGGGGAAGCACCAAAGAGGTGTCACCACTGCCATTTTCCCACCCAAGCATTCAAAAAGTCTAGAAGCAGCATCATAGTGGAAAGAGTAGAAGGGGTTGTGTTAGCCAGAGCCCCTCAATTTTATTTTATTTTATTTTGCTTTATTTGGCTTTTAATATTTCAGTGGCCGCATGGTCAGGCAAGACCACATGGCACTTTAAAATTGAGAAATCTTTCTCCCCTTCTATGACCCCCTGCCTGTAGCCCTCCCTTCCTAGAGAACTGCAAATTCCTGAAAGTCCTCTCAGGTGGTTATGACTCACTCCTATGAGACCAGGAACACAATAGACTGGCTAGGGCAAGGGAGTTGCCTGAGGAGGAAAGCATCAGAAAATCAAATACATTCCCAGATTGGCTTTGTCTAAAGACCATCATGGTAAATGGAATACAAATATCCTGCTTTGTCCACACTCCCCACACCTCAATAGCTCTGAGACCAACCCCTTTGTCCAATCTAGCTAGACAGGAAGACCCACAATAGGTAATCCCATCATGGCCTTTGTGTGATTGTTACAGAATAGCCTAGAGGAGAGATTTTGGGTATATAAGGACCATCCCAGGTCCACTCAGTGCTGCCATTTTTGGGTGCATGCTGAAATCACTGTCCTTCTGCTGCCCTAAAGTGCGCCCACGACCCTCATCCCTGCTGGTCGTGCCATTCATCGAACCCAACCATCGCTGCAGACCCAAAGACACAGGAGCGTCGGGCATAGGTAACTTTTCCATCCCTTCCCCCTGGACCCTCTTTCTCTCTGAGCCATTCCAGTCTCCTTCCTTTTCTCCTTTAGTGTGCGAGTGTGTGTGTGTGTTGATGCTAATATTGTTAATAAATATTTGGGAATTGTAGTTCTACGTCTCAGCGCCTTCCTTAACCAATATCCATCCTTCTGTATACATTTGGTGAAGATCCCTGGGCATAAGTTAGGAGTGCCCTCTCGTAATTTGAGCTAATTATAAATTCCCCTGAAGAGCATTTATCCTAACAGTTGCTGCTTCTTTTGGGTGCTCCTGGGATGAACTAAGCTCTTACTTTTTGCCACCCTACTCAGAGAAGGGAAAGACTTAAAATACAGTACAGATGGTCCTCCTTATCCATGGATTTTTTATCCATGGATTCAAGCATCCACGACTTGAAAATATTCAAAAAAGTATAAATTCCAGATAGCAAACCTTGATTTTCCATTTTATAGATAATAATAATAAGCTTTATTACGGCCATTCGGCCAGCACAAAATTATAAAAAACAAAAAACAAAACAAAAACAAAAACAAAAAACAACATATCTTGAATGTATACAGTAGTTTCTTACGGAGACTTATCAGTTGCTACTACCAATCCTGATTTATACGAAAATAGATAGCAATGGGACAGTATAATAGTCTAAAATCGTCTAAATTATGAACTAAACACCATAATAAGTACAAATTCTAATAACCGCAATGGAATAAGGTGGTACCGCCTCATACATAGCTCTAGTCGCTTGGTACTATCCCTAAGAGACATTTTCCTGCATGTACAATCATTCCCTTTGGTAAAATATATATATATATATATATATATATATATATAAGACAAAGGGATATTCTGCCAAGTGTGTCAAGATAGTAATATCTGTAAGGTACTACTCATTTGGATAGATAGACTTAATTAGGCTGACCACATTAATCACATTAATCACACCTATGCTGCGAGTGAGTCGCCTGTTGACACATATCAATTGGTTGGCCAATGCACTACGGCCATACCCCCTGACACCTTCCATTTTTACAATTAGATTGAACCAATAATAGTAGTGATAGTAATGGTAATAATAATAGTAATGGTAATAATAATAATAGTAATGATAATGATAAAGATTTTCCATTTTATATAAGGAACACTATTTTGCTATGCCATTGTATTTAATGGGACTCAAGCATTCATGGATTTAGTTATCCATGATGTGTGTGTGTGTGTGGAACCAACCCCCAGTGGATAACAAGGACCCACTGTACTTACATTGATCTGTGGATAAGTCGACCCAGCTTTTGGAGGGGGGAGGGTCAAATTTTGACTAAAATTTCCAGACTTATACATGAATATATACAGTAAATTTAGTAGTTTCAAGTTTTGTGTGCTTCATTTTTTTACAAGACATCTTGTTTTCGAAAACTGAAATTATCATTTTTTAATTTTTATTAATTTTTATTTATTTATTTATTTATTTTTGGAGGCGGTGCTAGTAGTTTGCCTTGCCTAGATTGCAAAATAGCTTAGCACAGGAACTGCTCACAGTCTCACAGTCTATACAAGAAGTTTTGCAGCTGGGCTGTCCTATGTTTTAATATTAGCATCTTTGACTTTCGGGATGATAAAGACCACACCCCATAAACCTTCCTCTGTGTATGAATAACAAAGTTTTGTGGACTTGCATTTCAGCTCTGTTTATATTTAATGTTTTAAATAACATTCTAATTTCTGTTCATTGCCTTGGGAATCCCGGCAGGCTGAGAAGTAATAAAAAATACTTTAAACATGCGAATAGATCAGTGATCTCCAGAGAAAAGTAGCTACATGGTTTGGTGTTGCATATCTATACAGCCATCTTATTTAGAACAAGGATGGGCTAAAGACATGGGGCTACATTTCACTTCTGTTACCCCATTCCTAGTCACATCTCTGCATTTTGGCATGCTGGAAATGGCATCAGTGGCATTTTGGCCTATTTCCTCCTTTTTTTGGGGGGGGGGGGAGAGACATTTAAGGTGCCCTGGGAATCAAAACCCTCATATTTGTAGCTGGTTTTTAGTTGAATGGGGTGAGTTTTGGGCAAAAAAATGCACATATCCCCAAATCAATGGGACCTTTTTTTGCTCTCAAAAGGCTGGTGGATTCTGGGGCTCACCCAAAGAGCTTCAGGGGCCACAAAAATTGTCCTCACAGGCTGCATGTGACCCATATGCAACACGTATAGGCACCTATTCCCACTGAGACTGTAGTAATGGTGCGGGGATGATGAAATCTCAGAGGTGTACCCTCTGTCTGTCTGTCGGTCTGCCTGTGTATCTAAAGATCCCTTTATTTATTCTTCACTTTATCCAATTCAAGAGATATCTTTTTTTTTTTTATCCAGGGACACTACTAATCAGAACAATGAATATTTTATATGACAGAATACTATTGAGACAATTATACAAGAAAATAATAAGAGGAACCAATATACTTAAAATATCAACAAAAAGACTAGTTGCAAATATATCTTTAAAATGGTTGCAACACCTATAGTAACTTCTTTTTTCTACTCTACTGTTGGAGGGGCAGCATGAACTGTGCATTTACTTCCTCTTTTGGACCTCTTTCTCATAGCTGAGGTCAAGAGATCTATTTGCTTGAATGGATGTCATGGTAGTCTTTATGCGATTCTATTTTACATATTTTAAAAATTAACAGAGGATATCAATGTATGCAATATGAGCAAAGACATATCACAAAGCCAAAAGGGCAAGATATAATCTGTCCAGGATAATTTAGATCTAGTGAATCTTTCCATACAACAGGACTGGACTGGGTTCTCTTGAAGGTGGCCTTTTCCAGACATGTTAACCCAAAAATAGCTTCACTGGTTGAATTAAGACAAGGAGGGAAAGCTTCCAAAAACCAGCTATGACTAAAACAAGGAGAGATTTGGGACAGTTGAAGGATGGAATGTTGCCTTGAAAGAACAAAGATAATCTCCTGCTTAAATACATAAGACCTTCTACAAGGGAATAAAGGGAAGCAGCAATACCTATGTCTTTTTTTTTTCTTTGAGGTCATTCTTAAGCTTTTATATCAAGAATCCCTCCTACACTGTTCAATGTACAGGAAGAATCAGCTACAGGTGAAGTGAAACCAATGAGCCTGGATGTGACAACAGTAATGGGATTTTTTACAGTGTGCTTGTGACACTCTCACAATGGCTGCATCTGCACTGGAGAAAGAATCTACTTTGACACCACTTTAGCTGCCATGGCTCCATGCTATGGAAATCTAGGATCCATAGCATGGAGCCATGGCAGTTAAAGTGATGTCAAACTGGATTATTTTTGCAGTGCAGATGCAGCCAGAGTCTCATTCTATCATTGTCAGTGGATGGGTAAGGGATGCTTCGAATCCTTCCCAGCTGAATCTCCAGATTTTGGAGTTTTGAATTATTTTAATCTGACTGTGGAGCAGCATTTATGAGTTAGCCATCCCTAATTCTTCCATCTGTATTTTAGGACTTCAAATTTCTGCTTAAAAAAGGAGACAATGACAAAGGACACACATTACCTTCTCCAATATGGAAGGACAATAAAAAGGAGGAATGGGGGAGGTGGAGGACCAAGCAGGAAATCTATTGTTTCCCTATTTTCAGACTACCTGGCAAAGTACCGATGAAGAAAACACTAGAAAGGGTTGCTACACCAAATGCTTTCCTAATACACTAAACAGCAGTTAGGCATTTGCAAAAACGAATTATATGCTTTACTCATCTTTTGTTATTGAATCCACAATGAGAACAAGATAGTGTAATTAAATGATATTGTATGAATTGTGAAAGGCCTCCAGACATTTCAATGTGCTGTTCATTTAAATATTTTACCACAGCACTGATAATATATGAAAACTGAAGCAGATAAGAAAAGAAGAGAAACGTACATCTATTTTTATTCCTCTAGCCAAAAATGTTCTTAGGAATTCTGAACCACCGGAGGCAGGGTGGGGGACAGAGAGAAGATAATAAACAGAAGTGGCTAAGTATATATTCTCAATTTCTATATGCACTCTTTCCTATGTTTCGAAGAATGGCAGAGACAAACATTTGCTGCAACTTTGGTGCTATTGGAAACACCTTGTTTTTTGCTGCACTCCCCTGCAGCCACCATCTTTCTCTCAACCATAAGTGGAGTGGGCAATGTGACACTCCAGGTGTTTTTGATTGCAGTTCCAATCATTTCTAACCATTGGTTCCACTGCTAATGCTGATGGGAATTGTAGTACAAACACATCTGGTGCCCACATACTTGCCCATTAGTCCTGAACATTATAGGCATGGGGAGATGGATTTGGCACAATGCTTTAGTGTAATCATCTATGCCTTTATCATGATATTACTATCATTCTGGATTCATGTAATGCTATGCCTAGCTTTGTAGCTTCTTTGAGACTAACTGAAATAAAGAAGATGGCAGCATGAGCTTTCGTAGACTTAAGCCTGCTTCCTCAGATGCATTTGACATTCCTCAAATGCATGTGAAGAAGTAGATTGAAGTCTACAAAAACTCATGCTACCAACTTCGTTCTTTCAGTTAGTCTTAAAAGTGCTACAAGATCTCTTTGCATACTGACTTTCCAGACTAACATGGCTACATCTTTGAATACTCCCAGCTTTATTCACATTAGGCTATGATGGCTTTGGGCTGCAGGGAATGTAGTGCAACAATATCTGGGGAAAGAATTCAAAGACATAGTTGTGCTAGTCCAGAAAATCAGCATGAAAAAGGATTTTGTAACATCTTTGAGACTAACTGAAAGACAGAAGTTGGCAGCATGAACATTCGTAGACTTGAGTCTACTTCCTCATGTGCATTTGGAAGTAGCCTCAAGTCTATAAAAGCTCATGCAACCAACTTCTTTCTTTCATTTAATCTCAAAGTTGCTACAAGAGCCCTTTGTATAATATCTGGGGAGGCACACAATCCCCACCTTGGTCTAAAGAGGTTTAAAGAGGCTTGAGAAGGGCTTGCTATAGAACAAGAGCAGGGAAAGTGCATCCTTCCCTCTACATATTCAAACTTCAGTTCTCTAGCCCTTAAGCTCTGCCTGATGATTCCCAAGGCCTTCTAACCTACTCAAAATTTTATTCACACTGATTTTTGTATGATTTTGCACCTGGAAATTCACCAAAAGTACTCAAAGTCAACCTCAAATAATGCAGTTCAATTATCGGCCCAAGAACTCTGAAAATGTTAAGCAAATCCCCTTCCAAGCCAAAATGATGACTGAAAGTGGCATGGAATCATGGCAATGCTTCCAGGAAGGCTGAACAGTACAGTCAACCCTCCATATCCATGGATTTTTGAATCCACAGATCCAAGCATCCATGACTTGAAGTTATTTTAAATATATATAAATTCCAAAAAGCAAACCTTGATTTTGCCATTTTATATAAGGGACACCACTTTACTAGGCCACTGTATTTAATACTAATTGAGCATCCATGGAGTTTGGTATTCATGGGGGGGGGGTCCTGGAACCAAACCCCAATGGCCCAATATGCATACAGATGCCCATGCTTGCTGTCAAAGGAATGACCTGCTGTATTCTAACTTAACTCTGTGCTGGGCATGAAGCTAACATAGGGAAGAAGAGGTGGCCTATGAGATGCCATACAAAACTGTCTTTCTGTATGTCTTGGTTGTGGGAGCAGGAATAGAAAGAATATTTAGAAATATTTTCAAAATAGTCAAAAACATGTTTCTCAACTGACACAAGACCCTGACATGGTGAATCCAGGACAGATAAGAATTTTTGCAGTTTGGGACTTTTCCATGTATATTTCATATCTGCTTTCTTTTGTACAGAAAGAAGCTGAAAATTGTGTAGTTTGGGATTACTCTGTGCAAAATTCACACATGGGTTTTTCAGGCAGAAAACAGTAGTTCGTGCACAGAGATTTGGCTATACTTTGTGCATAAGTTCTTTTTTGTTTTTAATACAATTTATAGAGATAAGATGTCTTAACATAAAGAAAGGAATATGAAAGGACAAAACAAAAACAAAACACGAAACATGATATCTTAAATCTAACATTATAAACATTAATTACATCTAAACAAAACACTACAATTTACATATACTAAAGACATACAACAGAAATAAACTTCCTCGACTCTTTTTTCCTTTCTGTTAAGTTCCATAAATGTATTACTTCCATAATTTTTGTCCTTTACTTCTTAAGCTCCAACAATAAATTCTACATTTTTTTTTTTTGCAATTGTTCCTTGGTACATCAGTTTAGTTCAAGCCTGTTGTAAATTCTTCCTACTCTCTTTTTATGTAAAGGTTCCACTCTAACTTAAATTAATGGGTTCCATTCTAATTTAAATTTATTCAGTGATTTATTTTTTTTAACAATTGTGATAATTTATCTATTTCAAAATAATCGTATACTGTAATTTTAAAAGCAATTCTGTTACATTTGGACAGTCATCCCCCCCCCTTCCTGCATTAACTGCACATAGAATGTGTGTGGCTGTAGTCGTAAAGAATATAAGTTTACCACATTTTCCAGATCCTCGTTTATGACTATACCTAACTGATGCATTCTCAGGTCTAAAGTTTCATAGAATCATAGAATCTTTAACATTCAGCATTTGAAAGACTTGATTGTGAATATCATTCCAGTACTTTTTAACCCATTTACATGTGTCCACCAAAGATGGTTAAAAGTACCAATTTCTTTATTGCATTTCCAGCCATGTACTTTTTGTAGCTTTGTACATTTTTGTGCATAAGTTCTGAACTCTGACTAGCCCTGGTAGCGCAGTGGTTAAATGCCTGTACTGCAGCCACTCACTCATAAACCACAAAGTTGCGAGTTCAATACTAGCCAGGGCTCAGGCTTGACTCAGGCCTGCATCCTTCTGAGATCACTAAAATGAGTACCCAGCTGTTGGGGGGCAATGAGCTTACAGTTGTAAACTGCTTAGACACTGCATTGTGCGGTATGAAGTGGTATATAAATGAAGCTGCTTTGTGTTCAAAAATTAGTTTTTGAAGATTTTTTCCCCATTGTGAAGAAAACTGATAAAAGGATGAATTACTTTCTCCAAAAATAAAATTAATGAAGAATTCTATGCCAAGATTGCAGCCATAGACATCTGGCATGGTGAACATAGATGTGTCACATTTGTTCCATCAGTGACTTAAACCTCCTTCCTTTGGGAACTAGTACATTGCCTTATCTGCCTCTCCCTCCTTGGAAGGCAAAGGAGGCAAAGTTTGATAGGTGGACTTGAGTAAAAGCATAAGGCACAAGCCAACTGTTAAAATTTAACTATAGTAAAGAGACCTCTGAAATGAATGAGAAGCAAAGTAATGATCCCTAATCAAATGGCTTTGGTCTCTAGGGTACTTCCACTCAGGCAATGTCTAAATAGATGAGAAAACTCACAATAACACAATTTACTATTTGAAAACATCCCACAGTCATTGGAAGTTTAGTTCTGCTTCTCAATATCCCATTATCATCACCACAATGCCCTGTCAAATTATTTACGCCCATAAGAAAAAAAAAGACATAAGGGATGTTGTTTTTTAAAGGGGAGTTCTAAGTAAGTCTAAATAAAAAGGACTTGAATCAGTGTAAAATCCTATTTGGGTTTAGTTGATTTCAGTGGATCTTAGTCCCAGGTAACAGCCCAGGATTGCCAGAGCTTGGAAGTACTATGTTAAACACAAACATGATATTTCTAATACATTGCGCTTTTTTTTTCAATTAAGGGTTCATGATTCTGCTTTTAACAGGTAATATAATAGCATGCAACACATTAAAAATTGATCATTGGACTGAGCAATGGTTACTCTTTTCTTTTAAACATGACTTTTTACAGGGTAATTTCATGAGCTTTGTGTGTTACGTACTGTGCTGACTAACAACTAAGTCAGGGGCATCAGTAACACCATAAGCAGAAAGTAATGAATTACTTTAAAAAAGTAATATCTCCCATTCTGAGGACTACAATCTTAGTCCCTGAAGAATAAAAACAAAAAGATATACAGCAACAGAAGTACAGAAAAACAAGAAAGGAGTGGTAATTTGGGCATTCTTCATGTGTGTAATGCCCCACTGATTTCACCTTCTCAGGTTATTCTTCCAATTATCTACTGGTTTTATAAGAGGTTTCTGGGGCGAGGGTGATGCTGGTGGACATGCAAAATGGTAGTTTCCCCAAATACCTGTTTCTCCCCACTGGGCTTCTTGTGATTTAGCAGCAGCTCAACAGCTCCAACCACCTCTTTCCTGATGGCATGTAACAAGGCATCCCCCACGTAGACGTTAAAGCTCAAGAGCAACTCGATCAGCTCCAGGTTCTCGTTTTCTATTGCAATAAGGAGAGCCGTCCTTCCAAGAGGGTCAATGCAATTAATATTGATCTTGAAATAAATTTCCGCTTCCTCCAGGGCTTGCTTCACACTGGCATAATCCCCTTTCTCCACAGCACTCAAATAGGCTTTTTCAGCAGGTGAGAGTTCAGACTCAGCTCGTACAATGCGAAGAGGGATGCGATCTCTGTAAGGGGCATTGATGCTTCTCTTGTAATAGAACTGGGCCATAGTTTATACCACCCTAAGCATGTCTCTCTGCAATAGAAAAGAAAGAATGAATCAGTGCAAATTCCTGGAATGCAATGCAGTAAGGATAGCTTGACTGTAGCAGTCAACTTTCACTGAAATAGCAGTACATGAACCAAAGATCCAAAAGGTTTCCTAAACCTCTTGTGTGGCTCCTGTGTTGTTTTGGACAACCTTCCCTATCTCTGTCTTGTTTCATCCTCGATATGCCATCCCTTCAAACATTTAAACAGGGCTATCATATCACCTCTTAACCTTCTCGACTCAAGGCTAAACATACCCAGCTTCCTAAATGCACCTCATAGGGCTTTATGGTTTCCAGATCCTTCACCATTTTGGTCACCCTACCCACAGCTTCTCAACATCCTGACCTGAAGGCTAAGCACACATACAATCAAAAGCATTCAAAAGGCCCAACTCTATAAATTTGGCAGGCTAAATTTACTTTTCTCTGTTCCCAAAAAACTTTAGTCTCGTTTGATTTATTGAGGCTCTCTCTCACTGGCCTCTCTGACCACAGAAGCAACATGATATCAGCTACTCTGAATAGTAATGTATACTCCCAGGGGTGCACTTGGCATTTCATTCTTTCCAGACTGTCAGTGAAAACCAGTCTCATCCCATGGCCATTCCTGTAAAATAACAATTTACCAACCAGCTTATAAACTAACACTTGGTGAACTAGATTTGATTACTAACCAGCTGGAAACTAATAATCACCCTATGGCATATATACTATATAACAACATAAGTTTACACCATCCTCTGACATATATCCCCAATTTCATGCTTCAAACAATGTTGACTCCAGATGAAGCCTCCACACACTATACCAACAAGCATAAATAATAAGTCATATATATATATATATATATATATATATATATATATATCAGAGACATGTCAAAGTGCATAAACATAGCAACAAACATAAACAGCAAAACATACCAACAAGCATAAGCAATAAATCAGATGATCAAGTCTATAACATATACATATGAATAAGCATACACATAACAAAACCTTCTATCATGAAACTTCTCATGTAACAGCATGTCCATATACAATCAAACATCATAGTCAGAAACATACACAGAATGGTCCCACAGCATATTAAAATCATGTATTAAAATATCATATAGTCTGGATATCCCAAAGCCATCAGAATATATGCATAAAATCATGGCAGGATTAGCCTAATCCTGACAGGTCCTTAACACCTTCAGAATCCCCAGACTAACATTTTCCAGCCTCCCAAAAAAAACCATAAATTGCTGTTGCTGCTGAAGCCACCAGCCAATGCAACAACTTACCTTTCAAATAGATTGCAAGTACTATTTAGTACCTCCCTGTATTTAAAAAATACTACTTAACTTAAAAAATACTGACGTTTGAGAACCAGAAGTGATCATCTGGCCACTTTGGTGGAGGATGCTTTATTTTTTGGTAATCCATGAATCCAGGGTCAAAAGGAGACCAGGGGGTCTCAGGGCATAAAAGTGGATCCCAGATCTGCTGTAGTTTCCCACCAAAGAGAAGCATTAATTTGGTGAGAGCTTACTGAGGAAGGAATAATTGGGACAAAATTGTCCCTCTATTCTTGTCCTCAAAAACCAGCAGAATTCTGCCAAGCAGACCATCCAACCCATATATATATATATATATATATATATATATTAAGGCACATTATATAACTACTAAGATGAAAACGTCGTGGTTTGATTAAAGAATTATCATGAATTAATGATTCAAACCTGAATGCATCCAATAAAGATGTTGTAATAAAGGAGACTACTGTATATACTCAACTATAAGTCAACCTCATATACATAAGTTAAGGGCAAGTTTTGGATTATTATGGGTTTTGATATGACCCATGGATAAATCAAGAGTAAAACCTAGAGGCATGAAACAAAGGATCTAAAGGACGAACAAAGGGAAATGATGCCAAAGAACGACAAATTTGGGCAAATATAACTGTGTTCACACAAAAGCCTGGATAAATGAGAAAATAGAGTGGGATTGGTTCTTCCAGGACAGATTACACTCTCACCCTTCAACAAGGGATGGTTCTTTTTTTATATACAAGAATTAAAGTACAGTACTTACATTGATAAGTCAGCTCAGTTTTTTTACAAAAATTTCTAGACTTATACATGAAAGAAAAACTAACTTGTCATAAAAGTGGGGTAGACTTGGTTGTTGTTGTGTTTTACCAGCTAACACTTGAAAATGTGCAGGAGAAAATATTAGAAAGGATCTGATTGTAATCATTTTAAAACAGAATTTATTAAAGATACCAAGATACTATCAGTGGTATCTTATCTATATCTGACAAAAATGAGAAATGGATTAGTGCAGCCCCAGTTTTGGAGCTAAGAATAAAGTGTTGTTGTTTATATGCGTATTTTCAGGAATTGAGGGAGAAAGTAAGTCATAATATTTTTTTTAACTTTTGACAGATATAATTATAAATTGGTTGTAAATTGCCTGTTGATCCCTTTTGAATTTGGCTGAATTGCTGGAAAGGTTGTGGAAAGTAATTATATGGAAATAGTTATCAATTTATCCCTGCTGGTTTGGTTTCTAGCCAAGACTTTCCTATTGAGAAAATAATGTGCCTCCTTTAATGCATTTCTTTTTTTCAGAATTTGGGATGCTGCAACAAAGATGAAACAAACTTACTTTATGGGGGAGGGGAATCTTATGTTGAAAATAGTGTCAATTGAAAAATAAGTATTTATTTGCACTTTTTGAAATGACAAATTTCAAGATAATATTCATCTTTATTCTGTATACTTTACTTTCATCATGATTATTTTTCCTGTAATAGTATGATTATCACTGATATCTACTGCTAAGCAACATATATTTTTATTTTAAAAAATGAATGTGAAAAGAATGAATGCCTGTTAATTTTGTAATTTAAAACTTAAATTTATTAGTCAAGTTATTGCTTTTTATAATGTTTGTAATGGTTGTTTTCATTTGCATTTTTAACTTGTTGAAAACCACGTGGCAGTTTTCTGTTGAAAAGCAATCTGTAAATATTGTGATTTAAGTAATGAACGGATTACATATTAAATAAGACAACCCAATGCACAAAGTAGACAGAAGGCTAGCCCCAAGATCCTAATCAAGAACAAAATGCTTCTTGCAGGGAAGATACAAAATAGGAATCATATTGAGAACCACAATCAAACAAACATAATTCCAGAATCAGGGGTACTCAACCTGTGACACGGGGAGTGAAAATGCATGATTCCTTGGACAAAGGATAAACCATTTCCTATAGGTATACCAGCTGTGAAGTGCTATTTTTCCTGGCTTATTGTGGCAAATCCCACTAGTGTGAAGTTGCTCAAGACTGTTCCCTACAATGTCTGGTAAACTGGCACCATCTTGAGCATGGCATACTACGGGATAATTTAAGTTTCCTGAAGTTTCAGCCTTTTTAAAGGAAACAAAAATATTTAAATATCAAAATATGAAAGCCAAGCCTGTTAGAGTCTGGCTTTAAATTAGCAGAGTAGCAGAAATGCGCCTTTGTCTAACTATAAGCTTCCCTGAGAACTGAGACTGACTCAAAAGCAACAAACATATAATTTGTAGTTTAAAGAACAATGGCTTTAATCTATATTTACATAAAAGCTATATCCTAATCTAGCTAATGAATTGTTCAGGTAAAGAGAAATATTTCTCTCACCATCTTTCCAAAGTTGAGAGAGCAGGAAGATAGGAACAGTTTAGTTGAAAATCTTTTGAGAGAAAGTCTGTTAGTTCCAAAGAGGGAATGACCTAAGTCATATTGTTAGTTTTTGAATGAGAGAGAGAGAGTGGGGGGGGGGGGGGAGCCCTATCTATCTAAGGAAGGGGGAAGAGAATGCAAAGATTTTCCAACATATACATCCTGTGTTTTGTTTTAATATTCATTCTAAATTAAATTTTTTGAACAAACATCCCTTTTGGTTTCAACTGGCCCATTCTTTTGAGATGCAAGGTTAGGGTCAAAAAGAAGATGGTCCAAGACATTGAATATTTTCTGATATGGCAGGAGACCACTGGCACCAGAGATGGTGGTAAGAAATGGAGGGGCAACTTTAGCCCTCCAGAAATTTTGGACCAACCCTCAGAAGCCCTAGCCAGCATAGCCAATGGTTAGTGTAGTCCAAATATCTAAAGCACTAATTTTATTTATTTATTTATTTAAATTTATATCCCACCTTTCTCCCTGGAGGGGACCCAAGGTGGCTCACAAATAAAAATTCTAAAAACATATTACAATAAAACAGTTAAAATCTCATCTAAAAACAATATAAAATTTTAAAAAACATTAAAACCACACTAAAACCATTATACCCACCCTATATAACTAACAGCTCCCTACTAGTTGTGATGTCTTGTCTCTATCTAATTAAATAATCTAATTCATTAATGAGCCAGAAAGAGGTTATTACAGAAGATCAGCACAGAAAGCCATTTTCCCCAGAACTAATTCAAAAGTGTCAGTTTCACTATTATAATGTCTGCAAGCACCCCATCCCTCCAACCATCTACATTCTTCTTACATTCCTCTCCCAGGCAGAATGACCTTGGAGCTTCTCAGTAACAGTCTGCATCATAAGGGTTGTCCACATGACCTGGCTTCCCTCTGGTCTGGTGCTGTCTCTTTTAGATGATGCAAGCCAAAACCCTCATGGCAGAAGGATCCTGGGGTAAAATAGTACTGGTGTACTATGAAACTCTGTGGCAAAACAGGCCTGTTCTTATATCTCCCTACACTTTACCTTGCTACCATGCAAACCATCTAAGATGCCCCCCCCAAGTCACCTCATCTCATACAGAAATGAAGCAACTACAGCTAGGTACCCCATTTCCATGTCAGATGGTGGTGACTGGGTTGCTTCTCAGATGGTTCACACAGCAGCAAGCTAAGGAGCAGCCCCAGGTCCTGAGTTGGTGCAGAGACATGTGTTTGAACATCCATCCATCCCTGAGCTAACTCAGAGACTAACCCAGTTGAGCACCGGGGGTAGGATAGTACTTGCTCAGCCCACGCTATTCCACCTGTCTGCTCAGGCCTTTAAAAAGGTAAAGGTTTTGCCTTTGACAAGGTTGTCAAGGGGTCACACTCTCCTCCAGTGACTGTGTTCGCAGTCTGGGGGTGCTCCTTGATTCGTCGCTCCTGATGACAAATCAGGTAAATGCGACGGTCAGGAGCGCCTGTTATCAGCTTCGGCTGATACGCCAGCTGCGCCCTTTTCTGGAAGTAAGGGATCTCGAGACCGTTGTGCGCGCGCTGGTAACCTCACGCCTTGATTTCTGTAATGCGCTCTACATGGGGCTACCCTTGTGCTTAGTTCGGAAATTACAGCTGGTACAAAATATGGCAGCCAGGTTGGTTTCGGGAACATCTAGGAGGGACCATATTACTCCTATTTTAAGGTCCCTCCACTGGCTGCCTATCAGCTTCCAGGCTTGGTACAAGGTGTTGGTTATCACCTTTAAAGCCCTAAATGGCTTGGGTCCAAGCTATCTCAGGGATTGCCTTCTCCCATACAATCCTCCCCGCGCTCTCCGGTCCTCTGGGAGGAATTTACTGCAGCCTCAAAAATCTAGGCTTGCGGCTACCTCCCAGAGGTCTTTCTCTGTTGCTGCCCCTAGACTCTGGAACGACCTGCTGGACGAAATCCGTCTGTTGACATCATTAGACAGCTTCAAGAGGGCTGTCAAGACGGATCTCTTCCAGCAGGCCTTTCCAGATTAAATCATCCCGGCCTCGGGCACTCCCACCCCAGTGATCCTTATGTGGCCCCATCTAAGGATGGCGAGGATTACTACCGTGGGTTTTATTATTGGGTTTTAATTGTTTTGTTGATTGTGGATTTTAAATTCTGCAGATTTAATACTGTTTTAAGGGGGGGTGGGTTGGATTGGATTATTGTATTGTTTTTATTGTTGTAAGCCGCTCTTATTGGGCCTCCAAAGGGCGAGATATAAATAAATTTTATTATTATTATTATATGTCTAACTGTAGGGGCTGGCACTGATCTCCATTACTAAGCCAAAGAGCCAGTGTTGTCAAAGATGACTCTGTAATCAAGTGCCCAGCATGACTGCATAGAACATTGTTAACTTCTCACGGAAGTGGTACCTATTTATCTACTTGCACTTTTGCATGCTTCTGAATTGCTAGGTTGGCAGAAACTGGGAGTAGTGACAAAGCTCACTTCATCATATGTTGCCTCAGCCTCGAACTGCCAACTTTCCGATCATCAGAATTGGCATCTTAACCTCCAAGGATCCTGCTAATAACAGCAACAACACAACTACACAACAAATATATCCTCGTGGGGCAAACCCAGAAGTTGGTGCTGGGGAATTTTTGCTCAACCCCCTGGCTGTTGGCCTTTGGGCTTCCTTAGGGCTCAGTTTTCTCTCTCCATCTGTTTAATATCTACATTAAACTACTGAGATAAGCCATCTGGAGTTTTGAGAGTTGGTGTCATACCAAACCCTGTCTCTCTTTTCCATCTAACTCCAAGGAAGGTGTTTTTTTACTAAATCAGTGTCTGTGGTCAGTGATTGACTGAATGAGGGCAAACAATCTGATACTTAATCCAAACAAGAAAGAGATGCTTCTACTCAGTCAAAAGGAAGACCAAGTAACAAGGATACAGTGCTGTAAGGGATTACCCTCCCGCTGGAATCTCAGGTTCACAGCTTAGGTGGACTCCTGGACTCAAATATGAGCCTTGGATGTTGATTTTTCAATGGAGTCATCAGGACTCCATATTGATAGCTAAAACTAGCATTCAGGAACACCCATTCCCTGGGGGTGTCATATTTGGCTACAGTAGTCCATGATTTGATTACATTCTATTTAGATTACTACTACTACTACTACTACTACTAATAATTTTTATTTCTACCCTGCCTTTTGCCGTAGCAATCAAGGCGGCTTACAACTAAAACATATACAAACCCCAACAATTGACAATAACCCCCCCCATTAAAAATATATTAAATACAATATTTGTTTAAACCAGTTTAAAACAAAACAAATTTAAACAAAGACAGACAACAAATTAAATCTATATGGACTTTATGTGGGGCTGCCTTTGGGATCTGTTTGGAAGCTTGTACTGCCCATTCTATCAAGGTGTGTACTCCTTTTTAATCTACCTAATTTTACAAAAATTCCCAGGAAGACCCGCTGATCGTTACTTGACATTACTGCTTGAGGATGTAGATTCTCAAATAATTGAGATCATGACTTGATTCTGTGCAGCTGTCATTGCTACACACAGACAAATTACCCAGGACCAGACTTAGTGTTAAATGTTGAGGGTGGGATGCTAGAAGATTGGTCCCTGCATCCTGATGTGTGGGGTGCTGCCTGTCTATATGCACATTTGCATTTTAGCTGATTTTACTTAGGTGTACTGGCACATTTGTAAGTTTGTTTCTACTGGTAAATCCTAATATATTTGTGAGATACTTTGGTCCAAGACTGTAAATAAAATTATTTGGAAGCTTCAGCAGATCCAAAATCCTGACTGGGACTGGTTGCAAGAAATACTTAACTCCTGTGTTGCAACAGCTTCTCTAACTACCAGTCTGCTTCCAGGAAGAATTGAAAGTGCTGGCAATGACCTACTTGGCTTGGGCCCAGACTATATGAAAGTCTGGGCCTCACTATATGAGCTTGACCATGTTTTAAGATCTTCATGGAGGGCTTTCTTTCAATCCCACATTCATCACACACATGGTTTCCAGGCTTCCATTGGAAGCTTAGTTCCCCCCTCTCTTTCCTTTGACATGCAAAATGCCTTTTTACTTAGGCATATTTAACTCAGTGTGGCAGAAGGATTGTTTTAACTGGATATGGTACTCTTTTATATCATTACTATGCTTTTAATGTGAGTTATTTATTTTTGAATCATTTTTATTCACCAGACAAACACAAAACATATACATAGCAATATTTCATTACTTCATTTGAAAAGTACAATGAAAAAAGTAAAAGAGTTGAACTGTATTGTTCATTCACTTATATCTTGTAGCATTATATTTATTTATATTAAATCTTATATATATTTTAATAAAGTTCTATATAATTAATTCACTCCCTTCTTGTGTTTGTTGATAGTTTCAGTATGGATTCATAGATTCTTCATTATTTTCCACCTTTATTACCAAAGGTAATTCTTTTATATTCTACCTATACATTCCAGTTTTTGATTATAAGTAAACTTCATTAACCTCTCCTGTTTTTAATAAATCAGTTAAAACTATCTCAGTTCCTTTTGAACTTCAAATTATTGGATTATTATAACCCTTAAATCTTTGATAAATTGTTTTAGAATATTACAGTATTAATATATTACAATGTATTATACAATATTACTTAAATCTGCCCATTTCTTTTCCCAATAAAATGAGATTTAAATTGTTTTAAATTTAATGTTTTTAACATAACTTCTTATTTATATATTTATCTATCTTTTAAACATTAGTATTAACAGATTTTAGCTGTATTCTTTTTTAATTTGGCTGTAAGATGTTTGGAGGAGGGGAAAAATGGTATCATTGTCTTCTCACTATCCCTCTGAAATACATTAGTGGTTCTTGGAAACTGTGGGCTCAATAGAAGAGCCTGGAGCACTATGAGAAAGTATTTATTGAATAGTATTCTGAGTATTCCTTGCCCAAGAAAGCCCTATGAAATTCATGGGGTTGCCATAAGTCAACAGGGACATGAAGGCAGACACAGACACACAACCTGGAATCTGGTTTGACAAAAAGCATGGAAACATTTTAAGTGAATTAGATTAATCCAGCAATTGTATGAATGACATGAATTGTACTATAGCCTGCAACAGAGTGAACACTGGTTGGTTTGCAAGAAGTGCGGTGGAAGAGAATACAGAATATCTCAAATCAGCAGTAATGATGATAAGAGCCAATGGTGGCATTTTCTTTGAATTAACATTATATAAAAGGTATATAATAGCTGCTTATCTTCCTTCTTCCTTTCAACAGACTTTCTGTGTTATTTATGTGCGCTATTATTATGACCGCTTTAATACATTAAATTCTGAAATTAAAATGCCTTTGTTTAAAAGACCATAAACACTTTTTACAATATGAAATACTTATCATTGAGCACTTTATGGCCCAATTAACCACTTTCATTTCAAAAACCAGCAACATTGCACAGTTTGAAGCCAGCCCCTGAAGCATATCGGTATTATCTCTTTCTCTTCTTCTTCTTCTGGGGTTTCACACAAGAATAATTACTGTTGTGGGAACTGATTTGAGTTCAGAGCCATTTTTCTATTATATTACAATCTTTCAATGTCATTCTCTGGTGCCTGGCGTCATATACAAAAGGGAGCAATGGGAACAAAATCATTATATCTTCCCTTGCTTCTGGGAGGCAAGCAAAATGTTACTTCATTTTAGCAGGTAAAAATAAAAATATCATAAAAATGCCTGGAGAGAAACCAGAGTTGCTGAGGAAAAATGTGGGGTTCAATTTTAGTTTCACAGGGTATTAACCCTT
Source organism: Phrynosoma blainvillii (assembly GCA_026167975.1). Lineage (NCBI taxonomy): Eukaryota > Metazoa > Chordata > Lepidosauria > Squamata > Phrynosomatidae > Phrynosoma > Phrynosoma blainvillii. Next base: position 169,078,384 of record JANUYF010000002.1, on the reverse strand, counting down.
TTAAAGGAAACGAAAAAATATATATGCAAATATGAAAGTTAAACTTGTTTGAGTCTAGCTTCATCAGCAGACCAACAAAAGTGTGGGTTTTATTCTAGAATAAAGACTAACTAAAAAAACCACAAACAATGGTTGGTTTAAAAACAAACAATAATGGCTTTAATAAATATTTACATAACAACACTAAATCCAAATCTAACTAAAGATAGTTAAATATAGCAGGAAGAGAGAGAGAGAAGACTAGCACTCAGGCTAGACACACATACTAATGGTAAGATTAACCATTGAGGGACCTAAATAGGAAATTCTATCTATATAATGAAGGGAAATGAAGGCATACATTTCTTCCAACAAAAACACAGCCAGGTGACCCCCCCTATTTAAAGGCATCCACACTGTAAAAATAATCCAGGTTTAACTGCCATAGCTCAATGCTATGGAATTCTGGGGATTGTAGTTTGTTGCAGCATCAGAGCTCTTTTTCAAGTACCTGCCTTTCCTCATTCTTGATCCAGCATTACATCTGGAGCAACCATATCTGCTACCCACAATTTATCTGCTACATCTGAGCCAAGCTCATTCTTATGCTTATGCCACTGGAACATTGCCTGGATTCCAAATGCAATTCCTAAATCTTCAAATATGAACTATTAAACAGCCCACAAGTTTTATAAATCAACAGCACTTTTGTGGCAGAATGCTTCCTTTCGGCAGTTATAATATGCCTGCGAGAACTAGTCTCACAATGGAGTTGACGTTTCACAACTTGCAGATCAAAATCTGAATTTTGCAAAACTAAAAAAAAATCAGAATTGGGTCATGTTGGCTGTGTATCAAATTCATTCTGGTTCCAAAATGTAAGGATTTGTATATTTTTCATAAATATAATGTGATATGATATGATACTAAATTTGAACAATATGTATATTTTAAAAGTCCTGGAATATAGTTGGATCCAATGTGACATAAAATTGTGCACAGTAAACCATACTTCAAATGCAGCAAGAGAGTGACAACTGTGTAGCTGTAAAAGCTTTTATGTGGACTGCCAAATTATACCTCCAACAGACTACTCACCTCACCTCCTACAAAACAAGGGAGTCAAAAATCACCCTAAATTGGTGAAGACTTCAATGGAGTAGTTGATAGAGAAAACAAACCTGCCCAATCCCACCCTAAACAGAAAAATAAAACAGTAAAAAAAAAAATACAGTCAGTCCTCCATATCCACAGATTTTTTTTCACCAATTCAAGCATCCACAGATTGAAAATATTTTAAAAAGTCCAAATAGCAAACCTTGATTTTGCCATTTTATATAAAGGACACCTTTATATGCCATTGTCTTTAATAGGACTTGAGCATCCACTGATTTTGGTATCTATGGGGGTTGCTGGAACCAAACCCTAGCACATATACTGTATCTGCAGATTGAAACCTCTGCATTCATTTCCAGCAATTTTTCAAGGCAGGGCAGCCAGATTGCTGGAGAAATGCATGGACCATCATAACCTCTGCAGCTCCCCACCCTACTTTCTTTAAAAGCATAATATCAATTGCTCAAAATAAAAGGGAAACATGTTTGGATGCAAACCTGTTGCATACCACTGCTTTCTGAGTAATTCTTTAAACACAAGAGGACTTTGGTTATTAATGTCTTTATTTGCATGATTTAAAAATACAGTCATGTTTGTACTGGCTGCCTATCAGCTTCCGGGCCCAGTACAAGGTGTTGGTTATCACCTTTAAAGTCCTAAATGGCTTGGGTCCAAGCTATCTCAGGGACCGCCTCCTTCCATACAGTCCTCCCCGTGCCCTCCGGTCTTCTGGGAGGAACCTGCTGCAGCCCCAAAAATCGAGGCTTGCAACGACCTCCCAGAGGGCTTTTTCTGTCATCGCCCCCAAACTCTGGAACGACCTGCCGGACGAGATCCGTCGGTTAACATCGTTAGACAGCTTTAAAAAAGCTGTCAAGACGGATCTCTTCCGGCAGGCCTTTCCAGATTAATTACCCTGGCCTTGGGCTTTTTCCATCCCTACAGTTCCTTTCATGGCCCCATCACTTGATGGATAAGGAACGCTGTAGGAGACTACCAGGGCATTGTGTTGTGTTTGTGTCTTTTTTTTTTAAGATTATGTTTCTAAATTGTGTTTTAATTGTTATGATATTTAATTCTGTTTTAAGGGGGGGAGGGTTGGTACGGGGACATTTTGTACTGTTTTAATTGTAAGCCGCTTAGATTGATTTATCATATAAGCGGGATATAAATAATAATAATAATAATAATAATAATAATAATAATAAATTGTTGTTGTTCCCAACCAAAATCTGTAGAGAGAAGTGGATAAGAAATATAACAACAACAACAACAGTGGCTATGGTGTGAACAAATAAATAGGTTTTCCAGGGACTCCCATGCTTTTGAAAGGAAGAACTCCTTCTCGCTTTCCATTGATTCTGGTTGGGCAATTAATGAAGGATTGTCTCAAATTTGCCCCTGAACCATTTTGCTATGTTGCTCTATGCCAGTTTCTCTATTCATGGCGGGAGTTGCACGGAGAGAAAGAGATGACTGTTTAAACTTTAATTATTGATTTTTATTTATTTTTTAAATCAAAAGGGATCTTTGTCACTGGTGCCGTTTCTGACTTATGGTGATCGTAAGGGGTTTTGTTGGCAAGTTTCTTCAGTGGGTGTTTGTCATGGCCATCCCCGAGGCTGAGAGGGTGTGACTTGCCCAAGGTTACCCAGTTGATTTCCATGGCCAAACCATGAGTCAAACCCTAGTCCCCAGAGTCAGAGTCAGAGTCCAAGTTCAAACCACTACACCATGCTGGCTCTCAGAAAGGGCTCTATAAATATCAAACTATCACTATAAAGAGAAAAGAGAATGCAAATAGATCAATAAAGCTTCTTATCTCCTCACTTCCAAGGAAGAGAATCTGGCACTGGGGCAACTCAGGGGGGTTGCAGACTGCCAGAAATAGTGCAAATTGAGTCCACTTTTAGGGTTAGGGTTAGTGCTAGGGAATCATGGGAATTGTTTTTTTTTTTTTTTCTGAGACATTGAGCCTTCTCTGCCAGAGAGCTCTGGTGCCACAATAAAATACAGTTCCCATGATTCCCTAACCCTAACCCTAACCCTTAAAGTGGACTCAATTTGCACTATTTCTGGCAGTCTGCAACCCCCCTCAGAGAAGTCTAATCATAACTAATCTTCAGCCCAAATAAGCAGGAAACAATACAATGGGCTGAAGCTGGATATCCAGGACTATAAATTAACATGTTTTCCCTAAACTGAATTAATACCAGGAGAAGAGTATTGGCAAATGATTTCTTCAAGGAAATAAAAGAAACATTATGCACTCAAGTTTTCAGCATTTTAAATATGCATAAACTGCACACAGCTCAGAGGGGAAAGTCTTCTAACTTCTCCCCCCCCCCCCCAAAAAAAAAGTAGAAAAATGCTGGCAAAAAGAAATTCAGTGTGTTTAATTTTCTGTATTAATTAAAATGATCCATTTTAACAGCTGGTCATTTTTTTCAGTGCTAGAATTTTAATGACAAATTTTGACATTTCTCTTCAAATATTATATGCATTTTTCCGGCTTTACAGATGGTGAAGCAATTTTGCATAATACACAAATCATTAAAGAAATTATTCTAGCAGCCACTTGAAATTTGTTAAAAGGGCAAACTTGCACAATATATCATGTCTTATTAGGCAGATATATTATTACAGGGGGATGGATTTATCTCTAGTTTGTCAATTAATCTGTTCAAAAGTAAAGATGCCTGGTGAAATTTCCAGGATGAGCAGCCCAACACTACTCAGTTTCAGTAACTACAGTAGTTACCCTGCTAATATGTATCTAGCAAAGAAGAGAGGTGTGATTAGCTTCTCCTGCATGTGAAGTTCTCTCCTCCACACATGCATATGTCAGTATTTTTAACTCCTTCAATTAAATCCAGAAAATGCTAAGTGCATACCAGAAATGGATCATGCATACAGATCACCAGGGTCAAATGAATAAAACGCAATCTCACTGGGGTTGCCTGTGCCTCCCACTTGGAAACCTTGGAAACCACAGCTGCTTTGCAAGTGCAGGCATGGGTGTGCAGTCTCCCACAGTTCCCTTTGCTAAAACTGTAGTGTTCAAGGACTGGTGATGACCTACAGTCTCCTCTTCCTGCAGAAGAGTACCACATTTGTCTTTACACTGACTTGAGCAAGCATGATATAATGGTTTGAGTGTTGGCTGATGAGTCTGAAGACTAGGGCTCCATTTCCAGCTTGGCCATGAAACCCACTAGGTGACCTTGGAATTTGCTCTCAGTCTCAGAGAAGGCAATGGCAAATCCCCTCTGAACCAAACTTTGCCACGAAAACCCCATGATAGAGGGTTTCTTCATGCAGATCATCAGGGTCAAATAAATAAACCCCAATAATCTACTTGGATTGCATGTACCTCCCTCTTGGAAACTTGGGAACAGGTTTCTTACGACAGGGATAATGTTCTTATGGTCAGCATTAAGTCAGGAATGAGTTGAAGGTACACAACAACAACCTCCACAATATTGAGATCAGAGAACCTTTGTCAGAAGATCAATATCTTCTCTACACAAGCTCATCATTAGGCACAGAATTATCCCCAGGTGACAAAGCAACCACGACATTAAGAAAGATCACAGCTCTTTTTTCATTAACTAATGGGGGACACCATATAAGAGAGTGAGTGTGCAGCAGTCTGTGTTGCTTTGAGTTATTTCTCATTACCACCCACTCTTCCACTCCCCCCCCCCTGTGTCTCTGCACCTTTCCTCAAAGCTAGAGAGAAGACTGGTGAGGAACCAGAGTGCTAAGAGGAGATAACATTCCAAGTAGCCTGTCTTTACAGAAATCCTCACTATCTTTAGAGGACTCTGTAGGCTGGATGTCCAGATTTGGTTTATGTATGCACTTTCCTCCCCGCGTTAGTGGTAACATGAATTGGCAATCATTGTCCTATAACTGGTGTTATAGGCACTGACAACAGGATGTCCAGGAAATTTCTCTCCCTCTTTCCTAATACACTTGTTGATTTCCGCTTATCAGGTAGCTCCTTGAAAATCTAATAATGTTAATATAGCTAGGTAGGCAGGCAAGCAGGCAGGCAGATTATGGAGATTATCACACACCAAATCTGTGCCAGGATAGACATGGGTTGTAACCTTGACTAATGGATCTTATCACACTGCCCCATGCCTGGGCAGTAGGCAGCCCATATCCAATCTGGGCTTCTCCAGCAGCTTTTCATGAACAGGATTTTCCTGTTCTTGAAAAGTTGCTGGAGAAGCCTGGGTTGGATACAGGCTATCTACTGCCCAGGCACAGGGCAGTGAGATAAGGTCCGTCAGTGATGGTTAAAACATACGTCTATCCTGATGCAGATTTGGCATGCGATAATCTCCAATCTCTCAGAAGTATGTATGTGAAGAGAGGAAACAGAGCAAGAGGGAGGCTAACAGCTTTGAAGTTAAGTAGGGCCAATCTATGGGTTGGATGAAGAAAAACAAACTGAACTGAATCCAGACAAGACAGAAGTGCTTGCTATCAGGGGTCCTCATCTGGGGCTGGAAGTGTCTCAACCAGTTCTGAATGGGGTCACACTCCCTCTAAAGACTGTGTTAGCAGTTTGGGAGTGCTCCTGGATCCATCCCTCCAAATGTCAGTTCAGACAGATGTGATGGTCAAGAGTGCCTGTTATCAGCTTTGCTGACACACCAACTACGCCCTTCCTAAAACTGGAGGACCTAAATATGGCAGTGCACATGCTAGTAACCTCAAGGCTAGACTTCTGCAATGTGCTCTTCTTGGGCTACCTTTGTACCAAGTCTGGAAAGTCCAACTGGTAGATAGATAGATAGAGGGTACATCCAGGAGTGATCACATCATGCTGATCTTAAAATCACTCCCCTGGCTGCCAATTAGTTTCTGGGTTAAATACAAAGTGTTGGTTATTACCTTTAAAGCCCTACATGGTTGGGTCCAGGTTACCTACAGGATTGCCTTCTCCCATACAATCCACCCTTTACACTCAAGTCCTCTGAGAAATGTTTGCTCCAGCCAGTCAGGACTAGGTTGGCAACTGTCAGCCAGAGGACTTTTTGTTTAGGTGTCCCCAGACTGTGGAATGACCTGCCAGAGGAGATACAACAGCTGAAAACACTGACTGCATTTAAAACAGCATCAAAGACATATCTCTTCCACCAGGCCTACTCAGTGAATTTTAAATCATGACTTATCAATTTGTATATGTGTTCTTATGAGTGTATTTTAATGGTTTTATAGTATTGTATTTTAACTATGGGTTTATGTGTTTTTAGTTGTGTTTCATATATTAATGTACTGTACTCTGCCTCAAGCTTGGGGAGAAGTGGGAAATAATAATTAATAATATTAACAACAACAACAACACCACAGTTTACTTATCCATGGATTCAAACATCCACATCTTGAAAATATTTCAAAAAGATATAAATTCAAAAAAGTGTTTTGTTTTTTTTGCTATTTTCCATAAGGGAAATTTTACTACACCACTGTATATAATGGGACTTGAGCATCCACAGATTTTAGTATCAACAGAAGGACCTGGACCCAAACCCAAGCGGGTACCAAGGACTACTTTACTTTGCAGCTAGCAAAGTTAGAGCCTCGGCAGACGGCTTAAAAAGCCGTCCTGGAGGCAGGGAAGAGGAGGGGCAACCACACGCTCGGCGCCCCTTCCTCCTCCCGAGGTTTCCCTCAGAGCTGCCGGCCCTCCGCACGGCCAGTGCTCTGAGGGCAACCTCCTGCCGCAGTGTCCGGACACGCTGCGGCGGAAAAGTCAGTGAAAGGAGCGCTATTTTAGCGCTCCTTTCAGGGATGGGGAAGGTGCTCCGCAGGATCGAGGTGTGGGGATGCCTCGGTCCCGCGGCGCACCTTCCCAGGGCGGCCCCGTGCCACCAGTCTGCTTCTTAACTTTAAAGAAAAATCCAAGAACCAAAAGTCCATGCTGAATAGCATGACTCATGCTTTTTCTGGGATTCTGTGATATAGCAGTGGGCACATTTCACCATATTATTCCTAAAAGAATGAGACAGCAAGAAAGAGAGAAAGAGACAGGATGAGAGAGGATAGCAGCTTTGAAATGAAATAGGACCAATAAAAATAAGACAGATTTTTTACATGCTTGGTTGTCTCCCTAAACATATAGGTTTGTAAATTAAAAGAAAAGAGTGAAGGAAAGCAGTCAGTTTGGAACTGAGGATACTTAGTAGCCTTTGAGAAGGGGACATGAAATGTTGAATGTCCATTGGAAAAGAGAGATGGAAAACCAAGGCAATGGGAAGGGTGGAGGGAGGCAGAGAACTGACCTCCTTCAGCCCCACACAGTTTGCAATATCCTAGCAGAAGATATCTCAAACTGCTACTCTTGCATACACTGCAACATGTTACAGATCCTGTTTTGTCTTTGTTGTGTGCCTTCAAGTTGTTTCCAACTTATGGCTACCTAAAGGCAAACCTCATGGGGTTTTCTTGGCAAAATTTGTTCAGAGGAGGTTTGCCACTGCCTTCCCCTGAGGCTGAGAGTGTATGACTCGCTCAAGGTCACCCAGTGGGTTTCAAGGCCAAGTGGGCAATTGCACCCTGATCTCAAGAGTCTCAGTCTAATACTCAAACCACTAGGCAATGCAGGCTCTCACAGGTCCTGTTTTCTGGATCCCTTATCAAATCTAGTCTTTGTTAGGCTCATGAGTCTTTTATTTTCTTTGCCTCTATTAAAACGTAACAACCAGTAGTGCCCACTACATCTAATAATTCTGATGAGGAATCTGTCCCAAGGACAAGAGGCCACTGTCAGAATAGAATTAGGGGAATAGAGTGGTTCCCAATAGGCAAAAGGGTCAGGAAAGGCTGCATCATATCATCCTACTTGTTTAACCTATATGCTGAAAACATCAAAAGGAAAACATGATTAGAAACAGAAAAAGGAGGAGTTAAGTTAGAGGAAGCAACAATAACAACCTAAGATATGCAGACAACACCATAATATTAGCAGAAGACATTCAGGAATTGGAACAGTTAATAAAGATCAAAGATAAAAGTGCAAAGGCAGGCCTGATGCTGAACATAAAGGGGAAAAAAATGACCATAGAAGAAATACACAAATTCAATCTAGACAATGAGGAAATTGAAATAATTAAAGAATTCCCATATCTAGGATCAAATATTGACCAGAATGGAGACTGAAATAAGAAGACTAGGAATGGGAAGGGCAGCTATGAAAGAACTGGAAAAGATACCGAAGAGCAAAGACATACAACTAAGCACTAAATTCAGAATCGTTCAGGCCATTGTATTCTCAAATACCATGTACGGATGTGAGAGCTGGGCAGTGAAGGAAGCAGATAGAAAGAAAATCAACTCATTTCAGATGTGGTACTGGAGAAGAGTACTTAGGATACTACAGACAGCCAAGAAGACAAACAAATGAGTTTTTAAACAGATCAGACCAAAACTCTCCTTGGAAACCAAGATGATCAAGCTGATACTATCATAGTTTGGTCACATAATGAGAAAACATGGATCACTTGAAAAAACAATAATGCTAGGAAAGGTAGAGGGTAGAAGAAAGAAAGAGAGGAAGATCACAAACCAGATGGACAGACTCGATAAGGGGGGATATGGACAAAGGCTTGCAGGATCTGGGCAAGGCAGTGGAGGATAGGGATTCTTGGAGATGTCTCATCCACAGAGTTGCCATGAGTCAGAACTGACTCAAGGGCAGCTAACAACAACAACTACAAAGTGCCTAAAAGCAAATTTAAAATGAAGCCTTACTAGGTCCATGATTTGAAAACACAAAAAGCAATTACTGTAGTTATCTCTAAATCCACTATGAGTATGAGTCTTGTGCTTTTGGTTACAATTTAATGACTTCTTGTGGTTGAAGTTTGTATTTTTCAAGAGCTGTACTTAAAACCATAAAATGGAGTAAAACCACAATGCTGCAGCATTTCAAAATGAGTGCCAAAGAAAGAAAAAAGAATCCAGGAAAATGGGAGATAACTGTTGGAAATACTGTGCACACTCACAGATCCTCTAACAAAACAAGCAATGAGCAATTTGCCTCAGTCATAACTCCGTACCACAGAATCTTAGAATCGGTGCCACTGAAATCTACATTCTGAATTCTGATTATCTGCATAAATCAAGTATACTTAGCTTTCACATTAATGTATTATTCTTGTCAGATATTTCAAAGCTTAGATCTGCTTGTTAAATAGAAACTTTGCCTATAATGAACATGGGCAAACACATCTGTGCAATGAAATAAACGCCCTCCCTCTGGATAAGCATCAGCTTTTATCACCCAATGCTGTTTTGATTGCCTTTTAACTATTAAGCATTTATGTAAAATGATGTAACTTCTCTTATGCTCTGATTCATTGACTCCACATTTTTTGTAGAAATGAATTATATGTCTGCAGCCTCCCAAGGGGGCAAAAGCAGACACTCTTTCTTTATCTAATAATAGCTGCTATTAATTTTATGGGAGGGAGTTTTGCAAGGTATGGAGGGAATAAGACAGAGACAGAAGCTTCTGCTGTGATTAAGGCCCTAGTCAGACAATGAAAATAATCCAGGATGAATCTGGGTTTAATCTCTGTTGTTCATATGCATCATAGATGCACATAATTAAATTTAGGGGATTAAGTTTTGGGTGCCAAAAAAACTCATTTAAACCAGGATAATCAATACCAGGGTTTTCGTCGCATTTTTTAAAAAAGATTCACATTGGCGGCAATGTAAATAACTGATGCAAACAGATCTGGGATAATTCGGGATTAAATGCTGCATGCCTTGAATGCATTTTGAATACATTAGCATCATTGACACAGTTTATTCGAGTGTTTGCACATGTGAGCATCAGAACTCCTAGAGATGTGCAGAGATGTGGTTCCATAGTGTTAATAACAGACCTGGGATGCATGAGTGAGGTTATTCGAATCATTCTTCTAAAAAAAAAAAAAAAAAGTCTGAATGACCCCTAAGAAATTTAGTACATGAGAAAAGAAAGATGAAATGGATCAGGAGAGCAGTGGCTTTCTCCGTGCCGGATTTCCATCCAGCAAGAGACTTTGACAACTGTCCCCACTTGGGAAAAGAATGGAAATGCTATGAGGGCATAATGAGTGGCATGGAGAAAACTGCTACCTTCCATCATCCATTTCACCTTTCTTTTCTTGTGTGGTAACATCCTAAATTGCAGTGCTGCTTTGCAATATATCTTGCTCCTTTTTCTGAGCACTGTTGTGGCTTGTCTGTGCTGCTCCACAGGAAGATTTTCTCCTAGCACTGAAGGAAGTTGTTTCTTTGGAGAATTTAAAAGGCACTCATTGTTCAAGTAAACTGTCTGAACATTCAGGTTTTTCTCCAGACTATTACTTTTCAGAGGAATGATATGGGCCAGTGTGCCTGCTGTGATATCGCAGAAACCCAGCAAAAGTATGAGTTATGCTATTGGGCACAGGCTTTAGGTTTCTTCATTTCTTTTTAAAGTCGGAATCTAGCCCTGTTAGCTGCAAATATATGGTGGGATATTGTGTGTGCAAAAAATAAGAATTCTAATTACTGGAAATAGACTGCTTAGCATTTTGCATCTTTTTTGTCATAACTACCATATACATTCAACAAATGGATTATATAAGCTGCAGAATCCAGCTTTTCTGTGTACTCTGTTTATATTGTCCAGGTGCAGCTTTTTTATTTTCACTGTGTGCTGAGTGTGCACATCAATGGTTGTCATGACTCTGACAATGAGCAGTAATGCCGACAAAGAGTAACCAGTTGGATCAGGAAATCTATCAGTGAAAGTGGCAAAGATGCTGGACTTGGCTTCAGACATAGACCCCAAGACAAACAGAGACCTGGACCTGGGAACACCAGATCCATTATCCCCAGAGTCAAATCCACCTCATTAGCACAGGTGATCAATTAACATGGAGATGAATGAACAAGAGACAGAGGGCTAAACTCTAGACCAGATGACAATCTCTTAGGATTGGCCACTGTTTAGGAAAGGAGCAGAGTCTGGGAGAAGGATTTTGGCCCAAAGGAATAAAAGGCACCAACTGCACTCCAAACCTTTAAAATAATTTGCATATGTATAAGAATTTTGTCTAAATCTTACATTGGATTGTTAGTGGTAACACTCAATTGGGCATCTAATCATTCACTGCTTGTGTTATTATTTTTGTGGTCCACCATGAAGTATTTTGTTCCAAAGTAGACATGGGAATCAAGTGGACCTTCAAATGCTGTAGGACAGCAGTTTCCATCAGCTCCAGCCAGCCTATCCAACTTCAAGAACAGTGGGAGCTATAGTCTATTAAAATCTGGTGTGGCACATGGCTATTCCAGTGGTTCCCAAACTTTGGTTTTGCAGGTGTTTTGGACTTCAGCTCCCAGAATTCATGATTATTGGTCACGTTGGCTGGGACTTCTGAGAGCTGAAGTCCAAAACACCTGGAGAACCAATGTTTGGGAACCAGTGGATTATTCTAAAGCCTGTTAAAGGTTTCCTGGCAGAACAAGAGAGCTGTCCCACTTGGTAAGGTGATTATGCCGCCATTGGTACTCAACCCAGTTGCTCTTTCTCTTCTGCAATACAGAGATAGGACAGACTGTATTTGGGTTTTCTTTGCCTTGCACTAAATTATTAAAACAAGAGATATAATTTGTCAAGAAAACTGCCACTTGTAAACTCCACATGACACCATGCATATTAAAGACAGTTTTAAAACTAAAATTTACACCGCCCAAAGGAAGGGCATCTTTTCATTTGTCTCCTCCTTTTAGAAAAGGATAAACTGTATAGGAGAGGCACAGGAGCTAATAGTGGCAGGACAGAAATTCCACACTTTTTGTCTTTAGCCCTGGAAACAGGCAGGAAGGGATTCTCTCAGGGCTGTGAAATCTGTCTTTTCCCTAATGGGAGGGGAAATAGTCTAGTTTTACCCACATTTCTTGGGAAATTTAGACCTATTCATTCCTGCCTCTTAGCTATAGTACTGTAACTCCTCTGTAAGAAGATCTCAAAGCAAAACTGTAAATGTTGCGATTCCAACACCATCACCTTCCTTCCCCTGCATCCTTTTTATCAGATTTCACTTGAGGAAGAAGCCTGAGAGCTCTGAAAGCTAGCGTGATGTGCCTTTGAAGCGACTTGAAGGCACACAACAATAATGGTACCACCAAAAGCAGTGGTGTCCCTAGGATTGCTATCACCCAGTGCAATAACTCATGGTGCTGCCACCCTTTGACCTCAAATTTCACTCCATACAGAATCCTTAGTAATGCTTTTTTGCACTAATGTTACTCGTAAATCGTAATTCTCATATACCACTGAATGTAATGCTAATAGTTGTGACATAACTAGCAAAATTAAAATAATACTTTCAAATTATAATATCATATGCACAGCCTAAATGTATTTAGATATACATAGTGAAGATTTGGTTAAAATGTGATGTTTTTAAAGAAAATTTAAAAAGAATATTTTTTAAAACATTATTTTTTTAAAAAAACAAAAAAATTGAAATTTGAAGTTTTAATTTTAAAAAATTCTGGGCCCTCTCCCTTCCACTCCAGCTGAGCTTCACTCCACTCTCATCATCCCTCAAAGCATTTTGAAGAGAAGCAGGTGAATGCCAGAGCCTGTTTCTCCCGAAAGGTAGGTTTTTGAGGAATAGTGGTGTCACCCCCCTCAGGGTGTCACCTGGTGTGGTCCGTACCCCCTGCACCCCCTCATGACGCCATTGGCCACAAGTTGATTTCTGAGAGTAATCTCAGAGAATCCTCAGAATTGATAGGCCTCAAACCTGCTATTTGTCTTTTACCACTCTCCAGCTATGCCAGAGGACACTCCACCTAATGGATTTTCTGCCTGTATCTCATCTCTTACACACAGAGCTTCAATTGTCATGGAAGAAAATATTTTTTAAAACTTGCACACTTGCCTCAAAGATAGCCATGAAGTATTTAGTTTGGAACAATCACTAAAGAAAGTCAAAGAAGAAAGTGCAATGTCAGGGCTAATGGAACTGAGATCAACATCTAAGGAACCTCAGGTTCCCTAAATTACAATTTGAAAACCCATGATCTCTCTAGTCACTTAACCACTGGGGCAAACGTTCTCCTAACCTTCCTGAGTGACTTCTTCTCAGGGAACAAAATGAAAACGTTAAAAGCAAACGCTAAAGGACTGACATTAGCATCATTTCTTAGATATGATTCAGTATTTACATTTACAATGTTCAGCTTACTTTAAAATGACCTTCACTAAAGTTTAAATGTCACCAGTATTTTAGCATTTAGCTCTACAAATGCTATTTTTTAAAAAACTAGTACTCACTTTTAAATTTTAAAAAGTAATATATTACTGTTACACAGTACCATTTATTTGAAAAGTAAAACATTAGCAACAGTTTACTGGTGTCACTTTTTGAGATATTTTTATATTTAATTTTAAATTTTATATACAATTATAGATTTTTAAAAATATACTTAACAATACAGAATTTATTCTTATCTTCATAAAGACCTTTTTGGATTAATATGCTATTATTGCTGTTTCACGATAGTCAATTTGTCATATGACCAAATTTTGTATATTTTGGACTTCAGTGAAGTTTTAAAGCGAATGAAACCCATCTTTTTTTCTGTAATAATGTACATCTTTTCCTGCATCCATTCTGCTAAGTTATCAGTTCATGCATTGCCCATTACTTTGTTTCTTAGAACTGATTTAAAATCAAACATGATACATTGGCTGTCACTAACAGATGAGTGCAACAGTGCATACAATGCCCAAGGGTGGGTTCATTTAAGTGAAAGCATGTAAATTAAAGATTTAAATCAACAGGAAAGAAGCCAAGTTGTGAGCTAAATGCTAATACTGGATATGTCATCTCTCCTCATGTCCAGTTCCCTTTTAGCAAAAATTCCAAAGAATGAACCTAGCGCATTCTGTAAGCAATAGATGTGTGCCATATAGTTTCTATGGCCCCTTAAGCTGCTGATCTGCCAGGATTCTGCCTAGATGGAAGCAGAAGTAAGAATGTGAGTGAATTTACATTGAAAGGGGGGAAGTTTTTAACAGCTGAGTTGATTTTGGATCTGCATCTGCTCTGCAAAATGATCAATGCTATAGAATTCTGGAATTTGTTGTTCTATGATATTTAGTCTTCTCTGGCCAATAGCACTGGTGACACAGCAAACTAAGCTGTGTCAAAACTGTATTATTTCTGTAGTGCAGATGCAGCCTTGATTAGTGTTTACCTTTACATTTCATTACTGATCTAAAAGTCTTTCCAGAACAAAGTGGAAAATCCTATCCATCATTTCATTCAATCCGTTTTCTCCTCTTTTAAAGAGGAGAAACAGTTAAACAGCTGCATCAGTTATTTCACAAACCCTGCGTAAGAGAGAGAGAAGTAGTTTTGCAAAAATCAAAAATACTAGGTTTGGCTAAAGAACTAACTGGGTAATATAAAATTTGTTGGCTATTTAGCACTGTGGTTCATTTAATTAACAACTTAATTATGGAGAAATGTAAATACTGATAATCTAATTCACATCAATCTGTTACCATCACTGAAATCTTCCAATTTTGCAGTGTGATTCTCTTCCATAGCCTCAAATGGACTCTGGACATAATCCTACAGACAGTCACGTACTCATTGCACCCAAAAGCACATCAAACAGATTACTTTGGGAGCTGCAAACGACGAGACATTCACACTTCACAGACATGAAAATAGGTGATTTACAAGCAGGATGCTCTGCTGGACAAGCCAGATAAGGCTAATTTACAACTTCATTCTCACCCCAGAATTGCCAGATTGAGTGATCCTCCCTCATGTAGATTTGGTTACCTTTGATGTAGGACAAACACCTTTGCCCTCAGGCTAGTTTTGGCTTATAAAAGATAGCCAAAATCTATTGTTAGCGGGCTAGATAGAATGCATGGAGACACTCTGTCACTGTGAATTCTGACTAGTTCCCCACCGCTCACCAGAAAGGCCATGTTCCATGCCACACAAACCAATTGGAACCTGGAGCCAAACCTCGTCTTTTGTACATATTGCTGTTTATTCAGCCTCTAACTAATTCCAATGCTAACTCTTGTTTTCCTTAGTCCTCATATGTGTCTGAGTGAAAGTGCTTGCTGTATGATTTCCCCTTTAATAAAAGATACAATTCATTTAGAGAATTCTGCCTCTGTGAGATTCATTAAGTCTCTTTCCCCTTATACGTATGTGTCATGGCCAGCCAGGCTGAGGACATGGAGGATGAGGAGGATGAGGAGGCTGAGCCAGGTCCTAGCTTTGCTCTACCAGTTCCAGTGGAGTTGGCTGAGCCTGGACCTAGCTCTGTTGTACCCACTGAAGCACAGCCCCTGCCTCAGCAGCCTAGCCTCCCCCCCAGCAGAAACCCTCCCCCCAGCAGAGGTTTCAGGCCTAAGAGATATAGAGGAGCAGGACGAGGAGGTACCTACCTTTAGACAGAGAAGGACAGAAGGGGCGTGCCTCTGGCGTTCTCTGAGATTATATGAGAAATGCACAGCTGAGACCAAACAGCTGTGATTGGGAGCTGGGCCAATATAAACAGCTGGGAGATGCCAAGCTTCTCTGTCAGAGTTTATCTGCGTTCTCTGGAGAAAGCATCTGACTTTGACTCCCTGGCTTCATAGACCTCAGATTGCCTTGAAAACCCTGACCTTTGGACTGGACTTGATGACCTGCTTGCTAGAACCCTTGACCCTGGACTGGACTTGCTCTCTAGACTCTTGAACCCTTGACTTGCTCCTGACTTTGCTTCTTGGAACATTTGGACTGGTATTGTACTTTTTGAACTGCCTTTGTGTTTCAGACTTGCATTGGTGTGCTGGCTTTTATCAGTTACTCGGCTGCTTTCTTGGACAATATGGGAACAACTCTAACGGGCTATTGTAGCCAGCCTGATAGTTAACTGAGCTAATTAAAATTACCTTTAAAAGACCCTTGACTACATATTAGTGGAGAATTCATGGGCATTAATTTCCTCCAAGGTCTAGGCACTCTGACTGCGCAATTGGACTGTTCATATCCTGGATGTATAGGGTACAGGGATAAAAAAGGATTTTTACAGACACAGAGATAAATTTGGAGAAGAGTGTGTGAATGTTGTTCTTATGTGACTGGCCATAAGGGCAAGGGCTATTGTGGGTTGGCTGCATCTGTTTCATTCTTTGGTTGGATGTCCTGTCAGCTGGCAATGAGTGAGTAACCCAGTAGTGGGTATCCAATCATCCTTGGAAGTGATGTCAGAGTAGATTCCTGACTCCCTATTTTTATTTTTGCTGTCATGGGTTGGGAAACAGTGACAAGTCCCTTTCCACCCACATTAAGGACTAGAGTGTTATGCATAGTCTAGGCCGAATGGAGCAATAAAGCCATTGCTGGGGGGAGACATCTCCTCTCTTTGGTCTTAGGGCACCCTAAGAAAACCCCTTGGTCATGTGGAAGGCAATAAAGCCAGATATCTTCTAGGCATAAGATTTTTGCAAGGGAAAATGTGATCCTTGGCTGTGAAAGGCAATAAAGCCATGAGAAACAGGCCATTTTTCCTCTGGTTATAAGACCTTTCACAAGGAAAGTAATAGAGAACATCTTGTCTGACCTCCCTATGCAAAGCTGAGCTGTAAGGCTGTAGCGAGCTGTAGTGAGGTGTAGGAAGACTGATTAATAAGAACTCAAGACAGGCGGCTAGCTAGGGATCAAAGCCCTGGTGTTGTTTAAAGTCGGCCATTGCTTGAGCTCCAGTGGGACAGCAGCATCAGAACTCCCTAGTAAAAAGATCGGCAGTGTTTGGTCTGACTGTCTGTCCAGTTCTAGCTAAGGATAGGCCCATTGTGCTCGCATTCTGCAGGGCGACTGGGCCCCTCAAGCGGATGGGTGGCAGTATTCATCCCTGACACTGAGTTCTATTGGAGGGATAGGGAAAGGCTTCCCTAAGAGGTTCTCAGGTTGGATAGGATAGAAAAGGAAAGGAAGCCAGGAACAATAGAAAGTGTGCCACCTGCAGTGGTGAGGCTGTTCAAGGAGGACCAGCCCCAGGACCGCTTAGAAAAATGGATCCTCAAGAAGGGAATCCCTGGAAGGCAGGAGGCTTTCTGGCAGAGGATTCGTTCACAACGTTGTTTGAGGTGTACAATGCAAAAACAGCCAAGACAGGGTTAAAAGGGGTACCTCAAGCTCAAAAAGACTGATGGGCATCATGGGGAATTTGGATGCTAGCCCATGAGGCGACCCAGGAATATCAAAAGTTGAGATTGGATTCAGACAGCCTGAAGAGACAAATAGGAGATCTGGTCACATAGGTCAGGGAGAAAGTGGTAAAAAATTCACTGTTAGCCCGCAATGCCAATGAGGCCATTCAGAGGGCAGAAAGAACAGAAAAGCAAAATGTCTCATTGCACAGCCATATAGAAGAGCTAGAAGAAAAACTGAACTAGGCAAAACAAGCTGCTGAGTTCTTACTCTATAAGAGGAATGAAGAGATGGTGCAAGCCAATCTTACAGCATGCAAGAGCTGCATTAAAGAATTGGAAGCCATGCTGAACCTTAACAGTGCTCTTGTAGCAACAGTACACCCTAAGATTCTGGAGTCAGCAAGCCAAGGTTCTGCAGGAGCCTCCCAGAAGCCACAACCAGCTTGGTCAACAGTCAGAAATTATTGGTGCTGAAGTCCAAAACATCTGGAGGACCAAAGTTTGGGAACTACTGATCTAGACTATCTGAAAGGTCAAATCTCCCTGTATAAGCCTGCCTGAGTTTTAAGATCCTCAGGGGAGGGCTTTCTTTCAGTCCCATCACCATCACAAGTACTTTTGATCAGAACATTGGAGACAGCCTTCCTGGTAGCTGCTCTCTGAATATGGAATTCCCTTCCACAGAAAGGCTGGGCTGGCCCCTTTTCTATTCCTTTTCTACCAGCAGGCAAGGTCTTCTTTGTTTACTCAGACATCTCCACATGATGCAAAAGGTCTTTTACTTAGGCCAAGTTGTATTTTTATAATTTCAATAGCATTCCAGATTTTAAATTAATGTTTTAATATGTTGTACTGGTATCCTTATTGGAACAAAGTCAAGATATAAATAAGATGAATTGGATAGTGTCCTGGTTGATATAAGGTGTTCTACATTTCTTATGTAGTAACCATTCCCTTCAAATCAGATGTGGTAAAAAGGGATGTTTTTAAAAACGTATTCAATATTAAAAGTTATAAAAATTGCAGAGGTGTCAGGTAAAGTTACATTCTCATTTGTGCCTTATGGAACATGTATGTAAACTATGTTTTTAAAAAGCCTAAACTCATCCTATTGGACATGTGTTTAAACCAGGGGATAGAAAAATCAGCATATTACTTTGTCGATGATACTATTATTCTTTGGCATTCTGCATTTGGGCATTATTACATTATTTTCTTATTTTAAGGATATATATATATATATATATATATTTTTACTGAAGATATATCTTATCCATCCATTTAGAATTACTAAAATTCTCCGAATTGGCCTTCTCTGTTATCCTATGTCTACATTTATTGTTTTGTTTTTGTCACTGCCCTTAGTACAGCTCATAACAAAGATTAATACAACAAAAATATAAATATTAAACTGTAAAAATGGCGGTCATCATGTCCATTTTTTCAAATCCTAGTTCAGTCTTTTTTAAAATCTAAGGCTCTAACCTCTCAAAACATTAAATAGAAAATAAGTATCTGGTGCAAGTGCAATTATAAAATTTAGCAGCAGATTCATGATTCAAGTACAATTTGATGACGGTTTCTATAGTGATGAAAAACATTTCCATCATTACAATTATCCAATAGTTGTCCTCCTGATGAATATGTATTACATTAGGAATTCAATTAGCCTCTTTCAGTCATGCTTCTGCACATCCTGCCAGTAAATGGAATTGATGTAAAGTGAGATGTTGGCAACTTTGCATGTCAAATATTGGCCAGCTGTTCACAATTATTTTTTTTTCCATGGGGCCATCATTTTTCTAGTTTTAAAGATACAACTGACTACTGGCATATGACACTAGTTTTAAAAAAGTGGAATTGTTGCTTGGTTGTTTTTTAAGTCTGAGATATACAGTGTTTACTTCCAAAATGAAGAGGAGGTATGTGTTTGTCAAGTATCTAAAATCCTGTGGTATTTATATCTGTACTATTATAGTTATTTATAACTTTACATTACTCTTACAGTATAGTTGCTTTTATCTCCTTGATTGTTCCCTCACTGCTCTCTAGAGAGATAAGGAGCAAGGAGAGGGTCTTCCACCTACTTTGTTAGACAGGCCTCCCAATATGTTCACAAACAACTAGAGGATGCCCAGCCTCTGGGAAGGTTTGTGCATCATCCTGTGCTTAGTAAATACACAAAGAAAGTAAAACACAGAGGTAGAATTTTTTACATATGCCTCTAGGACCACTGCAAGACTATCTGGAAGACAAGTACAAACTGGAAGGGGAAAGGAGGACAGGGGGGTTATTCAGACAATGAAAATAATCCAGGATGAATCTGGGTTGAATCTCCATTGCTCACAAGCATCCTGAATGCACCCGATTAAGGGGGGGGGGGGCTGCAAAAAACCTCTCACTTAATCTGGGATAATCAGTATCGGGATTTCCCGAGTTTTTAAAAAAGATCTGCATCATCAGTAGTGTGAATAACTGATGTGAATAGACCCAAATAGACCTGCAATAAAACACTGCATTCCTTGAATGTGTTTCAAATTCATTTGCATTGTCGACTCCATCTTTATTCAAATGCTTGCATATGTGAGCAACCGAACTTGCAGGGATGCACATCAGTACAGTTCCATAGTGTGAATAACAAACTCAGGATGCATGAGTTAGATGATTTGCATTATTGTGCTTTTAAAAAATGATGTATGAATGACTCCTTAGATATAGGCATATTATCCACATTAAAGTTTCACTTCTCTTTGGAATGCATCTACTTGCCAGAGTTTATAGCAGAAATTATGAGATATTTTCCACATTTTGAGCCTGATGGAGAATTTTAATGTCTTTGCTAGGTTTCTCTTTCGGAAATCTCCTATCTTTTACCTACTACATATTTTAATTTAAACAGCTGTCATACTCACTTTAAAACTATGTACTCATATATACTTATTATATGGGTGTGCTTTAACGGTTTTATAGTACTGTTTTTTAACTGTTGGTTTTATATGCTTTCTTTTTTACTTGTGTTTTGTATTTTAACATGTTGTACCCCACCTCGAAAGAAATAAAATGTATTATTAATATTAGTAGTAGCAGTAGTATGATAAAGTTGTTCACTCTTAATTAGTTCTTCCAATTTTATAAAAAAAACCCTCTTCTATAGATGTGCTGTTTCCAACAGCAAGCTCTTTGGGCAGTCTCAGATATTGTAATAATCAGTATAAGAGAGATGAGTTTAGCTTTTTCTTTTACAAAGCAAACTAATGCAAACTTAACTACACTCTCTCTGTCTGAAAATCCTACACACTCTGTCAAATTTTCTAGAATTTTTGCTCTCTATATTAAGAATATCCAGTCAGACATGTTGCTAGAACCACAAATCTGAAGCCAAATTGTTTTCATAGACTATTCTAATACTGGCAGATCACATCCTTGGTAGAATTGATTCTGTTGGAAAATTTCAGAGCAATCCATGAATAACATGAAAATCCACTGAAACAATAATGTATGACACATGATGATTGGAAAATCTGTAGCTTGCACATTGACAGCCCTTCTCATTTAGCTCTTTCCCTTTTAAAGCAATAGTATCGCCAAAGCTGTGGATTCATTGGACACCTCACATGCAACCAGTATAGTTTTGGATGCAATATTATGGCCATATTGAAAATGCTGGACATATCAGTATGCAAAAGGATTCTGCAAAGGGTTCTTTTGAGACTAACAGTATAAAAGAAGTCATAGCATAAGCTTTAATAGACTAGGTCTACTTCTTAGATGCATGACGTGAACTGTTGCCGAGGAAGGAACTTTATAATCAGAGTGTATGAAAATGCAAAACTTGGGGATGTGGTGATGAGGTGACAAGTTCAGTTTTAGCAACAGTGGTTGAGGGACAAAAGCAGGAGGAAACAAAATGGTTGTCTAAGACCAAGAGCGAGTGGATGTCCATATGATGGTGTAGGAAGGTCTGGAATGTGGTGTGTGCAGGATGGAAACCAGAAGGTCCTTCCTGGGCATCACATGCATCTAAGGAAGTAGACTGGAGTCCCAAACACACTGCATAAACAATCCATTTTGAAATCACTTTAACTGCCCTGGCTCAATGCTAGGGAATTCTTGGAACTGCAGTTTTGTGATGTATTTAGCCTTCCCTATCAGAGAGCTCTAGTGCCACAATAAACTACAGTTCCCAGCACTGAGCCAGGGCAGATAAAGCAGTCTCAAACTGGATTATTTATGCAGTGTGTTTTGGACCTAAGTCTACAACAGCTTCTACTACAAGATCCCTTTGCATACTGATTTTCCAGACTAACATGGTGATGTCTCTGAATATAGGAAATAGTGAACGGGAACATACTGCACTAAATCGGGATGGGCGACCTGTTATTTCTGCACTCCCGAGGATACTATTGCATTCCACTTCCCATCAATCCCTGTTACTATGGCCAGTGTTCAGGGATAATGAGAACTGAAGTGGAATATCTGGAAGGCCATAGTTTGCCCATCACATTAACAAACAAACAAGAGACAACTTGCTGCAAAATTGGTTTGCTCCTGTCATGCTGTCCTTGCAATGATCTGGAAACTGATGAAACTAGCTCAAATCTCTGAATAAGATTTGCCACTATTTTTAAAAAAGATGGAATTTGGATCAAAGAAACCAAAGTACTCAACTGTTCCAAAATCTGCCATATTTTTGACGAGCTTTCTGGCAACTGAAATATTTTAGGATTCAAGCTGGGAGTCAAATATTCCTATGATCCTTCATGGTCAATTAAGATTCACAGAACCCAGTGGAAATGTAGGCCAGCCCCTGCTTCTTTCTCTCATTATCATTACCAGTGCACAAAATATTACAAAGATAATGCTTTTACACCCTGTATTTTATTATTATATTTACATTAAATATTTTAACACGGTTACTCATATACATTTCAGAACAGTGCACAAAACAACCAAAACAATTGTTTTAGAAAAAATAAATCAAAGAAAACTCTACAAGAAAATATACCATCCTCCTGGAGGATAGCTATATATATAGCTACAAATCAGAACATCTAAACAGAGTCAACAGTGCAATGTGGCAGCTAAAAAAGCCAATGTGATTCCAGGCTGCATCAATAGAGGTATATTGTTTAGATCAAGGGAAGTAATAGTATCACTCTATTCTGCTTTGATCAGGCCTTACCTGGAATAATATTGTTCCCAGTTCTAGACACCACAATTCAGAAAGGATGTTAAGAAGCTGGAGCATGTTCAGAGGAGGGTGACCAAAATGGTGAAGGGTCTGGAAACTATGCCTTATGATGAGAGACTTAGGGAGCTGGGTATGTTTCACCTGGGGAAGGTAAGGTTAAGAGGTGATATGATAGCCATGTTTAAATATTTGAAGGGATGTCATATTGAGAATGGAACAAGCTTGTTTTCTGCTGTTCTAGAGACTAGGACCCAGAGCAATGGATTCAAACTTCAGGAAAAGAGATTCTACTCAACATTAGGAAGAACCTCCTGACAGTAACTATTCAACAGTGGAGCATACTCCTATGGAGTGTGGTGGAGTCTCCTTCTTTGGAGGCTTTTAAAAAGAAGCTAGATGGCCATCTGCGGTGTGTGTGTGTGCTTTGTGTCTTCCTGCATGTCAAGGGTTGGACTGGATGGCCTTTGAAGTTTCTTCCAACTCTATGATTCTAAGCTAATAGATTCAGTCATACAGCTCACAGATAACGTCATAATATTATACTTCTCAGTGATGATGGTGATGATACCCATGTGATATGTGTACCTGCAACTTAGTTCAGGGTGCACTTGAAACTAGGTTAAAGTATATATTGAATACGTCAGTGCTGCTCAAAATTGTGGCCCATTGCCCAGCTCCATTTCATGAGCTGCTGGCTGCTAGTTTGTGGTGAATTTCCAGAGTAGAATGAAATAGTTGCAGCCAATGGGGACAAATATGTACACTGGCATACGGAGGAAAAAGATGTATCAGATATCTTAAGAAGCATTGGACTAAGTGATTATGAATATGGTCAGCAGCAATTGCTATGGACTTAATGACACTTTTTAAATCTGCCTTAAAATTACTGATGATCCTGTTACCTGATTCACATTATACTTTCTAGCTCATGCACATCCCCTTAATAAAGTTCTTAAACAGAATTCTACCATTTATCTTTCCAGTTGTTATAAAGGCTGCAGGCAATCAAAACATTTTGGGAGGAGAGACTAAGGGCCTCTACAGACGATGCTTTGTGCCGTATTGGATGTAGGGAAGGGGAGTTCCTCTTTTTTTCTTAGTATTTACAAACTTGAATTCTGTATACAAATGTAAACACGAATATTAAAATGGAAGCAAAAACACTTTGCATTGACAATCTGAGGATGCTCTTTAGAATGACAACAAACACACTTCCTTTTCTCATTAAAGCAAGTGGTCTTAATTCATGTTAAATCAAAAAAAGAGACATAAGTGAGGACATGAGTCAAAATCCAGATGTATGAAACCACTGAAATTTAGTGTATTTGTTTTGCTGTCCCATGAATATGGCTTATAAAAATAATTTATTTTCTGCCTTCCTTTAAACTCATGCTACAAGACTAGGGCATCAATCTATGTGCCAAACTTCATCATAATCTTTTCTACACAGTCTCAAAGGATGGCAATAGCAACCCCCCTCTGAACAAATCCTGCCAAGAAAACCTTGTGATAGGTTCACCTTAAGTCAGAAATTACTTGAAGACACATAACAACAATGTAACAACGACAACAACTTATTTCAGTCATTGTCCAATATATAAATAATGAGTACAATGATTAGAATCATAATGAGGCTCAATTAGGGCCATATAACAATATGATCTCTCTAAAAAAGAGTTGAAGCAAAGTTTTTGAGAAACATATTTTAGGTCACCTAATGTGTTCCAAATGAAGTATTGCGAAAGGAAGCAGGAGTAAGCAAACTCGAATCTAATCTGTGGTTAAACATCTTTACTTACTGATTAAAGTTACTTAATTACCCTTGTGGATTGTCCTAGTTAATATTGGCTAAAAATCCTCTTGGGAAACAGCTATCCACGAGAAACTGAGCCTTTATGGATTTTCCAGTAGCATCATTCTAGGGCTAGGATTAGATCAAGCGAAACCAATTGTGAGGCAACCAATTGTGGGGCAATTCATGATATAGAAGGTCAGACAGGAATTGCTGCCTTTTCCATTACACATTTGCAAACCATCAAATGATGTCTACTAATCCAGTTACATACTTACATTATGTTACAGTACCTAAATTTAGGAGAGCTTTATCATTAGCTTAATTCAATGTTCTCCCAACAGTGGTATTGGAAGGGAAATATGAGGAAATTCCCTATGAATTCCTATTCTGTACTTGTGATAGCGGTGCTATAGAAACTACAACTCATTTACTTTTGTATTGTCAATTTTATAAGGGCATTCGCCACCAGCCAATTACCCCCCCCCCAACTAAATTTCTGGGACACACTGATGTTTTTTTATTTATGCTATCTGTTGGATAGTCAGAACCAAATTCTTATACTTAAAGTAGCAAAATTTTGCGACATTATGTCTAAGATACATCTTCAAAGAGTTAATAGTTGCTGGTGTTAGATGGCAGAGGTTAACCTTGCTACTTGTTTTAATAATTGTACAACAATGTACAATGTCCCTCCTGCAAAAATCTATCTCAGGCTCAAATTACTTAAGTGTCTGAAGGCATATATAAAGTTTAGAACACTTATTTCTTTATTGTTTGCAGAATTTCTGCTGCAAGACATAGGAGAGATTTGAAACTGATAAACATGACAAGGAGGGAGAAAGGAAACTGTTTTCAGTCTTTATTCTATGCTCAACCATTTTCTTTAACTGCCGCTGCTTTTTACAGCTTGAAATTTCTAAGATAATAAGGGCCCCAGGGCCTTTGCCAATTGAATATCAATATATTCAGCTGGAGAAAGGAACTACCTGCAAGAATTCTTAAAATTAATGAGCCTCCCTGTGTGGAGAAGAGATGCAGAAACCAGTCACCCATTAGATTAGTACTCTGGTTCTCAGTGTGGTTGGTTCTCTGCCAAAATTGCTTCCTAAGATATCTATCCAAACAATTCAATAGACTGAGCAGCTTGGACCAATTAAGGGCTCAGTCCTGGCTCTGTTATTCATTTCGCCTTCAGTTCAAACAATGGTACAAGAATGAAGCTGTAACTTTGTGACTCAACTCCACTCCTTGTTGCACCAACCCTGCCTCTGGTACAGTGGATGAGAATCCAGAATCTTCTCTGCTTTTATAATTTGCATAATAAACTGTCAGATTTGGTGTGCATCTAATTTGCTTTGAATATTTGGGCACTTAATAAGAATGGGTGGCATTGAAGACCCAGTGGTAGTACAATGCATTTCTTAAGAATGATTAAACATTACAGTGTATGAAACTAGTTTTTAAGTTTTATGGAACTCTTCCACATGCCAGATACTAAGCCAAACAGGCAGGAGGGGGAGAAGGGGGAAAACTGTACTGGGAAAGAGTTTGGGTCATGGCAGAAGCCCATCTGTAGTATGTGACAGTCTTACGATGGTGACTCACAATAGAATAAAATAGAAACCTTTGTGGGAAAATAGCAGAAGTTGTACAAATAGATTGTGGTTTGCATTTCCAGGTCCCAGTCCAAATGGAATTAGCTATAACTAAGGCCTGCTGGAAACAATGGGACTTCTGTGTTTTTGGTTTTTGTCATAAATATTCTCTTAATTTGAGTATTATGCACAACTAGGGCTGAGGAGTAAATTTCCAGTAATTCTAGATAACATTGAAATATCATTCAATTCAATTAACTTATCTTTCCTGAAAAGTCTGGTGAAAAATAAAAGGCTCTGCTACTTGTGTAGTTTTGTGATGTTAAGTCACTTCTGACTTATGGTGCATGGTGCATCTAAGGTTAACTTATCACAGAGTTTTCTTCATCAGATGGAGAGGGATTTTGCCATTGTCATCCTCTGAGGCTAAAAGAGTGTGATTTGACCATTGTCATCATTCCATGGATGAGTGGGGATTTGAACCCTGGACTCTACAGTCATAATCCAATGCTCAAACCACTATTAATCCTTTTTCAGAATATTCACTCCAAACACATTAATTATCTAAACTATGGTGCAGGAACTAGCAGAGTTTGGAAGAAACTTCTTACAAATAATCATTTACTTATAACTAGTTCCTTTTTGCAGTAAGTAAGGCTGTAAAACATAGCAGTAGTAATTTTCCAAGTCGATGATATTTTCTGCTAGTAATATGGTGTCATCTGCATATCTTAGATTGTTGATGTTCCTTCCTCCTATCTTCACTCCTCCTTCACTCATCTTTTTGTATGATACAAGTTGAACATGTAGGGTGATAATACGCAGCCTTACCTGACCCCTTTGCCAACTGCAAATCATTCTGTTTCTCCATATTCTGTTTTGACAGTAGCTTCTTGTCCTAAGTACAGATTTCTCATCAGGGCAATCAGATGTAGTGACACTCCCATGTCTTTAAGAGCTATCCATAGCTTTTTGTGATCTATGCAGTCAGATGCTTTGGTACAGTCTACAAACCACATGCTGATTTCCTTTTGGAATTCTTTAGTCTGCTCCATTATCCATTATATGTTTGGAGTGTGATTCCTTAGTGACTCTTCCTTTCCTGAACCCCAATTGCATCTTTGGGATTTCTCTTTCTATGTATGGTTGGAGTCTATGTTGCAGAATTTTAAGCAGAATTTTGCTTGCGTGGAAAATTAATGTTATAATCCTATAGTTGCTGCAGTCCTTTGAGTCTTCTTTTTTGTGGCTAGGGATGTATATTGAATGTTTCCAGTCTGTTGGCCACCATTTGTTTTCCATATTTGTTGGATATTTTAGCTAACACTTAAGTTGTTTCTGTCTGTGTGGACTGTAGCAGTTCAACTGGATTATCACCTGTTCCTGATTATTTGTTCTTCCCAATTTCTCTTATTGCAGCTTCCACCTCGCTTTCTAGAAATTGGGGTTCACCTGAGTAGACCAAGCTGCAAATCTCTCTTTTACCCTGAGGTTCAGTGGATGACCTGAGGCTAGTCACTATATTTTAGCCTAATCTACTTTATGTGACTGTTGAAAAGATAAAATAGGATATTTATTTATACATGTTGGTTGTTGGTTAACAAATGTGATATGTAGGGTTTCAGAAATGAATGGAATAAAGAATAGGACTCCCATATTTTGCCTAATCAATGGACTGTACCCTTGCCTTTCTATATCGAAACATGTGACATATTCAGGAAAAAATTGTTTAGGATGCACCACACCTGTGCGATGGCACTTTGAGTCACATTATGCATCTTTCAAAAAACGTGATCAGGCTATACTCACTTAAATCTTCTTTTGAATTATTAGTCATATTAATTTTATACTGGAATAATCTTTGAATTTTACATATGTTCTTGTGTTTTTAAACTATATGCCATTTTTGTGGCGGTTAACTAGTAGTAAGTAGATACAGAATTTCTCTTCAGCCTTTATTGTGGCTAAAAGACCTCTCTGCTTGTTCATTTGTAGCTGATCAGACATTTGCTTCCAGGTCTTCCTGGCTTATTCCTAGCCTCTACTGAAACAAAAACATAAATAGCAACCATCCTGTAACCAAGTGGGTTGCTGTGACCTGAAGGAGAAGGGAGGCCTGTATGTTTATGCTGATTAATGTTAAATAAGATTTCTGAGAATATGAATACATACTCTCTTGGTAGGACTTTTTGTTATAAGAAATATGAGTGTTGTGGGCTGGTGCTCTTCTGGAGGTGGGAGAGGGCTTTATCTGTTGGCTTGAAACTGCTCTCTTTGTTTAAATAACACCCTCGTGTTCCTGAATTCCTTCTGGTAGGATCCTTGGAATAGAAATCTACATATCCTGCAAAGACAAGACAGGCTGACTTCAATGGATAACAAGTTTTACCGTGGGGTGAACAAACTGTGGCACTTTACATGTTGCTGCACAGGAATGCTAGCACAGATAATATTGAAGAATGCTGGGAGCTGCTGTCCACCAACATCTGGAGGACCACAGTTTGTCCATTCCTGATCTCCAGGCATGGGCCCAGCACTGTAAAGGAATTCCATCTCCTAATGAAATATATGTTTAAACAAAGTTCTGTGTAGCAAGGGCTACATAAGGAAGCCCCAGCAGAGCTACACAGATTTTTAAGTGGCTGTTACCAGTGTTGTCATTGTTTCAAAAAAGAGCATTACTCTGGATTTCAATAGGTATAACTGACAACTAGGGTTTTCCCAATTTTGTGAGCCTCCTCTAAGCAGGTGGCAAGGGTGCAAATTCTCCAGCTTTGGTGAGCTCAGTCCCAGGTAAGAGGAAAGTGGAAATCTCTAACTGAGCTAGTAGAACAGCAAATTGCTACAATTTGCAACAATTAATTGAACTGTTGTTGCAACTTAACAAGACTCTCAAGAATCTATGTGTTTATTTATTTAATTTCCTCCTTTTCTCCCAGCCATTAATTTGGTACCAGGCATCACCCTCCAATTTGTTCTGCATCCATCTTCTGGATAGAACCAAATGGGACACATTAAATGTTCCTTATTCATAAATAGATGAGAAGGAATAATGCCCTCATTTCACTTTGATCTGGGAACAGCCTCTCTAGCTAAGATTTCTGTCTTAATTTTCAAACAGGAAAATATGTCTGGTGTGTGTGTGTCTGAATGAAAAGCTCTGAACACCTGTGGTTGACACTTATAGTTATTGACATCACCAGAGGAGAAAAAGAGAAAAAAAATGGAAGTCAGATGAAACACTTCATGCAGTTAAGAAAAGATGAGATGCAAATGTAAAGAGACAGGGATAAAATCAGAACCATGAACACAACTATTCAAAGATTAATGCACAAAGATTAAGAGAATTTACTGCAACAATAAATGCAATGAAATAGAAGCTGACAACAAAAAAGGAAGAACAAGAGACCCATTCCACAAAATCTGAGAAATCAAAGGGGACATAAACCAAAGGCAGACACACTATATGATCAGAAAAAGAACATAATACACGACCATGATGAATTTAAAAAATGAAAGCTATACATAGAAGAGCTATATTAAAAAATGAAGCGATGAAACACAAATGGGAAGAAAAAGCTTATGTAGACAAACCCTAAATTTTTGAAAGTGAAGTGATAGCAGCACTCAAATCAACTGAGAAAAATAAATCACCAGGAACAGATGGCATACCAACAGAATTGCTACAATCCACAGTGACAGAAACAAGTTCAGTTTTAACTAAAATATGCCAACAAATATGAAAAACAAAACAGTGGCACACAGAGTGGAAGTGTTCAGTATACATTTCTATCCACAAAAAGGGGACAGAAAAGACTGCAGTAATTACAGGACCACTGCACTAATTTCTCTCACAAGCAAAATAATGCTCAAAATTCTGGAGCAGAGACTCCTACCATATATGGAGTGAGAGATCCCAGAGGCACAAGCAGGAAAGGAAGAGGCACTAGGGGTCACTTTGCAAACATATGATGGATAATGGCATGCACACAAGGGAATTCCAAAAAAAATCAGCATGTCCTTTATTGACTAATGCAAAACATCCAACTGTACCGATCATGAAAAGCTATGGCTTGCTCTTAGAGGAATGGGTTTTCCACTATATGTGTCTTGATGCATAACCTGTACTCAGGACAAGAAGCTGCATTCAGAACTGAACACAGAGAAGCAGAATGGTTCCGAATCAGCAAAAGAGTCAGGCAAGTATACATTCTATCACCCAGTCTGTCCAACATGTATATACAAAATATCATACACAGGGCAGACTTGGACTCAGAGACAGGAGGAGTGAAGATTGGAGGAAGGAATGTTATCAACCTAAGATATGCAGATGGCACAATACTACTAGAAGAAACAAACAAAGACCTGGAACAATTACTGAAGAAGGTCAAATTCTTCAGTGCTAAGGTAGACCTAATGCTGAATTTTAAGAAAATAAAACTAATGACCACAGAAGAACTACATGAATTCATCCTAGATAATGATAGAAATAGTCAAAGAATTCCCATACCTTCAGATCAAACACTGACCATAGTGGATACTGCAGTCAAGAAAGCAGAAGACTAGGACTGGGAAAGGCAACTATGGAAGAACTAAACAATATCCTAAAGTGCAATGAGATAACACTGACTACTAAAATCAGGATTGCCCAAACCTTGCTATTGCTATGTACAGATGGGGGAGCTGGAAAGTAAAGAAAGCAGGCAGAAAGAAATAAACTCATTTCAGATGTGGTGCTAGAGAAGAGTTCTGAGGATACCATGGCCAGCAAAAAAGACAAACAAATGCGTCCTAGAAGATATCAAGCCTAAACTCTCCCTGGAAGCTAGGATGACTAAATTGAAGTTGTCGTACTTTGGACACACCATGAGAAGGAAAGACTCATTAGAAAAGGCAGTGATGCTGGGAAAAGTAGAAAGCAGCAGTAAGAGAGGAAGACCATAAGCCAGATGGCTAGACTCAATCAGGGCGACAATGGGCCTAAGCAGAGCAGTGGAGGGGGGGGGGGTGGCTTGGAAATTTCTCGTTCACATGGTCACCATGAGTCAAGGTTGACTCAAGGACAGTTAACAACAACAACAACATTGTAAGTTAGAATCTGCTTCCATTCATTTTCAAGGCCAAAAAGGTAAGTAAGCCAATCACTTGCTAGTACTATAAACTATAAAATGTAAACAAAGGAGACATAAAACACTAGAAAACATGCTCTACATGGGGCTACCCTCGTGCTTGATTCGGAAACTCCAATTGGTTCAAAATATGGCAGCCAGATTGATATCTGGAACATCTAGGGGGGACCATATTACCCCGGTATTAAGGTCCCTCCACTGGCTGCCTATTAGTTTCCGAACCCAGTACAAGGTGTTGGTAATTACCTTTAAAGCCCTAAATGGCTTGGGTCCAGGCTATCTGAAGGACCGCCTTCTCCCGTATAATCCTCCCCGCGCCCTCCGGTCCTCTGGGAGGAATTTGTTACAGCCTCAAAGAACGAGGCTGGTGACAACCTCCCAGAGGGCATTTTCTGTAGTTGCCCCCAAACTGTGGAATGGCCTGCCGGAGGAGATCCGCCAACTGTCATCACTTGACACCTTCAAGAAAGCTGTCAAAATGGATCTCTTCCGGCAGGCCTTCCCGGATTAAATTCATCAGTTTGGTTCCAGAGTCCTCTTCCCCCCGAGATGCTCTCCTCTTCAGGAATTGGGTTCTTATTGAGTCTGCATGCGATACTCGCTGCCACTTTTGTCTTTATGTATGTTATGTATTGTTGTTTTATTGGAGTAATTTATCTCCTTACATTGTTTTTAAATTGTATTGAGTTTAATTACATTTTAAGGGGGGGAGGGGGAGGTAATTGTTCTTAATTATTGTTGAATTTTATGATGTAAGCCGCCCCGATTGTGCTCAGAGGGGCGGGATATTAAATAAAAATTATTATTATTATTATTATTATTATTATTATTATTATTAGAAATGTGAGTTTTGACAACCCTGATACTTTAAATCTTTCACTTAAAGCATAATACAGATTTCAGAGTGAGAATTTTGCTTGTAAAGAAATATGGAATGTTTTGATTCCCAACTTAGAATGTTCTTTCCAAGTAGATCCAGAGTTCATTTGTGCTCCTAAACTGAAAATAAAAACATTCATTGACCTTTAACCTTAGAAGTGGAAACATCAACATCTGTCTAAAGCAGCAGAAGCAAGAAAGGCATGACATTAATCCCAAACTGTTGCTAAGCATTATACAGCCTGAATGAAAGTGAGCAAAGATGCAGACTCTTCATGCAGCATTTTGTGTCTTACATATCTAGTCTCTTACTTTAAATCAGAATGAGATGTTCAGCTTCTCTTGATATTGCAGCACCTTCTTAGATGTGCTATTCCATCTCAGCTTATTTTTTCTCCTGCATTCTCTTCCCTTTCAACCCTGCTGCATCTCTTTTACACATCTTCCTAGTTCTAGACCATTCCTCATATAAGCACCCCCCCCCGCTTCTTTTCCCTTTTTCAGAAGTATGTATTGCTCGCCCTCCTTCTCTTTTGTATCAAATAAATGGGGCAAGGCAACACAGGACTCTTCTGATAGTTAAAGCCCACTCAGATAGATAGGTTAGCTTCACAGGAAGCTCTCCTATACTCAGCCAGACCAACTGGTCCAACCAGCCCAGTACTGTGAATTAAAACTACCAGCAATGGAGCTCCAGGGTTTCAGACATAAATCTTTCCTTGCCCTACCAGCAGATCTCTAATACATCCCAATATCCTTCCATTTAAGTACAGTATGACCCTTGTATCTGTGAGACCGGTACCCATAGTTTCATTTATCCACTTCCAAAAATAAAAAAAGTTCTTTCTAAGCATTTTCTAGGTCCCACAGTGCCATTCTTTGGAATTCTTCCAGCAGAGATGTTTTTTCTAGGAATATCTAAGTCCTCCAGCATGACTCTGTTATTCATCCAAAGTTATCCATTTCAATAAGGTTTGCTATTATCTGCGGTTTCCCATTTCAACAGTAAGTCTGGGAATGTATTCCACATGTATCAGGGGTCATATTGTACTAAAGTTGGTTGAATTCAGGGAGATATAGCACCATCCCTACTGCTGCAAATGTGGCAACATCCCTTAGAAATGTAAAATCTATAGTATAGTTAGCAAAGGACAATACTTATAAGGCTCATTCTATTGGCTCTTTTTTATTTTTGAGGTTGCTGACTGAATTTGAGTTAGGTTTTGTTTTGTTTTTTGGATACAGAATTGGGGTGGGGTCCTTTACTTTTCTTCCCTTGTGAAATCTCTCCATATAATACAGTCAGTATCACATACATCTACTATATAAAAGATTAGTCAAGCACACATCATGTTCAACAGTATGCAGTGATTGTAAAATGCACAAATATGAACATGACTACCTGCCACAGCCATTCTCTTTCAAACAAAGGCAGATGACCCTCTTTTGACCTTAAGACACATTGCATCTGAGATACTCTTCCCCCTCCCAGTACCAGGCAAGGCAGACCTTTGCTGGACGGAGATGCTCGGTTTTGATTAGCACATCTTCAGAAGGAGGTGGACAAACAGTGAGTTTCAGAGAAGAGCAAAGCTGCTGGCTGACTTACATTTCATAAAACAAGACTGAGATGTCAAAACCAAAGCCATGGAGGATGGATAAGGAAAGGGAAGTTCTGAGGCGACAGAAGGCAGAAAGGCATCATTTTCTACATCACAGTAGATACAAAAAAGTGCAAAAAGGTACAAATAATAGGATGGGAAATTCCCTGGTTGCCTGAGTGGTTATATTATAATATAGCACCGGCAATGGAGACGCGTATGGAGGACCCTGCGGAGGCTCTCTAGCCTTCCCACCAGCCCTCTCAACACCTGTGGCTGGGTGGCTCCCAAGGCTATGTAGCCCTCCCCACTCCCTCCTCAATACCAGCAGCGGCAGTGGAAACACATTTGAAGGACCCTGCAGAGGCTCTCTAGCCATCCCACTAGCCTCTCAACACCTCTGGCTGGGTGGCTCCCAAGGCTCCTGGGGCTATTTAGCCCTCCCCACTGCCTCCTCAACACCAGCAGTGGCAGCAGAGACGTGTTTGGAGAACCCTGTGGAGGCTTCCTGGGAGGGCATTTAGCCTGCCCCCCAACATCATTGCCACTTCTGGCGATGTTATCAGATGAACGCCGGTCCTCCCAGTAGCTTGAGAGGGGAGAAGAGAAGAAGATCTCCTGGGGCAGCCCGTGCCTACCAGAGCAAAGACGGAGCGGAGGGCTATTTAGCCTGTCCAACTCTCAGCCTCTAACAGTGGCAAGCTAGAGGATTAAAGCCTTGAAGCAGTGAAAAGCCTAGATTCAGTCCCAATCATCTTGTACATTGGAGCCTACTCAAGTACCACCACCCCCAGCAGCGCAGCAGCGGTGGCAGCAGCGGTAAGGCTGCAGAGAGGCAGGGAGGAGTATAAAAGTCTACCCAGGAACTTCCTCTTTAGCAGTGTGGTGGTGGCAGCAGCAGCGGTGAGGCTGCGGAGAGGTTGGGTGGAGGCTCAGGAGCCCGCCCAAGTACCACCACCTCCTCTGATGTGGAGTTTCCATCTGGTCCATCCAGTCCTTCCACCATTAATAGCAGCCACAGCAGTGATGCCAAGGGCCAGGTGGATAATTAAGACTGGATAGAGACTCACAGCCCCCCCCCATCCTCCTGCCCTTAATAGTAAATAGTAATCCCTCTATTGGGTTGGCCAGTAAGACCCTTTATTGTGGAATGGCCATGAGAACATAGGGTTAGATATTAATCTGGACTTCTTGTCATCTCCATCTTGTATAGTGGCCAGGAATGATCTGGGAGCAGGAATTGAGGTTGTGCAGGGGAAAGGAACGTATGGCAGCAACAGAGTGAAGAGTTGTTACAAAAGAAGGCGGGATCGATGTTTAAAAGCTATCCTGCCTTCAGTTCACTCTGTTCCCCAGAATGGTTTGAAGTGCACACCAACCATTCCACAGAACGTTACCTTGCTCCTCTGCAATGTCAGGTCGGTTAAAAACAAGACCCATATTATTCATGATCTCCTCATAGATGAGGACACCGACCTGGCTTGCTTTACAGAAACCTTGCTGGGAGAGAATAGCGCTACTATGTGGGTGCAGGCTCTCCCAGCTGGGTACTCTATCAGTGAACAGGTAAGGGGAAGTGAGTGGGGGGGACGGGGACGGAGTGGCTCTAGTTCATAAAAATAACCTTACCTTGATCAGGATACCTGTCTGGAAAACAATTCACTTCAAGTGTATGTACCTGAGCCTAAGGACCAGCAATAGTTTGGGGATTCTGCTAGTATACCAGCCACCCTGTTGTCTAGCAGACTCCCTAACTGAGCTGACACAGCTGGTCTCTGAGTTGTTGTTGGAGTCACCTAGACTAAGTCCTGGGTGACTTCAACATCCCACTCGAGACCAGTCTTTCAAGTCTCACAGGTGCAGCTTGGGACTTCATGGAATCCATGACAAACATGGGCCTATCTCAATTGGTTGTCAGGCCCACTCATTGTGCGGGTCATACCCTTGATGCGGTCTTTAGAACAGGAATATCTGAGAGCAGAGATAATAAATACCTCTGCATTGTCATGGACGGATCATTTCCTGATCAAGGCTGAACTGCCGACCACTGTCCGCCCCACCGGGGGTGGTGGACCTATTAGAATGGTCCGCCCTTGAAGGCTGATGGAGCCAATGGGATTCCAGAAAGCCTTAGAGGGTTTAATGGTTGGGAATGCTGGTGATTCTGTCGAAGTGTTGGTTAATACCTGGAACACCAATCTTACTAGGGCTATTGACACAATTGCTCCCAAGTGTCCTCTCCAGCCTGCTTCCAACCAAAAGCCTTGGTACACTGATGAGCTTAGGAAAATGAAGCAGGCTGGACAACGACTGGAGTGCATCGGGCGGAGAACTCGACTCCTATCTGACAAGACATGTCATAGGAACTTTCTTCGTTCCTATCGAGAGGCAATACGTGCAGTGCAGAGATCCGTCTGCTCTTCACGTATTGCGTCTGTAGAGTCTTGTCCAGCAGAACTGTTTAGGGTGGTAGGGGAACTGACATGGGTTTCACCTTCACAGAACCCACTACTTAACCCGACAACAGCCTGCTGTGATGCATTTAACAACTTCTTTGCAGATAAAATCTCTCAGATAAGAGCCGACTTGTATGCCAGTGTTGTGACAGAGTCAACTGAAGAAGTCACCAGCAACTCCATTAGTGAAATTATACTGGATCAATTTCAATCTGTAAGTACCGATGACGTGGACAAGCTCCTTGGAAGTGTGAGGAAGATGACTTGCCCTCTTGATCCTTGCTCGTCTTGGCTGGCCATTCAGGGGGGGGGGGGAATGCATTGTTTTTCCTTAGGGATATCGTCAATGCATCCCTCAGGAAAGGTTATATTCCATCTTGCTTGAAGGAAGTGGCTGTCAGGCCGCTTCTGAAAAAGCCTTCCCTGGACCCCTTGGATATGAATAACTACAGGCTGGCCTCTTTATTACCATTTCTAAGCAGTCGCTCTTCAACTCCAAGCTGTCTTGGAGGAAACAGATTATCTAGACCCATTTCAAATTGGCTTTAGGGCAAGATTTGGAGTTGAGACTGCCATGTTGGCTTTGGCTGATGTCCTTCATTTGAGCATCGACAGGGGTAGTGTGACCCTGTTGGTGCTCTTAGACCTCTCAGCAGCTTTTAATACAATAGATCACAATATCCTCTTGGATGCCCTGAGGGGGTTAGGAATTGGAGGCACTGCATTGCTGTTCCTTCCTCTTGGGCAGATTCCAGAGGGTGTTGCTTGGGGACAGTTGCTCCACAAAAAAGGAGCTTAATTGTGGCATCCCAGAAGGCGCCATCCTGTCTTCGATTTGTTCAATATATATATGAAGCTGCTGGGAGAGATCATCCGGAGGCATGGGGCTGGATGTTATCAGTATGCTGATGACACCCAGATATATTTCTCCATGCCTCAGTCGTCGGCCATGGCTTCTGATGGCGTCTCTCCTCTCAATTACTGGCTTAGAGTGGTAACGGGCTGGATGAGGAAAAACAGATTGAGACTGAATCCAGAAAAAACGGATATACTAATAGTAGCAGCCCTGAAACTAGGTATTGGGATACAACCTCTAGTCCTGGACTGGGTCACACTCTCTGTGAAGGGCTGTGTTCACAGTCTGGGGGTACTCCTGGATCTGTCACTCCAGATGTCAAATCAAGTAAATGCAATAGTCAGGAGTGCCTGTTATCAGCTTCGGCTGATTCGCCAGCTGAGCCCTTTCCTGGAAGTAAGGGATCTTGAAACTGTGGTACATGCACTGGTGACCTGTCATCTTAATTTCTGTAATGCGCTCTACATGGGTTTACCTTCGTGCTTAGTCCGGAAACTTCAAGTAGTACAGAATATGGCAGCCAGACTGGTCTCCGGCACATCCAAGTGAGACCATATATCACCAGTTCTGAAAAGACTTCACTGGCTGCCGATCAGTTTCCGGGCTCAGTACAAGGTGTTGGTTATGACCTTTAAAGCCCTACATGGCTTGGGTCCAACCTATCTCCGGGACCGCCTCCTTCCATATGATCCACCTTGCGCATTTTGGTCCTCTGGGAGGAATTTGCTTCAGCCTGTTAAAACTAGGCTGTCTGCAACCTCCCAGAGGGCCTTCTCAGCAACTGCTCCCAGATTGTGGACCGGCCTGCCAGACAAGATCCGTCAGATTACCAGCTTAAACAGCTTCAAAAAGGCTGTAAAGATGAATCTCTTCAGGCAGGTCTTTCCGGATTAGTTTTTCCTGGTCTAAGGAGTGAGCTCACTCTATCTCTACCCTCTGTTGCATTCATAATCTGTTGCCTGCCTGCTATTATGATTTTTTTTTAGATGTTATAGCTGACTGTTTAATTGTTTTTATTGTTTTATATGTTTGATGTTTAATGCTATTTTAAGGGGTGGGAGGAGGTTCTTTGGGATTGTATATTGTGACATTTTAATTTTGTAAGCCACCCCAATTGCTTTGGCATAGGGGCAGGATAGAAATTATTATTATTATTATTATTATTATTATTATTATTATTATTATTGGAAATGCTGCATGAAGAAATGGACCTGAAGATATATTTGGTTCAGATTTTTCAAGGTTACCTCCAAATTTTATTTCCCCAACCACTGTAAGAATGACTTGAACCATTTTCACATGGAAAAACAGCTTCTGAGAAGAGTCTTCATATCAGATCAGTACAGTTACTAGAATTCCTCTGATATTTTGGGAAGCATTTTGGCAAACTCCAAGTTACTTTGAAATGACTAAACAGTAATGAAGGCTTTGAGACTTCACTCCTTTTGGGTTGATGGTAAGAGAGAATATCATCTATAAAATGATGTTCAGCAAAAAGGAAGACATACATAATGATAAACCCTGTCCCAACCTGGCACCAGACTTTTCATGGAGCACAGATACTAATTTTACTCAAAGAGGCCTACATAGCATGCCTCCATATCATTTTCAGCTGGCCACAACCCCAAAACAATGGAGACAACAAAACAAAATATATAGAAAAACAAGAGTTCACCCACTTTCTTTTAGAGAAAAGAAAAGGAGCTGAAATTCCCTTGTCACTAATCTGTAAAAATGAACAGTCCCATTCATTTATATATTTCCATTCATTTTTCTTGGAAACAACTTTCAGTGCCACTCTCTCCTTCTATCCTCTGCGAAGTAGGCTAAACACTGAGATGGCCCAAGTTCCTTCACTGAACTTCATAGTTGAGGAGTGATATGTAGGTACCTGTGCTTTCCATCACTATATCAAAGATACACTGTGTCAAAGAAAGCATATTTGTATCTTTTATCCTAGATTTTTTTTTTGTATGTTCAGAGTCTGCTTCTGACATCTAGAAGACCACAATGGGAGAGAATACAAAAGCTTCAACAGCAGTAATTTAAATAGCCAAGAAATCTCCAGTGCAATGAGGCAAAGTTATCCAGCATTCTAACATGTGAAAGAAAGAGAGATGGCTGAAAATTCTGGCTTGTTTACATTTTGTTGCAAACATACCTAATTCACACTTTCCAAACTAAAGTATATTACAATAAATTATTTTATATATATATATATATGGTCACATCTGCATCTACAACAATTTGCAGAGCAAAAGGACCAAGCCTAGGAACTGCAAAGCAAGACATTTACACCCTCTGAATTCCGGAGACACAGAGATTTACAACCGGCTAAGAATGAGATAACATCAACACCCCATATCCCCTCCTTGGAAATTGTCTACTTCAAAGAGTAGATTTGGAATCCTTTGATATACAATAATCAATCTTCCTCCAGGTTATTTTCAGTCTATATCAAGACCTCCAAAATCTGTGTTCTGTGAGCTGATTTTGGAAGGGAAGTGGGGGATCTCCCGCCCTCCCTGAAATTCCTAACCAGTATCCCTCGACTGTCCATAAGCAAGCAGCTGAGTGCATTTTTCTACAAGGAGTGCAGAGTTTCCAGGTAACTATTTTGTATGTGAAACCTTTCTTACAAATTTCATGTATCCTCTGTGTGTATATGCGTACTTGCTTGTTGATTTATTTTTCTCTCTTAATAAAAGTACAATTCTTTTAGAAAAATGTTGTCTCTGTGAAGGCTCTTCCCTCCCTCTCCCTACACACAGTGGGTCCAGATCCTACTTATTATTTTTGAGCTAATTATAAATTCCCCAAGGTCAAGTTCTTATTACAAGTGTGAGCCAGAACAAAACTGTCCTTCAAGCATCTCCTTTCCCAAGCATTCAGCCTATCAGTTTAACAATGAACAGAAAAATGCTGGTGTTAAGAAAATTAAGAAAACACATACATTAGGAAAATGTGATTAAAAACACATTATACTGTATTAAGAAAGATGGAAAGCATGTTCAAACACTTCAGCTGATGGAAGATTGTGTACCCCATATATATATATATATATATATATATATATATAGTACTCTTGTAAAATTGTGTGCAAGACCATATCACCATTGCTGCTCACACAATTGGGGGTGGGGTGGGGGTGGCTCTTACTGCATTCCAGTGCACTCACTAGGGAGCACAGTCCCATGGAACAACTCCACAACTTGTGATCTACATGGTCAAGCAGAGCTCCCAGTCCAGGTGTAGCAGGCAACTATGATGGTGATAAGCTTGCTGAATTACTGCCTTCCTGGGAACTGCAAAAACAGATTGGTTGCCAAATACAATATTTAGCTTAGTGGATGGTGACAATGACAACAGCCAGATACAAGCCTGAGGCTAGAATGAGGTTCTGGGGGCAGACAGAATGAATTCTGAACTGGGTTTGATCTTGGGACCAAAAGGCATGCAGTGCTAGACAGCAGTGTGGTCAAGCACCTGAACAGATGAGAGGTCACAAACACCAGTGCGCTATGGATTGAACCCTGTCTCCTTGGTAAATTGCTTGATAGCACAGATGAGAAAGAGCTCATCCCTTCTCAGATGCATTTCATTGCACTAGACTTTGGTGTGAAATGCCATTTTTAACATGAGGTTGGGGTTTGTTTTGCCTAAAATTAACTGTGCAATAATAGAATCATAGAGTTGGAAGAGACCTCAAAGGCCATCCAGCCCAACCCCATTGCACCATGCAGGAACTCACAATCAAAGCATCCCAACAGATGGCCAGCCAGCCTCTGCTTAAAAACCTCCAAAGGAGAAATGTTATTCTGATAACCATAAGAGATATTATTCTGACAAGTTAGACAATGGCTTTGCACCTGAACTGTGCAGACTATATATTCAAAAGTGAATACAGAGTAAATCTAAACACTTTAATTGCCAAATAAAACAACCTCACTCAGACAGCTAATCAATAAAATGTATTTCTTCAGACAAGCTGTAAACCTCGCCTTTCCTCAGCAAGATGAGAAGTAAATAGCAGGGAATGCCTCTAACTCAGTCAATTAAAGAAGGAACTGCCACTTTACATTTTCTTGTTAATAAAAGTGGAATGAATCTGTTGGAATCCTGATGAATGAAAGGTCTGACACTTAATACAATATACCTCTAGGCAAAAACTGGGTTTAGAAATATAGACAGCCAAGGAAACCCATGAGGCAATGGAAACTACTGGGTCCTTCTAAGCAAGAGAAATTATGGAGGTTTTTTTAAGTAGTCAATCAAAATGTGTTTCACTGGTTAAAAATGTAATCAGATGACACAGAAAGAAAGGCACAGAGAAACTAGACCCATCAGTCACTCCACTTGCCTTATTTTCAGGATGTTTTGTCATATCACAGGTAAGGTTTCAATGGAGTCTTTCTCCAAAGTTGCTTTGGATTTGATAAAACATAGGATGACACCTTTTTTTTTTTTTTAAAACACCCTTTGCATCTTACCCTCAGGAAAACTAGAATCATAGACTCACAGAGTTGGAAGAAACCACAAGAATCATCCAATCCAACCCCATTTTGCCATTCAGGAATCTAAATGCGCTGAAGAGATGGCCATCCAGCCTCTGTTTCAAAACCTTCAAAGAACAAGACTCCACCACTCTCTAAAGGAGTGTCTTCCACAGTCAAACAGCTCTTACTTTCAGGAAGTTCCTCATAATGTTGAGGGGGAATCTCTTTTCCTGCAGTTTGCATCCATTGCTCCATATCCTGTTCTCTGGAACAGCAGAAAACAAGCTTGCTTACACCCTTTCAAAGACTTAAACAGGGCTATCATATCACCTTTTAACCGCCCCTTCTCCAGGATAAACATACTTGGCTCCCTAAGTCTCTCCTCAGAGAGCTTCATGGTTTCCAGACCCTTCACTATTTTAGTCACCCTCCTTTGGACACGCTCCAGCTTCTCAACATCCTTTTTGAATTGTGGTGCCCAGAACCGGACACAATATTATTCTAGGTGAGGCCTGACCAAAGCAGAATAGAGTGGCACTATTACTTTCCTTGATGTAGACACTATACTTCCATTGATCACTTCAGTTAATCAGTTAATTACTCCAGATTACTTCAATTAATACTTCAGTTATTACTGAAAACCCTCAGGTTTAGCACTATTGCCTTCCACACACTGCCTGCTGGAAGGAAAGAGAAAGAAAGAAAGAGAAATTGAGACTGTATGAGCAAGCTGAAAACAACAGCAATATATTAGCTGAAAGCAATCTGCTACAAATTGCTGAAAGCAATTGAAATAAATAAAAATATGGGATGGCATTCATATGGTTTGTGTGTGCATGTTGTATGGGGTGTGTGTTGTAGTTATTTTTTTGTTTTGTTTTAAAGTATGCAATTTTATATTATTTTTATTTGATGTTTTTAATTGTTTATTGTTGAGTTTTTAAAAATATTTTTATTTGAGAGCAGCCTTGGGTCCCTGTCTGGAAAAGAGACAGCATAAAAATGAAATAAATAAAAATAACATAAAAATAAAACAGCCTGTCAAAAAGGAAAACACTGGGTCAGGCATTATGCCTATTCTTCCACTTGTTAATACAACTCAAGAGCCATACATTTTGTACCTATGTAAATATGCTATGCAATCAATTAAATTCAGTAAAACTGCTCTAGGGAGCAGCTCACACCTCAGAGCTGCCTGGCCCAGAGAGTACCTGACTGCTGATGAATGTGCTGATAAATGCATTTGTGTGTGCTGATGAATGCATTTACAAGGCTCTCGTGAATGCTGCTTAATCCTCAACAAATTTCTACAAGTTGTGGCTCCCTCTTGGGATCTGTAGCCAATCTTATCTGGAGCCATAGTCATTATAGAACAAGTTGAGGCCAGCTCAGCAACAGCAACAGGATTTTGTACACAGCTTTCTTCCACTTTCTGCTAAAAGGAAAAGAAACCATCTTTGACTAGTAAAGGATACATCATCATTGCCAAAAGCTGTGGACCACTCTAGTAGCTCTAAACACAGGATGTACAGAGCTGGACTTAGCCCTGCACACAATTTGCTCCTCACCCTACCCCTGCAAACTTGCTATGCAGTACTACAAGCTTCTGGCAGTCATTAAGGGAACTCTTTCTGTATCTACTTGGCAGAATAATAGAATCCTAGAGTTGGAAGAGACTCCAAGGGCCATCCAGTCCAATCCTCTTCTGCCATGAAGGAATACACAATCCAAGCACCCTTGACAGGTGGCCATCCAGTCTCTATTTAAAAACCTCCAAAGAAGGAGACTCTACCACCCTCTGAGGGAGTGTCTTCCATTGTCGAAAAGCTCTTACTATCAGGAAGTTCTTCCTAATGTTGAAGTGGAATCTCTTGGCCTGCAGTTTGAAGGAAGGAACATTTGATGCTGGAGTGCACTGCCTAAACTTGTTACGACACCTCAAAATTGCTTTACTCCTCCCTGAAGTGGGCAACATCCCCCCTGAAGTGTGTATGTTTAAGAGTAAACTGAAAGTCAGGGAGCAGGTATTCTTCAAGAGAACATATCCACCATTACTGATTTTTTCATTAAAGACCCCGTGCCTCAACTTTTTGAAGACCCAAAGAAGCATTCTTTGGAGTCTAATTTCATCATCCTTGACTTGAAGCTGACATTTTCTAAGGTACCTAAAAAGAATCTAAATTTGCACACTTCCATTTATCTTCTCTGGGCACAAATAAGTTATCTATGCTGCTAACTACAAGCCATTCAGTCTTGTAATCCAGAATTTAGCAACAGCAGCAACATATTTTTAGTTTTTGCTAGAGCACAGGGGAAAAATACCCATTAAATTAATTTGTTATACCACAGATTACTCCCCCAGAGATTGCCTGATTAATGATGCAGTTATTCCTACACTTGAGTATTTTAAATTGTTAGAATTTGTTAGTGAGTGGGGTGGCTCTTTCTCTCTGCAGATGCAATCAGACAGGAAGGCCTCAGGAGGAAAAGGACTAGAATTGGAGGTCAGGCATTACATGTTTCAGTGCTTGTTGCCCTGGACAGGCTAATCTGACTTTGGTCTCATGGATTTCTTTTGGTGATCTGAAGCAAAAGAACTGAAGAGCAGAACCATAGAAGTAGATAATGGAGAGAAAGAGAAACAGTGAGCCTCTGCCTGGAA
This sequence comes from Phrynosoma blainvillii, assembly GCA_026167975.1. Classification (NCBI taxonomy): domain Eukaryota; kingdom Metazoa; phylum Chordata; class Lepidosauria; order Squamata; family Phrynosomatidae; genus Phrynosoma; species Phrynosoma blainvillii. The sequence goes on along the minus strand of JANUYF010000002.1, from coordinate 169,034,386 downwards.
TTACGAATGGGATGTGGGTATGTTTGCTTAGTTGGAGGCTTTCAGGCAGTAACGGCTCTTTCAGAATGTCAAGCCCTTTAGAAGTAAATCACATTAAATTCAGTATGCAAAGGGATTAGGTGGCACCTTTGAGACTAACGGAGAGAAAGAAGTTGTAGCAAAAGCTTTTGTATTCTTAAGTCTACTTCAGTAGATGCATGGAGATGCATCTGAAGAAGTAGACTAAGGTGCTGAGCAGACAGAGGGAAAAAGCCAATTCACCTCCGGGGTTTCTTGATTTGCATTGAAAATGTGCTGATGGTACCTCCCACTCCAACAGTGGGCCAAACACTGATGGGCATCCCACACCACCCCTCTCGCTCCACCTAAATGGAGCAATCATGGTGTCAAGCCATGCCACACCAGTTTTTTTTCTTTTTCACCCCAAATGTATGCGCATGAGCACACAGACCCCCACCAGCAGTCACTAATCCCCTCCCTTATCTCAACCAGCCGGCACTGCATTGGACACCACCCAACTGATCATACGAACAATCTGCTGCTGTATGGCACATTGGTGAGCCCAATGATACACTGACACAGAACAATCATGGAGCCCCCTACCAATGTGGTCAGCAGTGGTACTTGTGATGAAATTTGCCGGCACAGCTAGTTGGGCACAGAACATGTGATGCACTCACAACAAGCGCCAGAAGACCCACCACCAGCAGCATCAGTAGCCACAGAAAAAGAGGTAAGGGAAGCCACATACAACCATCATCAGGGCCACTACAGCCATCTTTCGGGCATTATGCCCATTCCTCCACCCATTAATACAACTCCAGAGACACACATTTTGTATCTATGTTTCACTTGTGCAGAAACCCTTAAGTAATAAAAATAGTTTGTAAAAAGGAGCTCCTTTGTCAGAGACATTGTTAATTGAAGCATGCCCAAATATACATTGCCAGAAATGAGTGGGAGTAAAGAAAGAGAAGAGAGATTATCTTTGACAATACTTAATGGAAGAAGGTGTAAAATAAGTTTATGTCCTTTAGGACAATATTCCTAAAATGACAATTTCTAGACAAGCTGAACTCCTACCATCCAAAATCATCAATTGTCTTATGGGACACATAATCCATCTGAAAAATAAAACACGCCAGGCTGGGGAAGGCAAATTTAAAGAGGGGAAAGTATTTTTGAAAGAGCCAATAACAAACTGTTTCCCTAAACTAGTGGTTCTCAAATTGTGGGGCCGGACCCCTAGGGGGGCATGAGAGTTGTTCAATGGGGATGCAAGACTTGAAGGATATGAATCCTCCCCCGTGTTCGCTTCGGTCATATTCTTAATCTCTTTTTTATATACTTGCATACACAGAAGACAAGAGAATGAATGTTTCTATGTGACTGTGTGTGCGTGAGTATAAATATGTGTGTCAGTGAAAGAAAGAATGAAAGCCATGACTGAGTGTGTACATATCTATGAGCACTGGTGCATGTGAGTGTGACTGTGTGTGAGATAGTATGTGTAAAATTTACATGTGTTGAGTTAGTTATTGAATTTATTGAAATAAAACTGTTCTAATTTGAATGATTATTTCTTTATAAAATACTAAAATGTGAATATACATGAATGTGCAGATAAAAATATGCACACTAAACAAACAAAATACAGTCGGTCCTTGGTATCCGTTGGGGTTTGGTTCCAAGACTCCCTGTGGATACCAAAATCCATAGATGCTCAAGTCCCATTAAATACAATGGATAGTAAAATTGTGACCCTTACATAAAATGGCAAAATCAAGGTTTGCTTTTTGGAATGTATATATTTTTTTGAATACTTTCAAGCCATGGATGCTTAAATCCATGGATAAAGAATCTGTGGCTATGGAGGGCTGGCAATTTTTATTCATATGCTACGTCAAGTGGGGTGGGGCATGACATCCACAAGTAGATGTGAAGTAAAAGGTTTGAGAACCACTGCCCCAAATAACAAGAGTACAACCCTCATACCTTCTTCTGTACATTCTATGGTTTGTTTTGAAAACTAATAGATCAAGAAACAGATCAGTTAGTACAATTCAACCAATTTATTTCACCCATTAGCAGGAATGACAATTAATGGATATTCCCATTTATAATAGTCAATGTTAACTAATTACTTTCAAACCTAAAATTCCAAACCCTGTTTCTTCCCCCTCTGGGCTACAAGCGATTCCTTCTTACAAGCAAAGTTTTCCCACTCAATCTGGCTGTGTTCTTTCTTGCCAAAGCCATGGGTCTCTACAGTAATTTACAGGTAAGCAGAGGGATTAGGAGACTTATTTTAGAGACTTATTCCTCATTTTCATAGAGATCTTTTGGCAGCTTACACTACATGGATGTCTGCTTCTTTGGTTTTTTGAAAGCTATTAGTTGAGGTCATTTCTCATCTCAGTGGATCTCTGAGATTAATCTGCCTGACATTTTTGCTCATCTAATATTGAGAAGAAGCACAAGCTAAAACGAAAAGGGCAAATCAGTAGGACTTGTCTGCTCTGGATAATGCATATAAAAATTAACCCATGAAACTGTTCCATTATGTGTTTAGTATGTCCTGGAAGATCTTACATTCTCTCCTGGGATTTCTTCTAACACCTGATGATGATAAAGATACCATTAATAATGTTTGAAGTAAAACCCATTTTACACTAAAATCAATCATGTTCTCACAACACAGCTGTGGAGTCAGAGTTGAATTGGAGTCATGGAGTCAGAGGTATAAACAATTTTGGGTGGAGTTGGAATCAATAGAAAAGTACTGTCTCTAACTCCTAACTTTAACTCTGGCTTCAAAATATAAGAAAAACCTTATAATATTATAATAACATTTAGGAAATGTATCATTTTATACTTACCGTACATTTTATACATTTTTATTTTTCAATTAAAATATTTGTAATTTTGATTGACAAGGTTTATTTTAGAGTACAAATTCACAAAGTCAAATAAGGTTCAGTGTGAAAGAAGTGTCTAGATCAAGTGAAGTAATGACTCTATTCTGCTTTGGTCAGGTCTTACCTGGAATACTGTGTCCAGTTCTGGGCACAATTCAAAAAGGATGTTGAGAAGCTAAAAAGGGTCTAGAGGAGTGCAACCAAAATGGTGAAAGGTATGAAAACTATGCCTTATGATGAGCAACTTAGGGAACTGGGTATGTTTAGCCTGCAGAAAAGAAGGCTAAGAGATGATACGATAGCCCTATTTAGATATTTGAAGGGATGTCAGATTGAATATGGAGCAAGCTTGTTTTCTGCTGCTCCAGAGAACAAGATGCAATGGATGCAAACTACAGTAAAAGAGATTCCACCTAAAATATTAAGAAAAGATTCTGGATGGTAAGAGCTGTTCTACAGTGGAATACGCTGCCTCTGAGTGTGGTGGAGTCTCCTTCTTTGAAGGTTTTAAATAGAAGCTGGATGATCATCTGTCAGGGATGCTTGGATTGTGTATTCCTGCATGAGGTTGGACTGGATTGGATGGCCATTGGGGTCTTTTTCAACTATAGGATTCTATGATTCCCATGAAATCAGCTATATTTGAGCATTTCACCATAACTCAAGGTGGAAAACTTTGTTTGAATCAGTGTACAACACAAAACCCTGCTGAAGAACAATGTTGTGATGCCAAAGAGTTGGAGACAATAGAAAAATAGAGGAGTCAGACTAGAAGGTTTGGTGTACTGATTCCAAGCCCTGCTATGAGACTGTTCATAAAGTTGTTATATCATCTACTCTTTTTTCTCAATATTTGCTGTTAGATATCATATTCCCCTGATGGTTCATCACTACTGCTAGACATTTCAAATGAAATACAATGCCGTTGGTTGAACTTTCACTGTGACTATGAGGTGTTTGCAAAAAAGGATAGAAGTGAAGATAGTTTAAAAATGAATACATAAAGTTCTGGAAAACGTGTCACATTGTGGGTAAAACAAACTTCGAACATAACTACATGCTTTTCTTGCAAAACCAAAATCTGCAGAAATGTTTCGAAAAGGAAGTTGAAAAGCCCAAGCCTTTAAATGGGATACCATCAGAAAAAACAAAAACAAAATGAGTGACATGAGAAGAGCAGCATCACTAATATGTCTAGGTGTCATGCTCACCATGAGAAACACGTGAACCCCCACAGTAATAGCCCCTTTGAGCAAAAAGAATGTTCAAGTTTACTGTGGAAGAGATTGCATTAATTGTTAAGTTTATCATTAACATTAATCATTACTTGTATTAAAAAAAAACATAGAATCACTGAATTGTTGAACTGTAGAGTGGGAACTAGTCCCAAGAATCGGGTTGTCAGGATGCAGACCCTGAACTTTTAGGGCCAACACAAGACACCTAGGGACAACTCCTTGTGATGCCACAAGACATGGGTCCTATTGACACCATTAAGCAAGATACCCTTGTGGTCTCTTCCAACTCTGTGATTCTATGAGTATGATTAAGCAAGCACCAGCTCAGCCACAACCCTTGACCTTGACATTATAATTAGGAATTCCATGTTGTACACTTGTTCCTTCCCGTTCGCAGACTTGGCATCTGTAGACTCAGTCCTTCACGGACGGCAAGTGGGGAGGGACAAAATGGGGTGTGGGCACGGGAGTATACGCCCATTATAACCAATGGGTCTTGAATATTTGCAATTTTCCCAATTGGTGGTGAGTGGGTGGGTCTGGAATGGATCCCCCATGAATCAGGAGGGACTACTGTAGTTCAAAAAATCTGGACATCTAATTTGAATAGTATGTAAATATTCTAATTATCCAAAACAGGCACATTTTCCCTGCCACCATGTTTCAACCTTCACACCATTTTTTCCAGTTACAAATGATCTGAGAAAACCAGTATAGAGTAACGTATAAAGTGCTGGACTTGTAACAGGCAGACCCAAATTCAAATCTCTGCTTGATCATTGAATTTACCATATGACCATGGATCACCACTACCTCTCGGAAATGTACCTTACAACATTGTTGAGGAGATTAATAGGAAGAGGGAAACCATATCAAGTGTGTGTGGACAATCCTAGCACAGTACAAATAAAAGGAAAAAAATATGATAATAACATTTTGTCATACACAAGCACTTCTAGTGTTATTCTCATCAGATCTCCCCCCCCCCCCCCACTCCTTTTGACTCAGTTTTTTCCTTGAAGGCAAAAAGCTACAGATCCCTAAAAATATCGCAGATGGACCAAGGGGGACAGCTGTTTGACTTGCATGGCAAAACACAAAGAAAAGTTAGTAATAAATAGCAGTAGTTGAAGAAAAAAATTCATGGTGTGATTTCCTTCAGAAAGATAGATTAAATCTTTTATTACAATTAGGGGAAAAAATTACCTATTTGACTTTTTATCACAGTGTACATGCTAAAAATCTCATCTATACAAGGACATCTGTGTCAGGTGTTTGATGGGATATATAGTTAATGTTAAAATGTTGAAATGTAAAGGTGTGTGTCTGTATTTTTCCTTGCTGAGAAAAATCTGTTTTCTGAGGCTAGATTCACAACACCCAGCTCCACAGGTGTGTGTTAGTCAAAACAAGTAAGTTAACAAGATGAAAGTCTGTGAGAAACAGTTTTATTTACACAAGGGGTTTTCAAAAACAAAAGAATGTTTTGGGAACAGCAGTCACATGATGTAATATGGAAATTAGAGGCTGGACTAACACACGTCATGAAACATCAACCAATCAGTCTGTAAAGGCTACACCCAAAAGGGTGGAGAAATGTGGGTTGGAATTGTGTTTCTGAGAAAGCACTCACTTCTTTTCAAACCTTTCAACTGAATGGATTAACTAGAAATATTTTCCTGATGCTGTAGCTTGACTAATTTTCAAAATGTAGCTGTTAAAGTTTTGTTCCTGCTTAGCCATTCTGGCTAAGGTGAAAATGCTATTATTGTTGTTATTATTTGTTTTTGCTCATGCTGATTTTTGCAATAAAACAAGGAGCTTGTTGAAAGCTGCCTGGGTCTTGGTGACTGGTTTCATAGACTGTTTGCTATACATCCATCAACATCACAATTCAACAATCTGTGTTCCCACTTAATTATTGTTTGTTAATTCAAGTTGAAGTAATGAAAAATATTTGTACTTTTTACATTTCCATTTGATCTCATCTCACCAATGACATCTTCCCATCTCAACCATGTGTGTAATCTGCCCCAACTGAGGCAGCACTATACATTTGATGAAGTGGATTGTGGTCCATAAAAGTTTATGTTATATAAAAGAAAGGTAGATGCTACTGGATAGATAAACGCAGGTACTACATCATCTACATACTACATCTACATCTTCTTGGTTTTGCAGCAAAAGACTAACACAGCTAGCCCCTTGAAAACTTTGAAAGTATTCCTTTGTGTAGGAAAAATATTTCAAAGCATATACCAATCCAATGTGTTAGATGTATCCTCCTCAATATTAATCTTATCTAAACTCTGTTTTGCATCACTGACAGTTTATATCTTATAGGTAAATAGTATTTATCTCTCTCATATTTCACTTAGCCGGGCATATGTGTAACCGTTCAAATCCACATACTATGCTTCTAAAACAAATAAACGTGGAATTAGTCCATGAAACATTTTAGTCAAAGCTAACATTATGAACATGTGAAAAAAGCAACAACCAGATCTGGTAAACTTTGCATGAGTAAACAAAAACATTTTTAATCTTCTAGAGATTACTTGAAAGCTTCTTCTAGAATGTATTTTGGGATGATTCCCCCCCCTTACAATAGCCTCCACTTTTCTTATGATTTCCATTTTTAATGGCAAAACTATAGATTTATGTTTTTTCAAGATGTCAGATAGCTGATATAGCAGACTACTCTCTTTTACCCTTTCTTTCTGTTTCACTCTTTACAGATGCTCAATAAATGATTCTGGAAGCTGCTGTTTACCTTGCCTGCTGTATGTAAGCACACACAGCTACAATGTCTTTTCCAGGTTCCTTCACAGATTCAGAGAATGAGTCTGTCACTTGGGCAGCTTTTACCTTCCATTACAGGGGCAGGAATCATGTGACCCTTTAGATGTTGTTTAATTCCAACTCCCACCATGTTATCTGGGGCTGCCTGGAGTTCTAGTGCAACAATATCTGGAGGATCACAATGTTCCCACCCACCCAAGGATTATTGCAATAATGGAGTGCTGGTCCCATCTAGATTAGTAGGGCTTCACCTCTGTCAGCTAAAAGCTTATCCAAAATTGCTTTCTTCTTTATGCATTCAATATATAATTTTACCTTGTTTTACATCATTAGGCTCTTCTATGTGTTTAAACGTTTGTAATTGTATTTGTAATCAGTTTTTACATACTGATTTATGACCACAATAAAATATTTACTTACTTACTTACTTACAAGGTTCCAACCCGGTTCCAGTACATAAGGATTTGTTCTGTTTTCCCCATTCACTGAGCTTCCCTGCTGTCTAATTCCAGATAGCCTTTGGGGGTAAACCAGGGTTCCCCACATTCAATTTCCTGCTGACAATAGTCAAACATGACAGCAGCTGCACAATGACTGCATCCACACTGCAGAAATAATCTGGTTTCACACCACTTTAATTGCCATGGCTCCATCTTCCTATGATTTCAGGACTGTTCCACTGTTGCCAGTGTGGAGTCACAGGATTACCATCCCAAAGGCCCAAATGAAAACTTTCCTGTAATGTTCTCTGTACTTTCTTCAATTATTTGAAACATCAGAGAGAGAAAAAGATGCCTTTAAATATAAAAGCAGTTATGTTAGGCTTTCCTCCTCCCACTGCCGCTGCTCTATGCTCATGGCTTATTTCAGAATGACACTCTGGCTTGCTTAAGTTGCACAAAGTGTTTGTAGCAGCTTGGAAAGGTTACTGTACATTAAAATGTCTGAAAGGAATTATGTTTTTGCCAAGTGGTTGGAGGCTGCATCAGTGATGTGATCCAGAATCTTTGTTGATACAGTGCATTCTTGGGAGAATTGTCTGAGATTTGAGGCAGGGGAAGGGAATGATAAATCCTCTCTTCCCAACCCCCACAAAAACTCCACAGGGGTTGGCTGGGAAAGAGTGGTGGGACAGAAGGGTGGCCATACATCAGTAGTTCATTCTTTCCCTTCCACCCACCTGCCACATCTGGATTATGCATAGGAGGCAAATAACATGATCACAGAGGGCATTGACAGGAAGAATCTGGCTGGGTACTTTTCTGTACATCTTGAAATATCTCCATCTGTACATACTCACTTTCCCTGCTGGCATTTTCACATGTATTACCATATATACTTGACTACACGTCAACCTCGTGTATAAGTTGAGGGCAGGTTTGGGGTCCAAAATTATGGACCCCAAACTTACAAAATTCCAGCAGGTATCACTATTTGTGCTCACTCTAAAGGCTGAATGGATGAGGGAATAGAGGGGGGGTCAGTGGTCTAGGTCAGATTACACTCTTGCCTTTTCACCAGGGGATGTTTCCTTTTTTAAATCAGTTAAAGTACAGTACTTGCATTGACCATGGATAAGAGAACTCAGGATTCTCTCTCTCTCTCTTTTTTTTTTTTGGGGGGGGTCAGTTTTTAGAGTAAAATGTCTAGACTTATGAGTGTATATAGTACTTGAATTTCCTTTGAGATGTTCTCACGTAGCTGTTATTGCTGCTGCTGTGGCTGTTTTCAGACTCATCATCATCTATATACTACTTTTTTCCTTGAAACTGGAATTCAAGATAACTTACAAATTAAAATGAGCACAATACAGTTAAAAATGCACCAGAATATCACTATATGAATAGAATTAAACTATTAACAATCTTAAAACAATTTAAAATGTGTGATTATATATAGCATTCTCTTAAAAGCCCGCTCTTTGAAAATCTTCAGTTCTAAAGGCTGCCAGAATAATAAAGTGTTTGACTGCCAACAGAAATAATAGAATCATAGAGGTGCAAGAGACGTCAGGGGCCATCCAGTCCAACCGCATCCTGCCATTCAGGAAGACACAAACCAAGCACTCCCTGTGACAGATGGGCATCCTGTCTCTGTTTAAAAACCTCCAAAGGAGGAGACACCACCATACTCCGAGAGAGCGTTTTCTACTGTCAAACAGCTCTTACTCTCAGGAAGTTCTTCTTAATGTTGAGGTGGAATCTCGTTTCCTGTAGTTTGAATTCATTGCTAGGTGTCCTATTCTCTGGAACTGCAGAAAACAAGCTTGCTCCATCCTCAATATGACACCCCTTCAAATACTTTAACAGGGCTATCATAACCTTCCCTTCTCCAGGCTAAACATATCCCACTTTTTAACCACTCCTCATAGGGCTTGATGGTTTCCAGATAATTCAACATTTTGTTCGTCCTTCTCTAGACACTCTCCAACAAGACAGCAGTTGGGTGTCAGAACTAACAGCAACCCTCCCTAGACTCAGGGGCGAAACAAATGAGCAAAATATGCAGGTTTCAGGCTGGCTTCAAGGAGGGGCATTTAGATGATGCACACTTTGAAGACAGCCAGAAAGTGCCCTCTAGCCGTCTTATGGAAAGAAAAGCTGCTTCAAAAAGAAGCTGCTTTCCCCCGCTTCTTCCTGGAAAGTGCACACCTTTGCATGTACTTATAAATGCACCAACCTCAGTGTGGCTCTTAAGGGGCACTCTTTCCAAACCCTAACCCTGTGCATATAAATGCCCCACCACAGGAGCACATTTAAAAGGAACAGAGCAGCTGTACACAAGTGGCAGGAGTGGCAATGTCCAAAAGAGAAACCATGGAACCTCTCATGGAGATCAGTACAACATACACAAAACAGACAGTCAAAGAGGGGGCATAGGATGAAGGGGAGCATGATTGTACCTTTCTGGCATTGGTATGGGTATGCCTCTGCTCTGAAGCCCTATCCCAGTGAAGCACTGCACATGCAAATGTGTGCAGGTTCACAGCGATGTCCATGCAATGGGATGATAGTCGCACTCCTGTGCAGGTGGGCAGGGATGGTGGTGGGGACAGAAAAAAAAGAGAAGTACCCAGCGTCGTGGCTTGAAGCTGTGCCATGTGGTCATGACATGTGTACTCCAGCCGCCTTAGGAGCTGGCGGTGCAGTTGGTGGGGTTTCAATGCAGCTTCAGAAAAGGCAGCTTCAAGCTGATTTTTCCTGCCCGTCTGTTTCACCCTTTAATCAATTAGGCTTCTGAGGATTAGAAGAAAGCTTTATTGAGAAGTCAGAAAGGTCCACCTAGTAAGGCATCTTTAGATAGAACTGAAAACCCAGCACACATACCTTATCTTCTCCAAGCTACATATATTAAGCTCCCCAAACCATTCCTTAGTTTTCAGACATTTGACCATCTTGGGTAACCACCTTTGGACATGTCCAGCTTGTCAACATCCAAACATCCTTCTTCATTACAGTTAACTACAACCTGCAGCTTTTTGCCTCCAAACTCCACAGGACACAGGCAGCTCTTGAAGGCCCCGTGTGTGGCTACATGTGTACTCCTCCCAAGAGCTCCTTGCACCACTGCTCCTGCAGTTGCTGCAAATGTGCATTGGAAAACCATACTGATGTATCTTCTTTCCCACCAAGATCCCAGTAAAATATCAGTCACCTACTTTACAGATTAACAGAAGCTTGAGTGCCCTGGGAAAAAGAGGTGCACGAAAAAGTAATTCCTTTGCATCTTCTTTCCCAGAAGGGGACCCACTGCTGAGGTAGGGTTGAAGGCAAACCCTCACTCCACCCCATTTGTGGGATCTTGCTCAGGACTGCTGACAGGAGGGCCTCTCTCTTGTTCAAGAGCCCTGGGTTAAGACAGAGCCAAGAGAGGGGATGGAGAGTAAATCCTTGGCTATTTATTTCATCCTGGCATACAAGGATGAATAATTACTGTAGTTTTTTTCTCTGCTGCTGGAGAAAACAAATATTTGTCTGCACTATGTTCCTGGTATTCAACTGTCCCAAAGTGTTGCAGAACAGGAACACTGAACTAAAAAGGAAGCCCATTTTCTGCAAAGATTTTTTTTTCTTCAGCCTCCTCTCCCCAAAAAACCTACATGTGTAGTTTTCTGTAGCATCATTCCATCACAACACTTCAGGACATTTGAGTACTGTTAGAAACTCTGCAAAAGTCCCGCTGCTCTGTTATTCTTCCTTAATACTTTTCTATTTTTCATCCTGAAATGAATAATTTCCAATATTCTCTCCTTCTCTATCAGAGACCAGTACTTTGGGAAGACCATTCCCATAATCCTGGATGAGTATGCAGAGTTGAGATCCTTTGTGGCTGAACGGTGTGGTGTCGATATGCTAAAAGAAAGAATGAAAGTATGAAAGTAAGGGCTCATTCCCACTTACATTTAACCTGGTTTGCGATTCACTTTCACTCTGGGTTGGTGAATCGATTCCAGTCGATGTGTCATTCCCACTATGGAAGCGGGTCTTTTCTTTATTCCCTTCTTTTTTGGCACAATTGTCATTCCCACTAGTTTGTGCCCCTTCAAAATGCTTGTCAATCATGTACGTGTCATTGGTGATGCAAGTGGCAACACATTCAAGAAAACATGGGAGTCATGGGTGCCATGGCCAGAATCTCATCCCTCACTAGTATCCCATACCTCACTAGTTTTGGGGGAAATCCACCATTTCCCCCTTCCCCTTTCCCAGGACCTGTCCTACATTCCAACCTTCTGTCCAGGAGGAATTTCAAAACACCCTCCATTCTGAGCTTGACTAGGATGCATGTCCTCCAAGTCCTGCAGGCTGGGAAGTCACCACCTCAACTCCCCATGTCCTCCAAGTCCTGCAAGGCTGGGAGTCATGACCTCAACTCCCCATGTCCTCCAAGTCGTACAAGGCTGGGAGGTCATGACCTCAACTCCCCATCTCCTCCAAGTCCTGCAAGGCTGGGACATCACCACCTCAACTCCGCGTGTCCTCCAAGTCCTCTGGGATGCATGCAGCCATGGGTCTCATATGGAGGACACTCCCCTGGGTGAGGTGCTGCCCTCCCAGCCTTGCAGGACTTGGAGGACATCAGGAGTTGAGGTCGTGATCTCGCAGCCTTGCAGGACTTGGAGGACATCAGGAGTTGAGGTCGTGACCTCGCAGCCTTGCAGGGTCAGTTCTGGTTAATACTTGAATGGGAGATTGCCAGTGTATATCAGGTGCTATAGACTATATTTCAGAGGAAGGAACTGGCAAAACCACTTCTGAGTAATTCTTACCTAAGAAAACCCTATGAAATTCATGGGATCACAATAAGTCATCAGGCGACGTGAAGGCACATACACACAGATTCCAAACTTTCTTTTTTCTTTTGAAAATAAGTCCCTAGTTATTCTGGAATCTGAATTAGGAGGCAAAATATGCAGTTCCACTCTTTTGAGAGAAAATAGCTTGCTCCTGGCTTTCAGTGTATCAGTGTCTTATAGTTTCATAGAGATTTAAACTGTATAGTGACTTTCTCATTACCTGTGTACATGTTGCAATTTTGATGAAAAGAGTTGTCTGTTTGCTTAGATATTAGGTTTTGTTACTGTTTTTAACACTCCCTACCTGCATACACCATGATAAGTTTGCCTTTGTGTCACCGTAAGTCAGTATCGACTTGAAGGCACACCACAATGACCTGCAAATAATGAAATGGAGACAAGTAATAGGAAGGAATGGTGGTGGTGGTGGTGGTGGTGGTAGTAGTGGAGAAGGCAACATAACAAGATACCCAGAGAAAGCAGGGTAAAATCCAATCAAGTTGTGTTCAATTGCTTTATTCTCCAGTATGGATACACTTATAAAATTATGATCCATTGGTTAAGAATTTTGGAGGCAGCTATGAAAAGAACAGAGCAGAGCATTTCAGAAGGAAAACTGTGATGTTCTGCCCGGTCTTCAGTCTATCGATTTACACAATGCAATCAACAAGGTAGAAAGAGGAGGCATTAAGTTCACCTTTTAAATGAGCGTGGTGATGATTTCAACTGAATGAGAGCCTGCCTTGTTTTATGGCAAGACCTCTATCACAGGAATGTGAAGTTAATACCATCAAATGCTCTTTGCTAAGATTCCTATCCTTTCAACTGCCTGTCTTTACTCCCATTCCCCTTCCAGTAATAATTTATGATGCTATAAACAAACTTACTTCCTGGCATTTGCAATGTTCAGATGGTAGACACAAATTAATGTTTTCCCCCACACACACCTACCAAAGGCGCTTCTGTCCCCAGAGCACTGCTCTTATGAGCACTGCTACCTTCTGTGTTGCCAAAGTGTCTAGCTCTCAGGCTGATTAAAGGCAGCTTTTTCCTACCTCACTTCAGCTCCAAAATGTTGCCTTCCCATGATCTGGACTAATACCCCAAACCCTGTTTTTAAGTGAAATTGCAGCATTACAAATGTAAGAAAACTTTTCAACCAAGAAAAGGGGAGAGAGAAGTATTATGTAGACTTGAGACCCAGTGTGGCAATAGTAGTTTGAGTGTTGGACTTCGACTCAGAAGACCAGGGTTCAAATCTCCCCCAGGCCATAGAAACCCACTGGGTAATCTTGGGCAAATTAGATTCCTTTAGACCCAGAGAAAGACAATGGCAAACCAACTCTGAACAAATCTTGGCCAAGGAAACTCCATGAAAAACCTTTAGGTCAGAAATGACTTGAAGGTATACAACAACAAGAAGTCAGGATTGTTTGTTTATTTGCTTTTTTTGTTTCCAATGCTAATGTAACTAGTATTTAGGATAAATGTAGATTTATTTAAATGTCTGCATGTTTTCTTAATTTGAGTGACAGAAACAGAAAGTGGGCACAAAATTTTCCCTTGTATCTTCATAGGGGTTTCCAAGTTGCCAACACTGGCGTCACATATTCCAGAAGTCTTATCCACATCAGATAATTTTCTTCAAATAGCAGCTGTATTCTCACTATGATTTTCATTCTTGCAGAGTGCCAAAGTTGGAAAATGGTGATCCACCATATGGAAGGCAGTGGACTGGCAGTTGGTTGACAACACCAGGCAGAGAAAATAGAAGTATTCTCAAGGTTTAGATGGACCACCATATACAACTGACGGGCTACATTTGACTGGGAAGGTTCACAAGTCTCCCCTCCCTGCCTTTTGCTCACAGCAATTGTGACTGAGAAAATGGCACTGTGGCAGTGGGAGGGATTAAATATAGCCCACAGGCTGCATGTCAGTCTGAAGACAGGTGTGGAAATTAAGTGTCTAAGGCTAGGGAGAGGTAATGGCAAATGTCCTCTGAACAAATCATGCCAAGAAAACCCCATGATAGGGTCTCCATAAGTCAGAAATGACTTGAAGGCACACACCACACACACAGACTCCAGACTACAAGGAAAGTACCTCAAAACATGTGCGAAGTGCATGTCTCACATTAATAAGTCATGCAAAAACAAAAACAAAATATACAAGAGATACAACATGCATAGCATTGGGATGAAAGTGTCCCCAAATCAGTGGATTAGAATGGAGTGTACAACACTATCCTCACAACTCAAATGAAAACACTGAGAGGATGAGGCTGCCAGCCTCTACTTATTTTCCTGGAAGTAAGCCTCAATGAACACAGTGGGACACAGTTTTGTGGAGACATATGTAGGAGTGCATATGTGAGCAATATATACTCCTCCTTCAGCACTCAATATATGTGTTTTTTAGTGAAGTCTGTCATTTCACTGTTGGATAACTGCAGCTGACAACTGAAATAGAACCCAGACTTCTCCCTCTACAACTGTGTAAACCTGCTCCCCCAAAAAGCTGGGAGTGGGGAATGAAAAAAACAACAAAAAACAACAACAACAAAAAAAAAAAACCCAAATCTACTTTGCAGGATATTTGTGTTTTTTAACTGATCTACTTATGTTTTAATCAATAGTTTGTTCTTAAATCTGCATTTTATTCTGCAGTTCTGATGGAAAGGCAAGGATATGCATTTAATAACTCAGTGAACAGACAGATTCAAATTAGGGTACAAAATTCCCCAGGTCATGTGACTGTTTAGTGGAAGAGAAGTTCCAGCACTACTTGGAACATGACATCACTGAATACCAAATTCTTATTCCTCCCACTCAGTATAATCTACGGCCATACAGGAGATGTTAAAGGCAGTGGGGGGCAGGAGAAGAGTCTGTGGAAGCTAATAAAATCCTTTGCTTTGCTGAAGCCAGTGAACTATCAAATGCTGCGTAAAATATCAGTACTTCAAAAGGATCTGCTCCTGCTGCTTTTCCCACTCTTTCAAAGTTTCATTGCTAGCAGGCTTTCCAACAGAGGACATGTAAAGAGCACAGAGAGGTCTACAGTAAAAAGGACTTGATTTTCAAGTTAACACTAAAGCAGTACTCTCATATATGAAATTTTAGTTTGGTGGGCAGGAAGCAGTAGTTCTTTAAAAAAAACAAAACCACCCAATCTTTGTTTTCCACTTGAAAAAGACTACACAAGTTTCTCCTTGCTGGCTATTCATTTTGCAGTGTCTAGTTACAACTGCTCTCTTTCCAGGAAACTTGCCAATAGCTCATGGACCAGTACTGGTATACAGAGCATCATTTTGAGTATAACAAACCTAGGCTCCATCTGCACTGCAGAAACAATCCAGTTTGCCACCACTAACTGCTATGGCTTAATGCTATGGAATCCTGGGAATAGTCATTTTGTGAGACATTTAGCCTTCTTTGGAGGTCTTTAAACAGAGGCTGGATGACCATCTATCAGGGATGCTTTGATTTTGAGTTCCTACATGGCAGGGGGTTGGACTGGATAACCCTTGGAGTCTCTTCCAAACTCTATGATTCTATGATACTTTGTCTGAAAGCTCTGGTGCCATAACAAACTACAGTTCCCAGAATCCCTTAGCATTATTCGACTATTAGTTTATTTTGTGGGACAGGTGGTGAAGGATGAATTACTACAAGAGCATTATCTCAACAAGATGAAGATACAAAACTCATACAGGTTTTTAAAGATATACCAGCCACAGTTCTTAGGAGAAAATGCTACAGTTTCTTAACAGATAAAATTTAAATTTAATTCCATAGAAAGGAAATATTGGAGGATCCTCCTTTATATGATATCAGCAGCAAGGATACAGATTGCTCTAAAGTAGAAACAAGAAGAGACTCCAACAATTGATGATTGGCTTTTAAAACTGGCTGAAATGAAAGAGATGGATAGATTAACAAGAATACTCAATAATAAAGATCCAGAATCGACTAATGAAGAATGGGCTCCAATAGAAGAATTTTTAAAACTAAGATGGGAATAAATTGGCAAAGGCATGAAGTTAAAACTAATCTAGAAGGATATGGGAAAATAACTGTTTAAAGTTATGGTTTATTCTGATTATAAGTAAGAGTATACATTAACAGGTTAAGAGATATAGAAAAATAGAATTTATAAGAAACAAAAATGTGTACTTACTTTTGAAGAAGACTGAATGTTTATACAAGTTATATTTTATTTATATTTTTTAAATTAATAAAAATTAATTATAAAAAATAAAATTTAATTCAGATGGGAAAAAGTGGTCTGGGTGTGTCAAATTTGAAACTGTATTTCTCTGCCTGTTGTTTTGTTTGATTAAAAGACTGAATAATGTTACAAAATAAGAAACTGTTACTGTTGCAAAATTTTGACCTGAGATTTGGCTAGCATGGGTTTTGTTGGTATGATATTATTAAGGCTAATGCAGTTTCAATAATCACTATGTTAGAAGACCATTGTTAAGAATATGGAATAAATATAAGGTAAGAATCTGCTCAAAGATGATTTCCTGAGGCTCTTTATGTAAGAGAAAAGATTTAATGATATATAGAGATTAATGATTATATAGAGCAGGGGTCAGCAACCTATGGCCCGGGGGCTGGGTTTGGCCCCCTGAGGCCTTTGGACCAGCCCTCGCCGACCGCCGCTAACCCCCGCTGACTCCCACTGCTGCCGCGCGTGCTACCGCCGCACGCGTCACAGCCACATTTTGTTTTCCATAATGGCGGCCGCAATTCATTTACACATGTGCAGTACTCCTGTGCATGTGCGAACAAGCCTCCACCGCCATTTTGTTTCCCAAAATGACAGCTGTAACTCGCTCACGCATGTGCAGTACTCTGGAAAACTGCGCATGCGCAAGCGCAAGCACGTGCACGCGCCGTCATTCCCCCACCACCATTGGCCCGCGGAACACCAGGGGACCCCAGGACCAGCCCCAGGTAAGTGAAACTTGCCGACCCCTGATAAAGAGAAATCTTTTAGAATGAGAAAAAACTTAAAAATGGGGAATAAACATGGAATAAAGATTCAATGGTATGTTTATAGACAGTTTTATATAAAATTGAGAATTTTAAAAAGATACATTGTACGGTCTGCAGATTGTACGATCAGAATTTGAACTGTGATTGAATGATGATAATTTAATAGACCAAATTTATAAGTTGCTTTTAAGAACTGAGGTGGAAGATGAACAAGTAAAAGAAATTAGCAGAAAAGTATGAAAATATCCAGATATAGTCAGGAAAATACGGTCGGCTCTCCATATCCTAAGTTTGTGCATCCACGATTCAATAATCCATAGTTTGAATATATTTTTGAAATTTTTTTTGAAAATTTTAAAAATTGAAAAAGCAAACCTTTTTTTCCCATTTTATACAAGGGACACCATTTTACAGTGCTGTTTATATAATGGGACTTCAGCATCCACAGGTTTTGGTATCCACAGAGGGATCCTGGAGCCAATCCCCAGTGGTTTGGTTTGGTTTTATGTGGAAAAGGAGTTTAAAATTTAGTTTGAGTTTTGGCATAAAAGAAAACTTTTACAACATAATGTACTATTAGTGTTTAACTCCAGAAAAAAATTCTAAGATGTATTTATGATATCTCCAATATGTGTTGGAAATATCAGTGGGTAATATCGGGGGGGGGGGGGGAGGACTTTTTATCACATGTGGTAATCTTGTGAAAGAAAAAAATTGGTTGCAAAAACATAAAGTGCTGGAAGGCATATTAAAATTTAAAATTCAATTTAAACCTGATTTTTTCCCCCTGCTTGGACTTCTGGAAGAACAAATGGGAAAGAAAAATGGGAAAAATATACAATATATGGTGAAAATAGCCAGACAGTTATGTGCAGAAAATTGGCAAGACTTGGTTGTTCTTTTCCAGAAAGAATGGTTTAATGAATTTGCTGAAATGGATAAATTGACTAATCTCGTAAGAGAAGGAACTATAGCATCTCTTAAAGATGAATGGAAATTAGTGATTGATTATTCAAAGAAGAAATGGGAGAAATTGTTTAACTTAGGATTTGTGAAATAGAATGAACTTTTAAGTAGTTGTGACATATATTAAAGCCAACATTACTAGAGAATTTAGGTTTTTTTTAAAATCTATCTTATAGAGGAGATTAGAAAAGTAGAGTTAGCAGTAAACTATTACTGCAAACTGGTAAGTTGGAAGTCATTTGTATAACCTTGTCTTTATAAGTAAGTACGTTATATCAAGTAGCTGTGTGCAGTTTGTTTTAGATGTAGATCTAGGTAAGTTTTTTTTTTTTTTTTTGCATTTGTAATGTTTGCAATATTTGGTGTGTTTCAGCCTTATACATGATTTTATACTGTGAAAATTGTTTGTGTTTGAATAAAAATATTTTAAAAACAGCAACATTCTTTTACAACATTGCACTGATGTTTACTTGCAAGGAAGCACTGAAAACCACCTTTCATTAAATAATTTAGTCCACTTTACCATTTAAGGATTGCTGCTCATTCTCCTCTATGTGTGAAAGCCAGACAATGCAGATCAGCTCTCAAACTTTACTGTCTTCCATTGACTTTGATCAACACAGCACATGAAGTAGGGAGAAACCAACAACCTGTGACTGATCCTTACACCTGTCAAGGATCTGCTCTAAAGAGAGTTTATTTTGCTACCAAGCGAATGCTCTTCTTTCCAGTTTGCCAAAAGCTTCTAAAGCCTCTCAAGATACATTAATCATTAACTAGACTGAAGGCATTCAGGTAATCAAATGCTTCTTTCCTCACAAAATATTACTACAAACCATTCTTAAACATGCTAAGTCTGCACAATATAGTACTGTGAAAGGGAAAAGACAGAAAAGGTGGCAATGGAGTTTGTACAGTAATTGCCTCCTCATCTCATGCTGGTGTTGGGGCAGTCTTGCTGATGATGCTATTTCTTGACTTATCATAGCATTACTACAGGATCAGTATTATCCTGATGTTGCTTATGAGGGCCAAATAGGGATTTTTAGGAATTTCCCCTCCCTCCCACAACAGTTACCAAATTTCTCCAAAGATCTGGGATTGATCAATGGGCTCAAGCAAATGGAAGGAATTCATTGTACAGTCGGGTCTCCACATTTGCAGCTTGACTTTTGTGGATCTGATTATTCACTGATTTGATTATTATGTTCTCTCTAGGAATCTCTGTGTCCTCCAGCATGATTCTGTGGCCAACTGTAACCTGAAGTTGCTCAGTCTAGAGGACCTAGAGATTCCTAGAAATAATACTTCTCTAGGCATTTGTAGGCCCTCCAGCACAATTCTATGATCAACCTTCAGTAGATGTTGACCATAGGGTTGGGCTGGAGGACCTAGAGATTCCTAGAGAGATGTTCTCCCAGGTTAAAAAAAGTATTTGGTTTTTTGTTTGTGGTTTTCCCACTTTCATGGGGGTGTTGCGTCCTTAACCCTAGTGCAGTGATGGCAAACCTTTTAGGGACCAAGTGCCCAAACTGTTCCGGCACTGGGTGTTACCCGGTGCCAGGGGGCAGGACTTCCATGGTTGGACTTCCACCCTCTGGGGGTGGGACATTTGGGGCAGACCTCTTCCCCCCACTCCCTGGGTGTTCAGCTGTCTCCAGAGAGGCAGCTGAAGGCCAGGAAGAAGAGGAACAGGCACACACTTGTTCCTCTTCCTCTCCCCGTACCCTCCTGGGCCTTTAGCTGCCTCTTTGGAGATAGCTGAAGGTATGGGACGAACCTGTTCTTCCTCTTCCCTGCCCTCTGCATGCCCTGAAAAATGGCTTCCCATGCCATAGGTTCACCACCATGGTCCTAGTGAATGTGGAGGGCTCACTATAATATGAAACATTCTGTGACAATGAAGAAAGAAAAGCACACCATACTTTCAAAGCAAAAGTAATGAAGCACTTTTGGTCTTCCAAGAAAGAAAGTGCTATATAATATCACTGTCAGGGTCCTCTTGAGGTCCACTGTCATGGGTTGTTGGAATGTATGGAGAGGTGAGGTTATAATTGGAGGATAGTTGTTGGATCAGTTTTGGTTTAATGGCTGGATGGAGGAGGCAGGGAAGGAGTGAAGCAGACTTGTTATTTGTTATTTGAGCCTCAAGGTTGCTCTCCTAAAGGAGGAATGGGCAGAGAAGGGGGGCTAAGTGTGAAGAGTTTAGCTTTTTGCAACCCATTCTGGCAATCACTTGTCTACTGTGCTGATCTTCTCAATAAATCCTTTTGGTTTCAACCATGAAGCCTGGTTATTGAGTGAGTTACAGATGGAGACATCATGGTCACAATTTAATTTAATTTATTTTTAGCTCATGGAAGTGCTATAGTTGCTTGATGGTTCAACAGTCTCATCAGTTCAGTTTGAGTCCTAATGACACATTTATCATATTGAAACAAATAAGGCTAGTAACTTTCCACAACTAGTAATTTTCTGCTGCCCTGGGGAGACATTGACTATTGTGATGTTACCATATATGCTATCACTGCCTCGGACTTTGCACTAGTTAGGGTGCCCTGAGGGAGCAGAGCTTGGCAAGTTATGTCTGGAAGTAATTAATTATAAGAGTCAGTATGATGCAGTGGTTTGAGCGTAAGACTATGAATCTGACCAGGGTTCGAATCCCAGCTTGGCCATGAAAAACCACTGGGTGATCTTGGGCAAGTCACACTCTCTCAGCCTCAAAGGATGGCAATGGCAAACCCGCTCTGAAACTTGCCAAGAAAACCCCATGATAGCCTTAGGGTTGGCATAAGTCGGAAATGACTTGAAGACATGCAACACCACCCACCAATTAATCATAGTTATAATATCAAGCTCTAAATGTAGTTATCATTGAAAGTACAACTTAAAACATATCTTCCATTTTCAATTTTCATTTTGTAGAAGTAATACAAATTACTTTTAGTTATTTTTGAAAGTATCAGTTCTACAAGCTACTGGCCTATGGTAGAAATACTCTTTTCTCATAATCACCTCAAGACTGAGCCCAAGCCTCCACTTTTACTATGTGATATTCCTTTTTACCTATGGAAGTAGCTAAAATTAACAGTTACACCTCAAAAGGAGTGATACTGTCTCTTCTCAAACTCCAACTGTGAAATAACTTAGTTACACCATTGTTATTGGAGAAAGGAACTAACCAAGCTCTGCTTAACAATAAAGATATCCAAGATTATCTAAATAATGCAGAAGTGAAACTAACCACAAGCACCACTTTCTCAAATAAAACCATTTTCTCAAATAAAATTACACAACATAGGAAATGAAATAATTATTTCTAAACTTAAAAATCACCCAGGGCTGACAGCTTTTCAAATGTATGGTTTTTTTAAAAAATTGCAAACAGTGTTAGCTTTTCTATTCAGTGAAATATTGAAAGATGCACGGATATAAGAAACATAAGGCTGCTTGAGGCTGGTGCTATTAGCAAAGTGTGGACAGGATCCAGGAGAAAATGAGGCTTTACATGCCAGCAGAATGGCTCATCCGAGGGATATTTTTTTTTACCACTTTCGTAGCAATAACTCTTAATTCACAGACTGTACAAGCTGAAAAATCAGGCTTTATATCAGTTGGGTCAGGATTGGGGCAACATCTTGTCTGTCCAAACTTTAATTCCTTCAAGGATAATCTGTTGGGGCAACCATGCATGTGGTTGCTGAGTCTAAAGCCAGCAATGGATGGGGCTAAGGCTGCATCCACATTGCAGAAATAATCCGGTTTGGCCCCACTTTGGTCCAAAACACACCGCAGGAATAATCCAGTTTGAGACTCCTTTAACTGTCCAGGCTCAATGCTAGGGAATTCTGTGAACTATAGTTTCATGAGACATTTATCCTTCTCTGTCAGAGAGCTCTGGGGCCACAATAAACTACCATTCCCAGGATTCCCTAGCACTGAGCCAGGGCAGTTAAAGTGGTCTCAAATTGCATTATTTCTGCAGTGTGTTTGGGGCCTCTAACTGCCATGGCTCAATGCTGTGGAATTCTGGGAATTTTAATTTGTTGTGGCAAACATTTTCCACTACTTGTTACATTTAACAATTATTACTTTAAGAGCAACCACCCTGCCCACTCTTTGATATCAGATTTCCACTATTAAATATATTAAGGGTACCTTGAGTTCAGATAGTTTTGCCAGTTTTCCTGTGTCAGTACTGTGCTGCCAATGCTCTGTCCATGTGCACATGCACACATGCATGCGTTTTTAAAAGTACAGCTAAGGCTGCATCCTCACTGCAGAAATAATCCAGTGACACCACTCTAACTGCCATAGTTCAAAGCTATGTTTGTCTGTTGGGTGGGAGGGATATATTTTGTATTGTTTTTTTGCTGTTAACCGCCCGGATTGGGAAACCATTGGGCGGTATACAAATAAATTTTATTATTATTATTATTATTATTATTATTATTATTATTATTATTATAGTTTGTTGTGGCACTAGAGGTGCCAAGATGCCACAACAAACTACAATTCCCATAATTTCACAGCATTGAGCAATGGCAATGAAAGTGGGGTCAAACGGATTATTTCTGCAGTGTGGATGCACCAAAAGTCAAACATACTCCTTCTCTCTTTCCTCCAACTTGAGGTGAGCCAGGATAGTGAGAATATCAAATCTTCAAATCAGTGTTAGATTGGCACAGGAAGGAGTTTTCCCCAAAGTGGATTACTATTTTAAAAAAGTATTTTCTAACTCTGAAATACATAAACAAACAGTGGTTGGGCTTTTGTCTGTTGGCTTGTTTTGGTGGATCAGGCCACTCTTAAATGACTAAAGAGAAACAGACCTGCCAAAAATGCTGGAGTATTGAACCCAGGCAGATTAGAGGAGCATTAGATTAATGATACCACAAACAATTTATCTATGGAATAATGTCTATTGTTAGGCTTTTGAAAGCAAATCATTTCCCCCCCTCCGTTCTGCAGGCTAGGGAAAAAATAATGGCTGGTTAAAAGAAACCTGGGTTGTGAAAATTGCTCCTGCTTCCTAGGCATGAGCCAGTTGTGTGCCTTGTGAAAAACACTGGATTAAAAGCCACACTGTTAACCTGTGTTTTAGACTGTGTACCACAATGAAGTATGCGCTATATGGGGAGCAGAGGACCGTTGGCTACTGAAAGGACACTTGTCAGCTAGACCAAATTTTGGAAGTAGGCTGAAACATGCAGATTTTAAGGAGAACAAAGTGTGAATTTTTAAAAAAGTCTGACCTGTCCTCAATGAGAGACAGAGAGCCCATGGAAAGAAAAGTATTTGCGTTATATCTTTAGTTTCCTGGACATCAGAGTCTGTGCTATCATTTCAGAAATTTTTTTTTGAAAAAAACTCAAACTCACAACTCAGGCCAAAAAAAGGCCATCAAATCAGGTAGCATTGCCCTGGCCTGGATTTTGTTTTCTCTCTGTCTCCCTATCACCACCATTTTCCTCTTCTTTTTTCTTTTCCTTTGCAAAATATTGCAAAAGAAAACAAGCTAGGCAATGTGGTCTGTCAGTGTCTTCTTTTCAGAACCAGTGTGCTATGGCTTGTCATATTTTCCAGTGTGCTCCCTGAAAGAAAGGAAAGTAAAATAAAATTTGTTATTGCTGTCAGGTGAACTGAGTAAGAGCAAGGACCATCAGCATGACAGAAAAACAGAGGAGACTATCGATGCTTGGCAAAGGACAAGATGTCAGCAAGCGTGACCCACTTTTGATACCTGTGGCCACTTTTCAGGAGTTGGGCTTTGACAATGAAGCCTCCAACTTCCATTTCTGACCTTGGACTTGGATTATGTATGGGGATTACTGAAAATCTGCCAGCATGGCAACAGCCCACCTCTGGAGCTTCAAGACTAGAAGCATGTCTTCTTGTTCATCATGCCCACTTCTTCCCATTTCACAAAGTATTGTTGGAGGGGAGATTAATTTGCACCTTCTCTGGGCCCTTCTCTTCCATTCTTGCACTACTGGCCTCATGTAGGAATAATGGGAGAATATAAATCTGTCCCCTCCAACCAAGAAATTCCTCAGTAGTGCCTATCTATAGACTTCAAGAAGGATCTTGTGCAATAAACTGGACATTTCTGCAGCACACTCTTTCTCATTTATAATAATAATAATAATAATAATAATAATAATAATAATTATAATTTTTATTTATATCCCGCCCCTCTGCCAAGCAATCGGTGCGGCGTACAGCATTTAAAACATCAAACTAATAACAACATTTGAATCTCATCCCTCATTCCCACCCACCCCATCCCCAAAACAAATCAACAAACAAATTAAAAAACAATTATTAAAAATATGCAATATACACTATGAAAATGTTGGAGTTCACCGTGGCTCTGATTCCTACCTCTAATTACATCTTCTGTTCACAGAAGAATCTTGTACAAGCATGACAGCATCAAGAACATAACATCATAATGCATGTATGACGAAGACAACTGATATTTTAAGCCCAAACAAGAGGAAGATTTTGCATTTACTGTTAATGGTGGCAACCCCATTCCACATCTGCAGTACATCACTCCATCAATACATCAGTCCTTCAATATACTGCAAATGCCACTGTGAAGCAAATCATGACCATTTGTCATCTGAATAACCTCTCCTGGATCAGACTTAATGAAAAGTAAGATAACTATAATAAAATCACACCTCACCACTGAACAGGTACTTTTGGCAAATGCAATGTTCTGAAGCCAGTTTACATTAGTATTATTTAATTTTATCAGCACATAATTAATATCTAAGGTATGCGTGAAGATTTTCAGCTCAGAGAAGGGCAACAAGGATGACAAGATGCATGGAGAATGAAACATATGAGGAAAGGCTGCTTAGCCTGGTGAAGATAAGCCTGAAGAGTGATGTGACTGCATACCTTAAATACTCTGAAATAGGATCAGGTTTCATGGTTTTAACTTACAGGAGGGTAGGTTTGGATTGTATATTAGAGGGACCTCTTGATAGTTAGAGCAGTATGACAATGGGACCAATTTCCCAGTGAGATTGTGGGGTCATCTTCTCTGGACATCTTCAGAAAGAGGCTGGACAACTACCTGCTGAGGATGCTTTAGCTGTATTTAGCAGGGGGTTGGATTGGATAGCGCATAAGGCCCCTTCCAACTCTATGATTCTGGGCTTCTCAGGGGTCATTCAGATGTATTTTTTTTTTTTTTTAGTGTGACAATGTGAATCATCTCTCACGAATTCTGGGTTTGTTATTCACACTATGGAACCACATCTCTGCAAGTTCAGTTGCTCACATGTGCAAGCATTTGAATAAAGATGGAGTTGACAATGTGAATGCATTCGGAACACTTTGAGCATGCAGAATATTATTCCAGGGCTATTCAGGTCTATTCGCATTGGTTATTCACACTACCGCCAATGCAGATTTGTTTTTTTTTTAAACTCAGGGAAAACCCCAATATTAATTATCCCAGATCAAGTGGTTTTTTAACATCCCCCCCCCAACTTAGGGCTTTATCACATGCAGCTTTTCAACTGTGATTTCATTGGGAGGGAAGTGGCATCAGTGACAGTGATCGCACGACGCCACTTCCCTCCCACCCCTGACCTGTCCCCTAGCTGTCCCTTCTCATTCACAGGAGAAACTTGTGAATGAGCTGCCAATTGCGCGATGCCCCAGGTGTGAAAAGCCATCCCAGGGCATTTGCATGATTGGCAGTCACACACTATCACTGTTCCCTCCTCCCCCTTGCTATTTTTTTTTTAAAAATCTAAGGTTTTTGCGCAGTTTCTGAGCGCTGCAGCCTCAAAGTTTTTTTTAAAAAAATTAAAATGTTAAATCGGAGCTGCAGAGCTCCGAAACTGCATAACAAAAATTGAAAAAAAAATAAAAATTGAGAAAGGTATGCTGGGGAGGGAGGGCAGAGTTAAAGGACAGGATGGGAAAGGAGAACAATGGGGGCAGTAGCCCCCAATCCCA
The DNA here is from genome assembly GCA_026167975.1 of Phrynosoma blainvillii. Lineage (NCBI taxonomy): Eukaryota > Metazoa > Chordata > Lepidosauria > Squamata > Phrynosomatidae > Phrynosoma > Phrynosoma blainvillii. Next base: position 169,008,171 of record JANUYF010000002.1, on the reverse strand, counting down.
TGAAAGACAAAAGTGCAACGATGGTTGCAATCAAAGTGGTAGGTTGCTGTTTTATTTTTTAGTGTGATTGCAGCATGACAAGGGCTGGTGAGATAAAGCCCTTATTCGGGTGCATTGGGATGCATGTGAACAATGGAGATTCATCTCAGATTCATCCTGGATTATTTTCAGTGTGAACAGCCCCTCAGTCTTCTGAAGATTTTGGCAAATGGTTCAGAGGGACTGAAGATCTGTGAACATCAAAGAGTATTACTTCAGCAAAACAAGGAAGATGACCAATACTCTATAAACAAAAGCAAACAATAATCCAGTTGGTAAATGAGAAGCAGACTCTTCAGGATGGCTTGGCATATTTCACCTGTCTTCCTCTCCTTGTGACCCTCAGAAGCAAACTGCTGTGCAAAATTGCTAATCTTGCAGTGTAAGAGCACAGCAGCCACCGGGGCTGGTGTGTGTGTGTAGGTGTGATGTCTGTCTGTCTGATGTGCTAATTTTGCCTTATAAAGAACTTTCCTTTTTAGTCTTTCTAGTATGGAAGCAGTGTTATTTTGTTGCAACCTTAATCTTTTTTCCTTCCAGTGGAGGTATTTGGTTCTTTCTTTAGGATTACAGGAGCTTCTCAAGTGCTGCCTTAGGCAAGGGACAAGTACGTCCCAGAATAAGGAATCTTGGTAACTGAAATCCTGCTGTCCCATTCTCAGAAGAGCATTATCGGCACAACCCTGGATTTTGAAGGATTGCACCTCAAATCTGTGGCAGGAATTTGGAGCTGCAATATACAGCAGAGCCAATGCCTTCTGATAAAACTGCCAACACAATTAAGTATTGAGCTGTTCTGTGTAAGCCCTACAGAAAAGAAGCAGACAAACACCAGAGCAGAGCACAACTCCCTTTCCTTTCACTAGAGTTTGCTCAGGGGAATGTCTAGGAGTTGGATTGTGCCCAAAGTGTTTGTTGATAAACATTGATATTAATAATACTTTTTTTCTTAGAAGGAAAGTTTGGCTGGTGACAGAATTACATTTGCTTGCAATAAATAAGAGCCAGAGTAAAGCAGCACTGATGAAACAAGAAAGAATTTACCTCTGCACAACCTCTCTCTCACTGCTGAGCTAATGAATGCAATTGGAGCCTGTTTTCTCGCTGTCAGAAAGAATTGTCTGGGCTGAAGCCTTATTCTAATTCTGGAGAATAGGGCAGAGGTGCCAAGAGCCTCCCACAGGTCACTCTTCAGGGGCTGTGTTGTTCCAACACTGCCTGTCTTAAAGCTCTGTCAAGGCTGGCCTGACTTCACAAGCAACTCAATAAATTTGCCTGGAGAAAGGCAATGTATAAACCAGCATAAGAAGTACCCATGAATAGCATGCACAACCCCTAGCAAAAATGCCCAAGATGCTGAACTGCAATCCTCAAATGAGAAGTTCCAGTATGTCCTCGATCTTCTGTAACATCCCAACTTGGGAGGCAAACAGATTACAGCATACCTCAACTGTATGGCTCAGTTACTTGATGCAGGAGAGTATAAAGGAGCAGGTCTGCTGTCAGTATTAAATGGTCGTGTGATCCCTGGCTAAGAAGAGCTAGGAAGTGCTGACATGCAACAGTCTGGAGAACAGGAGAATACAGAGAATGAATGGAGAAGGAGAAGGAATGTAGCAATAAAGTTGAATCAGGCAGACTGTTCTGTAAGAACATCCTGGTATACAAGTGAAGGCACTCATCTGGCTTCCTAAATCCTCTGGTATTCATGTAAACCTGAGTAATGTGTTGGAAAGCAGAGAACAATTTGCTCTTGCCCTGCCTGCCATCAAAAAAGCACCAAGAAGTTCTTTCAGATAGGGCATCTGCCTCATCAACCTCCCACTTTTTTCCCCAAAGTCGGAACTCAAAGCAGCTTACAGTGTAAAACAGTACAGTCGGTCCTCTGTATTCACAGATTCTTTATCCATGATTCAAGCATTCGTGGCTTGAAAATATTTAAAAACAGTATAAATTCCAAATAGCAAACCTTGATTTTGCCATTTTATATATGAGACACCATTTTACTGTGCCATTGTATTTAATGGTACGTGAGCATCCATGGATTTTGGTATCCATGGGGGATCCTGGAACCAAGCCCCAGTGGATACCAAGGCACCATTGTACAATTAAAAACATACAAAAGTGAACATTAAAACAGATTTAAATTAATATTTAAATTGATATTAAATAAATAAATTAATATTACATGTTGAGTCTCCTTTATCCAAAAAACGTGGAACCAAAAGTGATTTGGATTTGGGATATTATTATTATTATTATTGGATTTTGGAATATTTGCATGTACATAATGAGATATCTTAGAGATAGGACCCAAGTCTAAACATGAAATTTATTTGTGTTCCATGCACACCTTAAACACATAGCCTAAAGGTAATTTTATATACAATATTTTAAATAATTTTGTGCATAAAACAGTTTGTGTACACTCAACCATCACAAAGCAAACATTTTGCTATCTCAGCCACTCATGTGGTCAGTTTTGGAATATTTTGGATTTCGGAATTCCGGATAGAGAAGAACTGTACTAGATAAAGGAGTTTCTCTCTCATTTTTCTAGGCTGAGGCACATTGGGCAGGCCACAGACCTACATTACTTATATCTGTGACTAGAATATAAGCTGCCAGTCTTTCCAGAAGAATATGATGTTAATTTGTGAATTATAAATTGCTTCCTACTCCCTCAGAAGCGAGTTCCAAAGTGGTTTTTTAAAAACAAAAAGATGCAGAAGCAGAAAATACAATGTGAGGTACTGAGCCTGCTGGACTTTTCTCCCTTTTTGAGGGCTTGCTATTTCTGTTTAATGATGGGGAGGGCCTCTTCCATAGCAAATAAAGGGAGAGTATAAGGTAAGATACATTCTGAGGTGCATCTAAATTCCAATTTCTGTTTTAGAGGCAGTGTCATGAGCTGGAAGAACTGGAAGTCTGGTAGATCTAGATCCTATCCTTCACTGCCCACCAGGAAACATTCTGACACAGGGCTAATGCACATGTCCCTTAAGGGGCAGCTCTGGGCCGCCCTTGGGAGCGGTGGGTCAGGGCTGCGGCAACCACATGCCGCAGCCCCGACCCCCCTTTTTGCGCCCTTTTGGCGCAGCGTGTCTGCACGATGTGCCAAGAGGGCACCCTGATTCCACGCGCCATCTGGATGGGTGCACGGCATCAGGGTGGAGTTGGGGCAGCCAGCATGCAGTTGCCCTGCCCCAGTTTCACCCCTTTAGGCTTGTCTGCATAGGCCCACATTCAACCCCACCCCACCAATCCTAGGTGGAAGTTCTGATCTGTAAGAAAGATAACGTCATGGAAGACTCCATGATGGCAGGGAGGGAGAGGTTTGTAAAAAAATAAGTATAAAATCTGAGCTAATCAAGTGCCCAAGAAAAGAAAAAAGTCTTCACCTGATACCAAATGTTGTGGATGTAGCATATCTTGATTTCAGTAAGGCCTTTGAAAAGGTCCTCCATAATATTTTAGCAAACAAGCTGGTAAAATGTGGGCTAGACAATGCAACTATTAGATGGATTTGTAATTGGTTGACCAACCAAACCCAAAGGGTGCTCAGCAATGGCTCCTCTTCATCCTGGAGAGAAGTGACTAGTGGGGTGCCGCAGGATTCTGGCCTGTGCTGTTCAACATCTTTATCAATGATTTGGATGAAGGAATAGGGGGCATGCTTCTCAAATTTGCAGATGACACCAAATTAGGAGGAATAGCTAATACCCCAAAAGACAGGATGAAAATTCAAAATGATCTTAATAGATTAGAAAGCTGGGCCAAAGCTAACAAAATGAACTTCAACAGGATGTAAGGTACTACACTTAGGCTAAAAAATATTTAAAAATGAAAGACTCAGATACAAGATGGCTTGACAACACATCAAAGGGATCTAGGAGTCCTAGTGGGCAACAAGCTGAATGTCATGAGTGAACAATGTGACACAGTAGGTAAAAAAAACCCAATGCAATTTTATGTTGCATCAATAGAAGTATAGTGTCTAGATCAAGAGAAGTAATAGTGCCATTCTATTCTGCTTTGGTCAGACCTCACCTGGAATACTCTGTCCCTTTCTGGGCACGACAATTCAAGAAGGATGTTAAGAAGCTAGAGTGTGTACAAGGAGGGTGACCAAAATGGTGAAAGGTCTGGAAACCACAAGGCCCTATGAGGAGCAACTTAGGGAGCTGGGTATGGTTAGGAGAAAAGAAGGTTAATAAGTTTAAATATTTGAAAGGATGTCATACTGAAAAAGGAGTGAGTTTGTTTCTACTGCTCCAGAGACTAGAGGACATGGAGCAATGGATTCAAACTACCTAAAAAATATTCTACCTAAATATTAGGAAGAACTTCCTGATGATAAGAGCTGTCTGACATTATAATATGCTGCCTTGGAGTGTGGTAGATTCTCCATCTTTGGAGGTTTTTAAACAGAGGCTGGTGGCCATCTGTCCGAAGTGCTTTGTGTATTTCTCCCAATTCCATAATTCTGTGAATCTATGAACTATGAGAATGCCTGCTCCGATTAACCTCCTCATAAGCTGCATGTGCTTAGTTAGGAAGCAAACACCATGCGCATTGACTGGATCAGCAGAATGATGTAGGACGAAGAGCAGCACCTCTGACTTTAAGATACACAAGACTTATACCAGAGCTGGAATTTTAAAAGCAATCTCTTTCTCTCTTCCTCTGCCTCTCTCTGTGTATATTTATATTTATTTCTTGGGAACTCATGCAAGTTAAATATACAAAGAAAATACTACAGCAAAAATAAACTTCACTCTCTGTACTGTACTTCACTCTTGCATAAACACCCATGCTCATGCTTAATGGCAGTAAATTAAACAACCACAAGGGAAAACATAAGGAAAGAGATGTAATGGGAGCCTTAATCTGTGCTATTGTCCACTGCATTTACCACACTACTATCTATTCAAGATGCCACAGGTCTATATAATGGTAGCACTTTTTTATTATACATATAAACTGCAGACCAACATATCACAACATGACATTTACTGAAACAGAAGACAAACCCTCTCCCCTCATAATGTTCTTCCCTTTTTCTTGTCCTCAGAACTTGGCTAGACGCCTTTGGTGGCCACAGGGACTTAGGAAATTCTCTAGTTCTAACTCAGCTTATGCAGGAAGGTTTCAACACCAAGGGCAAGGGAAGACCCTCCTGTCTGCCATTACAAGCAAGACTGTCATATGCTTGCCACTCAACCTTGTTAGCAAAAACTGTGCTTCTAGGGGTAGCCATGTTGGCCATGTAGCAAAATACAATAACATCCAAAATCCACAAAACTATGATACTTTTATTGGCCAACCAAAATGTATAAAATACAAGTTGGAAGCTTTTGAAGCTTTGCTGGCTTCTTTATCAGGCGAAGATGCTAAAAATCATACAGGAGAGGAAAAAAAATATGATGATGCAAAATGCACAACCTGCATTTTGTCAAGATATTGCTGTTCTGAATTCAGATCCCTCCTCCTTCTGCCCACATGGGCTTTTGTTGTTGTTGTTAACCACACTGCTGCTTAGTTCCTGTCTTGCTACTGGAACGTAATTTTTTCCCCCTGGAGTACCCACACTCTATTAAGGAGATCATGCGTATGAGTTTACAGGAGAAATAACTAAAAACAAATCACCAGGAACAGATGATATTCTAACTGAACTGCTGCAATCCACATTGACAGAGTCAACTCAAGTGCTAACCAACATATGTCAAAAGATATGGAAAACAAAACAATGGCCAACACATTGGAAGCAGTCAATATACATCCCTATCCACACAAAAAAAAAAAAAAAAAGAAAAAGAAAAAAGAAAAAAAAAAAGAGAGAGATACAAAAGACTGCAGCAACTATAGGACCACAACACTGATCTCCCATGCAAGCAAAATTATGCTCAAAATTCTGTAACATAGATTCCAACCATACATGGAGAGAGAAATCCCAGAGGATTTAGGAAAGGAAGATGCACTAGAGACCACATTACAAACATACGATGGGAATTCCAAAAGAAAATCAGCATGTGTTTTATAGACTATAGCAAAGCCTTTGACTGCATAGATCAGGGGTAGGCAACCTTTTTGAGTCGAGGGCCAGGTTGCTGTCCCTCAGACAATTGGGGGGCGGAAGCACCAAAAATAAATAAATAAATAAATAAATAAATAAAAATAAAAATAAAAATAAATAAATAAAAAAATATGCATGCACACTCTCTCAGCCCCAGAAAAGCCATGGCAAAACCCCTGTGGAGATTTTGCCAAGAAAATCCCAAGAACAAGTAATAACAACAATAATCAATATCATCATGGCGGGGGCGCGGTGGTGGCAGCGGCAGCAGGACCGGCCTGGGGCTGGTCCAAAGGCCTCAGGGGGCCGCATCCAGCCCCTGGGCCTTAGGTTGCCTATCCCTGGCATAGATAATGAAAGGCTATGGAATGCCAACACATCTGATAGTCCTGATGAGGAATCTGTACTCAGGACAAGAGGCTACTGTCAGAACAGAACACGGAGAAATAGAATGGTGCCCAATTGGCAAAGGGGTCAGAAGGCTGTATCCTTTCACCCTATCTGTTCAACTTCTATGCAGAACATATTACAGTTGGCCCTCTGTTTTTGTGGGGGATCCATTACGGACCCACCCATGAAAATGGAGACTTGCCAATATTCAAGCCCCATAGGCTTGAAAGGGGTGTGTGCACGTGGGTGTGCACCCCATTGATTTCAATGGAGGTTGCCCCTCTGTGAATATGCAAAACTGTGGGCTTGAAGTCCATGAGAATGGAGGGATAATTGTATATGAAAAGCAGACTTGGACACAGGAGAGGGAAGACTGAAAACAAGAATATCAACAATCTAAGATATGCAGATGACACCATAATACTAGCAGAAAGCCTCACAGACCTGGGACACCTATTAAGGGAGAACAAAGAAGAAAGTGCAAAGGCAGGCTTAATGTTGAACACAAAGAAAACAAAAATAATGACCAGAGAGGATTTTCACAAGTTCAGCCTAGACAATGAAGAAATAGAAATAGTAAAAGAATTCCCATACTTGGGATAAAACACTGATAGAAATGGGAACTGCAGTCAGGAAATCAGAAGAAGATTAAGAATGGGGAGGGAAGCCATGAAAGAACTAGAAAAGATTCTAAAATGCAAAGATATATAACTTAGCACAGAATCATACAAGTCATTGTACTCCCTATTACCATGTGTGTATGTTAGAGCTGGAGAGTTAAAGATGACTGGAAGAAAATCAATTCCATTGAGATAATGTGGTGCTGGAGAAGAGTGCTGAGGATCCCATGGACAGCCAAAAAGACAAACAAATGGGTCCTAGAGCAGATCAAGCCGGAAACCTGCCTGGAAGCCAAGATGATCAAACTTAGGCTGTCGTACTTTGGACACATCATGAGAAGGGAGGACTCATTGGAAAAGACAATAATTCTGGGGAAAGTAGAGGGAAGCAGGAAGAGAGGAAGGCCACATGCCAGATGGATGGACTCTATTAAGGAGGTCACTATGGGTATTAAGGGTTTGCAGGAATTTAGCAGAGCAGTGGAGGACAGAGGGTCTTGGAGGTGTCTCATCCATAGGGTTGTCCTGGGTTGAGATCGACTCAAGGGCAATTAACATCAACAACAAAGCAAGACAAAAAACCATGCTTCTCTTGAAAACCAAGTTGTCTCAGCCTTTTGTGAATCTATAAGCTCCTTTGTTAGGTTGAGAGCACTGAATTTCTAAGGAGTAATGGACTGCCTGCATGAATGTCCCTCTAACTACACCTGAACTGAGAACAGCAACATCTTGACACAATGCAGGTTTGGGATTATTCTTTTTCCTCTCCTTTATGATTTTTAACATCTTTGCCTGCTGAAGAAGCCTATGGAGCATCAAAATCTTGCAACATGTATTTGTCCAGTTTGCTTGGCCAATAAAGGTATCACTGTTTTATGGATTTGGGATGTTATTGTCTTATTCTTTTAATAGTGGCTTAGCAGAAAAGGTTCTGCATCCTCAATCCTTACACAAGTGAAAGCCATGGTCCCCACACAGTTCTCAAATTCTTTTACATTTGGAGGAGTTGGCAGCCCTAAAACCCCACCCTACATCATTTGGCTATTTAAAGTCGTTTTATTTCTGGATTGTATGGGCTCCCTCCTCTTCATGGTTATTAAGCCACAAATGATAGTGAGATCTCATTTCCAGCTGTATTGTGACAACAGTGAATCATAGTGCTGCAAGCAGCTGACAACATTAGAATCTTTTTAAATTTGCAAGGCTTTCCAAACTAAAATGGCATGCTAACTGATTAGTAGATAGATAGAATGAGATGGATTCGTTTGTTTGGTTCAAAACTGCCTTGTATAAACTTTCCTGAAGGTTTTTGGGGGGCTCCGGGGAATTCATCAGATGCAAACGCCACATCATTCCTCTGGCATTTGGTTCAGGACAGCGGTTGGACTGTGACTACAGCAAGGAGAATTCTGTGAAGAAGGTCAGCAGACAAGCATCGGAGTCTGTCTCCAGCAACTGACCTCTGTGTTTGCTCTGAGAATGAATGAGGCCTCACAGCCTATGATATAAAATGGTTCCGCTTCATATTTTTAATTCAAAAAAACCTACCGCAACAACAGTGGATTAGCACAAGATCTAGATAAACCAGCCTGGGGGGAAAACTGGTAACCTGATTGCACACATGTAAATAATAATAATACATAGTTTTTTGTGGGTTTTTCGGGGTGTGTGGCCATGTTCTAGAAGAGTTTCTTTCTGATGTTTTGCTAGCACCTGTGGCTGGCATCTTCAGAGAAAGATCCTTTAGGTAACCTGTTTCTCTTAAGATGCCAGCCACAGATGCTGGCAAAACATCAGAAAGAAACTCTTCTAGAACATGGCCACACAGCCCAAAAAACCCACGAAAAACTATGGATGCCGGCCATGAAAGCCTACGACTTCACAATAATAATACAGTCAACCCTCCATATCTATGGATTTTTTAATCCATGGAACCAAGCATCCATGGAGTGAAAATATTACAAAATATATAAATTCCAAAAAGCAAACCTTGATTTTGCCATTTTATATAAGGACACCATTTTACTATGCCACTCTATTTAACAGGACTTTAGCATGCATGGGTTTTGGTATCCATGGGGGATACTGGAATCAAATCCCAGTGGATACCAAGGGTCCACTGTAATAACAAAAGCAACAGCAAGCAACAACAACTTATTTCTTACCCACTTCCCCTCATGGGTCAAGGCGCGGAACAACAATAATTAATAGACAACAGCATCAGTTAAAACACATGCCTATTTAAAACGACAAATAAAATGTACACACATTAAAACAATCAACATTTAAAATTCACAGTTTAAAAACCATCTGCCAGAAGAGAATGGTCTTTAACACTCTTTTAAATTCAGTCAGTGTGTTCAGCTGCTGAATCTCTTCCAGCAGGTTATTCCACAGTCTAGGGGTGGCTGAAGAAAGTTGCTGGCTGATTATTGCCAGTTTAGCCTTGGCTGACTGGAGCAAATGTCCACCAGAGGACCTGAATGTATGGGGTAGATTATTTGAAAGGATGAGATCCTTTAGGTAACCTGGACCCAAATCACATAGGGCTTTAAAGGTAATAATCTACACTTTGTACTGGACATTAACGGGCAGTCAGTGGAGTGATTTTAATAATGGTGTAATGCAATCACTCCTGGATGTCCCAGTAATCAATCTGTCTGCCATGCTTTGAACTAACTTAAGTTTCTGAACTTGGTTTAGAGGCAGCCCAGTGTAGAGTGCATTGAAGAAGTCTAGCCTTGCAGTTACCAGCATGTGCAATACCACCTTTAGGTCCTCCAGTTTTACAAACTGCTGACATATCAGCCAAAGCTGATTGCAAGTTATCACATCTATCTGAGCTGTCATTTGGAGCAATGGATCCAGAAGCATCCCCAAGTGGAGAACACAGGCTTTCAGAGGGAGTGTAACCCCATCCAGGACTTAATTCCCCAAGTTCAATAAATCCTACTCTCAAGTAAGCATGAAAAGACTGGCTATCTTAATGAACATTCACAGCTAATGCTGTTGCTCCCATAAACCAGTTAAGATTACCATAAACTTTACAGTTTATTGGAATTATCTCTGTAATGTTCACTGTTCTGCTTCCCACCCAAATATTTATCTACACACACATACAGTATGTGGAGTATGCAATCCATGAAATATATATATATATATATATATATATATATATATATAGTTTCACATTAATACACATGTGTGCACTTATATCAACATGTGTACATACAGAGTGTATTCTTCTTATATGTGTATGAACTCTTCTCTCCACATTTGCTGGGGTTAGGGGCACAGGACCTCCATGAATATGGAAGAAGAGCAAATAACAAAAACACTGTTTTAGGAATAGCAGTAGCAAGTACATTTCTATACCACTTGTCAGTGTACTTAAGCATGCCCCCAACAAGTTGGTACTCATTTTAGCAACCTCGGAAGGATGCAAGGCTGAGGTGACCCTGAGCCCCTGGCTGGGAGGGAACTCACAACCTTGTGGTTTGTGAGTGAGTGTCTGCAGTACAGGCATTTAAGTACCATACCACCAGGGCACAGTGGTCCTCCAGTGCAACTCTACGGCATCTCTAGGTCCTCCAGTGCAACTCTACGGTCAACATCTGCCAGAAACTGGCCACAGAACTGTGCTAGAGGACCTACAAATACCTAGTGGAGTGGGGTTTTTTAGGAACCTCTAGGTCCTTCAGTGTGACTTTTGGTTAATGTTGACCACAGAGTTGTGCTGGAGGACCTAGATATTCCTAGAGAAAACATATTAATAAAATCCATGAATAATCAAATCCACAAAAGTCAAAGCCACAAATGTGGAGGGACGAGCGTATAGTATATGTATGTGCATTTGCATGAATTTATTCTTTGCATTATTAATTATTTTATGTATCCAGAGTAGCAGGCCAATGTCTCAACTTATCAAGGACATTAAGACTTGGTGCTTAATAGCATTAAATTATCAGTGAATGCAGGCCATTGCTCTCCCCACCCCCATTCCTTTCATATTTCTAATTTGCACAGCCCTATCTTTTCCCTTGATTTCTTCTTTGATTACAAACTAATCGAATAGAGTGAACAAGCATCCCATTCTCCAACAGTGACATCTACAGTCAACTAAATCTTAATGGGTTAATGGGACAAATCACTTTTAGATCCATAAATGACTCCATAAATTAGACGGAAGTCAGTATTATGAGATAACTGGTAAAAGAAATGCTACAATTTGTCAAATATTTTCCATCTTGAACAATATGTTATGTAATGTAATTAATGTACTGATGCATGTTGTGTAGGTGGTTTTTTTATTGTAAATATATATTGTTGCATCATTTTTTAAAAAATAAAAGAACTATATGTGTGTGTGCGTGTGCGTGTGTGAGAGAGAGAGAGAATGAGGGAAGGAGGGAGGGAGGGAGAGAGCATCAGTATTTAATGCCATAAATGACCAATCATAGGTCTTAGCATCAGTTTCTCATCACTGCATGAATCTAGTGGCTTTTATTATGTGCAATTATTGCTTGCTGCATATGGAGCATAGCTAGAGGTCAGAGTACCTCTGAGCATATGCTTTGTGCCCTTAAGTACTGAATCTGTCTCATCCACTTGTGATTTGTGTCTGGGGTTTCTGAACATGAACATATAACCAGACTTCACTTGCCTGCAGACATGATAGTGAGGGAAAATAGTATCTACCAGCAAGAGAACTGCTTTGCTGGTATGGGTAGCAGAAGGAAAAACAAAAAGGGAGGGATGGGTATTTGTGGAACCTGCAGGTTTTTTATTTGTTTGGAGAAATCCACTCAAATGGTCTTTGCCCTAGGAACTGCTTATAGCTCTATCTTCACCTCTTTTGGAGGTAAAGCAGTGATTTTGTGACATCAGAACCTACAACAATGAACTCTATATTCAGTTCAGGCAAATTTGAACACCTAGAGATCACTACACCCAAGAAACAGGGCAAAGGGGTAAGTGACAAAAGGCAAAGTAAAATAATATCCAAAATCCACAACAGTGATACTTTTATTGGGCCAACCAATAAAATAATTGTTGCAAGCTTTTGAAGCTCCACTGGCTTCTTCAGCAGGCAAAAGATCTCAGAGGAAGTAACTTTTTATGATACTAATGGAATTTAAATTTTATCTCCTGGACTTGGGGATGCTTTGTTCCACATGGACAGAAGGAGGGACCCACTTGCATAGATATCCCTCCACAGAACAACACATCAACAAAACCTGGAGAAAATGTAGGCCAACACCATTATTTTCCCCCTCTCTCCTGTGTGATTTTTTAACACCTTTGTCTGATGAAGAAGCCAGTGGAGCTTTGAAAGCTTGCAACATGTATTTAGTGCATTATGGTTTGCAGATTAAAGGCATCACTGTTTTGTGGACTTTGGACATTATTGTACTTTGCTATATGGCCAACATGGCCACCCCTGAATATGTTTCCTAAATCAGGAATCAAGAACAGCAGAGACTATTGCTGTTAAAGGCACAGTCTTTTCCCCTGACCAACAGAGCTGGAGAAATTCATAATACTGAAGACTGAGGAGGCAGGGGTTGGAGGGAAGGATGAAACAGTGGACATAGCTGAACATTATGTTTTAAAAGTAACATATTTGCCACTACTTGTTATGTTTAACAAGTAACATGTTGCCCACTGATTTTTACTTTAAGAGCAACTTCCCTGCCCACTCTTCCATAGCCGTACTTTGCTTCCAGGTTTCTGCTACTAAGGGCCTTATCCCACGGGGTCCCAAGCAGAAGATATCCAAAGGCAATCCAAAGCTAAAACGTTTTTCCTTTCCTTGTGTCCACACAATATCCAAAGGCAATCCAAAGCTAAAACGTTTTCCTTTCCTTGTGTCCACACAATATCCAAAGGCAATCCAAAGCTAAAACGTTTTCCTTTCCTTGTGTCCGCACAATATCCAAAGCTGAAACGTATTTCACCCACTTGATCCGAAGTCAAAGGGGATCTTTTGACATTCGGATTTTTGTGGATGTACCAAGCGAGGCGCGGGAGGGAGCCTCCGCCGCCGCCTCCTCCCCGGCCAGAGCCGCCTCTTCCCCTCTCTTCTTTTCCTCATTTTCTTTTCCCATCCCTCTTTCTCCTTCTCTCCTTCCTCTTCTTTCCCTCCTCCTTTCCCCATCCCTCATTCCTCTGCTTTCTCTCTCTCTTTTTCCCTCTTCCTTCCTTTCCCCATCCCTCCTTCCTCTCCCCCTCCTTTCCCTCCTTCCTTCCATCCCTCGGAGCTCACTGGAAGCCGGTTTAAGGCAGGGAACCAAATTCCAGGGCAGAGGATCGAAATCTCTGGCAACAAAGGGAAACTGCCTCCTGCCTCCCTTCGGCGATGAGCCAGTCTTCCCTCCTCAGAGAGGCAGAGGCAGAGGCAGCCAGCCGACGGAGAAGGAGGAGAGAAGGAGAAGGAGAGAAGAGAAGAGAAAGAGAGGGAGAAAGAGAGGGAGGAAAAAGGGCCAGGGACTGGCTCTCCTCTTCTCCGGATGCTGGCATGCAGGGAAATGCAGTTTCGGTACTGAACTGCATTTACTCCTACTTCGGTAAGCTTTTGCTTACCTTTCGCTTCGTGGCCAGTGGTTTGATAAGGTCCTAAATATGTTCAAAGGGTACCTTCTTGAGTTCAGATAATTTTGCCAGTTTTCCTATGTCAGTATTGTGCTGCCAATACTCTGTCCATGTGCACATGCACACATGCATGATTTTTTGAAAAGTACATCTATGTCTGCATCCACACTGCAGAAATAATCTGGTTTGACACCACTTTAATTGCCATGTTACAATGCTATGGAATTCTGGAAATTGAAGTTTGCTGAGACACCAGAGGTGCAGAAGTGCTGCAACAAGCTACAGTTCCCAGAGTCCCATAGCACTGAGCCATGGCAGTTAAAGTGGTGTCAAACCAGATTATTTCTGCAGTGTGGATAAAGCCTAGGAATACCAAAAATTCCTCAAATCTCAAAAACAATGACACTTCAGTTTAGTGCTTTTGAAGTAACAAGCAAATGTTATTGTACAGGAATAAACAAAGGATTATGTTACTTCTCAAAGACAAATTATTATTGTGCCCTTGTTACCTTGTTACCTCAAAAGTAACACATCATAGAAAATGTCATTGTCAATATTTTACTTCCTAGCTGGACAAGGATCCCAAAGACCAGAGAGGAGGAGGGAGAGAACAAGGGAAAGAAAAGTGTGGGGAAACCCAATGGATAGCGCAGCTAGGTCTAGCTCTTCCTGCCCACTTTTCTAGAGTTCAGACAAATGTATTATTTTTCTCCTCTCTAGCTTCACAAAAGCGCAAACCAGGTGCTGTATTATCAAAAGAATCAGAAGTCTGCCTGGAGAGACTGTCAGTAACAGATTAGAAGCTAGAAGAAAACATTTGCCAGAATTTTCAAAATGCCTGCATCAGGGAAGCTGTGAATAAAATTTAAATATATATCCTTTTAAAACAAGAGGTCAGGCCTAAAGGAGAAAAAAGGAGCCAGTGTTATATATAAGTTAAATTCTTATCATTCATCAGATACAGCCAGTACTGCAAAGGTAAAAAATACAGAGACAATATTTTAACAAATGATTTGTATTAGACAGAATTAAATTTAAGACCTGGGTATATAGTACAATTAATGTGTTGACATTCCTTATTTATTTGGGCATTAGCCAAGAATACTCCTGAGTAAATGAGCGCAAACTATGCAGATTGTGCAGTTTCCCCACTGCTGGGGCCAGAACATATGAGAAAGGAGACTTTGCTTGCTTACGTATCTTCACACAGCACTTTTCAGAGTTTTGCTAGAGAAATAGAGAGGGGGAGAAATCCAAATCAGTTCCCACTGCTTGATGTGCTGCAGGATTTCAACATCTGTGCAGAGACCTGAGACCATACTGTCAGCAGCAGCTCAGGACTTCATGTCCTCTATGACAACAATGGGTCTTTCCCAAGCAGTATACAGTGGCACCCATCCTGCAGGACACACTCTGGACCTGTTTTCTTTGCTGAGTGGTAGTGATATGGATTTTGAAAAGCTTTCTATAGTGCCATTGTCCTGGACAGATCACTACCTGGTAGGATAGGTTAACTGGGACTCACAGTAGGACCAATTAAGACAGTCCACCCCAAGAAGATTATGGACCTAGATGGATTATTGACATCTCTTGGGGAGGTTTCTCTTGCCTTGGCAGATGATCCTGTTGAAACCCTAACTGATTTCCAGAACTGGGAAATGGCCAGGGCAGGGGACATGATAACCCCTAAACATCCCCTCCCATGAAGTGGAACCAAGTATACTCCCTGGTTCACTAGGGACCTGGCATTGATGAAACAAGTGTGACAGAGATTAGAATCATAGAGTTTGAGGACCATCCAGTCCAGCCCCCTTCAGCCACACACAATCAAAGCAACACCAACAGATATCCATCCAGGCTCCGTTTTAAAATTTCAAAGAAGGAGACTCTACCAACTTCCGAGGGAGTGTCTTCCACTGTCAAACAGCTCTTACTGCCAGAAAGTTCTTCCTAATGTTGAGGTGGAATCTCTTTTCCTGAAGTTTGAATCCATTGCTCCATGTCCTATTTTCTGAATCAGCAGGAAAAAAAGCTCACTCCATCCTCAGCATGATATCCCTTCAAATATTTAAACAGGACTATCATATCACCTCTTAACCTCCTCTTCTCCAGGCTAAACATCCCCAGCTCCCTAAGTCATTCCTCATAGGGCTTGGTTTCCAGACCCTTCACCATTTTAGCTGCCCTCCTTTGGACACGCTCCAGTTTCTCCACATCCTTTTTGAATTGTGGTGCCCAGAATTGGACACAGTATTCCAGGTGAGGCCTGACCAAAGCAGAATAGAGTGGCACTATTACTTCTCTTGATCTAGACAATATACTTCTGTTGAAGTACTTCTACTCTCTCTGCCATGGCACCACTTCTGGCCTTTTCGAATACCTGGACAGGAAAACAGTGATGGTGGCATGTCTTTGTCATTTCCCCTCAGAGAAACACTGAGAGGAATCAGGCTTTGAAGTATTGTAATAACGCATTTGTGTATGCTTGACAGGTTTTCTGGGTTAAAATCAGGCACATTTCATGAAAGCTAAAGGCTATAATCACTGCTAATGTAGTTGCCTTTTCTTTTCTTTGCCTTTTCATCCTTTGTGACATGTGTGCATTTTCTTAGCTCCACCTGTGCCTGGTTGCCTCCCACACAGATTGCACAGCCACCATTTACCATAGGTCCCTCCTCATCCATCCAGCCTTTAGGGAAAGCACAGTGATTCCAGCTGGAATTTTGTAAGTTCTTTGGCATCATTTTCCTTTGCTTTATCCTTAACATCCTTTCTTATATACCCCTAAGATTTACCCTCATCTTATCTGGTTGGGGGAAAAGCAGCAAGCAAATCAAAACAGGACAAAGTGAATCAAACTCCTGAAATGACTTTGGGCTTCAGCTGCTGTGATGGCAGGCAGCATGAGGTACCATTTGGCTAGCTATATATGTACTTGGTTAGAAAGACTCCACAGGGAATGCTGCAGATATAGAACTCACAAAAGTCGCTCTGAGTTACATCATTATTTGCATTACTAGCTGCATCATTATTTGCAATAATGGTATTGGAGCAGTGATCTTTAAGATCTCAGCTAAATAGTGGAACATCGTGCAATGAATGCCATTTCCCCAGTATGAAGTAAACAAAGCGGTAAGGACATCAGGCAGACAGCAGGGAAATGCAGTCAGGAACTCGCAAATCCTCCAAACAACAAATTATATTTGTACTAGAGAAGGAAAGGAGCCACCACCCCTCTTTTCAGGTAATGGAGCCATCCCACTAATGGATTAGATTAGAGTGTGGCATTTTAAAAATACCTGTAATTTGTAGAATCTTTCCAAAACCTAGACCATGGACATTATGCTGGAGACTTATGGCAACGTTTTCAAGGAAGGCTTCAGTTTTGATAGAGAGCAAGGGCAGCTTGCAGAAAAGCAGAAATGCCTGCATAATTAGTATGCTTGAATTAAAGAGAGCAAATTAAGAATCTCTATAAATGCCAGGCCATTAAACCAAGTACTCAGAAGAAGTCATTAACCACTGATGATTTCCTGTCTTATCTCTCCAGAGTACAAGTATTCACTGTTAATGATATCAGCAATGCTTTCTGATATATAAAACTATATGAAATGAAGCAAATTGACTACAACTGCTGCAGCATTTTGCCACTGTAAATGACTACACCTTGGTATGGCATCTATATCTGAAGGTTTCAAAGAAAACAAGACCAGACTGTCCTGTTTCATGATGCCAGGAACCCTGGAGAGTGCAACTGTAGTTTAAGAGGGCAAGGAAAGGACAAACCAAGCTACAAGAGTCAAATGCAGAGGGCTGAAAGAGTAGAATCACAGTCAATGCAATCCAGGATCTGAGCATGAAGGGTCCAATGCCAAGCAGGTAGTCAACCAAGGAGAATAGCCCAAGAAACAAGCCAAAGGTCAGGAAATGAGAAAGCAGGGAATGTAGGTCTATTATCTTGCAACAAAGAGACAGTCAGTTTTGGTTGTGTTACCGTAATTTATAGATAGTTGTAGTCCAGCACAGCTTACCTAATCAGCCCATGTTTCCTTTTTAGAGCATAGCAAGATAGGCCCTGCTTCTTCATTGTGTGTGTGTAAGTGTATGTGACTTCAAGACACCTGTCGACTTTTGACAACCCCATGAATTTCATAGGGTTTTATTAAGCCAGGAATACTCAGTGGTAGTTTTGCCAGTTCTTTCCTCTGAAATATAGCCTGGTATTCATTGGCAGTCTCTCATCCAAGAACTAACCAGGGCTGGCCCTGCTTAGCTTCCAAGATCAGAGGGGATCTGGTGCCTTATGGTATTTATGCTCCTTTGTTGCTGCTGGTTCAATATCTAACATTCAGAAGGGTACAATATCTCTGACTCCATGGAATTGTCCAGCTTCTGCTTCTAAGGAAGAACTATCAGCATCTTTTAGCACCAAAGCAGGGCTAGCACCTACCAGAAGGCTGTGATGGGAGCCTGCTATCTGGGATCTCTTCCTCCCTTTCCTCATCAGTGAATGCCTCCTCTAGGTAAAATGTGACAGACTATAGAAGAAAGAACCAGTGATATAGCAGCAGAGAAAGACCATAATTCTTTTTTTTAACTTTTTCTCCAAGTTTATTATTCAAAATATCATACCAACATACAACCTAAAAAACATACAATCATACACATTCTTTTTTTTTCAATTACATCCCTTACTTCCCACCTTTCTTTCTTTCTTTCTTCTTCCCTTCTTATTTCTTATTTTCTACCTTCTTGATATCCTTCCACCTTTTCTCCTACCCCTTCCCATCTTCTCCTCTCCCTTCTACCTCCTCCTCTCAGCCCCTCTCCTTCCTCTCTCCCTCTCCTCCACCTACACTAACCCTCCATCTACCCACTCAGACTCTCATCTACAGTCTTTACTCTCCTTGCTTACTTTTCACTTTCCTTCATCATTCGTAACTTCCTCACCTCCAATTTCAGAGAAAGACCATAATTCTAAGCTACAGTTGTTCACCACTGAAGGCAGAGGAATACCAAACTAAAGGCCTAAACAGACTGCCAGAAATAGTGCACATTAAATTGAGGCACTGCCCTGGCTCAGTGCTAGGGAGTCATGCAAATTGTATTATTTTCTGGGACATTGAGCCTTCTCTGTCAGAGAGCTCTGGTGCCACAATAAATTACAGTTCCCATGATTCCCTAGCACTGAGACAGGGCAGTGCCTCAATTTAATGTGCACTATTTCTGGCAGTCTGCTTAGGCCCTAAGTCTGATGAAAATGTTACACCAAGAGAGCCAAGTGACAAACATGTGTTGTCAGGGGAAGGACTAGCCTGGTCCCAGCAAGGTAAAGGTAATTTAGAACATGCCATCATTACCTAACGTGACTATGGTCAACACAATCAACAGCATCAACACAATGTCTTCCAAATCAAAAACATCAAAAATTTGAACTAAATCCATGACTCGTTTCTCTGGCTCTTTCAGCAGGAAAAAGAATTATTTTCTTTGCCAATATCACCACCCCCAAAAGTAACCTCAATAATAATGAGCTCTAGCTTATGTTAAATAGGACTCCACATGAGTTTCCTTCCAGCTCTGTTCTAGCTATCTCAGGTTATGCCAAACATTTGCCTGAAGATAGTAAGCATGAGTTTCTACAGAAGCATAGGTTGTACTATCAATAAAATTATTCAAAGCCCTTCAGATTCTATTAGCTTATGAGACCAGACAATATTAATAGATCCTCCACCAATATAAGTATATACATCCTGTATGCTTCATGAGATCTCCTCACATGAATATACATATTATATATAAGGCAGCATACAGGGTGTATTTACTTATCTTCTTCCTTCTTGTTTGCCTTTGTTTGGCTATCTCTCTGATTCACCCCCAAAGTCTCAACTGCTTATTTTTATGCAGAGATTGGCAAAATATGACCACTGGGCCAATGTTTCTTGGTCCATCACACTTCTAGAACCACCCCGTTCTTCACATTCACTACAATGGTAGAAGCAACATTTTCACTTTTTTCTTCACAACAAGACATGTAGCAGTTACACACATTTAGAGAAAATCACACTCTCAGAAGCCTCCAGAAAATATGATTCTCCATATCACACATGTCTCACTCCAATTCAATCCCTTGCCCAATTCTTAAGAATTTGCCCAACCTTGCGCTAATATATTTATATGTAAGTAAACATAAAACTACAAATGACGAAAAGCTAAATGTAAACAACATTTTAAAAGAAAGGGGGGGATGGCAACTCAGAAAGATCCAGCTATGAGAAAATGTAAGGCGAAGGCAAGGAAAAAAAATGGCCTGGGGATTATAGTGATAATGTGGCTATTTTACTTCTTCCTGTTCATCTCTATTTTAGGGATGCTTCCAAAATTTTCATCAGTGATGAACTGTGCTACTTAGACCTGAAACAAAACACAGAGTACACTCCTTTTCTCTTCCAGAAAGAGTACTGGGGGTGTCAGTGCTGTTAGCACTTTACAAGCAAATGGGATTGAACAGTTACACCAAGTATGACTTTAGTTTTCTCTTTCAGTTAGGACTTTATCACACGGGGGAAATTGGGAGATTCAAAAGGCATTATCCAGGGAAAGTCACATGATTGCAGCTAAGATTATCACACACATCACAATTAGAGAGGACTTATCTAGGGAATAATCAGGGAATAACCAGCAACAAATCATTCACAGGATTTCAAAGGTGCGACAAGATCCTTTTGCATACTGAATTTCCAGATTAACATGGCTATATCATAGAATTTAAGGAATACAGTTATATATCTTAAGAACACAGAAAACTGACAACTAAAGAGAGGATTAAAATCCATTTTAAAACACCCCAAACTGTAAAGGGGTGTCCCTTGCAAAAAAAATTCACCCCACTGGTTTTAAGAAAAGAGAGCCAGCATGGTGTATTGGTTTGAGTGTTGGATTGTGACTCTGGAGACCATGGCTCAATTCCCAGCTCGGCCATGTAAACCTTGGGCAAGTCACACTCTTTCAGCCTCAGGAGAAGGCAATGGCAAACCTCCTCTGAACAAACCTTGCCAAGAAAACCCCATGATTGAGTCGCCTTAGGATCGCGATGAACGACTTGAAGGCACACAACAACAACAAAAATTAAGAAATCATGTTATATCTCTAGAAGCATCTTTACCTCTCTTCCTTAAAAAAAAAAAATCAAAGGGAGCTAAGCAAACCCTTTTTGAAACCCCCTGCCCAGCTTTAATGTTTCCTCTTGCACAAAATCCCTGCCTGAGACTGGAATCCTGCTGGTGCACTACCTGAGCGTAGGTCCATTTGCTAGTAGTTGGATTTTTTCAGGCCATACAGCCTGAAAGACAGCTAGAGTCATCATTGTCATTGAAAGGAGAATGCCACTGGCTCT
Source organism: Phrynosoma blainvillii (assembly GCA_026167975.1). Taxonomy (NCBI): domain Eukaryota; kingdom Metazoa; phylum Chordata; class Lepidosauria; order Squamata; family Phrynosomatidae; genus Phrynosoma; species Phrynosoma blainvillii. Next base: position 168,987,059 of record JANUYF010000002.1, on the reverse strand, counting down.
GAACAATGTATTTTACCAATGCCTGGCTTTCAGGTACATCCTTGGGGCCACGGTGCTGTGGACAGTTGTGTGTGTGATTGCATAATCATTCTTCCCATGATTATGACTATGTCTTACTTTCTCTGCTGTGCCGATGGCCTTTTTCTCCTGCCACCATTGAGCTGCCTATGACAGCATTCTGGTCTGAAATGTGGTAGAGTTCATCCAGTTAAAAGTGGCAATTAAATCTTCAAATGCCTGAAAAATTTTGTCCCAAAAATAGACTTATACATAGTTGCCTTTTTAAAAAAATCAAAACAAAAAGGTTTGCAGAAAGAGCTTTATACCTCTAATATGTGGCAGGGTTCAGCCACTTAAAGGAGGCTACTGTGTCCGGAAATTCCACACAATTTTCTTAAGAAGCAAAAATAGTGATGCCATTTGGTGGCTTCCCCATTATATACATTGGAGAGACATACACCAGTCCAGATTTTCTGAAGTTGGGTTCTGATCCAGACCCAAATCAAAGCCTTTAGCTTTCAAATTAATCCAAACTGAACTGGGCCCTGTCCTGGCACACCAAAATGTTATCTTCAGTGCACAGACCTAGAGAAGAAACCAGATCTGCCCAGTGCAGCATTTCACAGTTCTACCCTTCGGAACTGCATCTTATCCACCTTTATCCTCTTTTCCAGAATGCCAGCTACCTCTTTTTTGGAACAATTATGATGCCTGCTGTTTGGCCAGGCCATTTAAGAGCACACAGAAGTGAACACAACGCACAGATGAATTCCTCCAGTCATTCGGTTTACCATATAAGTCAGTCTGTTGTTCCTCTTCACCACATTTCTTTGCCGTAATCAACCTAATGTTGCCTTCCCTTCCCTGGCTCCTTTTATGTGATTTGCAGGTCAGCTGCTGGATCTTAACAGGCAAATTGAGGAGAGAAAAATCAATCTGTGGGAGAGCAAGCTGGATGATACTGCATAAGATCTGTGGCATGTTCAGCTGATCCAAATCAGTTTTTCAGAACAAAGAAGAAGGAGTGCTTAACAGCTCTTTTGATTAAATTTGACAAGATTCACCTAGGAAACTGGTGAAAAGTTAGCAAGTCTCTCTCTCCTGTTTCTTCTTTTTATACACGGATGCAAAAAAAAACAAAAAAAAAAAAAACCCTAAACAAAACAACGAAAGCAAAACCAACAACCCCTCTCATCTCTAGTGGCACTGGCATGTAATCCTTGCAGGAATTCAGAGCAGCATTTAGGACATCAATAGTCCGAAAAGTACAGAAAAGTGGTAGACTCATTTCTATAAACCAAGGTCTGTCCCAAACACACATACATTGAGGTTGGGGCTCAGGGATCATTCACACTTTGTTGGGGTTTTTTAGCATAACTTTGGGGGGTTGCAGACTGCCAGAAATAGTGCAAATTGAGTCCACTTTTAGGGCTAGGGTTAGGGAATCATGGGGACTGTAGTTTATTGTGGCACCAGAGCTCTCTGACAGAGAAGGCTCAATGTCTCAGAAAAAAAAAATCCAATGATTCCCTAGCACTAACCCTAACCCTAAAAGTAGACTCAATTTGCACTATTTCCGGCAGTCTGCAACCCCCCTATGTGAATAATCTCACTCACACATTCCAGGTTTGTTATTCATACTATGGGGGGTTGCAGACTGCCAGAAATAGTGCAAATTGAGTCCACTTTTAGGGTTAGGGTTAGGGAGTCATGGGAACTGTAGTTTATTGTGGCGCCAGAGCTCTCTGACAGAGAAGGCTCAATGTCTCGGAACAAAACAATTCCCATGATTCCCTAGCACTAACCCTAACCCTAAAAGTGGACTCAATTTGCACTATTTCTGGCAGTCTGCAACCCCCATATGGAACCACATCTCTGTGCATCTCTGTGAGTTATGTTGCTCAAACGTGTCAGCACTCAAAGATGGAGTTGAGGATGCAAATGTATTTAAAGCATGTTCAAGACTTACAGAGTTTTATCCCAGTTTATCCTAGTTCTATTCACATTGGTTATACACAGAGATGTCAATACGAACTTTTTAGGAAAACTCGGTGGGGGGGGGGAATCCAACATTGATTATCCTGGGTAAAGTGGGTTTTTTGGCAATCCCCCCCCCAAAAAAAACCCTAAATCAGATGCATTCAAAATGCATGTGAACAACAAAGATTCAACCCATATTCTACCTAGATTATTTTCACCATCTGAATAATCCCTTAGTGAGGACTCTCCTATAGTTCCCCCCTCACTATCCACCTGCAGTACTTGCTTGAGGTTGCTATTCCCCCTGCCAGTCTCACAATCCATATCAGAGCAAAATTGAGAGGCAAAATAAGTTTGAACAACTGATTGCAGGGAAGTAAGATGCAGAGAGAGGAGAATTCAGATCCCCTTCAACTGCATGACCACTCACTCTTACAGGTCCCTCACACTTACATGCAGAGAGAGAGAGAGAAAGACAGAGATCTTCTGCTCTATATGCAGTTGGAGCAGTCCCAGTTATAAACAGGTATGTAAGCTATGTTCAAAGAGACAGCCAAGTTAAGTCTGTTTCACTATGAAAAGAATTATTCATAAGGGGCAAGGGGAGTCTTCTGGCACCTTTAACTAATTTATTTCAGTATGAACTCTGATGAATTGCAATTGTTTCCTCAGATGCTTCGACAGAGTACAATATTCAAGCCTCAGGTTTAAATGCATAAATTCCATAGCTATGAGAGTGGGATCAGAATCAAATGGTATACCAAATGAGACAATAGTCTCACTGGTCATAAACCTTCAAAGAATTGGTTTAGCATAAACAGTGATGGCATCTGGAGCTCTTAGACAGTTAATGGCATCCTCATCTTGAAAGTAATGCATTCATGCATTCAGCTTTCAGGAATGTTAGTCTTGTCTTGAAAAAGATTTTATTTTCTTCTTCTACATGCAGCATATAGGCTAGGCTCAAAATGATTGATTTGCCCAAGGCCAACGAGTGCATTTCAGTGAACTCTGAGCAATATTTCTTTATTCTCTCAATTGTGCAAAAAGGAAAAAAAAAAAAAAGGTCTTCAGCTGTTGTTGATGTTGTGTGCCTTCATAGAATCACAGAATCATAGAGTTGAAAGAGACCACAAGGGCCATCCAGTCCAATCCCCTGCCATTCAAGTTGTCTCCATTTTATGGCAACCATACGGTGAACCTATCATGGGGTTTTCTTGGCAAGTTTCTTTGGAGAGGGATTTTCATTGCCATCCCCTGAGGCTGAGAGAATGTGCCTTGCCTAAGATTACCTAGGCTGAGCAGAGTCATAGTCCAATGCAATACACAAATAAGTTAAAAAGACCACCTACAAAGCTGGGGTGGGGTGGGGCAAGACATCTTTTAATCATGCTCAATTTACATTGGAATAAAATTTATATCAGAATACCACAGACATCTGTAAGATCATGTTACATCTCCATACTTTGCTGTTAGCTCTCAATTCTCCTTTAAATCCCTTGCACAGATTTCACTGTATCCCCCACCTCTCCCTCTCTGAATAATGAATTCTCTTTCAAGCCAATTCGAACTAATTTGTTTTTTTCTTCATGCTTCATACTCTATACTTTCAAATCCACAGCCCTTGTTTCTCATATTCAATAAGCAAAAACAAAACAAAAGTCATTGAGGTAAACAAGCCCAGCAAACAAAGGTCAAAATTCTGCACAACAGTTTGGAGGACTGTATAGTTCCTGTCTAACAGTTGACAGTGAACTAATCTCTGCAAATTTCTTTTGATGATTTTGGGAAGAAAATAAAAAGGAGCACCCTCTGCAATCTGTAGGAAAGGGGGAATGGTTGCATTTTAGTGGAACTGTCGCTTCCCAAGACCAGCAGATTGGCAAAGTAATCTTTCGTTTTTATTTTCCAGACTGAAATGCAAAGCTATACTCAGACAAGGTTTAAAAGCTATTTCTTTTGACCTAATCCGCTACCAACAAGTGCAGAGACAAGTACCAATGGGTACTTGAGGGGTTTGTAGATTCTGTAGGCTTTGAAAGATATGGGCTCAAATTCAAATTCAGTCAGGAGCTTGAGTACAGTTCTCATAAGCTCTTTGCAGAAGGGGTGACTCGCATGTCTGAATGAGCCATGGAAGATTCATGACAGAAAATAACATTTCCATGTCCCCCAAACCCAAGCAGACACAGTTGCGACAGCTCACACATGCAGCTGAGTTACATTGAGTGCTGAGCAATTGGTCCGAAGAGTAGATTTCAGTAGAATCTTAGGAGGAACTTCTTGACAATAAGAGCAGTTCAGCAATGGAATCAACAGCCTAGAGCAGGGGTAGGCAACCTTTTTGAGCCGGGGGCCGGGTTGCTGTCCCTCAGACAATTGGGGGGCCGAAGCACCAAAAATAAATAAATAAATAAATAAATACATTTAAAAAAATTAAAAATTAAAAAAAAATTAAAAATATATGCATGCACACTCTCTCAGCCCCAGAAAAGCCATGGCAAAACCCCTGTGGAGATTTTGCCAAGAAAACCCCAAGAACAAGCAATAACAACAATAATCAATATCATCATGGTGGGCGGCGGGGGGCAGCGGCGGCAGGACTGGCCTGGGGCCGGTCCAAAGGCCTCGGGGGGTCGCATCCGGCCCCCGGGCCTTAGGCTGCTTACCCCTGGCCTAGAGAATTGGTGGAGTCTCCTTCCTGAGATGTCTTCAAAGAGGGGCTGGACAGCTACCTGCTGGGGATGCTCTAGCTGGAGATCCTGCACTGAGCAGGGGGTTGAACTAGATTGCCTACAAGGTCCCTTCCAACTCTATGATTCAGTGATTCTATGATGAAAGATCAAGTGATGAACCTACAGGAACCAAGCTAGCCCTTGACATTGCACACATTCCTATCTCATAACCTCACTTCTACATCTGAGAAATGGGAACAACTGTTCTCACCCACATTACTATAAATAGGATTAGTAACAACTGACCATAATCCCTGAATCTTTTTCATATATTAACGTGCATCACTCTTCTCCACAGTACTGTATATTAAAGGCACTGAAATGTTCAAAAACATGAAGGAACCACATCTATCTGAGTCAAATGACATCATATGTTCACAAACACTTATTACAGAAATTATAAAGTCATCTTGTGACTTTGGAAGTGACTTCCTCCTTAAAGAAAGGAAGGAAGAGACCCAGGGTACTAGAATGTTTTGGAGACCCACTATCCACAAAGTGAGCTAAATATCCTGAAGGCACCAGATCCTGTCTGATTGTGGAAGCTAAGCAAAGTCTAGCTTGGTAGTACTTGGTTGGGGGAAACACCACAGAATATCAAGTGATATTTGGAGGACCCAGTGTGGTGGAGTGGTTTGAGTGAATCACAGAATCATAGAGTTGGAAGAGACCACAAGGGCCATCCAGTCCAACCCCCTGCCATGCAGGAACCATGCAGGAACTACAACTCTGGAGACCAGGGTTCAATTCCCAGCTCAGCCATGAAACCCACTAGGTGACCTTGGGCAAGTCACTTGCTCTCAGCCTCAGGACACAGGGCCATGGCAATTGATAATGGCTCTGAACAAATCCTGCCAAGAAAACCCCATGGGTTTTAATAATAATAATAATAATAATAATAATAATAATAAATTTTATTTATATCCCGCTCCTCTGCTGGGCAATCGGAGCAGCGAACAAGATTAAAAAGAACAAAGTTAAAACAATTCCATCTCACCCTCAATCTCTAACCCCCCTCCCATAAAATCAAATTAAACTGTATTAGAAATAAAATAAAAATAACCGTAAAATGACGTTTGGGTTCTCATAAATTGGAAACAACTTTAAGGCACACAACAAAGAAAAAAGGCTATATTCAGAGGAAGGTTCCTTGCCTGTGGACACCCTAGGAAATCCATGGGGCTGCTGTAAGTCAACAGGTGACTTGAAACACAACAACAAACTATTCTGCTGGACAATTACTCTACAATCTCCCAACATCACCAGCTGTCATACTTTTCACGCAGTAAGAGTAGACATTTTAAACAAAGCCTGTCTGTTCTAGCAGAAGGACAGGGTTGCTGAGGGGGACCCACATGCTATGTGGTGTATAGAATCACGGGATTTCCCCCATGAATGATGTGTTACTGTTTATTGCCGGGATAATGGCTCTTTAATTGTGTGAAAATCTTGCACTGCATCTGGGATAATGGCTGGATAATGGCTCTTTAAACCCCTGATTTTCCCCATGTGATAAAGTCCGTAGAGTTGGAGGATACACCAAAGGCCAACAAATCCAACCCCATTCTGCCATGAAGGAACACAATAAAAGCACCCCAAAACAGATGTCCACCCAGGCTCTGTTGAAAAACCTCTAAAGCAGGGAGACTCCACCACACATCGAGGGAGTATAATCCACTGCGGAACAGCTCTTACTGTCAGGAAGTTCCTCCTAATGTTGAGGTAGAATCTCTTTTCTTGTAGTTTGAACCCATTGCTCCATGACCTATTCTCTGGAGCAGCAGAAAACAAGCATGCTCTCTCCTCAACATGACACCCCTTCAAATATTTAAGCAGGGCTACCATATCACCTCTTAACCAGCTTTTCTCATGGCTAAACAGACCCAACTCCCTGAGGGGGGTTGCAGGCTACCAGAAATAGTGCAAATTGAGTCCACTTTTAGGGTTAGGGCTAGTGCTAGGGAATCATGGGAACTGTATTTTATTGTGGCACCAGAGCTCTCTGACAGAGAAGGCTCAATGTCTCAGCAAAAAAAAAACAATTCCCATGATTCCCTAGCCCTAACCCTAACCCTAAAAGTGGTCTCAATTTGCACTATTTCTGGCAGTCTGCAACCCCCCTAAGTTGCTCCTCATAGGTCTTCGTGGTTTCCAGACCCTTCACCATTTTGGTCTCCCTCCTCTGGACACCCGCCAGTTTCTCCACATCCTTTTTGACTTGTGGTGCCCAGAAGTGGACACAATATTATTCCAGGTGAGGTTTGACCGAAGCAGAAGAGAGTGGCACTGTGACTTCCCTCGATCTAAAAAGTGTAATGTCAGCTAAGGAGATTGCTGGCCCGTGGAAAGTCTGGCTTCTTGTCCTAAACGAGCCAGGAAACCCGAGTGAGACCGCCATTCTCTCTCCATGACAGTAGGGATGAGAAAGCGCAGAGAGTTTGGAGAGATGTCAAAAACAAAGGACTGAGTCTTTTTCTAGGCAAAGTCGGGAGGGGATCCATCCTGTGCGGAAAACCCACCCCACCCCAACCTTTCCTTTCCTTTCCTTTCCTTTCCTTTCCTTTCCTTTCCTTTTTGGAATGGGGATCTGGACTCTCCAGGGCTGTCTGTGCGAGAGAGGAAGCACTCTGCACCTGCTCAGGAGCTCGCAGCCTCTTCGGACCTCCTGCTGTAGGTCTTTGCCCAGGCAGACACACACACACACACACACACACAGGCCCCCGAAAAGGAAAAGTCCTCCTCCCAGCCAAGCTTTTTCCTCGTTACCTTTTCCTTCTCAGGTTCCTTCCTTTAAGAAGTGTCCCCTTCTCTGGGCCTTTCTCGAAGCAAGAGGGCATCGGGTGGCCAGGCGCCGCTCCGGCCGCAGCCGGAGCCACAGGGATCCCACTGCCTTCCCCATCATCCCCTGCCTTCCTTCCTTCCTTCCTTCCCTCCCTGCCAACCTCTTTCGAAGTAGGAATCTTGGGGGGAGGCCGCCCCCTTCTCTCTCTCTCTTTCGGAGGGGGGGTCCCCTGTGAAGAACGACCCCCCGCCTCCCAAAACACCCCCACCGACCCCCACCCCCAAGTTGAGGGGCCGAAAAGAAGGAGGAGGAGGAGGAGGAGGAGGAGGGAAAAGAAAAAGAAGAAGGAGAAGGAGGGAGGGAAGAGAAGAACAAAGAGAGGGAGAGAGAAAAGAAGAGGAAGAGGAGGGGAGGAAGGAAGGAGAAGAGGGAGAGAGAGAAGAAGAAGAAGGAGAGGAAGAAAGAAGGAGAAAGAAAAGAAGGAAAAGGAAGAAGGAGGAGAAGGAAAAGAAGGAGAAGGAAGAAGAACAAGGGAGGGAGAGGGAGAAGGAAGGAAGGAAGGAAGGAGTGGGGAGAAAGAGAAAAAGGAGAAGGAGAAAGAGGAGAAGGAGAGGGAGAAGGAGAAAAGGAAGCAGAAGGAGAAGAAGAAGAAGGAGGAGAGGGAGGAAGAAGAAGAAGGAAGGAGCGGGGAGAAGGAGAAAAACGAAGAAAGAGAAGGCGAGGTACTTACTGGGGGCGAGAAGGAGAGGCCAGCTGGGCGAGGCGGCAGGTGCATCTTCCTTCCTTCCTTCCTTCCTTCCTTCCTTCCTTCCTTCCTTCCTTCTTCTCTTGGGGGAAGGTACCGAGGACGGAGAGGCGGACCCAGGGGTCTCTTGCCCGGCCTCCCGTCGGGGTCTGTCTTCCTTCCTTCCTTCCTTCCTTCCTTCCTTCCTTCCTTCCTTCCTGGGACCCCCCTCTCCTCTCCTCTCCTCTCCTCTCCGCCTTCTGCTCCCGAAGCGCCTCAAGGGCTGCTGCTGCTGCTGCTGCTTCTCCGGAGTCTCCGCGCAACACCTGAGGAACAGCTGGAGGAGGAGGAGGAGGAGGAGGACCAGCTCCTGCCGTCCCCTTGTGAGGGGAACCCCATGCCGGCAGAAAGAAGGAAGGAAGAAAGAGATGAGAGAGAGAGAGAGAGGCTCTGCCTTCCCTCGCAAGCAAAGCAAGGGCCGGCCAGGAGGACTCTGGAGGGGATGGGATGGGCTCCGGGCGCCCCCTACTGGCAGGGGCATCACTAGGTTTGGCGCCACCCGGTGCATGGTGTCACCCCCACCACCACCCCCTTCATTGACTTCCTCCTCCTCCTCCTCCCATTACTCATCTCAGGGGAGACTTAGGGAGCTGGGGATGTTTAGCCTGGAGAAGAGAAGGTTAAGAGGAGAGATGATTGCCCTGTTTAAGTATTTGAAAAGATGTCATGTTGAGGATGGAGCAAGTTTGTTTTCTGCTGCTCCAAAGAATAAAATCCAGAGTAATGGATGCAAGTGACAGGAAAAAAGAATCCACCTCAACATTAGGAGGAACTTCCTGATGATAAAAGTTGTTGAACAGAGGAAGATGCTCCCGCTAAGAGTGGTGGAGCCACCTTCTTTGGAGGTTTTTAAACAGAGGCTGGATGGACATCTGTCACAGAGATTGCTTTGGTTGTGTCTTCCTGCATGGCAAAATGGGGTTGGACTGGATGGCCCTTTTTCCAACTCTAAGATTCTATGTTTCTATTTATTTATTTATTTATTTGGATTCATGTTACTCATCAATCATAATTCTCATATATACCACTGAATGTCATGGCAATAGTTGTGACGTAAAACAACTAGCACAATTAAAATTAGAGCTTTAAATTACAATATCATACGCACAGCCTCAGCCCATTTACATGTACAGTTCTGGACACAGAGACCACAAATCAGAAAAATTGCAAATATTCAAAGCCCATTGCTCTTGTGTGCAGTGCTGCATATGCACTTCTAACACAGATGCCATTTTGCCTCTCACCAATTTCTGTCCACAAAGGAGCAAGACAGCAAACATCAAGTCCACAAACAGAGAAGGACAAGTGTACCTTGTTTCATAGAATCATAGAATCATAGAGTTGGAAGAGACTACAAGGGCCATCCAGTTCAACCCCTTTCTACCATGCAGGAACTCAAAATGAAAGCATTACTGACAGATGGCCATCCAGCCTCTGTTTAAAGACATCCAAAGAAGAAGACTCTACCACAATCCAACGGAGTGTGTTCCACTGTCGAACAGCTCTCACTGTCAGGAAGTGCCTCCTAATGTTGAGGTGGAATCTCTTTTCCTCTAGTTTGAAACTATTGCTCTGGGTCCTATTCTCTGGAACAGCAGAAAACAAGCTTGCTCCATCCTCAATGTGACACCTCTCCAAATACTTAAACAGGGTTATCATATCACCTCTTAACCATCTCTTCTCCAGGCTAAACATACCCAGCTGCCTAAGTTGTTCCTCACAGGGCATGGTTTCCAGACCATTCACTATTTTACTCTCCCTCCTCTGGACACGCTACAGTTTTTCAACATCCTTTTTGAATTGTGGTGCCCAGAACTGGGCACAGTATTCCAGATGGGGCCTGACCAAAGCAGAATACAGTGGCACTATTACTTCCCTTGATCTAGATACTATACTTCTACTAATGCAGCCTAAAATTGCATTGGCCTTTTTAGCTGCGGCATCACACTGTTGACTCATGTTCAACTTGTGGTCTGCTAGGTCTCCTTGATCTCTTTCACATGTAGACTCCTTAAGCCAGGTGTCCCCCATCTTATATCTATGCATTTCATTTTTTTGCCCTAAGTGCAGTACCTTACATTTCTCTTTGTTGAAATTCATTTTGTTAGCTTTGGCCCAGCTTTCTAATCTATTAAGTTCATTTTGAATTTTCTCGGGTATTAGCCATTCCTCCTAATTTGGTGTTATCTGCAAATTTGAGAAGCATGCCCCCTATTCTTTCATCCAAGTAATTGATAAAGATGTTGAATAACACTGGGCCCAGGACAGAACCCTGTGGCACCCCAATGGTCACTTCTCTCCAGGATGAAGAGGAGCCATTGCTGAACACCCTTTGGGTTTGGTCAGTCAACCAGTTACTAATCCACCTAACAGTTGTATTGTCTAGCCCACATTTTACTATCTTGTTTGCAAGAATATCGTGGGGGACCCTGTCAAAAGCCTTACTGAAATCAAGATATGCTATGTCTACCGCATTCCCTTCATCTACCAAGATGGTAATTTTATTAAAAAAAGAGAGAGATCAGATTAGTCTGGCATGACTTGTTTTTGAGAAACCCATGTTGACTTTTAGTGATTATGGCATTCCCTTCTAAATGTTCATAGACTCTCTGTTTAATGAATTGTTCTAGAATCTTTCCCGGTATTGATGTCAGACTAATTGGGTGATAGTTGTTGGGATCCTCTTTTTTCCCCTTTTTGAAGATGGGGACAATGTTTGCACTCCTCCAGTCTGCTGGGACTTCTCCTGTTCTCCAGGAGTTCTCAAACATTATTGCCAGCGGCTCCGAGATTACATTTGCCAGTTCTTTTAATATCCTTGGATGTAGTTCATCTGCTCCTGGAGACTTAAATTCATTTGTGTTAACCAGGTATTCCTTTACTACCTCTTTACTTATTTTGTGCTACATTTCCCCTATTGTGTCCTCTGCTCTATTTTCCTCAGGTGGAGCACCCTTTTCCTTTTGTGAGAAGACTGAGGCAAAGAAGGTGTTGAGTAGTTCTGCCTTTTCTCTGTCCCCTGTTAGAATTTCTCCATCTTCTCTGCACAGTGGCCTACCATTTCCTTCTTCTTTCTTTTGCTACGGACATACCAAAACAACAACACCTTTTTATTGTTCTTAACCCCTCTAGCAAGCCTGAGCTCATTCTGCACTTTGGTTTTCCTGACTTTACCTCTACATGTGCTAGCTATTTGTTTGAATTCCTCTTTAGTGATTTTGCCCTTTTTCCATTTATTATGCATCTCCTGTTTAAAACTTAATTCAGTTGAAAGTTCTTTTGTCATCCAACCTGGTTTCTTAAGACATCTCCCATTTTTCCTTCTCATTGGAACAGTTTTAGATTGTGCCTTCAGTATCTCCCTTTTGAGAAATTCCCATCCAACTTGAATTCCCTTCTCCTTTAGTATTCCTGACCACAGGATCGCTCCCATTGTTTCCCTAAGTTTATTGAAACCAGCTCTCCTAAAGTCTAGAATGAGTGTTTGACTATGCCTAGCTTCTCCTTTCCACTGTATAAGAAACTTACATTCTGTTCTAGAAAGGCATCATCCAATTCCTCAGTCTGACTTGGTGGTCTGTAGTAGACTCCCACTATAGCACATACAGGAAAAGAGATTCCACCTCAACATTAGAAAACAATATGGAAAACAAAACAATGACCAACAGATTGAAAATATTCAATATACATCTCCATGTATACAAGAGACTGCAGCAACTATAGGACCATAGCACTGAACTCCCACGCAAGCAAAATCATGCTCAAAATTCTTAACATAGAGTCCAACCATACATGGAAAGAGTGATCCCAGAGGTTCAAGTGGGGTTCAGGAAAGGAAAAGGCACAAGGGATCACATTGCAAACATACGATGGCTAATGGAATGCACCAGGAGATTCCAAAAGAAAATCAGCATGTGCTTTATAGACTATAGCAAAGCCTTTGACTACATAGATCATGAAAGGCTATGGAATGCCCTTAAAGACATGGGAGTGCCAGTACATCTGATACGACGTTATCACACGTGGGCTAGTTTCGTTGTTAAAGAGATAATAAAGTGGAAATGAAGCATCCCAAAAAGAAAGCGAAAAAAGAGCTTAATTATGGAAAAGCTTTTCACACGTAATTACAGTAATAACAGAATTAAGTTAAAAGCGAAAAAAGACGTTTTTAACTTTCATACACAAGTGAAAAGAACCTGTACATGTACTGGAAATGGCTGTGTTTCGTGACAAGACTCCTCCTTTTCCAGGGAGAGTCCTGCATTTCCCAGGAGGAAATGTCAGACTGTCCTACATTTGGGGTCATGTCCTCCTGCACAGGTCCTAACCCCCTTCCGTTGGGGTTAGGACTTCTCAAGAGAGCAGAGGAGGAGGAGGAGCCTGGAAAGGCAAGGCAAGGCAAGGCAAGGGAGGGATTGAGAGGGGAAAACTGGAGGTAGCTCCCATGCCCCCCCCCCCCATAAACCTTTCCCCTTTGTAGGACCTGCAGGGCAGAACTTCATGGTGAGATGGATTTCCCTCTATCCCAAATGCCACACTTCTCCTCTGTCCCAAACTTGCCTCGCCTCGCCTCGCCTCCCCTTCTCTTCCCTTCCCTTCCCTTCCCTTCCTGGGAAGGGAAGAGAGCCCAGAACTCTCCCTCCCTGGAGGCCCCTCCTCCTCCTCCTCCTCCTCTTGGCCCTCTTCCAGGTTTTAAAAGAGAATTGTCAGTGCGTATTTGCTTTTTACATTACAGTAAATGCGAAATTACTGTAATTTCACAAATGCATTTCATCTAAACTCCCAAAATTAAAAAGATCTCGGATAATACCAGTTTCTGTCCAGTTTCTGTGCGACGTCGTGTGAAATCGTGAGGCACAAATTCAGTTTTTGTTTGGGATTTGTGTGGATTAACCAACAGATTTCCCCGGTGTGATAACATCCATAGTTAGGAAATCAGAAGAAGACTAAGAATGGGGAGGGTGAAAGAACTAGAACTAGATTCTAAAATGCAAAGATATACAACTCAGCACAAAAGTTAGAATCATACAAGCCATCATATTCCCTATTACCATGTATGGATGTAAGACATGAGATAGCCATGTTAGTCTAGGAAATCAGTATGGAAAGATCTTGTAGCACCTTTGAGACTAGGGCCTTTACAGACTACCAGAAATAATGCAGCTTGAGTCCACTTTGACTGCCCTGGTTCAGTGCTAGAGAATCATGGGAACTGCAGTTTTTTCTGAGTCATTGAGCCTTCTCTGTCAGAGAGCTCTGGTGCCACAATAAACTACAGTTCCCATGATTTCTAGCACTGAGCCAGGACAGTTAAAGTGGACTCAAGCTGCACTATTTTTGGCAGTCTGTAAAGGCCCTGGAAGAAAGAAGTTGGCAACATGAGCTTTGGTAGACTTAATTCTGTTTGTCAGGTGCATTTGGTGGAGTGGAAAGCCCAGGGACATGGTCAAGACATCCATCAACCTCCTCAAGAAACTTGCCTAGGTAGCTGTCCCTGGCCTTTCCACTCCACCAAATCCATCTGAAGAAATAGCCTGAAGTCTAGGAAAGCTCCTGCTGCCAACTTCTTTTTTCTGTTAGGGCTTTTGCAGACTGTCAGAAATAGTGCAAATTAAGTCCACTTTAACTGCCCTGACTCAGTGCTAGGGAATCATGGGAACTGTAGTTTATTGTGGCACCAGAGCTCTCTGACAGAGAAGGCTCAATGTCTCAGAAAAAAAATACAATTCCCATGATTCCCTAGCACTGAGCCAGGACAGTTAAAGTGGACTCAATTTGCACTATTTCTGGCAGTCTGCAGAGGCCCTTAGTCGCAAAGGGGCTACAAGATCTCTTTCCATACTGGTTCAACTATGTGTTGCTTGCCACATTTCTTCTTTTGGAGATGTCTTAATAATATTTAATTATTATTATTATTATTATTATTATTATTATTAATATCCCACCCCTCTGCAGAGCAGAGTCTTGTCATCGTTGTTGTTGTTCCCAACTTCTAGCAACCCTTAAGCCAACCTGTCATTGGGTTTTTCTGGCAAGGTTTGTTCAGAGGAGGTTTGCCATTGCCTGAGGCTGAAAGAGCATGGCTTGCCCACTCAGTGCTTTTCCATCATCGAGCAGGGATTTGAAACCTAGTCTCCAGAGTCACAGTACAACACTCAAGCCACTACGCCACGCTGACTCTTTGGGATGCCTTCATCTTTATGTTTCTTCTCCTTTTTATTTTCTTTGTCCATGTGTGTGTGAGACGGAGGACGTTATCACACGGGGTCTAAAGCAGCCCCATCCCTTCGCCATCGCTGCATCATTCCGGTTCCTTTGCCTCCGTGATCAGACGACGTCGCGGCAAACCCCGCCCATCCCTGCATCATCCCTGCGCCATCGCTGCATCATTCTGGATCCTTTGCCCTGTGATCAGACGACGTCGCGGCAAACCCCGCCCATCCCTGCATCATCTTTGCACCATCGCTGCATCATTCCAGCTCTTTTGAATTCCTCTTTCAAAGAGGAATTACGGCCTGCACGACCAGAATCATTCCGGTATGGCTCTGGATTGATTCCTTGCCGCTTTTCTTGCCGCTGGTGTGATAACGTCTGGAGAGGCAAAATGCTTTGTGACTTGAACCACAACTGCCTTGGGGCTTTTGTTGTGACAAAATGTTGATTTATTGATTTCCACCCCACCTACCCCAGGCAATCCTGTCCTGTGTAGGTTTACTTGAAAACCAGTTCCCAATGAGAGACAGCAAAAAGAGTGTCTTTAAACTCTGGTACCTTCTCTCTGCTCATCATTTGCAATTTGGAGGGGGAGTTTTTTGAAGCAATATTCAAAGTTGCCAACTCAGAAACTTTGATCTGGCATGTCTTATATGTTAATGCATAGCTGCCACTTTGAAATATATTGTGACAGGCATATGTTCTGCAATCCCTCTTCCTGGGAACCCAGTCCATGAAAGGAATCACTGAAGAACTATTGCTGAATTTTCTCTGCTGCAATGCTTGACCATGAAAACTTGGCTTAGGAGCACACTTTCACTTCACAGTGGGGATAAAAAACTTCATCTGCACAGATTTGTGAGGGTGCTGCCAAATCCTCCCAAGTTTCCTTGGTAGATATTGCTTTGCAAATTCCCAAGCACTCAAAACCTTTCCTTGTATGCTAACATTGAAATACTGCAAAATATCAACTGCCTGGTCATTGTTGAAATCAAATTAACACTGGGTGTCAAAGGTAATATTAGATACTTAGGGTTGCATCCACACTACAGAAATAATCCAGTTTGACACCACTTTAACTGCCATGGCTCAATGCTATGGAATTTTGGGAACTGTAGTTTTGTGAAATATTTAGCCTTCTCTGTCAGAGAGACCTCTGGTGCCACAACAAATTACAACCCCCAGCATTCCATAGCATTGAGCCACGGCAGTTAAAGTGGTGTCGAACTGGATTGTTTCTGCACTGTCGAGTCAGCCTGGGAGAAGAATATTCACACAGCCAGTTCTCAGAGGACAACCACTGAGATGAAACTGCTATCAGCTCTGCAATAAAAACTCAGTTGGATTTCCTTCAGAGTTTCAAGAAAGTATGCATTAAACTGCAAACTGAAAATGCTCTAGTTATACACACACACATTCTTACACAATTTTCTCTTACACCCATTTGTAAACATACATGCATCCTATAACAATACTGCTTTGCACAAATGAAAAATTTGTGTTGTTCAGAACTCCCCCTTCTCTGATAGCAAACTCTCAGCTATTCCAGGCTCTCCTTAAGAGGTCTTGAAAATGATGGGTGAACATCTTCTGTCTTCCATATCTTTTCAGTACTATTCATTTTTGATATAACAGCTTAATTTTTAAACAGATTTTCTATGTAAAATCTCTGCAAAACTTTTTTTAAAAATCCATCCACACCCATTCCAGAATTTAGACTGACTACTCAGGTACCATTACTTCCAAATGAACTGTACTTTCATTGTGTAATTTTTGCTTTCTTGCAACACTTATCCCTTTCTTCCCAAATTACCTACAATAAAAAAAACCCACTTGCATGCATGAAACATGCAATCCTTTTATACTAAAGAAAAGACTGGAAAGAATATAAATAAATTAACATGCAAGTGGATTCACCTGTAATTTATAAGTGCAATTGTATTTGTGTTTGAGAGAGTGAATCCATTCTTCAGGCTTGGGAAACTGAACTTCAAAAGGCTGAGTTAGGGTGAAGCAGGCTGCCCCGAAAGAATGGCTTCGTGGTACCCTGGGAGCACCAGACTGGGACCACAGCAACCTCATGCTGCAGTCCTGATCCAGTGCTTTGCCAGCCCAAAAAGGGCCAGTAAAACGCTGCTCTATTTTAAAGCGGTGAAAAGCTGCCCTTGTCATGGTAGTAGTGGGGGCTTTTTGGAGTTTCTTTGGTGCAGCATGTCTAAATGCTATACCAAAGAAATGGCATGATGCCACCCACCATCTGGTTGGGTGGGTGCCATGATGCCAGTGTTGGGGCGGTGTTTGGGCATACAGCATGTGGTTGCCATGCCCCCACTCTGCCCCAAAGCTGGAATTTAACGCCTTCTGTTTCTCAGGTGGTATGTTAAGCCCCACAGTGTCTTGGGAGAAGCAAAGTGCTCTCCTTCCTGGGTGCTGCAAGCTGAGCCTACTTTATCTGTAATGCTTGAGATCGGAAGCATTTTCAATTTCAGAGTTTTTTCAGAGTTTTGAATATTTGCATATACATAATGAGATATCTTGGAGATGAGACCCAAGTCTAAACATGAAATTCATTTATGTTTCATATACACCTCATACATATAATCTGAAGGTAATTTTATATACAATGTTTTTAATAATTTTTTGCATGAAGCAAAGTTTTTGTACATTGAACCATCAGAAAGCAAAGGTATTGCTATCTCAGTCAGCCATGTGGACAATTTTGGAATATTTGAGATTTTGGAATTCCAGATAAGGGAGACTCAACCATACTAGGACATTATGTTACTGTCACCTCACAGCAATGACTTTTCTTCTAAATTAAAAAGTTGTATTTTTCCCTCTTCCAAGTGAAGAATTTGAAGGGGTTACAATAACTGAAACAGAAAACTGCAAAGCTCATCCTGGTATCAGCTTTTTGCCTATTCTCTTCTTCACTCACCCCCATCATCTTTTATACCATCAGTATAACAGTTGATCGTGCTTTGTGCCATCAATGTCATGCAGGAGACCAATGGAACAACTTTTGCAAGATTATGGTGCTTCTAAGAAGACCTCAAATCCCTCTGTTTTGCACCTTTTCTACTATACTGAGTATTAGCTTTTTCATTCTGTCTCTCATGAGACCACCTTATGTCCTCAGCATATAGTCTTATCACAACCTCATTTTTCACCATTGCTCCAGCACAGATCATTTTGCATCACTACTTTTGATGTGATGTGTCTCTTTGCTACCATGAAAAAGTGGATTTTGATCTGAGGAAAACCAATTGTTTGCCTCTGCTAAGCAAACCCATCAAAGTAAAGCCCAAAACATGGATGGATAGCAGAACTGAGCATTTGTAGAATATTTAGAAGGAATATTGTCTTACTAACATTGCTTTATTGGTTTATTAGAATGAAGCCCCACCATTCAGAATTCTGAATTCCAGACATTTTGGTCAAAATCTAGTTGTTAGACCCAGTTTGCCCAATGGGAACTTGCTTGGTCAACATTTACAAAATTCTCATTACCTGAATGAGTCCATTGTGGCTGGAACTAACAATTTCATGTAATCCCATGACAACCCAGACACTGTTTTCCTGCCTGTGGGGCCTTTCAAAAGCAGTGTACAATTACATAGGATCTCTACCTCAGAAACATGCCTAAAAGCCTATTTACCTTTATAGGCTACCTTGAAGAACAGATTATAAATCCTACAAACAAGCAAACAAATATTTGGAGCTCCAGTTCTTCAAATGATAATGCCAATTGCACTCTTTAAAACAGATCATTTTGGAGGCATCCTAAGAGACTGTGGCTTGTGTGTGTGTGTGAATTCTCTGCCCTCAGGCCTACAATAAAAAAACAACACACAGAACAAATTAGGAAAAAAGACAGGGAGGATGTGAACTCTCTGGGGGTTGCACTTTATTAAAGCCAAGTTTTAATATGTTCCCCATAGGGCATGGCTATTTGGAGGGAAAGACAAGCAGTGGCTTCAAAGCACTAATTTCTAAATGCAGAGAAGATAAGCAAAGCATAATTGTGAAATCTTTTTTTAAAAAAAAATTCAATATAGAAACAAAGGGGGAAAGTTTAAATTTCCTTTCTCATGTTCTTAATGGGAAATATTTGCTAAAAGTTGCAAAAAGTGTTTTTCTTTCCTTCTCTAACACCTGATCTCAGTAACACTGTGTCCATTTTGAAGACCTTAAGAATTCTACTTGAGTCACTGCAGAATAGCATCCAATTGTCCCAATTTGGCAAGGACAGTCTTGATTAATCTCTGCCATCCCACTTTTCAAATGTCAGCTGCTTTTAAAAGGTTCCCAGTTTGTCTGTTCCTACCACTTTCCCCATTCCTCATCATGCAGACATACACTGCTGATAATAGTGATACAACACTGGCTGTTGCTGGTGGTTATAGCAAAACAGTTTGTTTGCTTCATGCAAAAAGTGGACATCTGCAATTGTTGTGGGCAGAAGAGATTAAAATGGAAATGGAGGATCTCTAGAGCTGATGTGACCTACTTTTCAGCTATTGCAGAATTAACAACACAGCTCTCCAAGATTCTAGTCCCATGCTAAGTCTCAAATCACAATGTATTTTACCTTGTATTATTCCTTAATTTAATTCTCTACTGTGGGGTTGGGGAAGCTCCAGTAGCCAAATGTTGGCCTCAGATTGCTGAAAACATTCAAAAGATGTTTGGATGGGAAAGTGGGAGAGATGCCCTCACCACTGCTCTGCTGGTTGCAGCATTGGTTCTTCCACAATATTATCTGCAAGACTCCTTATCAGTTTCAAGATTTAAAGTTCTTTAGGGTGCCTTTCCAGCACTTATTATTGCTGGCAATAACTGTCCCTATTTCTGTCTGTCTTCTCTAGTAAAGCTCACATGTCCTTAATAAAACTGAGTGCATGGGGATGTGTTCAGAACAGAAGATGAAGGGGTACTTTTAAATGTCCCAGGGGTACTTAAAGGAGGACTGGGCAATGTGGTTCGCAGAGCCTCTGTGACAAAATTTCCTGACACAGTAGAAAAAAAGAGATATCTGCAATTGGTATGAGAAAAAGGCTTTGGGATGCCCATACACCTTATGTCCGAGTCAATTAGTCCTGGAAGCCTTGAAAGCAGGATGTGCACGTGTGCCTTGTTTTCAAAAACTTATGGGAGTGCTGATTAACTCAAAAACAAGAAATGAACCTCTTGTGCATCTTGGTTCAAATACAAATCGAGGTTCCCCATCCCATGGTGTGGCAGTGGGAGATGCAGTCCTCAGTGGGAGCAGTTTGGCAATGCTCCCACACATGTAAAAACTACACCTGCCCCAACTTAAAGGGTTGAGGTATTTGATAGCCAATCCCTGTGAAAAGAAATACTATGTAGAATTTCTGTAGCCTGTTTCAAAGCATTTTACTTTCCTTATCAAAGCAATCCTTAAAACATCCCTGTAAGGTTTACACACTATTATTTTACCACATATTGCAGATCTGGTAGTGTAGAAGCTGAGAGAAAGTGGTATTCTGGTGGCACATGTGGTGAATTCATGGCACAACTGTAAATTATGTACTGAGAACTTTCCAGCTCAAGTATTTAGCTACTAAGGCATATCAGTTGTCATTCAGGACTCAAGAGTAGTTATAGTGTAAGCTGTTAGCTTGTCATGGATCTGGAGTCAAAGTTGTCCACCAGCAAAGAATCTTCACAGACCTGATGTAGAATGAATCTTGCCATCATGATCACACATGATCACCCATCTCAAACCTTTGCAACATTTGATCTTGAATGCCAACTGAGAAGGCATGACTTCAACATTGGTGCCACGGATCTCTATCCTCATATAAATGCAGGCTTTGTAGTAGGCCTCTACAATTTCATGGGAACAGACTTTGTTTCCCCCAATTCCACAGCAATGGGGTCCTTGTGGACTTGGAAGCCTATTTTTGGGCCAGCTGCATGGGTGCCAGTCAACACCAAGCAAAGTGTGCTCCAGTTCCATTCCAAACTAAGGGCAGTTATCTTTGACCATTTCTTCTGCAAAACCAGAACCATGAACCATGAACCATGAACCGAACAGCCTTGAAGATCTCCCTGAATGGAACTTCAAATGATACAGAACTAGCCAAGCTCCAGCCATGATATGTTCTTGATATCGGTTAGGATATTCAAAAACCCTTTCTGTCTGGAGTCCAACAAGTTTGTGTTGTGCAAGAGTCTGAAATACATCTTTAAGTCTGTTTGGTTCATGGTCCAAGGTTCTGGTTTTTCAGGAAAGGATTTCCAAGTTCTATTTATGCAAATATACTTGGCTAGGACTTTTTCCCCTTGAGGCAACTTCATATATTGGTCTCTAACTTCCTTGTTTAGCAGATACAGATATGATGGAAGGGTGTCCTTTTGCAGGGTGTCCAGCACACTGATGGTCCTGCATAGATATTCTTCGTTCCAAAGTTACTCAACTAGGGTTCATTTGTCTTGCTGGGTCAAGATAAAACCCAGCTACCTCACCCTTTTGAGATACCCACTGAATCTCCTTGAGATCCTTGGGAATGTAAATAAAGAGGAAGGTCCTTACTATCAGATTGAAGAAGCTCAGATTCTTGGTTGGCTATCAAAATGTTGTCCATATACAGTACCAAGGTAGATCCTCAGGTGGAATGGAACCCTTGGAGGTCAGCCTTAAGGCATGGGGGGGGGGGATAATCAGTAAGCCTTGGAAGCCTTGCTGAAAACATTGCCATAATAACCCTGTCCTAATTACTTGACTCTAAATCTGACCAGAAAAGGAAGAAACAGAACGTTTGGTCAAAAGAGTTACTATGCAGCTAGAGAGCAGGTAGGACATGTTTATTGAGTACCTACAAGCATTTTATATATTTTAAAAAGAAAAAGAAGGGGAAGTTCTTCAAACACAGTACATACCTATCTTTATTACAATGTGAAAACCATGCCCTATGAGGAGAGTCTTAAGGAGCTGGGTATGTTTAGGTTGGGAGCCCAGGTACATCAAAGCTTCCCCTCCCCTGTGAGACCAGAAGGGTGCTGTTATCCAGAGGGACAAAGAAGCAGGCTTGGGAGCCAAGGTACATCAAAGCCTCGACTTCCCCCTAGAACAGAAGTGCGATGGACATCAGGGCCCTCCCTGACAAGAAGACCAGAAGACCACTGATGCCACCTATGGAAATAAGATCTAGATCAAGAGAAGTAATAGTGCCACTCTATTCTGCTTTGGTCAAGCCTCACCTGGAATACTGTGTCCAGTTCTGGGCACCATAATTCAAAAAAGATGTGGAGAAACTGGAATGTGTCCAAAGGAGGGCAACTAAAATGGTGAAGGGTCTGGAAACCAAGCCCTATGAGGAACGACTTAGGGAGCTGGCAATATTTAGCCTGGAGAAGAGAAGGTTAAGAGGTGATATGATAGCTTTGTTTAAATATTTAAAGGGATGTCATATTGAGGAGGGAACAAGCTTGTTTCCTGGTGCCCCAGAGGCTAGGGCCTGGAACAATGGATGCAAGCTCCAGGAAAAGAGATTCCACCTCAACATTAGGAGGAACTTCCTGAAAATAAGGGCTGTTCAACAGTGGAAGACACTCCCTCGGAGTGTGGTGGAGTCTCCTTCCTTGGAGGTCTTTAAGCAGAGGCTGGATGGCCATCTGTCAGGGATGCTTTAATCAGGAATTCCTGCATGGCAGGGGGTTGGACTGGATGGCCCTTTTGGTCTCTTCCATATCTATAATTCTATGATTGTATGATTCTATGATAACAAAGTGGGAGGTGGGGAGGAGGAGGGGAAGGTGGGAAAAACATCTAGGAGTATAAAAAAGAAAGGGAAAAAAGAATTGAGGAAGGTAAAACATCTAGGAGTGTAAAAAGGAAAGGGAAGAAGGGAATTGAGGGAGGGAAGAAGGGAGTAACAGGCTTAAAATATAGGAACAGCTACTGTGCTGCAGCAGTAATGGTGGGTGACAATAAAGTCAACTCTCACAGAGAGAACAGTTGTGTCACCATAGCTGACACTTGTCAGCACTGTGCGAAAGGAGGCAAAAGGTGTCCCTCCTTGCGAGACCATTTCACCAAGAAAACCCTTTAGGTGAGACAGCTCAAAAACCAACAGCTAGAAAGGGAGAGGCCAGACAGAAAACATGTCCAATAAAACAAGCATAGTCAGAAGCAACACTACACATGTAATTGGAACATGGAACATGAGGAGCATGAGCCAGGGAAAACTAGACATAATAAAGAAGGAAATGAAATGCATGAATATAGCAATACTAGGAGTAAGTGAGTTACAATGGACAGGAATGGGTCGCTTTGACTCAGACAACTATACAGTAATCTATTCAGGAAATAAAAAAACAAGAAGAAAAGGAGTAGTTTTCATACTAAAGAAAGATATAGCTAGAGAACTCAAAGGATACAACTCAATGGACGTTATCACACGGGATCTAAAGCAGACAGAACTCCATCGCATCCCCGTCCCATTGCGGTTCCTTTGCCCCTGTGTTCACATGACGTTGCACAGAACCCCGCCCATCCCCGTCGCATCCCCATCCCATTGCGGATCCTTTGCCCCTGTGTTCACACGACGTCACAGAGAACCCCCTCCCATCCCCCTCCCATTGCGGCATCATCCCCGTTCTTTTGCATGCCGGTTTCATTGGGAATTACATTTGCGCGACCAGAAGCATACCGGAATGATGCTGCTTTCGTTCATTCCAGAATGATGCTAGTTGCTTTAGACCCCGTGTGATAACGTCCAAAGTCAGATTGTATATTATCAATAAGGCTTCAGGGCAAACCTATAAACATTACAATAATCCAGGTATATGCACCAACCACAGATGCAGATGAAGAGGAAATTGAGATATTCTATGATGCAGTCCAGGAAGAAATTGACAACATACCATCACAAGATTTCAAACTAATCATTGGAGGCTTGAATGCTAAAGTTGACAACAAAGTAGAATCAAAAACAGTAGGAAGATTTGGATTAGGAATAAGAATTTTTCATAGGGACTTTGATAAAATCTTGAGCTGTGTTCAGTTTGGCTGTGCTCCACCACATGCATGTTCCATCGCTCACTCACTCACTTGGGCAAGAGAGGGAGAAGACTATGCATATGCTTTCTCTCCCTCTCCTCCCCCCCCCTCTCTCTCTCACACACACATAAACACACCATGAGCTACAAGAATGTGTGTGTGCATGTGTTGATGGTCTTAGCAGGTCTAGCATCAATAGGGTCTGTGGGTCTTTTCCTTCTTATCTCTATTTCCATGGCCTCATTCCCACTATAATTTAAAGCGAACTGCTGATTGGGTTATATGACCATTGTTCTCACTTGAAACTGGTTCTGATCCTATTGAGCTCCATTTCAATCACGATGAAGTGAGGCAAACACACAAAAAAAAACCCCTGCTGTTTCCTGACACTAGTTTTTTGGTGGTTGTTGTGAAAAGAATAAATTCCGAAGCATATTTACAAGTGGGAACCATGGATCTGAATCGTATCATTCTGGAGGGGACGGACTAATGGCAGAAGGGTGTTTACCGTCCCTCTGCAGTTTTGGGGAAATCAACCATTTCCCCCCCCCCACACACGCACACCTCAGCGCTGCCTTTGTGCTTGTGGTGACAGAATATGTGATCCATTGTATTTGCAAGTACTTGCAATTATGGGCTGACTGCAGCTCAGTGAGGCAAGTAGTTGCAAAACCAATGGATCACATATCCTGTCAATTTTTTTAAAAAATATCATTCCCAAGCCAAGCTGCTCAAAGGGGAAATGGTATGCTTGAGCAGCCTGGGTTGCTGAGGGACAGAGGGAGGCAGTTTAAAGTCATTGTGCCTGGAACGGCTCCATCCTCTCAGTGCCTGGAACGGCTCCATCCTCACCGTGTTGTTGCTTGAATCACCAATGACATGTAGATGATTGACATGCATTTTGAAATGGCACAAACTAGTGGGAATGACAATCATACCAAAAAAGAAGTGATTACAAGGGAATAATGAAAAGATCCGCTTTCATAGTGGGAACTATGGACCTTTTGGAATTGATTTACCAACACAAAATGAAAGTGAATCGCAAACCGGTTTAAATGTCAGTGGGAAAGAGCCCCGTGTGTGTTTGTGCATCCACAGGGTGAAGGGCTTTTTTGTGGTCTCCTCTCAATTAATTTCTTCCTTGACCCTGAGTTTTAGCATTAAGAATGTGTAGGTTGAGGGAAAGAAAATAAGGAAAAAACCTTCTCACTTTCTTCACACAATGTTTTCATTTGATAAACCATCGCAAATGCTCACTTTCCACTTGCTAATCCATCCCCAATTCAAAATCCTGCCAAACCCATCAGCCTTTCTTATTGGGGGTGTTGATCCTGCCTCTTTTTCACAGTTCTAGACTATCTCCCCTAGATCAGTTCTCTTTTTTCATGAGATGAAGAGGCAATTGCTGAAAAGATCCCCACAGGGTTCCCAAAGGGAGCTGTGCAGCCCCATCACCCCCACTACCTATCAGGACAGTTCCTCATACCTGAAACCTCTCTGTGTTTCTTGTCGGTTATCTCCCATATCCCACCACTCATGAATGAGTGTGTGTCATGAAATAGACAGCAGCACCTTTAGACATCCAACCAGTCAGTTTAATTAAAGAATTAACAGAACTTTATTGGAAGATCCATAGGTCAGTCATGCCTATCAGACGTTTTAGCTGAGACTGAAAAAATCCCCCTCTACAACTATGAAAAGAATGTGCAAAAGCCCGCGCTCTCAACCCCTCCTTCCTTTTCCCAAACATCTTTCGTTCCCAGCTAGCGGAGCCAGCCACCCAAGGTCACTTGATAAAGCACCTGCACTCTAACATTACTAACCCATCTTCCCATCATCCCCACACTATACTACATATCTGATAGAATACTAACAGGATTCTAACAGGCTGCCCCCCTGAAAACAGAAACCCCCCTAAAACAAAATACAGAGAAAGAAAAAGAACATCAAACAACTGAAGACAAGGAAGGCTTGTCTGGATAGCGTTCGTGAAAACGAGCAATTAGATCAGGAGCATTGACATGAACAGCAGACACCCATTCAGAATGGTCAACAGGAAAGTGTTTCCAACGTATTAAATATTGTAGTCTGCCTCTATGAACCCGGGAGTCCAGAATCTTCGAAACTTCAAAGTGTTGATGTCCATCAACCATCAAAGGAAGGGGTGGTGACTCAACTGGTTTCCAGGGGTCAACAGCACTATCAGGTTTCAACAAGCTGAAATGAAAAACTGGGTGAAGATGACGATAGGTTTTAGGAAGAATCAACTCAGCAGTAACATCATTAACAAGTCTCTTAACTGGAAAAGGACCCACAAACTTTGGGCCTAGCTTTTTGGAAGGGAACTTTGACCTCAAGTTCTTTGTGGAAAGGTAAACCATATCACCAGGCTTAATATCCCAACCTTTTGCCCGTTTTTTGTCGGCCTGATTTTTATATTGTTTTTTAGCTTCATGTAAAGCTTTGATAATGGTAGGCCAAGCCCCTCTGACTTTGTCAGCCCACTGGGTCACCTGGACCGGGTCAGTTTTATTCACAGGCAGGGCGGGGAGGAGCTTAGGTTCAAAACCATAGTTAATCGAAAAGGGAGAGCTCCCAGTGCTGCTGTGCACTGCGCT
The DNA here is from genome assembly GCA_026167975.1 of Phrynosoma blainvillii. Taxonomy (NCBI): domain Eukaryota; kingdom Metazoa; phylum Chordata; class Lepidosauria; order Squamata; family Phrynosomatidae; genus Phrynosoma; species Phrynosoma blainvillii. Next base: position 168,960,919 of record JANUYF010000002.1, on the reverse strand, counting down.
ATTGAAAGCAACCTCGGCATGTGGAAGTAGATCAAACCAATCATCTTGCAGGTAGTTAGTATAAGAACGCAGGTATCTCTGGAGACTTTGGTTAGTTTTCTCGATCTGGACATCAGTCTCCGGGTGAAAAGCTGTGCTAAGGGCCAATTGAACCCCCAATTTGTCTTGTAGCACCCTCCAAAATTTAGAAGTAAAAGAACTGCCTCTATCGGAGATTATTCGGTCTGGGAGGCCATGAAGTCTATATATGTGTGCTATGAACAGATCAGCTAATTTGGGGGCCGAAGGCATCCCCTTGCAGGCCACATAATGTACTTGTTTGGAGAACAAATCTACCACCACCCAAATAGTGTCTCGGCCCTTGCTAGGAGGCAGGTCTGTTATAAAATCCATAGCAATGTGTTTCCAAGGTCCTTCTGGTGTAGGCAAAGGTTGAAGTAGTCCTCTAGGTTTGCCCACTCTTGGTTTGGCTCTAGCGCAAACCGGGCAACTTTTGACATAAGCCTCTACATCTGCACGAATTCCATCCCACCAGTAGGTGCTGCGGATCTTGTGCCAAGTTTTTAAATATCCCCAATGCCCTGCTGCCTTAGAGTCATGGTATATCTGAAGGATGTCTTTTCTTAAGGAAGCAGGAACATAGATCTTTGAATTCCACACCCATAGGTCTTGTGCATTTTTAGACAGTTGATTTTTATGCTGCTGTAGCCACTCATCTGTTTCTGCCCCCTGCTGGATTTTTAGCAAAAGGTCATCTAATGGCGGTGGTGAGTCACCCGGTGAAAGGGGTTGGGCTAAAGCTTTGGCTCTACTGCGTGTAATTACCGCCAAACCTAACTGTTCCCGGGAAAAGATGGTCTCAAGAGGAACCGCCTCTTTTCCCCCATGCTGTGGCAATCTGGACAATGCATCTGCCAAAATGTTTTGGCAGCCCGGGAAAAACTGTAATTTGAAGTTATACTTGTAAAAGTCTTTCGCCCATCTCCTTTGTTTAGGGCTAAATTTGTGGGGGGTCTGTAACGCCTCTAAGTTTCTGTGATCAGTCCACACCTCAAAAGGGTGTGCAGCCCCCTCTAGGAATTGTCTCCAGCTTTCTAGGGCATGCTTGACTGCATAAGCTTCTCGTTCCCAGCAGGGCCAAGATAATTGGGGCCCCTGGAATTTCTTGGACAGGTAGGCACAAGGTCTAAGTTTGTCTTTATCATCTTTCTGCAGCAGAACAGCCCCCATAGCAAAATCACTGGCATCTACTTGCACCACAAAGGGTTTGTCTGAGTCTGGGTGAATTAAAATAGGTTCAGAGCTGAACAACAGCTTCAGTTGTTTAAAAGCTCTCTGGCACTTTTCGGACCATTGGATTAGGGAGGAGGGCTTGGGAGGCTTGGACGCACCCCCCTCCCCATTTTTGGGCATTTTTTTCATCTTGAGTAAGTCTGTAATGGGCAATGCGATCTTAGCAAAGTCAGGAATGAATTCTCGGTAGAAATTTGCAAAGCCCAGGAACTTTTGTACATCCTTCCTATTTTTTGGGGGTGCCCAGTCCAACACTGTTTGTACCTTAGCTGGATCCATTTCGATGCCCTGGTTAGACACTCGGTACCCCAAAAAATCTAGTCTCTCGGTGTGAAAGTGACATTTGGACAGTTTCACATACAGTTGGTTATCCCACAATCTTTTGAGTACCTCTTTCACCAGTTTGACATGACTGTCTAAGTCTTTTGAATAGATGAGCACGTCGTCTAAATATACCAAAACACCTTCAAAAAGCAAATCATGCAGTACTTCATTTATATGCCTCATAAAAATCCCGGGAGCCCCCGACAGTCCAAAAGGAAGAACCAGGTACTCAAATGCCCCCAAAGGGCAGTTGAAAGCAGTCTTAAATTCATCCCCCTCCTTAATCCTAACTCGATGATAAGCATCTCTTAAATCCAATCTTGTAAATATTTTGCCCGTGCCCAGTCTCCCCAACATGTCTTTCATTAGGTGCAAAGGGTACTTGTTGGTGTTGCAAATCCCATTTAGATTGCGATAGTCTACCACCAGCCGCAAAGAACCATCTTTCCCCCCCCTAAAAAATACTGGAGCAGCAAAAGTAGAAGTAGAGGGTCTAATGAACCCTCGAGCCAAGTTCTTTTCTATATAGTCTTTCAATGTGGCCAGCTCTTTTGGGGTCATTGAATACAGTTTGGGTTTAGGAAGGGGTGCCCCTGGCAATATTTCAATAGCACAGTCTGTTTCTCGGTGTGGAGGCAACACATCACACTCTTTCTCTTCAAAGACCCCTTTTAAATCTCGGTAAACCAGAGGGATGACTGGCGACCCCTCCCCACCTTGCCCAATGTCTCTGTCCTTGGGCAGCCCTTCCAAGTGAGCGGCTGCATCTTTTTCTCTTTGTCCGGGAAGCGCCACCGTGGGGAGGAGAGGGGGGAGCACCATCCCGTGGGTAAGGCGATGGTTTGCACAATCCGGATCATTGAAAATTAACTGTCTCTCCCTCCAGCGCAATTCAGGGTTGTGATGGTGTAGCCAGTCTATGCCCAACATTCGGTGGTAATTATAAGTATTTCCCACCACCAACTGGAGCTGTTCCCAATGGTCTGCTATCCCCAGCCACACAGGAGCGGTTTTTTCCTCTGCAGCACGGCCCCCCATCAAAGTTCCATCCATCTGGACAAAGGGAATGGGCTCTCTCAAAGGGTGAGTGGCTATGTTCAAACTATCTACTACCGCTGGGTTTATCAGGCACCTTGTGCACCCGCAGTCAATAGCTGCAATTAACTGCATAGCTTTTTGCTTGGGCCCCACCACCAAAGTTACAGATACTGACAACAGGGGAATGCCCCCACTCACCATCCTTTTGCGGCTTTCTGCTCCCACAGCCTGCCTCTCACCGCTTTCTAAGGCAGGCTCTGGAAGTTTAAAGGCTCCCCTCCTGAACCCGTGGAAGTCTCGGAGCTGTCTGAGTCCGACCAAACCCCTGGTTCTTGGGACTCCTCCACCTTCAGGCTACGTTCAGCGGAAGATTTCTTTTTCTGCTGGCTCTTTTCCTTTTTGGAACCTTTGCCGGGAGGGGCCTGAGAGGAACTGGGCTTTCCTTCCTGAGCCATGTCTGGGCAAGCAGCAATTAAGTGCCCCTTTTGGCCGCATTTTAAACACAGGCCTAACCGCCGCCGTCTCTCTCTCTCTCGGTCTCTGCAGAGCTGGCTGGAGGTTTCCCCTTGTGGGCTTGGCTTCGGCCCCCCTTCGCTTTTGTCTCTTGGGTTTGTCTCTGATCTAACATTCTGACCTCATGTAAAATGCCTTCTGCTTCTCCCGCCACTCTAATCCATTCCATGGCCGTGAGGGGTTTGCCCATCATCAACACCCATTTGGCTATCTCTGGCCGCAGTCCATCTTTGAAATATTGGATCTGTATCCCCTCTGGACAGTCAGGCACTTGGGCCACCAACCTTTGGAATTCTGCTGCATATGCTGCCACTGTCATGGAGCCTTGTTTTAAACCCTTTAACTCGGCCAAGGCAGTGGTGTCCTGAAAAGGGTCTTCAAATCTAGTCCTAAGGGCCCTCATGAATTCATCTAGGTTCCCCAGCTCCGGCGCTCGGCGATCATAGAGCTGCACCAACCAGCGGGCCGCCTCTCCTCGTAGATGCCTCGCCACGCACTTCACTTTGGCAACTTCTGAAGGGAAAACGGGCCCCCACTCTTCCATGTGATCCGCCACTTGCGATAGGAAGTAAGGCAGTGTTTGGGGATCCCCGTCGAACTTGACTCCCATCTTTTTAGCCTGCGCATCTGGGACCCTCGGCTGTGGGAGGGCGGCTGGTGGGGGCCCTGGGGGCAAAGCTCCATCTTCCCCTGCTCCCATTGCTGGGGGCTGCCCACCTGGGGCTGGGTCCCAGGCGGCTCCTACCCCGGCACCCCCTGCTCCATCCCCCGCCATCTGTTGGAGGATCTCTAACATCGTGGTCATGGTACCTCGCATCTCCTCCACCTCCGATTTCAGCTACTGTACCTGTGTCTCCAGGTCGGTCCCCTCTCCCAAGGGCAGCTGCAGAGGTTGCGTGAACCCGGTGTTCCAATCCGACCACCTCGCAGCCCGCCGGCGTTCCTTGGTGTGCACTGGGGCCACTGGTGCACCAAACCATCTCCCAGACACCAGTGGGGTCTGTGGCAATTGTTGGGCCCCGGCCTTTGGCACCGCGCCGGTTTCTTTGTCCACCATCCAAGGTTCTCCTCCATCCCCAGGAGTTTGGCACTCTTTGGCGGATATCCCCTCTCCTGCATCCATCTCTCCGAGAGCAGGAACAAAACCCAAAAATAAAATAAAACTTGGTTGTGAGTCTCAGCTAACTGTCATGAAATAGACAGCAGCACCTTTAGACATCCAACCAGTCAGTTTAATTAAAGAATTAACAGAACTTTATTGGAAGATCCATAGGTCAGTCATGCCTATCAGACGTTTTAGCTGAGACTGAAAAAATCCCCCTCTACAACTAGTGAAAAGAATGTGCAAAAGCCCATGCTCTCAACCCCTCCTTCCTTTTCCCAAACATCTTTCGTTCCCAGCTAGCAGAGCCAGCCACCCAAGGTCACTTGATAAAGCACCTGCACTCTAACATTACTAACCCATCTTCCCATCATCCCCACACTATACTACATATCTGATAGAATACTAACAGGATTCTAACAGGGTGTGGGTGTGAGCAGAGTGTATGTTCATAATCTTCCCTCCTTCCTTGCACTGCAGCTCCTTTGTGCTGCCCTTGCCTCACTTCCTCGTTCACTCAGGCAGGATGGCAAAAAGGGCTGCCCCCCTTGTGCTTCACAGTGTATGTGTGTGAGAGTGTGCACAGTCTTTCCCTTTCTCTTGCCTGAGTGAATGAGGGAGGGAATGCACATGCAGCAGGATACAGCCACCCTGACAGTTTGATTTTCAGATTCCCCCATCACATCCCTTTGCCTCCTGCCCACCTGAGTGAGGGAGAGAATGCACACATGGTGGGCTACATCCATCCCACAAGTTTAATTTCCCACTTCCCTGTCCCATCCCCAGTGGTGTCACTAGGGTTGGTGCCCTCTAGTGTGGTAATTCATGGTGTCATTGATTTCCTCCTCCCATACCCCATACATCTTCATTGACTTCCTCCTCCCATATCCCACCATACAGAATATTTAGTACAGTCAGCCCTTGATATCCACAAGGGATCCATTCCAGACTCCAACCTTGGCAGATACCAAAATCCAAGGATGCTCAAGTCTCATTGTCCTTAATGGCAGCATGGCCACACGGCTGCATGCATACACTGCCATTGGGGACAACACAGGCTTTCCATCTGCAAATGCTCAAATCTGCAGATGGCAAGTCCGTGGATACCAAGGGCCAACTGTATTTTTTTAAAACTAATCTTAGTCATAAATCTTAATTCCTATGTATCACTGATCTGTGGATGAGACATCTCTAAGAATCCCTATCTTCCATTGCCTTGCCCAGATCCAGCAAGCCCTTCCCCATAATCCTCCCTCCTCCATTGAGTCTATCTATCTGGTTTGTGGTCTTCTTCTCTTTCTCCTAACTTTCCTAGCATTATTGTTTTTTTCTAGTGATCCATGCCTTCTCATTATGTGGCCAAAGTACAATAGTCTCAACTTGATCATCTTGGCTTCCAAGGAGAGCCCTGGTCTGATCTGTTCAAGAACCCATTTGTTTGTCTTCTTGGCTGTCCATGGTATCCTAAGTACTCTTTGCCAGCACCACATCTCAAATGAGTGGATTTTCTTGCTGTCTGCTTCCTTCACTGTCCAGCTCTCGCATCCGTACATGGTAATTGGGAATACAATGGCCTGAATGGTTCTGACTTTAGTGCTCAGTTGTATGTCTTTGCTCTTCAGTATCTTTTCCAGTTCTTTCATAGCTGCCGTTCCCATTTCTAGTCTTCTTATTTCTTGACTGCAGTCTCCATTCTGGTCAATGGTTGATCCTAGATATGGGAATTCTTTCACTATTTCAATTTCCTCATTGTCTAGATTGAATTTGTGTATTTCTTCTGTGGTCATTATTTTTGGTTTTTTTTATGTTCAGCAACAGACCTGCCTTTGCAATTTCATCTTTGACCTTTCTTATTAACTGTTCCAATTCCTGAATGTCTTCTGCTAATATCATGGTGTTGTCCACATATCTTAGGTTGTTAATGTTGCTTCCTCCTATCTTCACTCCTCTTTTTTCTGATTCTAATTCTGCTTTTCTTATGATGTTTTCAGTATATAAGTTAAACAAGTAGGGTAATAGGATGCATCCTTGCCTGACCCCTTTGCCTATTGGGAACCACTCTGTTTCCCTGAATTTTGTTCTGAATGGTGGCCTCTTGTCCTTGGTACAGATTCCTCATCAGGACTATCAGATGTAATGGTTCTCCCATGTCTTTGAGTGCATCGCAATCTATACAATCAAATGCTTTGCTGTAGTCTATGAAACACATGCTAATTCTTTTTTGGAATTCTTTGGTGTGCTCCATTAGCCATCCTATGTTTGCAATGTGGTCCCTAGTGCCCCTTCCTTTGCTGAATCTTGGTTACACCTCTGGAATTTCTCTCTCCATGTATGGATGGAGTCTATGCTGCAGAATTTTGAGCATTATTTTGCTTCCATGTGAAATTAGTGCTATTGTCCTATAATTGCTGCAGTCTTTTGTATCTCCTTTCTTGTGGATTGGTATGTATATCAAGCATTTCCAGTCTGTTGGCCACCTCTTTGTTTTCCATATTTGTTGGCATATTTCAGTTAGCACTAAAGTTGCATCTGCCTGTAGGCACTGTAGCAATTCAACTGGGATATCATCTGTTCCCAGTGATTTATTTTTTCCCATTTCCTTTATTGCAGATTCCACTTCATTTCTTAGAATTTGACGTTCATCTTCATATTGCTCCTCATTCCAAATAGCATTCATTTCCTCATCTCTTTCGTATAACTCTTCTGTGTATTGCCTCCAGTGTCTTTTTATTTCTTCTTGTTCCTGTATTATGTTCTTTTTTTTCTCCATAGAGCATCCCTGCCCTTGGTTTGAACTTGGTTTTAATTTCTTGGATTTTTTGATAGGGGTCTCTCGTTCTTCCCTTTTTGTTGTCTTCTATTTCTTTGCATTGGTCATTATAGTATTTCTCCTTATTCCTGAATGTCAGGCATTGGACAGTTGTGTTCATACTTCTGGCTTTGCTCCTATCTGCCTTTGTGTTTGCTTTCTTTTTTCTTTTATTGCATGAAGTGTTTCATCTGTCATCCATTATTTCTTATCTTTCTTTTTGGCCATTGTTAGTGTTTTTTTGCATTCACCCTTAAGTATGACTTTGACTTCTGTCCACAGTTCTTCAGGTTCCCAGTTGATTATAATCAATAGTTCAAATCTTTTTCTTACATTGTACTTGAATTTATCTGCAATGTTATTCAGGTCATATTTTGGTATAATGATAGTTTTTGCTTTCTTCTTCAGCTTAACTGATTTTTGTTATGAGCAGTTCATGGTCTGTGCTTTTTTCTGGTTTTGGCCACAAGGATAGAGTTTCTCCATCTTCGACTTCCAATTATATAGTCTATCTGGTTTTTGTGTTTATCATCTGGTGATGTCCAGGTGTATAGTCTCTATTTGGTTATATGAAACAGGTATTTGCAATGAATAGATTATTGGCCTCACAGAATTCTATCACTGAAGGCGTCGCCAAATAATCTGCAGACAGTACAGATATTTTGGGTGTTAAATAAAGTTTGGGGGGCATAGGGATCATAGAATCATAGATGTAAGAGATGTGTGACAGTGTAACACACTCCCTCAGAGTGTGGTGGAGTCTCCTTCTTTGGAGGTTTTTCAGGAGAGGTTGGAAAACCATCTGTCAGGATTGCTTTAATTGTGTCTTCTGGCATGGCAGAAGGGGGTTGTAATAGATGGCCCTTGGGGTTTCTTCTAATTCTAGGATTCTATGATAGCATGATTCTATAAAGAGTGTACAAATCCACAAGAGTAAACTTTTTCTGGCAAAAACATTTCAAATCCACCAGAGTATACCTTTGAGTACAGAGTAACTTTTGTCAGCTTTTGTCACAGGGTACATCAAATTAGTGAGGACTCCTCATGCTTATCCAAACTTTGCATCTACATTACCAGTGTTTACCCAGATATCTTACTGTAGACATTTTGGATCACAGAAGGTTAAAACAGACAAGGCTTTGAGCTAGCAATTAGAAAATGTTAGCACATTTCCCTATCAGTAACGAACTGCTTTAGAAATACAAGTCTGGGCAATCAGACTTATAAATGAAGCCTTTGTTTATCTTCTAATGAACAATCATTAGACTATAATTGTATAGTCATCTTTTCAATAATCTATCAAGCAATGGCCAAGCATGGTATAGTGGTTTTGAGTGTTGAACTAGGACTCTGGGAGTATATTTCTATGTATGCCTTCAAGATGCCTGTTGACTTATGGAGGTCCCATGAACTTCCTGGGGTTTTCTTAGGCAAAGAATACTCAGAGGTGATTTTACCAGTTCCTCCCTCTGAAATATAGGCTACACCACCTGCCATTCATTAGATGTCTCCCATCCAAATACTAACAAAGTTAAATCCCTGCTCAGCCATGGAAACCTGCTGAGTGGCCTTGGGCAAGTCATACTCTTTATCAGCTTTGGAGGAAAGCAATGACAGCCCTCTTCTGTATAAATCTTACCAAGAAAACTCAATGATATATTTGTCATAAATCAGAGGTGACTTAAAGGCATGCAACAACAAACCACTGTCTTTTCTCCTCAGTTTATTTTCTCACCCTTGAAAATGTGAATGTGTTTTTTGTGTTTTCTCTATGCACCTCTTTCTGAGTGAAAGGAAGAAATAAAAGTGTTCACCCTGAATCCTCTACAGAAGTAATTCCTTTAGTTTCATCTGATATGTCTTTCTATAATTGAATCTGTGAAGATTACAAAAAGGAACTTCAGTGTAGGAGGTAGATTTTTTTTCCTGTTTTGCATTATTATGGAACAGTTTGTCAGACAATGTGGGAGAAGAGAAGGAAGAATTAATACTTACCTAGGGCTACCCTCTTCTACAGAAAGCTAGACTAGTAGTGGAAATGTTTATTCCCTCGGAATAATTATTTTACCACACACAATGGAAGCTTGAGTTTAGGGGAGGAGGAATAGGGAAGCTGGGATTCTCCAGCCCTAAATTCTAGGACAAACACAAAGTTCAAAGGACAGGTATAGAGAAACAAATAAGTAGAATTTACACAGATATTGTCTGCCTGGGGAAGTAATTGTTGTTTGCTTTGTTAAACCTATGGTTTGTGCAAATTCATTCACTTCTAACCCATTCAACCATGCTACTCCATACTCATGGGGTGAAGTGAAACAAGTGCAAATTGACTCCACTTTTAGGGTTAGGGTTAGTGCTAGGGAATCATGGGAATTGTTTTTTTCCTCAGACATTGAGCCTTCTCTGTCAGAGAGCTCTGGTGCCACAATAAACTACAGTTTCCATGATTCCCTAACCCTAACCCTAACCCTAACCCGAACCCTAACCCTAAAAGTGGACTCAATTTGCACTATTTCTGGCAGTCTGCAACCCCACAGAAGCTTTCTTTCTTTCTTTCTTTCTTTTTCCCATTGTGTGTGTGTGTAAAATTATCAAGACCATACAAGCAGAATCTGAATCCATGTCTCAGCCCTTTAATATTTTTCCCCACACAACTGAAACAAACAGAAATAGGAGATTCAAACAAAAATCCATGAGTGATACCTTTATTGGCCAACCAAAATGCACAATATACTTTTTGAAAGCTTTCAAAGCTCCATGGGCTTCTTCATTAGGCAAGATGTTACAAACCAAACAGGAGAAAAACAATTGGGGATGTTAGTCAGATGCCTACATGTTATTTCAGTCTTTAGTTGTGTTTAGTTAAGAAATGGGAGATGTGTATGTAGTTCCAGACCTCCTTCACCACTTGAGTGAGCACCAAAATGTGATAGGCATCTCATCCTCTTTTGGCCCTTAGTTGACAGTTGCCCTAAAATTCAGTCAGACATTGGAACTACCACCCTCTTATTTTGGTGTTAAAATCACCCTCCCCCAAACTGTGTGGACAGTTGACTATTCTGTGGTGTTGGCTATGAAAAGAAGACTTTTATATCCAAACTATCAGTTTCTCTTCTTCCTCTTCCTCTTCCTCCTCATCCTCCTCCACTAGGTGGGATTAAGCTTGAGTGTGCTGTTTTTAGTGTCCAACAAGAAGCCTTGTATTATGTCAGCCATCTGATATTTGATATTTGCTGTCAAGTCAACTGCACCTTATTGGAGAACCTATGAACAAGAGACTTTAACGATATCTTATTATCAACTGCCCTGCTCAGGTCTTGCAGACTCAAGACCATGGAGCCTCCCTCTTTTTCCTTCCACTTTGCCAAGCATTATCATCTTTTCCAGTGAGTCACATCATCTCATTATATGACCAAAGTGTGGCAGCCTCAATTTAGTCAGCCTGGCTTCTAGGGAGAGTTCAGCCCCAGTTAGCTCTAGGGCCCATTTATTTGTCTTGTTGGCAGTCCATCCATGGTACCTGTAGAACTCTTCTCCATCAATTCACATGAACTGACTTTCTTCCTATCAGCTTTCTTCACTGTCCAATTTCACAACCATGCATATCAATTGGAAATACCACTGTATTCACACTGCAGAAATAATCCAGTGTGACTTTAACTGCCATGGCTCACTGCTATGGAATTCTGGAAGTTGTAGTTTTGTGAGACATTTAGCTTTCGTGGTAGTTTTGTGGGACATTTGGCTCTCATCCCACCACAAACTACAGTTCCCAGATTTCCATAGCATTGAGCCATGGCAGCTAAAGTGGTGTCAAACTGGATTATTTCTGCAGTGTGGAGTCAGCTATAGCCTAGAGTATGCTAGAAGGTATGCCAAGTGATATAGTACAGTAGAAACCATACTGAACAGACTCCTAGGTTTCAGTTTCCATTTATCTTTGAAGCTTATGGGGATTTCTTGGGTCAATTATCCTTTCAGGGACAAAGTTGTGGATGTCTCTTAAAGCGGGATTAGATAAATCAAATTCTGGAATTATAATAGCATTGTAATACTTGAGCTACCATGCCCCTCTCCATCCCCCTCCCACTATTTTTGTTGTAGTTACAGGTGATTCTTAAAAATTAAGTAAATGAATCACATCCCGTTATAACCAAAATTTGGGAGGGGGAATTGGGTCTATGAAATCTATTTAGATGAATATAGTTCAATAGATTCATCTGAAACTTGGCACTGTGTAAGGAATCACTTTGAGACTGCTCCCTGCAAATACTGAAGTTAATAGGCTGCAAAAAGGCTTAATGACAGGAGTCTGAAACTTGATAAGTGATCTCCAGCATCAATTTTGTTGCACTCACAGTGCTTGGCCCAGTCTTTTTTCAGGCATAATAATAATAATAATAATAATAATAATAATAATTTCTATCCTGCCCCTCTGCAGCACAATCAGGGCAGCTTACAACATTAAAAACACCAATAGGTACATCAACATCCAAACCCACCCACCCCTAAAAACATATTAAACTAGAACAATTAAAACAGAATAAAATTAAGGTATAAAACAAACATACCATCTCGCAACAACATAGCATAATCAGCATAATCAGCAGCAGTACAGAAGGGGAAGTTAGCCAAATCTTTGGGCCGGGATAGTTATTCAGGAAAGGCCTGCCAGAAGATATCCGTCTTGACAGCTTTTTTGAAGCTGTCAAGGGTGGTAATAAGATGGATCTCATCTGGCAGGCCATTGCATAATCTCAGAGCAATGGCAGAGAAGGTCCTCTGGGAGGTAACCGACAACCTCATTTTCATAGGTTGTAGCAAATTCCTCCCAGAGGACCGAAGTGCACGGGGAGGGTCATACGGAAGGAGGTGGTCCCAGAGATAGGTTGGACCCAAGTCATGTAGGGCTTTAAAGGTCATAACCAACACCTTGTACTGTGCCCAGAAACTCATGGGCAGCCAGTGGAGAGTTTTTAGCACAGGTGTTATATGCTCTCTTCTGGAAGTACCAGAAACCAACCTGGCTGCCATATTCTGAACTAATTGAAGTTTCTGAGTCAAGCACAAGGGTAGCCCCATGTAGAGTGCATTGCAGAAATCAAGACGGGATGTTACCAGCACGTGTACCACAGTTTCAAGATCCCTAGTTTCCAGGAAAGGACACAGCCGGCATATCAGCTGAAGCTGATAACAGGTGCTCCTGACCGTCGTATTTACCTGATTTGATATCTGGAGCGACGGATCCAGGAGCACCCCCAGACTGAGAACACAGTCCTTGGAGGAGAGTATGACTTTGCATGTCAGGGAGAAGGTCTAATATGTGTTGTGCATGCTTTTTATTAAAATTAAATTATCTGGCCCATTTTACCCTTTGGGTGTTGTAGGATCATAGAATCATAGAATCATAGAATCATAGAGTTGGAAGAGACCACAAGGGCTATCCAGTCCAACCCCCTGCCATGCAGGAACTCAAAATCAAAGCATCCCCGACAGATGGCCACCCAGCCTCTGCTTAAAGTCCTCCAAAGAAGGAGACTCCACCACACTCCGAGGGAGTGTGTTCCAGTGTTGAACAGCTCTCACTGTTATACTTAGTATTGCATATCTGTTCATTATATTGGATCAGTGTACATATTGCCTGTTTAATGAACCGTATGTAGCAAAGGTTATTAGGAGCAGGGCAGAATGGCAGTGAGCATGATTGTTTACTAGATAGAAAGAAAATGTTAGGGAGGAGGCCTGATTTACTATACCTCAGAGGCAAAATAAAAGATTTCAGAAGAAATGTGAATCTGACTACACCTCTCAGGGAAGGAAAATAAAGGGTAAATGTTACCCTTGAAAGGTTTAACTAATCTTTGTTGTTGTATGTTTCAGTAACCCTAAGGTGAACCTATCATAGGGTTTTCTTGGCAAGTTTCTTTAGCGCTGGTTTGCCATTGTGGTCCTCTGAGACTGAAAGAGTGTGACTTGTCCAAGGTCACCCAGTGAGTCTTTATGCTCTATCAGGACTCTAACCCTGATCTCCAGAGTTGTAGTCCAACACTCAATCCACTACTGGTTCTCTATGCTGCTTTCAGTCTCTGCTGCTGTTCACCCTACATTTTTCATTTTGTAACTGAAACAAACTCCATTATGCCCCATAAATGCTGATTTTTTTAAGCCACAACCCTGTTCCTCCCACCATTTCTTCAGATGTGGGACAAGATGGTATTATTATAGCAGGAGGTGAACCTTCCTTCCTTCCAAAGTATTATAATCTAGAGTTTGTTCTTGACTTGAGTCTAAGTTGAATTATGGAACTCCCTGCTGTTACAGTGATTGGTTTGATATCAAGACCCCTTTGGGTCCCTGTCATAGTCCTATGCTGAAAGGACTCTTCATCACCATGAGCTCTAAGCGAGCACATCAAGTAGGCACTCACATCTGCATTTACAACCATTTGCAGATCAAAAAGGCCAAGCTTAGGAGCTGCAAAACAGGACATTCTCACCTAGAAGATTTATGAGTGCCAGCCAGGATGTGTCTGGCTGAAGGTGAGATAACATCAACATCCAATCTCCCTCTTTTGGAAATTGTCTACTTCTAAGCATAGCAATCAGAATCCTTTGATATGTAATAGCAACTCTTCACCTCAGCCTAAGCTTAAGGGTATAAATGCTCCCCAAAATCTCAGGCACAGGGGGATCTGGATAGATTTCATGGAGGGCCTGTGCCATTGTGATCTCTAACTAGAGTCTCCAGCTCTATTCCGTGTCCTTTCCCTGTCATAATGGCGGAGTCTGTCCCTCTTAATTCATCATTGGAGCAGCCTCCTTTCAGGTAATTATCACCATTAGAAAGCCTTGTGTGTCTTATCCAAGCTAACTACTTTACTCTTGAGTTCTTGTTTGTGTGCATGTATGTTAGGGTGTTTTTGTATGTTTGATCCTCTGTATATGTGTGTGCTTGCTTATTGATTTATTTTTCTCCCTTAATAAAAGTACCATTCTTTTGAACAAATGCTGTCTCTGCAGGAACTGTTCCCTCTAGCCCCTGCATGCAATGGGTTCAGATCCTATTTATTATTTTTGAGCTAATTATAAGTTCCCCAAGGTCAAGTTCCTATTACACTACCATAAGGAAGTCATTAGGACAAATTATTTAGCCATTTCCAAATAAGGTTTAGATATCAATAAAACATTGTTTCGGTGACCAAAAGCTGATAATTCCTTCCTCTTCCTCCAAGTGCCACCATTTTATGAATGGCTGTAATTATACACTAGCATTTTGTGATTGGTCCACCTCAGTCATTTTCAGTAGTCTTAAGGGAGCCCAGAAATTTGAGGGCCCCACAATTTATTTAGTGTGTTGGGTTAACAACATCTTCCAGTTCTATTAAACTGTGTAGATTGTACTGGCTGCCAGATGAGTATTTATAACATGGAATATGGTTCTCTTCTAGTGAACAGACAAAGCTGAGGCTTAGGTCTATTCATTCATGGACTATAACTCTGGAGACCAGGGTTTGAATCCCCATTCAGCCATGGAAACCCATTGAGTGACCTTGGAGAAGTCATATGCTCTCAGCATCAGAGGAGGCAAAGGCAAACACCCTCTGAATGAATCTTGCCAAGAAAACCCTGTGATACATTCAGCATGTGTGTGTATGTGGGTATGTGTCTTCAAGTTGCCTATCAATTATGGTGACCCCATGAATTTCATAGGGTTTTCTTAGGCAAGGAATATTCAGAGGTGGTTTTGTTCATTCCTTTCTCTGAAATATAACCTGCAGCACCTGGTATTCATTGGTGGTCTCCTATCCAAGTACTAACCAGGGATGACTGAGGGCCTTTGCAGACTGCTAGAAATAGTGCAGATTGAGTCCACTTTAACTGCCCTGGCTCAGTGCTAGGGAATTATGGGAATTGTATTTTTTTTCTGAGACATTGAGCCTTCTCTGTCAGAGAGCTCTGGTGCCACAATAAACTACAGTCCCCATGATTCCCTAGCACTGAGACAGGGCAGTTAAAGTGGACTCAAGTTGCATTATTTCTGGCAGTCTGTAAAGGCCCATAGTCCCAACACTCAACATATCACATTCATATTGGCCAAATCTGTTAATGGTGTGACCCTTAGGTGCAATTCTGTGGCATTTTGATGTTCCATGGACCATGGAAAGCTCTTCACACACCATATTAAAAGGAGGAAGGGGTATGAATTAAATAATCTCTAAGCAATGCCACTAGGCTATGTGGGGATAAAATAGCAGAACTCTCATTGCTTTGAACTCCTTGGAAGAAGAATAACAGGCTGTCAAGACAAGTAAGGAAAGAAGAAACAGCAGTCTACAGCTGACTTCAGCTAAATACATTTTTTCTCTTTTGCAGGTGGAGAAAAAGACTTAGATATGCTGATAATTTGCCTAAAGATGTGTAGGTGGAGTTCAGAACAGAGGCAATGACAGAAGGTGGTAGATTAGACTCCTACTGTTGTGCTTCAAAGCCACTTGTTCAAACTTCAAGATGAGGACAAACTCTACAAGTATGAACTTTTTACAACATGCAGATTCATTGTACCATGAAATAAATTATTCTCTCTCTTTCTTTCTCTCTGTCTGTGCAATGATGTAATGATTATTTGCTGGAACCGAATCCAATGTGTTTTAACTTGATGCTGGAGGATAAAGTAGGTTGGCTTCCCTAGCTGTTCATTGTTTCCATACTGTTGTAAATATCAAGATAATAGATCCATTCATAGAATCATAGAGTTGGAAGAGACCACAAGGGCCACTCAGTCCAACCCCCTGCCATGCAGGAACTCCCAATCAAAGCATCCCCGACGGATGGCCATCCAGCCTCTGCTTAAAGACCTCCAAGGAAGGAGACTCCACCACACTCCGAGGGAGTGTGTTCCATTGTCGAACAGCCCTTACTGTCAGGAAGTTCCTCCTAATGTTGAGGTGGAATCTCTTTTCCTGGAGCTTGCATCCATTGTTCCGGGTCCTATTCTCTGGAGCAGCAGGGAACAAGCTTGTTCCCTCCTCAATATGACATCCCTTCAAATATTTAAACACGGCTATCATATCACCTCTTAACCTTCTCTTCTCCAGGCTAAACATCCCCAGCTCCTTAAGTCGCTCCTCTTAGGGCTTGGTTTCCAGACCCTTCACCATTTTAGTTGCCCTCCTTTGGACACGCTCCAGTTTCTCCACATCCTTTTTTAATTATGGTGCCCAAAACTGGACACATTATTCCAGGTGAGGCCTGAGTAAAGCAGAATAGAGTGGCACTATTACTTCTCTTGATCTAGACATTATACTTCTATTGATGCGGCCTAAAATTGCATTGGCCTTTTTAGCTGCTGCATCACACTGTTGACTCATGTTCAACTTGTGGTCTACCTGGATTCCTAGATCCCTTTCACACGTAGTCTCATTCAGCTAGGTGTCCCCCATCGTATATCTGTGCTTTTCGTTTTTCCACCCTAAGTGCAGTACCTTACATTTCTCCGTGTTGAATTTCATTTTGTTAGCTTTGGCCTAGCTTTCTAGTCTGTTCAAGTCATTTTGAATTTTGATCCTGTCTTCTGGGGTATTAGCTACTCATCCTAATTTGGTGTCATCTGCAAATTTGATAACTATGCCTCCAATACTGTCATCCAAGTCATTGATAAAGATGTTGAATAGCACTGAGCCCAGGACAGAGCCCTATGGCACCCCACTGGTCACTTCTTTCCAAGTTGAAAAGGAGCCATTGTTGAGCACCCTTTGGGTTCAACCAGTCAACCAATTACAAATCTATGTAACAGTTACTTTGTCTAGCCCACATTTTACTATCTTATTATGATGATGCAAAATAATAAGCACACCCTCTGAAATTGCAGTGGAGTAGTGCTTATCTCATCCTAACAGCATCCTTTTGACTTTTAATTTGTAAGTTGAGCTGTTAACACAGAGCAAGGGAGAGCAGTAATTTTGCCATCTAATCCACTTTGCTCTGTGAAATTCCTAGGAGAGTTAATTCATGCCAGGCCTTCAGCCCCACACACTGTGCTTGCCTCCATGCTCCTAAACCTTTCTGCAAGGAAGACACACCATGCCAATTTATTTGCTACCTTTAAAGTTTTTTTTACCACCACACCATTCAGGCATTTAAATACAGATAGGGTTGTGGGAGTAGCATTTTATACAACACCAATGGGCATGATGTTGGGTGGAGCAATTGTTTTATTACAGCTGATAATCCAAGCATGAGAGCCAGCTTTGAGTGTTGGACTATGACTATGGAGACCAGGGTTCAAATCCCTGCTCTGGGTAACCTTGGGCAAGTCTCAACCTCAGAGGATGGCAATAGCAAACCCCTTCTACCTTAGATTATCTCTAATATGTCTCTTTGGGAGAAATCCTCTTTGATCAATATTTATAACTTCCTTTAAACATTTTTTTGTCTGTTAGCCAGAACCTTCGCAAAAATTTTGTAATCATTGTTTAGGAGTGAGATAGGTCGATAGTTTTTAGCATCATCCAAATTTTCTTTACCTTTAGGTATGAGAATTATATCTGCCTCTTTCCATAATTCTGGTATCCCTTCAGAATCTACCTTGTTTATAGTTTCCTGAAGTGTGTCAAGTAGTTCTTTCGCAAATACTTTATAATATGTTGCCGGAAGTCCATCTGGACCTGGGGATTTGCCTTCTTTAGTTTGTTTCAATGCTTCCATTATCTCCTCCCTTGTAATTTTTGCTTCTAAATATTCCTTTTGTGCCTCACTACATCTAGCCCAATCTTCCTTTCTTAGAAACTTTCCCAAGTTTTCCTCATCAGTTGGGTGCTCTGCATATAGAATCCCATAAAATTAAAGAATATTTCCTTAATTTTCCCATGCTGGGTATATAATATATTCCCATCTTTGATTTTTGTAATTTGACCTTTTTCTGTGGCTTTCCTTACCTTGATGTTAACCATCTACCCAATTTATTTGAATGTTCAAAGTTGTACTGCTTCAATCTCTTTAATTTTGCCCCAGTTTCCTCTACCATTCCAATTGAGAGTTGTTTTTGAATTAATTTTATTTCTCTAATTATTTTTTTGTTATTAGGCTCTTTCTTCAAAATATCTTCCCTTTCTTTCAGCTTTCCTTGTAGCAACTCATTGTTCAATCTTTTGTTTCTTTGGGTAATCGAATTTTGTTGAATGAAAAACCCTCTTAATACCACTTTACTGGTATCCCACACTATCGATGTTTTGGTGCCTTTATTTAAATTATCCTCAAAAAAAATTTTAAGTACCCCTTTCGCCTTTTTGATGATTTCGGAGTCCTTAAGTAAAGATTCGTTCAACCTCCATTTTTTTAATCTATATTGTTCTTCCAATTTTACTATTTGAGGGTTATGATCTGAAATAGCTCTGGGTAGCAGTTTTATTTCCTTAATTTCTCTTAATAATGTCTTTGTACTTAAGAATAAATCCAACCTTGCCAGCAAATTAGAATTAACATATGATTTTGTTCTCTTTTTTTTGCTTATCTGTTAATATTTTCGTCTTTTCTTCAAGTTTTGATGTTTTTGCTTTTAAAATCGCCAGATCTTTCTTCAATTCCTGATTTTCCTTTACAATTGTCTCTATTGTTCTTTCAATTTTTTCAAATCCTTTTTTTAGATTTTCATTTGTCTCTTACCTGTTATCTTTTAGTTCTTGCCTCACTTCTTGTTTAAAATTTCTCATTTCTTCAAGTAATTGCTGTATAGCATCCATTTGTTTGGCAGGCATTTCGGTTGAACCTCTTCTGTTCGTTGTGTTATTTTGTGCTCTTGTCGCTAGGGATCTGAGTCCTGTGGCCATTTCAGGGAATTTATACTTTATATGAGGGAGTTTTTTTTTCCTTAATGAAATATATTATTAATATCTTCTGCTTAGTTTATCTTCTTGACCTTTTATTTATTGCCCTTTTTCTGATCTAGTGCCTTATTTCCTTATTTTCCTGTGTTGTTACTACTAAATATGTAATTTATTTTATTTTGAATGATTCTTTATTTTTAAGTTTTTCTTCTCAATCTGGCCATATAGTCTTGTTTTTACCTTTATAACAGACCAATCCATTCAGGGTTTCTTGAACCGAAGTCTAAAGTGGGCTATATATCTTTTTCCCTTATACCAAGTAACCTTTCATTTATGCTTCTTAAGTCGTTTCCACAGTGAGTTTTGAATTGGATTAAGAGCATATATAAATAACAATATACCTACTTAAAAATTAATGGAGAAACATCAAATCCAATTCCCATACAGAAAGGCACAAGACAGGGATGCCCTTTATCACCATTACTTTTTATCACAGTTTTGGAAATACTAAACAACAAGATATGATCAGACCCCGAAATCACAGGAACTAAAATAAAAGGAAAAGAGTATTCTTTGAGAGCTTATGCAGATGATCTTGCAATAATTCTCGAAAACCCCCTCCAATGTATTGATAAATTGATTGACACACTAACAGAATTTGGTACTATAACAGGTTTTAAAATAAACAACGAAAAATCTGTGTTTATTACAAGAAATATGACAACTTTAGAAAAAGAATCTCTACAAGAAAAATCAAAATGTAAAATTGTGAAAAAAAGCAAAGTATCTAGGTATATGGCTTACAAACAGAAATACCGATTTGTTTGACAATAATTATAAGACGATGTGGAAAAAGGTGAAACAAGATCTACAAAATTGGGAAAGGTTAAAATTGTCTTTTCTGGGGAAAATAGCGGCAATTAAAATGTCAATCTTACCCAAATTCAATTTTTTATTCGCAAACCTCCCAATAATTACAAATACAAAACCATTCGATAACTGGAATAAAGAACTCAAAAAGTTTCTATGGGGAGGCAAGAAGCCTAGGGTAAGATGGAAAACATTAATCGATACAAAACTAAATGGTGGATGTAATTTGCCAGACCTATATCTATATTATCAAGCTAACACTTTGGTATATCTGTCAGATTGGATCGAACTTAAGAATCAAAAATTACTAAATCTCAAGGGCTTCAACCTGTGCTTTGGCTGGCATGCCTATTTATGGTATGGCAAAACCAAAGTGCATAAAATGTTCGAACACCATTTTATTCGTAAATCAATTATAACAACTTGGAATAAAATTAAACCAATTTTTTACTTAAAAATACTGGGTTGGTTGTCTCCCCAGGAAGCACTATTGGAAAGAACAAAAATAGGAACAAACTGGCTAAGATACCGTGATATTCTAAAGAAGGATAACCAAAACCAATACGCCATGAAGGATCTAAAAGAAATAAAAGAATTTGAAGCCAGAAGTCATTGGCTGATTTACCATCAACTAACAGAAAGATTCAAGTTAGATAAAAAAAGAATTCAATTTTGAATTGGAGAAAAATGAATTAGACAAAATTCTTGAAGGAAGGGTGACAAAGCAAATTTCAAAAATTTATAAGATATTCCTGGACAGAAAGCTAGAACAAGAAATTGTCAAAGACGAAATGATAAAATGGGCACAGGACATCGGAAGAAATATTGACTTAGAAAATTGGCAACAATCTAGAAAAAAAAAAACATTCCAGTTCACAAAATGTCAAAGTCTGAGAGTGAACTATTTAAAAATGTCATACAGATGGCACTTAACGTCATCCAAATTATCCAAAATGTATAAGAAAATAGAAAATAAGTGCTGGAGATGTAACGAAGAAACCGGAAATTGGTTTCATATATGGTGGCAATGCCCTGAGATCAAAAAGCTATGGGAATTAATCCATATAGAAATCGAAAAAAATCTTGAGATAAAATTTCAAATGATACCTGAAATATATCTATTAAACATGACTGATAAAATATTGAACAAAGAAGCTAGATCACATTCAAAAACACTATTGTATATGATTACAAGTGCTAGAATCTTAATAGTAAAAAAATGGAAAACAAAGGAGGTACCAACAATTGAAGAATGGTTACTTAAATCATTAGACAATATAGGAATGGATAGATTAACAAACCTAGTAGCGGGGACCTCCGGTAATGAAACGGACAAAGATTGGGAAAAAATAAGGAAATATTGTAAAAATCAATGGCTATAAAGTAGAAACATATGTATAAACACATATGAATATGTAGAATACAGATACAGATAAAACAATTAACACAATTTGGTCAATTAACTGATGAAATAGTTTAGAAACCAAAGTCAAGTATTAAATGGCTGATTTTTATTTTGGGGAACGGTTAAAGACTCGCTATTTGTAAACCTGAAACCAAGTAACAACCTGGGAAGTCTGAATATGTAATCATTTACTTTGTTAGAATAGAAGTATATGTCTAATTATGGTTAAGAAGAAGAAAATGCACTGTTCAAATCGATATTATTTTGTAATGGAAAAACCAATAAAAATAAAATTAAAAAAAAAAGAGAGAGCAAATAAATCCCCACCTTAAATCGTATGTTATTCAACTCCTTTCCCTTTCCCTTCTACTCTCTTACACTCCTCTTCTTCATCTTCAGATCCTTGCTTCTTTCTCTCCTCTTCCTCCAATCTCTTCCATTGAGATACTTGTGATCTTGTTCTTTCTGGTATTCTTCTCCCAAATCTTTCCTCCGTTTGGTTCCCATTTGTTCTTCTTTCAATGTCCCTCCAGTTATTTGCCCAGAATTTGGCCGCTTTTTCAATTGTGTTCAGTTTGTATCTTTTTTACTTCCGTGTCAGTGAGATTCCTTCAATTTCTTCCCATCTAAATGGAATTCCGTATCTTTTAAATTGGTCAGTTAGGAAGAAATAATCTTTCCTTTGTCTCAAGATTCTCCCTGGTATATCTTTGAAAATCTGAATCATCTTGCCTTCTATTACTAAATCTTTTTTGAAGCTTTGTTGAATGATTAAGTCTCTTGTTTGCTTCCTAACACAGTAAACCACAATGTCTCTTGGGACGTTCCTTGTTCTCGCAGCTTTCGAGTTTATTCTATAAAGTCTATCTAGTTCCCATGGGAACATTTCCACAGGTTCATTCATGTATTCAGCCAAAATTGGAGACAAGAATTCGTATAGATTTTCTTCTTTCCGTTCTGGTAGGTCTCGTAATTTGAAGCAGCTTTATCTCTGTTTTTAATTCCAATTTGTTTAACGCCTCGTGATCCTCCAGCTGTTGTTTAGTTAAATTGTCCATATTAGCTTCCATTTGTTTAAAATTGGTTTCCATTTTGCCAACCTTGTTTATTACTTTACTCATGTCATTATTTATTTTTTCCAGAGTTTGTCTTAACTCTGAACGTTCATTCTTAATTTCATCTTTTATCTCTTGTTTCATTTCATTTTTAAGCCTTAAATTGTCCTCTTTCTCCTCATTTCTTCCAGTAAAATTTCTGTCTGTTC
Source organism: Phrynosoma blainvillii (assembly GCA_026167975.1). Taxonomy (NCBI): domain Eukaryota; kingdom Metazoa; phylum Chordata; class Lepidosauria; order Squamata; family Phrynosomatidae; genus Phrynosoma; species Phrynosoma blainvillii. The sequence continues at coordinate 168,938,480 of JANUYF010000002.1, read as the reverse complement.
AGATGGTTTTGCAGATGTTTCTAAAGATGGCCTCCTCTGGAGCATTGTGATAGCTTGAGACATATTTCTCCTTGTAGTTGCCATTTTATATTTTCCTTTCTTGGGTATTCACTTACCCAAATAGTATCTATGTATACAAGTTCAGTATAAATATGTTGTTATGGAAATTCAGTATTCTATCTCAACAATTGTATATCAAATGTTTGCTTACAGATGCAACCAATCTATAAACCAAGGACAGAAAGCAAAATTCAGAATGTCTACAAAGGAGAAGCTTTTTGTCTAATTATCTTACTTACCAATGTTTGTTGATTTATTCCTCCTCCCCAATGTATTCTTTTTTATTTTAATAATTAGATTTTAATAATTTAATTTAGGCCTATTCGATCCCAATTGGAGTTAGTAAACACAAATAAGAACCCCCAATTTGTGATTTAAATACCTAATTTATGCTTTAAATATTTGTAGATTATGTTAGCCTTGGGTACAGCCCTCTCATAAATCCACAGTCCCAGGAGACCTTTCCCTTACTCCTTCTCCTTTGTTGGACCTAATCTATTGTTAGAGAACTTACTGTCTGTAACAATGTTGCACTCAAAGGAAAGGGACAAAGGAAGGGAAAAAACCCCCAGCAAACCTGTAAATACCACTATGCTGCTTATCTCAAGGTCACTAAAGCACTCCCTAAAATTTGTGCATTTCAAATCAGGAGCTTTATCCTTCAGTTTGTGAGTTAATATATCCATCTGATACATATCAAATAATTTGCTGATAATAAGCTGATAATAAGCTGATAATAAATGCAAGGAAGAATGGAAAATGGTAGATAAACTGTGGGAAGAGAAATGGGGTAAAATATAATGAAATATAAGAACTGAATTGTAGGAAGCTTCTGTTAATAAAGAATAACAAAGAATATGTGAAACGTAAACACTAAAAAACAAACAAAAAAAAGATAGAGATAGATAGATAGAGAGAGATAACAAACCTTAAGGAAAACCTAGACAAAGAAGGGAATTACCACCTTAAAGAGCAACAGGAAGCAAGAAAATGAAAACAATCATAAAAACAAAAACAAATACAAAACGAAAATAATGATAGAAGCAGGTAATGTAACACTCGAGAGAGAAATATTTTAGGGGAAAAAAGAATTAAACAAAGAGCTAATAAAGATATTACCTATATATCTTAGAGGGGTTAAAGGGGGGTACAAGGGATAGGAAGGGAAAAGAAGAAAGAAGGAAGGAAGGAAGGAAGGAAGGAAGGAAGAAAGAAAGAAAGAGAAAGAGAGCAGAATGGAAAGGAGCAGAAAGGGGGAAAAAGGGGGGAATGAATTGTAGTAAAGAAGGAAGAAATGGAAGGTAGACAGGTAAAAAGAGTAGGAGGAAGGTGCGAAAGATTTAAAAGTTCAAAAAATAAAAAATAAAAGAGAGAGAGAGGAATAAAAAAAGAAAAAAACCAATAAATAAAAGAAGGAAAAAGAATGTGTAGAAGGTAAGAGAAAGTGAAGAAGGTTGGAGTATGTAGGGGAAGACTAAGAGAAGAGGCTAGAAAGGAGCTTAGAAGAGAGTACTTAGAGGAAAAGGATATAAGGAAGGAGAGAGAGAAAAAGGAAGAGGTAGAAGGATAGAATAGATTCAAGAGAGTAAGAAGAAAGGAAGAGAAAGGATTAAGAGAAGAGGAAAAATAAGAAAGAGAAAGAAAGAGTTATTAGAAAAAGGGGGGAAGAAGAGAACATAAGAAGGAAATGGGAAGTATAACATCCACCCTACTCTGAATATTTACCCGTTATACCATATCTAAGTAAGCTCTCCTATTATTACTTTTATCATAATACTATTCTTGTTATAATATAACTGATAACAATGGAATTACCAAAACTGGGAATATGTCATGCTAAGATACAAAAGACAAATTATGTAAATAAATGTAAAATAATATATTATACATTATACAAGAAGAAGAATAAGGGAAGAAAAAAAAAAAAAGGAAATGGACCAAGAAGAAGAATGTATTGTGGAAAAGAGGGGGGGGGGGGGAAAGGACATTAAATACAATAAGAAAGAAGAAAAGATGGGTATACAATTTGATACCAGGAATGTGCAAGAATGGTTTATTATGTACATATCAGTTTGGCTTTCTGTTTTGGTCCTTGTTTCTTGGATTTGTTTAGAATGGAAAAATAAAAAATAAAAGGAAAAAAAAACAAATCAGGATATAGACAAAACAAAGAGGTAACAGAGAACCTGAGTTCACTAGCTATCCTTACTTAACTAATACAAGTTTCTTAACAAAATAAACCTCAACTAATTTATTTAAAGGCTATACCAGGGGTAGGCAACCTTTTTGAGCCAGGGGCCGGGTTGCTGTCCCTCAGACAATTGGGGGGGCCAAACCACAATAAGTAAATAAATAAATAATTTAAAATTATTATTTTTTAAAAAATTAAAATTTAAAAAAAATATGCATGCACACTCTCTCAGCCCCAGAAAAGCCATGGCAAAACCCCTGTGGAGATTTTGCCAAGAACAAGTAATAACAACAATAAGCAGTATCGTCATGGAAATGACTGGAAGGCAGGCCCACAAACAAGCAGGGATGCATGCACACTGTCTCAGCCCCAGAAAAGCCATGATGGCAAAACCCCTGTGGAGATTTTGCCAAGAAAACCCCAAGAACAAGTAATAACAACAGTAATCAATATCATCATGGCGGGCGGCAGCGGCGGCGGCAGGACCGGCCTGGGGCCGGTCCAAAGGCCTCAGGGGGCCGCATCCGGCCCCCGGGCCTTAGGTTGCCTACCCCTGGGCTATACATTATTTAATTGAATAACCCCTCACCAAAATTAGTATACTAACTAGACATCCATTATTTCAAACCATTAGGCTTCAAGCATTTTGAATTAATAATTAACACATTTTAGATTCTAAACAGCTTTCCAGTCCAGAGTTGAAGTCTTCTTGTGTTATGTTAAGTCTTTGAATCCAAATTTCTTTGAATCCAAATTTCAGCGAGGAGAGACCCTTTAAAAAGGCTGCCTTTTCCACCTTGGGCAGCGAGGAGAGACCCTTTAAAAAGGCTGCCTTTCCCACCTGGGGCAGCGAGGAGAGACCCTTTAAAAAGGCTGCCTTTTCCACCTTGGGCAGCGAGGAGAGACCCTTTAAAAAGGCTGCCCTTTCCACCTTGGGCAGCGAGGAGAGACCCTTTAAAAAGGCTGCCTTTCCCACCTGGGGCAGCGAGGAGGAACCCTTTAAAAAGGCTGCCTTTTCCACCTGGGGCAGTGAAGAGGAACCCTTTAAAAAGGCTGCCTTTTCCACCTTGGGCAGCGAGGAGGAACCCTTTAAAAAGGCTGCCTTTTCCACCTGGGGCAGCGAGGAGGGACCCTTCAAAAATTGCATTTAAATTGTATTTGAATTTTATATTGTATTTTGTATATTTTTAAAAATTGTTTTAATTTGCTTTGTTTGTTTTGTTTTGAGGGGTGGGTATGGGTGGGGTTGGGAAGAAGGGATGGGCTCTGTATTGATGTTATTTGTTATTGTGATTGTTGTACGCCGCCCCGATTGCTTGGCAGAGGGGCGGGATATAAATAAAAACTATTATTATTATTATCTATTAATTCAATTTTTATTACTTTTTATTTGGACTGCAATTCAATGTTACTTCTTATTTCTTCCTCTTCCAAAGCCTTTGATAAGAATGTTGATAAGAATGTTTAAGTTTCCTGATGAGTTGCCTTTGTTAATAAAAACAGAAAGCCCCTGACCAAGTCCAGGCGTTAATTTTTACTTTAGTTCTTTAATTTTCCTGTTTATTTATTCTCTTTCCAGTACTGTAAAGTTTCTATCTTTTCCTTTTGGAAATTTGTTTGATTCCTTGCTTCTCTTCCAAGCAAATTTCTTAAGCACAGTCCACTGAGTCATTAATTTAAGATTGACAATTAGAGTCTATACAAAAGTCCTTTAGCCATCTGGATGGGGGAATTAATTCCTGGATTTGTGACTACAGTCGCCAGCCAACAACCTTTCCCACTCAAAAACTGAGATTGATTTCGTTTCAAACTTTCATCTTTAATCTTTAACTAGTCTCTTTGTACTTTCCCTTTTCTCTTTCCTTGTAACCCAGGGCTCTAGCTACAGTGTTGCTTTCGCTTAATTCATAAAGTGGGAATATAGTAGCAAGAATAAAGGTTTTAGTAGCCTTGCTTTGCTCAATTAATATTTTCCTTATGAAGCTTCTTTCAAGAAACGAAAGGGAGGTGAAAGTGGTGGCAGTGCTTTGCCGTTTGGCCGTTCGCCTTTAGTGGCTGCTTGCCGCGGATGTGGCTTGCCCGATCCCACTTTGGGCTCCCTTTTCACGCTGCTCTCTTCTCCTAGATGTTACTTTCTCTCTTCTGAGCCTCGCTAGGGGGTCTCAACCTGGGATCGTGGGCCCCTCTGAGTCCCCTTTATCAGGGGGACAATTCACCCACTCCGCACTCCTCCGAGCGGGACTAAACCCCGCAGCAAGCGATTGCTAGTTAGAGCCCTCTGATCTAGCAACCGACGCACCCGCCATACCCAATAGCAAACCCCTTCTGAAGAAACTTGCCAAGACTTTCAAGACCCTATGATAGGTTTGCCTTAGCATTGACATAAGCTGGAAATGGCTTGAAGGCACTCAGCAACAACAACAGTCCAGACATAGGCTTTTGAATAGAGTTTGGAAAAGTTACTTATTGAATTATAACACCCCCCCATAACCTCTATCCAGTTGGGAATGGTGGAAATGTAGTTCAGAAGCAACACTTGGGATACATTTTGCTTTCTGGTCAGGAATTGATTTTCCTTTGAAAATGAAATGAGACTCAAAGAGTAGTAAACTGGAGCTTCAGCTTTCACCCATTCTCCTTCTGAGGTTTCTGCCAGCTGTTTTCTTGCTATTTTCTCCATATCTCAACTCTGCATTGGTAGCTCTGATGACAGGCAACAGGTCTTAGAGGGCAGACTTGTTGCTGAACCCCATCATAAATATATTGTTGTTGTTGTGTGCCTTCAAATTGTTTCTAAGGCAAACCTATCATGGCGTTTTCTTGGCAAGACATGTTCAGAGGAGGTTTGCCATTGCCTTCTCCTGAGGCTAAGAGAGTGTGACTTGATCAAGGTCACCCAGTGGGTTTCATGGCCGAGCTGGGACTCAAACCCTGGTCTCCAGAGTTGAAGTTCAGTGCTAAACCACTATGCCATGCTGGCTCTCTCAAATATATATAAGGCCATAATCCAATGCAACAATAGGTATGTGCATGAGGCAAGGAAATTTTATGATCTAAAGCAGACCTAGCTCCATGCATTTCAAAGGCTCCAATGACCCCTACTGAAGGGAACTCTTGATCTTTGTCATTACAAATAAAAAATCTTATTCTTGGGTTGTTTGTTTAAATGTTATAGGGCCCTTTCACATTTATACTATATTCCACTTAAATGCCATGGAAACATCTATAGAATTGTAGGATTTGCAGTTTAGGAAGAGTTATTTATCATTCCCAACAAGACTACTCCTCTATAAGCCCCAGAAGTCCATAAGATGCCACCCTCATAGTTAAAGTGGGATCATAGCACTATAATTGTGTAGTGTGAATGGCCAATTGTCTAGACTCATAGTTCTCAAACTTTGCAGATGTCTGGGACTTCGATTCTCATAATTCATGTGCATTGACCATATTGGCTAGGACTTCTGGGAACTGAAGTCCAAATGATATGGAGGATCAGAATTTGAGAACTACTGGTCTAGACTATTATTGAGTTGACAGGAACATCCATCCATTTCTTCACTTTGTCTGAAGCAAGACAGTATCTCTGTTCGTACAACTTTGTAGGATGGGGAAAGGAGAAACACTGCGCACTTTTAAATTAATTTTGTGTGGTATATGAGTTTTTAAAATGTTAATAGAAGCATACACTCCAACATTTCACAGAGGGAAATTGGGACATATGTGGCAAAGCAACACTGATGTAATGAAGATGGAAAATGTTATTGAGGAGAAAGAACATGCAGCTTAGGAGAGGCTGCAGCTGTTTGTTTATGCCTGTGTCTGCAGGAAAGGGCTAGATTCTGTGCCTCCTCTTCTCCCTCCTCCCCCAACTGAACAGACTGCCAGACATAATCCAGTATGAGACCACTTTAACTGCCTTGGCTCAGTGCTAGGGAATCCTGGGAGCTCTAGTTTATTGTGGCACTAGAGATCTCTGACAGAGAGGGCTCAATGTCTCAGAAAAAAAATGCTCCAATTCCCATGATTCCCTAGCATTGAGCTAGGACAGTTAAAGGGGATCTCAAGATGGATTATGTCTGGCAGTCTGTTCAGGTGTTAAGTTAACGGAGTGCAAAATATTTTTGCTCTTGGAACTCAGTTTGGAGCAATTGAAGTAAGTCAGGGACAAAGTGGAGAAGTGAGAGGAGGAGAGAAAAACTGGGACATTTTAAAAGCAGCTGAAAAAGTGGATTGACAGAAGTTTAACTGGGACAGTTGGAGTATATGCAGAGGCCAAAATGAGTAGCTTTCCTTCTCTGGAGGGAAATATAGCACTGGGTGGTATAAAATCCTCTTCTTCTATGGTAGGATCCCATTGCTAAACAATTAATATTGTCTTTCCTCAAATCACTCAAAATACAAAGTTAGTTATGTTGGCCATAAGACAAATGCTCTAGTACATACTGGGACAATAGTGTTATTAGGTCAATACATCTAAAACTATTCCCTAGCTGTATTAACATACAAAGTGTTTCTTTTCTTTTTGTTTCTGTTTTACACCTGTCAAAAAGCCTGTGTGACTTGCCTAATGGTGCAGATGACAGGAGAAATGGATAAAAGCTGGATTTTATATTTTCAGAAGTGAGAAAGAGCTACTGTTTGCATCTTCATCCAAGCATCATGAGGAACAGTTCCAGGTACAATGAGATACTGTGTTGTTACTCTGTGCCTTCAAGTCACTTCTGACTTATGGCAACCTCAAAGCTAATCTATCATGGGGTTTGCTTAGCAAGATTTGTTCACATTCTTGAGGCTGAGAGTGTGTGATTTGCCCAAGGTCACCCAATGGGTTTTCATGGCCAAGTGAGGAGTCAACCCCTAGTCTTTGGACTATCTGCATCCTCCTACCATGTTCCCTCTTGAGACTTGGGAATGCCATGGTATGAACATCAGACACTTTCTCTCTCTTGCATCCCCTTCTCTTTTTCTTTTCTCATACTGAGTCAAAGAAACTAGGATAATAGCTTGTACACAACAGTGGACCCTTCACATCAAGCTGGTAATCCATGGATTTGACCATGAATCACATTGTCTTATATTATTCTTGCCCCATATTATTATTTGCAACATGTCTGCACACACCTTGCCACCACTGAGTAATATGATGTGCATCTGTCTGCATTCTTTACCATCCTTGGATGCTGGGGTAGAATTGAGCCCCCACAGATTGGAAGAATCCATCATTGGGTATTTTGTGGCCTTTGGATTGACTTAATCTTTTATTTTATTTATATAAAATATTTATATATTGCCTTCCGAGGTGATGTAGAACAGATAAAAACATTACAATACTAAGATTAATACTTTTTTTTTTAAAAAAAGAATGAAATGTTCTTCAAAAATATTTAAAAACATACCAAAAAGACTCTTTAGAATAATTTTAAGACAATCAAAACAAAATAAATGTATTTCTCCCAAGTGGGTTTTGACATTTTCCTTCCACATATATCCTTCCATTAATTTATGTTAGAATGCAAGCCATTGAGCAGAACTGACTCCAGTAAGTGAAGACAAGTATATCAGATTCTGCATATGGTCCAACACCTTCAACAGGAAGAAATCTAAAGTTTAACATTTCAATTTACATAAATAAACTTTTTAAAAGAGATTTTTTAAAACAGGAAGAAAAGGCAGTATAGATGAAACTGGTTATATTACTTTAAGCAGACAAAGTACAGAGTATATTCTTGAGGAAGAATCAGCAGATGGTGCTGTGGAGATTCTTTGCATCATGGGTTCAGATGGTGAAAGGACTCCTACATATAATTTGCGACTAGTGGCAAAGTCAGACAAAACTCAAAGTCCTTCTGCTCAATATTTCAACTTCTCCCTGACCTATTTTTACTACTCCCCATCAAACAAATGCTATTCAGGGGATCAGATGGTCAACCACAGTGGCATTAGGAAGCTAAAACATCTGTGCAATTCTCAGGATTCTCATTAATGGAGTGGTTTTAAAACTACAACTGGAATCCAATTGCTAGCCCCAACTGTAATAGTCCCCACTGGATCAATTGCTGCAAACAGTAAACAGAGTTCCAGTGATTCTCAAGAGCTATCTCCAGTAGAGACTAGAGCAGATATTTTTCCTTGTTTCATTTATTCTATTTGTTTTTTCTCTTTCTTTTTATGGGAAAGATCCATAAAATTTGGTATAATATCCAGATTCTTGCATCCTTGCCTTGTAAGCATCACCATGGTTTACAATTAAAGGATAGGCTAACACGTTTCCTAGTAGCACTTATTGGGGGAGGAGTGAGAGGAATGAGCTGGTGGCTGTCACTTTAATTGCTCTGAGTGCAGCTCTGGAGTTGTCTTCACAAGTGCTTTCAATAATTGGCTTGATTTGATTATTTCACTTTAACTTGTTTCTTCTTATTTCTTATTTCTTGATTTCATTAACATTTCTTAAGATGATGATAATAATAATAATAATAATAATAATAATAATAAATTTTATTTATATACTGCCCTGTGGCGAGCCAATCCGGGTGGTGAACAACAATAAAATAGTTACAACTTAAAACAGTATAATTCCCTCCTCCCCTCCCCCTTAAAAAATTATTAAACCACATCACAATTAAAAACAGTACACAGTTAAAACTCCACAAATTAATTTAAATACAAACCAATAAACCCCTGTGACTACAGTTCCAACGGGGGGAACAAAGTATTCTTGAAAAGGGGAGGAGCCAAAGTCCCGAGGCCAGGTGATTAGTCTGGAAAGGCCTGCCGGAAGAGATCCGTCTTGACAGCTTTTTTAAAGCTGTCCAAAGATGTTAATTGACGGATCTCGTCAATTTATGTTTAAATTAAGATGTGTTTGCAATAGTTATCAGTTTGTTTCCTTATCAAGAAGCAGCTAAGCAGTTAGATTCAAAGGAATCCCCAGGAGAGTAGCAAATGAGTCCACTTGAAGGTTTGAATTGGCTATTTTGCTTTAGTGGCTCCTCTATATGTTGATTTTTGCTAATAAATCTCGTCAATTTATGTTTAAATTAAGATGTGTTTGCAATAGTTATCAGTTTGTTTCCTTATCAAGAAGCAGCTAAGCAGTTAGATTCAAAGGAATCCCCAGGAGAGTAGCAAATGAGTCCACTTGAAGGTTTGAATTGGCTATTTTGCTTTAGTGGCTCCTCTATATGTTGATTTTTGCTAATAAATCTCGTCAATTTATGTTTAAATTAAGATGTGTTTGCAATAGTTATCAGTTTGTTTCCTTATCAAGAAGCAGCTAAGCAGTTAGATTCAAAGGAATCCCCAGGAGAGCAGCAAATGAGTCCACTTGAAGGTTTGAATTGGCTATTTTGCTTTAGTGGCTCCTCTATATGTTGATTTTTGCTAATAAATAATGACAGGACAGTAGCACAATTCAGAGGTTAGAGGTTTAGCAGATAATAATAATAATAATAATAATAATAATAATAATAATAATAATAATAATTTTTATTTATATACCACCCTGTGGCAAGCCAATCCGGGCAGTGAACAACAATAAAATATATACAGCTTAAAACAATATAATTCCCTCCTCCCCCCCCCCTTAAAAAGTTATTAAATCAAACTCAATTAAAACAATTACAATTAAAAACTAACAATTTAAATAAAAAATACAAATACAAATACAAATTAACAACCCCTGCTACTTCAGGTTCTAAAAGGGGGTTATAGAAAATTCATAAAAGGGAAGGTCCCAAAGTCCCAAGGCCGGGTGATTTAATCTGGAAAGGCCTGCCGGAAGAGATCCATCTTGACAGCCTTTTTAAAGCTGTCCAGAGATGTTAATTGATGGATCTCATCTGGCAGGCCGTTCCAGAGCCTGGGGGCGACAACAGAAAAGGTCCTCTGGGAGGTCACCGCAAGCCTAGATTTTTGAGGCTGCAGCAAGTTCCTCCAAGAGGACCGGGGTGTGTGGGGAGGATTGTATGGGAAGAGGCGGTCTCCATTTAGGGCTTCATAGGTAATAACCAACACCTTGTATTGGGCCCGGAAACCAATAGGCAGCCAGTGGAGGGACCTCAAAACCAGAGTGATGTGATCCCTCCTAGATGTTCCTGATAAAAGCCTGGCTGCCATATTTGAACCAACTGTAGTTTCCGAACCAAGCACAAGGGTAGCCCCATGCAGAGCGCATTACAGAAGTCTAGGCGTGAGGTTACCAGTGCGTGCACAACAGTCTCGAGATCTCTTACTTCGAGGAAAGGGCGCAGCTGGCGTATCAGCCGAAGCTGATAACAGGCGCTCCAACCGTCGCATTTACCTGATTCGTCATCAGGAGTGACGAATCAAGGAGCACCCCCAAGCTGCAAACACAGTCACTTGAGGAGAGTGTGACCCCATCCAGGACTGGAGGTTGCAACCCAATTCCTGCCACCGTGAGCACCTCCGTCTTGTCTGGATTCAGTTTCAATCTGTTTTTCCTCATCCAGCCCATTACCGCCTGAAGACATTCATTGAGAGAAGAGATGCCATTGGAATTCGAGGCCAACAAACGAGACACGGAGAAATAGATTTGAGTGTCATCAGCGTACTAATAACACCCAGCACCATAACTCTGTATTATCTCACCCAGCGGCTTCATATAGATGTTAAATAATGTCGGGGACAAAATAGCTCCCTGAGGGACCCCACAAGGGAGTTCCCTCTTACTGGAACTACTGTCCCCGAGCAGCACCCTCTGGAACCTACCGAGAGGAAGGACCGGAACCACTGCAGAGCAGTGCCCCCAATACCTAACCCCTTCAGGCGGTCCAAGAGGATGCCATGATCTATTGTATCGAATGCTGCTGAGAGGTCTAGGAGCACCAACAGGGTCACACTACCCCTGTCGATGCTCAGACGCAGATCGTCGGTCAAGGCAACCATGGCAGTCTCGACCCCAAAGCCTGTCCTAAAGCCGGTTTGAAATGGGTCTAGATAATCGGTTTCATCCAAGACAGCTTGGAGCTGAAGAGCAACCGCCCTCTCGATTACCTTGCTCAAAAATGGTAACAAAGAAACAGGCCTATAATTTCTCATATCCAGGGGGTCCAGGGAAGGTTTTTTCAGAAGCGGCCTAACAGCCGCTTCCTTTAGACAAGATGGAACATGTCCTTCCCTGAAGGACGCATTGATGATATCCGTAAGGAATCTCAACAATGCGTCCCCCCCCCCCCCCCCCCGGACGGCCAGCCATAATGGGCAAAGGTCGAGAGGGCAAGTTGTTTTCCTCACCTTACCAAGCAGCTTGTCCACGTCCTCGGTACTCACAGATTGGAGCTGATCCAGTATAACTACATCGGCGGAGTCGTTGGACACCTCGCCTGATGATTCTGTTACAATAGTGGTGTCTAAGTTGGCTCTTATCTGAGAGATTTTATCTGCAAAGAAGTTGTTAAAAGCATCACAGCAGGCCGTTGTCGGGTTAAGTAAGGGATTTGGCACAGGGGGCACCTGCGTCATCTCCCTCACCACCCTAAACAGGTCTACCGGACGGGACTCTGCAGATGCAATACGTGCAGAGGAGAAGGCTCTCTTCGTTGCATGTATTGCCTCCCAATAGGAACAAAGAAAGTTCCTATGGCGAGTTCTGTCAGATAAGAGTCGAGTCTTCTGCCACCTGCGCTCTAGTCGTTGTCCAGCCCGCTTCATTCTCCTAAGCTCAGGTGTAAACCATGTCCTTCGGTTCGAAGCGGGTTGGCAAGGACGCTTGAGAGCGATCGTGTCGATGGCCCTGGTAGGATCGATGTTCCAGGTATTAACCAGAGCGTTGACAGGATCACTGGCATTTCCAACCAATGAACCCTTCAAGGCTTTCCGGAATCTGATGGGCTCCATTAGCCTTCGAGGGTGGACCATTCTAATATGTCCACCACCCCCGGTGGGGCAGATATTGGCTCTCAGTTCCATCTTGACCAGGAAATGATCCGTCCATGACAATGCGGATGTACTTACCACTTCCGCCCACGGACATTCCTGTTCTGTACTAAAGACCACATCGAGTGTATGACCTGCACAATGTGTGGGCCCGTTGACCAATTGGGATAGGCCCATGTTTGTCATGGTCTCCATGAACTCCCGAGCTGCACCTGTTAAACTGGTCTCGAGCAGGATGTTGAAGTCCCCCAAAACTAAAAGTCTGGGGGTCTCCAACAACAGCTCAGAGACCAGCTGTGTCAGCTCGGTCAGGGAGTCTGCTAGACAACAGGGTGGTCGGTAGACTAGCAGAATCCCCAAACTATCCCTGGTCTTCAGGCTGAGGTACATACACTCGAAGTGGACTGTGTTCTGGACAGGTATCCTGGTCAAGGTCAGATGGTTCTTATGAACTAGAGCCACTCCGCCCCCCACCCACTTCCCCTCACCTGCTCACTAACAGAGTACCTGGCTGAGAGGATCTGCGCCCAAATAGCAGCGCTATCCTCCCCCAGCCAGGTCTCCGTAAAGCAAGGAAAGTTTGTTTCCTTACTATATGACTTTGAGCCATATCAACCAACATCTCCCCCTCCGACCAAGAAAAAATGTCTGCTGAGTTTCCATGCATGAGGATTGGTTTGGCACAACCCATCTCTGCTCTGAAATTTGTGCCCATGGGAGCACTGCTGTTTGTGTTACAGACAACAGCAGTGTCCCAGTTAGGGCAGCAACATGGATCCATAGCTCTGGCCACCCTTCAGAGTTTGCTACCCCACTGCATATAGAGAATCAGAATATGCCCAGGCACCTCCTCAAAGACAAAGGGAGGACAAAACTGTGACTGTGAAGCCTATGATTGCTCTAGCAGACAGAGAGCAAATGGCATTATGCAAGGCAGTACTGGAAGCCTCCTTCTACAAAATCTCCCAAAATTCATATGCAGGAATAACCAAGGATTTAAACCAGCATACGTGAACCACAGGATTGTAGCTACTGAGCAATTATTGTAATTCACAACTGATGGACCCCCACAGCCACATACTAACTATACAAGCCAAAGGCACCATTCCATTTTCTGTAAAAGAAATAATGTTTATTCTTCATATTGTTTGTTTTGTTTTATTTTTACAATTATATTGTAAGCTGCTTTGAGTCCCATTTGGAGAAAGGTGGGATAAAAAGTTTTTAAAATATTACATAAGCGGGTGCAAGACTGATCAAGTTGTGGTTGTGAGTTATGCAGAAAGAAACAAGAACCAACACTTTTTACATAGTGAGGCTTCTTCACATCAGAGAGACCTTTGAACCTTGCTGTGACTAGGGATGTGAAACTTCACTTATTTTCTTGTAAGAAAAACAAAATTCAGGTTGTCTTCCAGGTGGGAAAAAATATGAGAGTTTTCATACATTTTTCATGATTTAATGCATTTTAAAAGTTTTCCCCCCATGTTTTGGGATTTAAGAGCAGTGAAAGTTGTCAGAAAAAAGAAGATGATCTGTGCTAAACACATTTCCCATGCAAAAATATTGCACAAAGATTTTTGCTAAGTCCTGAAACTTTAAAACTATAAATAGATGTTTATAGACCTTGCTTATTGTTTGTTAGGGGGAAGGATAGCTTGACATATCTAAGTCAATGATAATAAATTGGGAAATCATTTTAAAATTTGTGTGTATGTGAGTTGTACTTGTATTTGTAATGGTAGATATAAGCATTGGTGTGTGATGTCTTCTTTTGTTGCATTATGATTTGTTTGAGGGATCTGGGTATATATTTATATGTTTATGTTTATTTTTTGTTACATCAATAAAAGTAGAAATAACAATAAAATAATATTAATCTATTAATAATATCTATTATTATTGTTATTGCTATTCTTCCCCCTAACAAACAATAAGCAAGGTCTATAAACCTCTACTTATAGTTTAAAACACTATAATCAATTAATCCTTAAACCCATCCAGTAATATTTTTTCACCTCTCTTTTGTAAGAATTTCAAAAAATATCTATTGTTTTTCTCTTAAAAGGCTAGTGAATTTGTTCATTTCTACTGTCAAACATCTTTAAAATCCAGTCTTCCACCAGAGGGATCTTGAAACATTTCCACTTTGGGGCATATAGCAGTTTTGGCTGCTGTAATCATACATTATAATATCCTCTTGCATTGTTTCAGTATCTGAACATCCATCAATCCTAGCCTGAAACAATTTTTTTATTAGAGAATCTCTTGAATCACAGCATGTTTCCAATATTTTTGTAGCCTATACATTTGGCCAATCAAGTGGTCATTTATACAGGGTTGTAACTTGAATTCTGTTTTCTTACCTTCAAAAACCAAAACCAAATAACTTTTAAAAATTGAATATCCAGGAAGAATATGGAGACCTGCAGAGTTTAAAAGCAATGAACAAAAAATCCAAAAATGAGAGCTAAAAATATGAGGAAAGGGGGGGGGGGATGAAATTGATGCAGTGTTCAAGTTCTAAGGCTGAAGAGAAAGTAAAATATTTAGGTGCTACTATTTTAGAGAAAACCTGTGCATGATATCATGCAGTTTCATGATAATTACACTAAACTTTGGAAGGAAATTAAACAGGACCTACAGAGATGGAATAAACTTAAATTATCTTTATGAGGATGTACTGAAATGATAAAGATGAATATTTTACCAAAGAAGCTGTTTCTCTTTCAGACCATCCCAATAGTATTGAATAATGCCTCAGATTGACATGAAAAGGCTCCCAAGATATTATAATGTCAATAACATTGACTCCTTCTTCACAAACTTTGAGAGAACTTTTGAAGAATTGAAGGTAAAGGATGAGGAAAGAATGAGTTATTTAAGATCACAAATTTCTGGAGGATTATCTGAAATATATGCTGAAATGAGAGCAGAAGAGGCACAGGACTATAATTTGTTTAAAGTGATGGTAAAACAGAGATTTGGATTGATCCCAGAACACCATCGAAGGGAATGTAGAGGTTTAAAAAGAAAAGGGGATGAAACATATGGTCAGCTAGGATGTCGACTGGACTGTCTATTAAAGAGTTAGATAGATGGATTGAAAGTGACTTCAAAAGAGGAATTACAGAATTTAATTGGGTTGGAGCAATTTTAAAATATCATCCCTCAAAAATATAAATGGCTGGTGCAAGATCTAAAGCCTTATACAGTGGCTGAAGCAGCCAAGATGATGGACAATTTAGTTTTAATAAGAGAAGAAGGGGCCAGTAAAATGTCAATATCTAAGGTAAAATCTCAGGGGAATGACAAAAAGAATTATAAAAACTAGCAAGCTTCAAAGCATAGATTTAGTGATGGGAGATGTTTTAACCCCTGGCAACAAGGATGAAGAAATGGGGCTGAAAGAAAAGTTTTGGGTTGAGAGAGTGTGACTCTGAGGAAAAAAAATAGAAGTAACTGGAGTAGAGAAAGTCACCCAGATATGAGTTATAAAACATGCTATGAGTGGTAAACAAGGACATTTGAAATATATTTGTCTGAAGTTACATAACAGAGAAAAAAAGTGTCAAAGCAACATATTATGTAAAATCAGTTAAGCCTACAGAGAAAGAATGTTGCCACAAGGAGCGTTCTCAGCCTGAAGTTGCCATGGAAACAACAGTTGAGAGAGTGACTGACTACAAGTTCACAGTTACCAAGAGTTTGCTTAGTATTATCGACTGCATCTCAGGAACTTAGCTCAAAGGAACACAAAGAAGTGCTACAAATAAACAATACTTGTATTTGGGATTATAGAGACTCAGGAGTAGAAGTATGTATGATTAAACCACACTTAGTAGAGCCCCAATACATGTGCCCAGGTGATACTATGGTTTTATAGGGTTTAGGAGGACTTGCGTTTTCAGTTCTTGTAGCCCAGTTAAACATCACCTTTAGATGACATAAGATACAGTGGAAGTTTGCAGTCCACAATAATATTCCAGTACCCTGTCTTATTGGAAATGATTTAGATAAATACCTTAAGTATGCCTTAGTTATTACTAGGCAACAAGAAAAAGTTCCTCAGAACAAGCCGATTTAATACTGGAAGAGGAAAAAGGAAAAAAAATTAGTTATGAAGGACAATGTTAATATGACTGGTACATATGAAGGAGAAGTGACTGAAGTGATCAATACCAAAGAGATCACAAAATTTAGTCAGGATCAAAAGGGTGATAAAAGTTTAAAACCTTTATTCGATCTAGCTGAGGAAGAAGACTTAGAGTTAAGTGAGGAACATCCTCACAGATTCAGGATCATACAGCATAAACTATACAGAGAAACCTTGAAGTACAAACATAATACTCAGAAAAAGATCCATAGACAATTGGTTGTCCCCCTAAAATATAGAACTAAGATATTAGAATTTGCCCATGTGAGCTCATTCAGAGGTCATTTAGGAGTAAAGAACTACCCAAAGGATAGCTCTGAATTTCTATTGGCCAAAGATGGGAAAAAAATATCAAACACTTTTGTAAGTCTTGTGACACTTGCCAGAATATGGACACATGCAAAGACAAAACTAGAGACAGGTTCTGTCCCATGCCAGTGATATCACAGCCATTTCAGAGAGTAGGGGTGGACATAATAGGACCATTACCACAAGCGACTCAGATAGGAAACAGATACATACTTACTATAGTAGATTATGCTACCAGGTATCCAGAAGCAGTAGCTTTACGAAACATGAAAACAACTATTATACCGAACACTTTAGTAAATGTTTTTTTGTAGATTAGGATTCCCAAGTGAAATAGTTTCAGATTTAGGGAGTTCTTTCACTTCCAAGATAATGCAGAAACTATGGGAAGTTTGTGGAATCAAACATTTGACTACAACAGCTTATTACCCAGAAAGTAACAGGCTTGTGGAGAGATTTAATGGTACTTTGGTCAAAATGATCAAGACATATAAAGCTGAAAATAAAAACAATCGGGACAGCAAGCTTTAGCATCTGTTTGCTTATTGAGAAGTACCACAAGAAAGGGAAAAATTGGTTCTATATGCCATCAAAGAAATTGGAGATGAGGAAATTCCAATTCCAAAGTGGGAACCTGGGGAAGTTTTGGGAGGAGGGATACAGGCAGTTAACCTTGATCCTTCCCTTACTTCTCATCAAAAGGAAGAAATAATTGGCCTGCTGAATAAATAAAAGCTATTTTATCAAATTTGCCTAGTAGAGTAAAAAGGGTGTATCATCATATTAGGATGGAAGAAGCTGGTCCTATTGCCACTTCACTGTCTGGTCCTATTGCCAAGAAGCTGGTCCTATTGCCATATAGAGTAATGGGTTGTTTGGCTGACATCATTGCTCATGAGATTGAGGTGATGCTTAAAATGGGAACAATTATCCCATTGGAGAGTCCTTGGGTGTCGCCTGTAGTATTAGTAGAAAAGGCTGATCATACAATTCGATTCTGTGTAGATTATAGGCTACTTTAAGAGTCCTGGTGGTGCAGTGGTTAGATGCTGTACTGCAGCCACTCACTCGCAAACCATAAGGTTGTGAGTTCAATCCCAGCCAAAGGGCTCAGGCTCGACTCAAGCTTGCATCCTTCTGGGGTCACTAAAATGAATACCGAGATTGTTGGGGGCAATTAGCTTACACATTGCAAACCACTTAGGGAGTGCTTAAGTGCACTGATAAGTGGTACAGAAATGTACCTGCTATTGGTATTGCTTAACAAAATATCTCAGTTCGATGCTTACCCTATGCCCAGGTCTGAGGATTTAATTGAAAAGATAGGTAGGACCCAGTATATTACTACCATAGATTTGACTAAAGGTTATTGGCAGGTGCCCATGTGTCCAAGAGATCAGACAAAAACTGCATTTATTACCCATGTGGGTTTGTTTGAGTTTACTGTATTACATTTTGGGTTGAGGAACGCTCCATCTACTTTCCAATGATTAGTAGATAAGATATTGGTTGGTTTAAAACATGATGTAGTACCTGACATAAATAACATTGGTGCGTTTAATAATTCTTGGGAGGAACATATACAAAACCTGATGGCAGTCTTAGAGAGACTTAAAAAGAATGGTGTAATGTTAAAAGTTCTAAATGCCATGTGGGGAAAAGAGAAAGCCGATATCTAGGATATGTGGTAGGAGGTGGTAACATGAAAGTGGAAACTTCAAAATTTGAAGCTATAGTTAATTGGCTGATTCCATCTTCAAAGAAGGGGATCAGGTCATTTTTGGCATTGGCAAGGTATTGTAGGAAATTTATTCCTAACTTCAGTACGGTTGCAAGTCCTTTGTCCGATTTCACCAAGAAGGAAAGACTGGTTAAAATCCAATGGAGAGAATAATGTAATAAGGCCTTTACTGAATTAAAATGACTAATGACGACTGCACCCATATTGGCAGCTCCACATTATTCAAAACCTTTTATAATGACTACAGATGCCTCCAATGTAGGAATAGGGGCAGTACTAAATCAGGAAGATAAAGATAGTCAGTTGCACCCGGTGTTATTTCTATGTAAAAAGCTGTTACCGAGGGAGAAACATTTGGCCACTAATGAAAAGGAATGTATGACTAAAGTATGAGCTTTAAACAACCTGAAACCATATTTATGGGGAACAATTCAATTTTTTTATTACAGCCATTCGGCCAGCACGAATTACAATACAACACTTCTTAATTGTATACAATAGCTTCTTGTGAGAACATACCGATAACTATGGACAAATCCTAATTTATATTTGTACAAAGACAAAAATGGGACAGTATATTTATCAAAACCCCATGATAGCTGGAAATTCTAATAACTTCAATAAGATGAAATGGTATGACCTCATACATTACTCCAAGTGTATGGTACTATTCCTAGAACACTTTGGTTCAATAGCTACAGTCATTCTCTTTAACTGGGAGAAAGAAAAGACTAAACAGTATTACTAGTTAGTTACCACACACTTCACAGTATTGTATACAGAAAACATTTTAAAATGCTTTTAGCATATCACATAATGGTATTTATAAAATATAATTGAATAAAAATTATATAAATTATAAAAAAAATATAAAACAGGAGGGTTATTCTACCAACAATGTAGTGTGGCATAACAATAATATCTATGGGGTACTACTCAATTAGGCAGATATTTTTAATTAGGCTAACAATGTTAACCACACCTATACTATGACTGAGTCTCCAGTTAACACTTATAAATAGGTTGACAAATACACTACGGCTGTACCTCCTGACACTTCCATTTTGCAGTTAGATTGGATTTAAGAAAGACTTAAAAATACTTAAACAATTAAAAAAAATGTAAATACAACCACAATAAAAGCTTCGAACAATTTCCCAAGCAAATTCTAGAACAATAAAATCACGAGTTCAAAATCATTGAAGTCACGAGATAATAATTCGAGCATGTACGTGGCCTAACACCGTTCATCCCATGATTCCGTTGTTATCTACCTCTGCCTTTGCCTATAGATATGTTATTTCCCATTAACCATTTGGAAGCGCAGTTTACATACAATATAGCAAAATTTTGCTACCGTATGTACAACATTAGATTCCTGGTTATTCAAAAGATTACAAACATAAAAGGAATCAGATTGACCGGGGTATTTTCCCAGAAGGGGAGTAATCAACTGGTGGCAGATGTCTTTATAAAATTGACAATGCAGAAAAACATGCTCTATAGTTTCAATAGCACCTTCATCGCAGTGACAGAGCCGGGATTCATAGGGCACTTTCTTAAATCTTCCTTCCAAGACTGCTGTAGGGAGGACATTGAATCGAGCTAAGGAAAAGGCTCTCCTGAATTTAGGAATTGTGATTTGAAATAAATATGAGGCAGGTGAAGAAACCATAATTTGCTTGTTGGCCAAAATATGTCCGGGGAAAGCAGCGATTTCTAACTGGCCTTCAATATCTAGGATCCTTTGTTTAATAGCCAATTTTGATTGATCTAGATGTAGTTTCAGGATGATATCCCTAGGAAGTCCCAGTGTATTCAATTTTTTATTTATTGCTGTTTCCCATGAAGATTTATGTGAGTCTGCCAAGACAAATTTAGCCCACTAGGATTTTTATTGAATTTGAGCCAGTAAGTGAAGATGTTAATCCACATACTTCTCTCAATTTTAATCCACATACTTGTCTCAACTTGTCTCAACTCCTGTTAATCCAGATGTTAATCCACATACTTGTCTCAACTTGTCTCAACTCCTGCTTCCCTTCTTATTACGGCGTTTGACACACAACGAGTTACCTGGAATATCTTCCTTAGAAAATTTGTTTGTACTCATTCTAAAGGTGTTGGGTCACTATAGGGTCCTATTTGTGCACCATATAGCAATTGTGATTTAACTTTGGCCGAAAAGAGTTTAATTGCGGCCGGGATAAACTGGGCTCCCTTAGTGAAAAAGTACTTTTGAATAGCATTGGCCGATCTTTGGGCATTGCGGGTGACATAGTCCAAATGAGCATTTCTGCTCCCTGTGGATTGGAATACAATTCCCAAAAATTTAAAGATTTTAACCTGTTCAATAGGTTGCCTTTCCATCATCCAATTTCTCATTTTTGTACGTTTGGAAAAGGTAAGAATTTTAGTTTTAGAATAATTTATTATTAATTTTTCCTCAACACAGTTATGAGTGAGAGACTTTAGGGCTCTTTTGAGGCCAATGGGGGTCAAAGATAAGATAGCTGTGTCATCAGCGTATAGTAGCAAGTTGATGTGTCTATTTGCTAATTTGGGGGAATGGTAAGAAGAATTGCTCAAAAAGGAAATTAATGAATTTATAAAATAATTGAATAGAATTGGGGCCAAGACACACCCCTGTCTAACTCCATTCTTGACTTGTACCTCTTTAGAGACATGTCCTTGTAAGCTACATCTTACCTTCAAGTGGTTGTTTTCATGTATTTTAACAACCAATAGGAGAAGGCGTTTGTCAATCATGGTATTCATAAATTTTCCCCACAATTTGGGTCTGAAAACAGTGTCAAATGCAGATTTAAAATCTATAAATGCTGCATAAAGTGGTTGGCCTGAGTGGGAGTATTTTTTATACCAGATGATGTAGTACCAACACATGGTCAGTAGTTGATCTTCCCGCCCTAAAGCCTGCCTGCTCATCCTTCAATATCTCCTCAGTTTCCAGCCAATCCATTAATTTGGCTTGTAGGTGCTTGGCATACAGTTTGCTAATCTGATTTAAGAGACTAATAGGTCTGAAATTTGTTGGATCATCTCTTTTGCTTTTTTTATATATTGGGATTATGGTTGCAAGACCCCAGTCAGTTGGTATTATTGCTGATCGGTCTATTACTGTAAAAAGTGTGGATAACACAGGTATCCACCAATTCAAATTGTTTTTTAATACCTCACAAGTAATAAGGTCCACACCTGGGGCCTTTGCTGGTTTAAGTTGACTGATTAAGTTCTTAATTTCTAAATACGAGACTGGGGGCCAAAAAGGGAGAGTTGTAGCATCCAACCTTAAATCTATATGTGTTTTCTCAGTGTGTTCATACAGACTTGCAAAATGGTTTTCCCATACGTTAGCTGGGATCTGAAACAGGGGATTATGAATGTTTTTGGGAAAGGATGGGGCTACCTCCTTCCAAAAAAGAGTGGGATTGTTTGCGCTAGCTGCTATTATTAGTTTTTCCCAGGATGTTTGTATAGCTTCCCTTTTTTTTTTTTTGGTCTGGTCAATTGTTATATTGTTTCTTTTGCTTCAAGAGGTCTAGCACAGAGCATTGTGAGGGATTCAATTTATATTGTTTAAAACAATTTTTTAGTAAAACCCGTGCCTCTCTATATTCTAAATCAAACCAACTTTGTTGATTCTTTAGTTTGTATCTGTTGTTATTTTTTGGAGCCGTTAATAAGGGTCGAATTAAACTTATTAGGTTGTTAAAGCTGGTCAATATATCACTATCTGACTTACTACCTGTTATTGCATTGTGGAGGCTTTTAATTTCATCACTGCCTAGAAACTTAGGGGGGAAGCAGACGAGGGCGTCCAAGATGCCCTGCGACGGTGCACCACGGGACTGGAGCAGTCGCACCACGGCGCACCGTCGGTGCCTCTGAAAGGAGTGCAAAAATAGCGCTCCTTTCAGAAGTCAGTGAAAGTGCGCCCTAAAAGCATAGGGCGCACTTTCACTGACTTTTCCGCCTCAGCGCATGCGGTCGCTGCGGCGGGAGGTTGTCCCCGGAGCGCCGGACGTGCGGAGGGCCAGCGGCTCCAAGGACGACCTCGGGAAGAGGAAGGGGCGCCACGCGTGCGGCTGCCCCTCCTCTTCCTTGCCTCGGAGACGGCTCAATAAGCCGTCTGCCGAGGCCCTTAGTGAGTGCCTCTGCTAATTTCGGTGACCATTTAGCAAGGGTGGGGCATAAGTCATCAGGCAGGGCCACATTCTGACAAACTGGCAGGGATATGCTATCAAAAGGCTTCAAACATAACAACACTGGGGAATGATCACTTTCAGGGTGAGCAACAACAGTAAATGTATGCACATATGGGACAAGATCCTGTGTAATCCCTACATAATCTAGTACTGAGGGTCTAGCACCCATCCAGTGGGTATATTCAGCGGGATAGTCATCATTTGCAGAGCCATTCAAAATGACCAAATTTAGCTCTAAAAAGGTTTTTAACATACACAAGCCTCTATAATCACAAAAAGTATCCTTAGACTGGCGGAGTAACATTGGATCTAAAGGGAACAAAGGTAATAGTTGACAATTAAATTTAGAAAAGAGTGAAATGTCATTTGCTCCAATTCTTGCATTGAGATCTCCAGCCAGTATAAGGTATGCTGCTTGAGATGTAACCATTATTTTTTTAACATAACAGTTCAATTTGTTCCAAACATCTTTTATCTTTGCATGCCCTTGTAAGGGGGGATGTAAACATTAATCTGACACAATAAGGAATTTTTGAATTGTAATAGTATTGCTAAAGCATATTGGTCTAGGGTGGATAGTTTAGATATCTGTGTTTGTAACGAAGTAGATATTAGCACACTTAATCCCCACAAAGCCTCCCATGGCCTTTACCTGGCACTGCATCTAAAACTAGTGATTTATAGCTTTCTACATACAGTTCTTCCGCTTACCAAGTTTCTTGAAGAAAGATGATGTCATATCTGGTGATAAAGGACATAAAAGAAGGGTCTCTACTTCTAGCTTTCCATCCAGCGATGTTCCAAGAAATTAGGGTCAGAGGGGTGTCAATCATTGATATTAGCTGTCAATCATTTAGAGTCAGTAAGGGTATTGATGTCGTCGCTTCCTGAGAATCATTCATATAGGTTTCTTTTTCTCTTAGTTTCCCAGTTTCTATTTTGGTGTCTTTGGGATTGATTATCCATGCATCTGTGGGAACTGTCAAATCAGAATCTTTTAAATCATCCGTTGAAGTATTCCGAATGTCTGTAGTTGATTCTCCTGTAATGCCAATCTGCTTAATTGATTTTCTATCATGTTGATTGACTGATGACATGGTCTGCATATTTGGACTAGAAAGTCTCCTTTTCTTATTCATATGTAGGGGTAGACATCTAGGCGTTTGCAATGGTATTAGTGGCTTGTCTAAGCAGTCCTCCTTACATTTAGGAGACAGATGTATTAATGATGTCATAGAATCAATTGAGCAAACCGAAGAACGTTGGGGTCATATACATTAGTGATATCAAGGGTTCATCTAGGCAGTCAGCTGGTCTTTTTAACTCCTTCTTTGGTGAAGACAGGGGATCAGATAAGGAGCAAGTAGAAGGTAAAAGATCATTAATATCTTTGTTGTGTTTGTAACAGAACGTAATACTGACTTAACATTTTCTAATTTACACAATATATGTTGCTGTTCTTCTGAAGAGAGTGTACCAAACAATTGAGCAAGTTCTTCTTCATCATCTAGAAGAATGTTTGGTGATTGTTTCTTCTTTATAACTTCATCTTCAGTGATACATCTCTAGCTAACATTCTCATCTCTAGAATTAGTTCTTAATAATGGTTTAACATTAATGTTGAGTAAGACCTGTATTGGTGTAATTGCAAATTCTTTTAGTGATCTTCTGCTATCAAAAATCAATGCAGGGATAATAGGATTCTTAAAGGTCAATGCAATCCTCATACAACTATTCCTTGTGGGTAGCCAAAATATATCAAGGAGCTCATAGTGTACATCCTCCGCTGCAATAGAGCAGAAAGTGAGTGGAGTACTGTTCTTTTGTTATGCCATCTGCCGCTGTTAAGAGAATTAATTGTTATTTGTAGCACAATCTTGTTTTCCTGTAGGATTAATTTATCTTTAATGTTTACCTTTTGTGCTATGTTATGTTTTACATATTTGCATTGAAGTTGTTCAGGTTTAGAGTAGTCAATTATCTCCTTAGCTTCCTCACTTTTAGAAGTTGATTTTGGTTTTTCCAGTAAGTCCTTTATCCCATCTATTTTCTGATTAATGCTCATCACTTGTTCAAAAATTGTGATAACTGTTTTGGCTGTTAATAATCAGTTCTTGGCAACTAAATCTAAGTCCATCTTTTCATTTTTTGTAGTATTGGGTATGATATTCAGCTTACAGGCATTGCCATCATTTGATAAAAAACTCTCCTCTTCGAGGGTAGGTGACTCAGGGAAGCTAGTGAGCAGATTAGAAATATGGTCAGTGAGAGTGATTGCTGTATCTTTATGTAATAGTACGCTCCAATCTCAGTTGTCTAAGAGTGGATGCAGCCTTTAATATTTCTAATTTTTCAGATTTTTCAGAGCTCCCTTCCAAATTTTTCTTAAGGTTCCTATCTCTTCTTGTTTTTGTTTTTGTATGGCCATCTCCTTTTGTTGTTCTCTTTCTTTTGAGATTACTCTTCATAGTCATCTAATTATTGTTGTATATTTGAGTCCTCACAATAAATTAGTTAAACTTATCTGTAATTATTCAGATACTGCATTTCTAAGGCTTAGTTGTCTATAGCAGCATGAGATCAAAAAATAATAATAGTGTTTGGATTCAAATAGGAGAGGGAGATAGAAGTTCAGGTGAGCCCAAGGCCAAAAGCTGTCTTGAGATCCAGGGAGGTGGAGGGGGGGCAGAGAGCAAGTCTCACCCAGCCAGGCTGCTTCCACTTGGCATCTGGAGTCAAGGAGATGGAATTCTGGGGAGGTTATAAAGCCTTGCCTCGTCTCACTGCAGCTGTGCTGTCTTGAGATCCAGGGAGGTGGAGGGGGGCAGAGAGGGAGTCTCACCCAGCCAGGCTGCTTCCACTTGGCATCTGGAGTCCTATGGGGAAGAAAATTTGTGGTAAAAACAGACCACTCACCCCTATGTTGGTTAAATCACAGAAAAGATAATAATGGCAAATTATTAATGTGGAGTCTAATACTCCAATATTTTGATTTTTCCATTCAGTATGTAAAAGGTAAAAATTATATTATGGCTGACAGTTTGTCAAGGCAGCCAGAAGATGGGTAAAATATGTAGTACAATTATATACAATGTAAAGTAATTATAAAAAATGTGTAATCTGTTTAGAAAAGTGTTATTTAATCTTGTGAATGGTTGGGATAAAGATGTTAAATATAGCGACTGCTACGATGTTCAGAGGGGGAAAATATGGCTTTCATTGACACCCATAATCTGAAAGGGAGCTTATATGTATCAATGAATTTTTAAAGGGGGGAGGTATGTGGAGAGAAGGCAGGTTAGAGCCATCCCTGATGACAACCAATCAGGACCGTGAGGGTCTGGTGGAGAAGGCTCCAGAATGGAACAGGGTTAAGGTCCAGAAGAGAGGGGCCTCATACCCATCCTAAACTCCAAGTAAGGGAGTTCATAAAGAGAATATCCTGAAGGGTACTGATAGCCTTAGAGCAGGGTTAGGCAACCTTTCCCCTTTAAGGGCCGAGGGACTTCAGCTCCCAGAATCCCAGGAACTATTGGCCAACATGGGACTATTGGCCAACATGGCTGAGGCTTCTGGGAGCTGAAGTCCCTCGACCCTTAAAGGGGAAAGGTTGCCTACCCCTGCCTTAGAGGCTGGTTAAGAAATAGTGGTAAACGTACCCAAAGAAGGGCTAAGAGTGTCCTGTGGGGGTAATTGAAAGTGTTCCAAGGAAAGGAATGTTTTAGAGCAGGGGTAGGCAACCTTTTTGAATCCTGGGCCGGTCCCCCGAAGTCCTCCTCTCTGCCGGGCTGAGGGGGGGGAATGGCAGTGTGTGTGCTCATGCGTGCGCGTGCACCCCCTGCCGCCACGCGCACCCCCACGTGTGTGCTGCCGCCGTCACCGCCACCACCGCTGCTGCCGCTGCGGTGTGCGTGGCCGCCATTTTGGAAATCTAAATGGCGGCCACAACATGTACAGTGGCGGCGGCCGTGCGCGCGGCAGCGGCAGGGGTCCACCTGGGCCAGAACCGGCCCGGGGGGCGTAGGTTGCCGGCCCCTGTTTTAGAGTATTATTATTTGTAACTGTAACCAGTTATAACAAGTGCAGCAAGACCAAGTGAAACATTGGGGCTCGGCAGACGACTAATAGAGTCGTCTTGGAGGCTTGGAAGAGGAGGGGCAGCTGCACGAGCGGCGCCCCTTCCTCTCCCTGAGGTCGCCCTCGGAGTCGCCGGCCCTCCGCACGGCCGGCGCTCTGGGGATGACCTCACGCCGCGGCGACCGGACATGCCGCGGCGGAAAAGACAGCGAAAGTGCGCCCGCCACTTTTAGGGCGCACTTTTGCTGTCTTGAGGAAGGAGCGCTGATTTAGCGCTCCTTCCAGGGACGCCGCCGGTGCGCCGAGGTGCGGAGGCTGCGGCCCCACGGCGCACTGGCCCAGGGCGTCCTGGACGCCCTCGTCTGCTTCCCCCCATTGTTACTTGTATTGTAAATAAAGTTTTATTGTTACTTTGTCTACAGTATGAATGAATATCCATGCTACTAAACCTTATACAAGATAGATTATACCAAAGAGTTTTAGAAGAGAAGGTTGGTGAAAGAATGGCCCTTTGCATAGGGTAGTGGCAGCTATGGGATGAAAAGGGTCCATGGTGTGGCCACAAATGAAAGGAAAGAAAAAGTGCACATGACACCATATAGGGCTTTAAAGGTAACATTGTGTACCTTGCCCAGAAAATATTAGCAGTCAGTGGAGTAGTTTTAAATTCTGGGTAGTATGCTCACTTTTAGATATGCCAGTAACCAGTCTTTCTGCTTGCCTTGAATTAACTGAAGTTTCCAAACTTGGTACAGATGTAGCATAATGTACAGCACATTGCAAAAGTTCAACCTTGAGGCTACTAACATGAGTAGTACCATCTTTTGATTGTGCCTGGAAGTGGAAGGCAATAGCCTCTTGATTGCCTTGTCCAAAAAAGGGAGATTTGATACTGGTCTATAGTTGTTAAAGTCCAGGAGGTCCAGAGAGGACAGTTTTAAAAAAGGGGGAGGGAGAGAGAGAGAAAGAATAGTAGTAGTAGTAGTAGTAGTAGTAGTCACATCACTCCTTCTTTTAAACAAGAAGGAAAATTTTCCTCCCTGAGAGATGCATTAATAATGTATAATACAATAACAAATCCACAAAAGAGTTATACATTTATTTGGAGAACCAAAATGCACAAAATACATGATGCAAGCTTTCAAAGCTCCATTGGCTTCTTCATCAGGCATAGGTGTTAAAAAATCATACAGGAGAAAAAAATTATAAAATGATGATGTTAATCACAGGCCTGCATTTTCTCAAGGTGTTGTTGGTCAAACACTAATTACTGATAAAGCCTCCATCCTGAATCGATGGGCTGAACATTTTCAAAGTCTCTTCAGTGCCAACCGAGTAGTCCAAGGCTCAGCTATCCAACATATGGTCAAAAACTGATGAAAAATGAACTGGACATAGCTCCCACTTTGGAAGAGACCCTTAAGGCCATACAGCAGATGAAAAACGGCAAGGCAGCTGGGATTGATGGAATCCCACATGAAGTTTGGAAACACGGAGGTCATGTACTCCATGCTAAATTCCACAAACTCCTTGTGAGTTGCTGGGAAAAAGGGGAATTGCCATCAGATCTCCGAGATGCAGTCATCATCACCCTGTACAAGAAAAAAGGAGCAAAATCCGATTGCTCAAACTATCAAGGCATAACACTGCTCTCTATTGCTGGAAAAATCCTTGCAAGGATACTCCTGAACAGATTAGTTCCTGCTATTGCAGAAGAACTCCTCCCTGAAAGCCAGTGTGGCTTCAGAGCCAATAGGAGTACTACAGATATGGTATTGCCCTTAGACAACTGCAAGAGAAATGTAGAGAGCAGAACAAGGGACTCTATGTAACATTTGTCGACCTCATCAAAGCCTTCGACACTGTGAGTAAAAAAGGTCTATGGCAGATCCTGGAAAGACTAGGATGCCCCCCCAAATTCCTCAAAATGATTATCTTGCTACATGCAGGCCAGCATGGTCAAGGCAGATATGGCGATGCTCTTTCAGAGCCCTTTCTAATAACTAATGGAGTGAAGCAAGGTTGTGTTCTTGCTCCATCTTTATTTACAATATTCTTCAGCATGATGCTCCAAAGGTCTACAGCAGAGCTCAAAGAAGAAGACGGCATCTATATACGTTGATGGTAGCTTGTTTAACTTAAGCTGTCTGAGGGCTCGCACTAAGACTCTAAACTATCTAGTCTGTGAGCTGCTCTTCACTGATGATGCTGCCCTTGTTGCCCACACAGACACAGCTCTGCAGCACCTAACATCCTGCTTCGCAACAGCTGCAGAAATGTTTGGGCTGGAAGTCAACCTGAAGAAAATGGAAGTTCTCTACCAGCCTGCACCACAGGACAAACACCACCATCCCCACATCGCTGTAGGCAAATCTGTGCTTAAGTCTGTTCAGCAGTTCACCTACCTGGGAAGCATCATCTCCTCAGACGCCAAGATTGACAAAGAGATCGATCACAGATTAGCGAAGGCATACAGCGCATTTGGAAGATTTTACAAAAGAGTCTGGAGTAACAAACACCTGAGGCGAAGCACAAAAATCAGTGTGTATAGAGCAATTGTACTGTCTATTCTCCTTTACGGGTCTGAAACATGGGTCACCTATTGCCAACACTTACGACTCCTCGAACGCTTTCATCAGTGCTGTATACGCACAATCCTAAATATACACTGGACTGACTATGTGATGAATGTTGCTGTCCTTGAGCAAGCAGGGATCACCAGCATTGAGGCCATGCTATTGAAAATGCAGCTGTGCTGGGCAGGGCACATTTCTAGGATGGAGGACCATCGCCTCCCAAAAGTAGTACTCTTCAGTGAACTCGCTATGGGTCAGCATAAGAGGGGCGCTCCAAAAAAGTGATACAAGGACTCCCTGAAACAATATCTCAGGCTCGGCCAAATTGATCGCCAACAATGGTCCACCCTGGCCTCACATCGGGAGGCAAGGAGACACACTATTCACAATGCTGCAGCCTTATTTGAGAAGTCACGCCGAACAAGTCTTGAAGAGAAACGACAATGCAGAAAGAATCACAAACCGGAAACATCACCTAAGGAAACCTTCTGCTGTGCTTTCTGCAACCGGACTTGTTTATCTCTGATTGGCCTTTTTAGTCATCAGTGCGCTTGGAAAAAGTGTGGGATGAGTCCTTCCTGAATCTTCGTTTGTGAAGAAAAGCCAGAGAGAGAGAGAGAGGGTTGTTCTGTGGAGGGATACCTGTGCAATTGAATCTCTTCTCCTTCTGGCAGTGTGGCACTGGGAACAAAGTATTCCAAAGTCCAGGAGATAAAATTTGAACTCCAGAAGCAATCCAAAAAAGTGCTTCTTCTGAGATCTCAGATGTCTCCATGGTTTGTGAGGTAAGAGCCCTCTTTGTTAGGCAGAGAACATTGAATATCTGAAGAGAAGCCTCCGTGCTTTTGCTTTAGAAAAAAATTAGGTAGTAGTTGAGCTCTACTCCTCTCTAGATGACCAGCCAAGATGGCTATGGATCAAGAAAATTCATCTTCCTTACTTGTTCTAGCAGCATGGAATTGCTGGAAACCCTATTTTCAGCTTTCACTACAACATCATCTAAATCTGCTCTTATCAGAGCAGATCTTATCTTATCAGAGAGATTTATCTGTGAAATGATTGCTAAAAACATTGCAACTCATAATGACCAGTAAATGTTAAAAGCAAAATGGCTCATCATTTTTTCAGCAGGGTATCATAAATGTGTGAAAAATGACTTTTGATGATAAAATTTGAACTCCAGAAGCAATCCAAAAAAGTGCTTCTTCTGAGATCTCAGATGTCTCCATAGTTTGTGAGGTAAGAGCCCTCTTTGTTAGGCAGAGAACATTGAATATCTGAAGAGAAGCCTCCGTGCTTTTGCTTTAGAAAAAAAATTAGGTAGTAGTTGAGCTCTACTCCTCTCTAGATGACCAGCCAAGATGGCTATGGATCAAGAAAATTCATCTTCCTTACTTGTTCTAGCAGCATGGAATTGCTGGAAACCCTATTTTCAGCTTTCACTACAACATCATCTAAATCTGCTCTTATCAGAGCAGATCTTATCTTATCAGAGAGATTTATCTGTGAAATGATTGCTAAAAACATTGCAACTCATAATGACCAGTAAATGTTAAAAGCAAAATGGCTCATCATTTTTTCAACAGGGTATCATAAATGTGTGAAAAATGACTTTTGATGAGAAAATTTGTGACTGTTTTTTACACTTCTAGCTGTGACTTTTATGTCATACTTAGAATCCATGTTTTCTCCCCTATCCTAGGGCCTCTGCAGATGGGTGGCCATGGGCTGCTCTGAGAAGCTGCAGATCGGTGCTGAGGCTGCCCCGTTTCTTGGCCCCAATCCACTCTTTTTCAGGCCTTAGAAGGAGCGCTAAAATAGCGCGCCTTCTGCAAGGTGCGGAAAGGGCACCACAAGAGGCGGTGCATGCCTCTTCGGCATCTCTTCCAGCTCAGCGTGTCTGGATGCTGAGCCAGAAGGAAGTCATTGCAACGACGGGCTCTCCGATGAAGGCCTCAGGAAGGGGTTGGGGCGCCCAGTGTCTGGCTGCCCCTCCCCTTCCTTGCCTCCAAGATGATGCAAAGCACCATCTGCAAAGGAGGCTAGTGAAATATAAAACTGTGCTCTTCTGTACAATGCCCAACTTAACATTCTTCCAAAATCTAAAGTTGGAAACTTATCATGGGTTGGGAAAGCATTACTCAAGAAAGACTGAATAAGAAGATAATTTTCTTCTCAGCTCACTGAAAATGCATTTTTGTTGGAAACAGCTGTGAGCATATTGGAAGTACATATGATCATTTTGTGCTATGGTGTAATCCATGTTTCTGCTCTATCATGTTATGTGTAAGCATAGCATGGTATTACAGATTTCTTTTTTAAAAATGTAAGTTGGAAATGACTTACACAATTGAATAATCATCTTTTCCTTGGAAGCAATTTCTAGACTTTATAAAGAACTTTACCATTTTTAATGCTACTGAAAAATCCCCTTAGGATTCAGAAAAAATTAGCAATTATGTTTTGTTGCTTAATAAAAAGTACTCTTCTGCCTAGAGAATGAAGTGCAGGAAATGTAGGAGTGAAAAAGCTACAAGAAAGTAATTAAAAGAAAGTGAAGGGACAGAGAATATGACCATCCTCTGCAAGAACTCTCATGACTACTATCAGCTTAGAGTAAGGGCCAGAAACTTGGACTGCACTGGAGAGACATGAAACATTATCATCATTTCCAGGAATTGGAGCATGTTCTGCAACTCCTACCGAAGAATAGATTCATATCTATTGTTTAATAGTATTAGCAAATTAAATGAGATCTTTGCCTTAACTCAGATTTTTGACACTATCTGCTTGGGTGTATCTGATTAGGGGGCCAGACATTCTAGCAGAATATTGAGATGCTGCGATTCAAAGTGGCAGAAGTGTTCTGGGCACAGTTTTGTTTTTCTGCCCCAGCACTTAACTCAGATCCATAGGTTCGAAATTAAGGCTCTAAATTTTTCTAAACAGACCTCAGAAGCCAGGCCTATAGAAAATACATTGTAACAGTCTGGACTCATACTGAAGTGCTAGGAAAGGCAGTGGGACCAGTGTGAGCACCTTAAGTCTGCCAAATAAAATAAAATAAAATAAAATAAAATAAAATTAACTGGAATTTACTTGTATTGCTTTAAAATAGCACTCTCATAAAGCCAAGCACATTGCACCATTGAAAGTCTCACAGAAAGGTTTCACAGTGGTCTTTGAAGTTTTGAAATGTGTATATGTTTTTAAAAACTCTTGCTTTTTCTGCCTTGTACACCCCTCCTTTTCTTCTCTAGATTCCTTTCAACGGGATAAAGGCAGGATATTCAGGGGTGCCATTAGCGGGATGTGGGACTCCAGGATGCACTGGGAGACACATTGAAAGGAGGCTTGACACCACTGCTCCCCAGATGTCTGCCTTTTGCAGAAATAGGTTGTGGTATTTGCCCACATCCCTTTAAAACCCTGGAGCTCAGCAGAAGAGAAGATATGAATGGGGCAAGGCTCAATGAGGGGGGAGCAAAGAGAGGCCTCCATTTTTATATTTATTTTTTACTTTTTTTTCTTTAAAAACATCACATCTTACCAAAGTACATGAAACTATGCAAATATAAATACATTTAGGCTGTGCATATACAACTGTAACTTAAAGGTATTTTCCCCTTTTGCTAGTTGTTTCTGTCACAACTCTTCCCATGACATTCAGTAATATACAGGAATTAGAATTTATGACTAACATGAGTACAAAAGCGTGACTAAGGATTCTATATGGTGTGGGATGAGACGAGGTCAATGTGGGGAGGTGACAGCATGAGCTACCACACCGGGTAGTGCAAACCCTAGTGACTAAGGATATTAGGGTGATTAAATTGCCCAGCATCTGAAATGTTGGCTGTAATTTTTGGTGACATTTGTTGACATAACCCAAAACTGGTGATACCAGCAAATGCATTTTTAAAATGTTACCATCCAGGGTGACCAGATGCAAAGGACATGGTGCTGCAAAATGTAGGACAATCTAGAAAAATGTAGGACATTACAAGATAAAAGCTAGAAACACTACTATAAATGTAAATTCATGCTTCATAGTCATGTTCAAAATGGAGCACATTTTGGAATTCCTCTTGGACAGAAGGTTGAAATGTACAACATATCCTGGAAAATGAGGACATCTAATTACTCTGTTACCATCCCTCCCTCTGTCCCCTCACTCTGGGTTTACAACTGCAGCTACATACGCATAGACACAGTTCTTCTTCCCAGCCACTGACTGACTATAGCAGGGGTAGGCAACCTTTCCCCTTTAAGGGCCAAGGGACTTCAGCTCCCAGAATCCCAGGATCTATTGGCCAACATGGGACTATTGGCCAACATGGCTGAGGCTTCTGGGAGCTGAAGTCCCTCGGCCCTTAAAGGGGACAGGTTGCCTACCCCTGGACTATAGGGTTGCCCCCAAGCCCATTCTGGCTGCCTTTGCATGATCCAGGAAGAAAGAGCAGCCTTACGCTGACAGTGGACACTGCTATTTTTTCCCCCATTGCAGAAACGAGCAGATGAAATGCACACCCACATAGCAAAGAATGGCAAAGGATGCAACTGTGCCCTCAAGTCCTCCAAACTCTTTTGTTCCCCCAGGAAGGGAAGCACAGAAGAAGGAGCAGCCTTGGCAATGGTGTAAGTATATTGGTGGAGATTTAAGTTCCACCAGCAAGCTTATTGGCTCTCAGTCACTGCAAGAAGCAAATTTAAATATCAGTTGTTACCCAAAGAAAGGTGGTCAGCTGGGGAGATCACCACCTAGTATATCAGCATAATATTATTTGTTGGGGAAATTAGCTTTTGTAAGAAGCTGGTTAACCTTAGGAGCGTTTGCACCTGTATATGCCAATAATAACTAAGGAGAGCTCCAGGGTTTGGGGGGTGAATTAAGAGGGTTTTATTTAGAAAATACAGAGTGCAATCAGACCCATAAAATAGCAATTCACACAGACACAGCATTAGTGTGAACCAAAATGAAGATATGGAAATGGGATAGCACAGTTTGAGAGATTTGTAGGAGGGTGATAGTTACCTGCCTGATGAGAAGTCCATGGAATGCTGGAGTGGCTCAGACTGAGAGGTCTCACACCAATACAAAACATACACAGAGTGCAGAGGTGTGTGCCAGCTGTGTGTGCAGCCATTGGGTTTTGGAACCATACTTACCCCTAAAATAGAGTCCCAGGTGATGGGCTACCTTGGCATTCAATCTAGAAGATTTCTTTGTATGCCTGAATGGGCAGTGAGCCTAAAACGAAAGGGAGCTACAGCTGTGGAATACTGGGAAAAGAGTAATTAAACAATGTTTCTCCCTCAGCTCAGCCACCATCTGCTCTCACCTATCTTATCAAAGACTTTGAGCCTCTTCAGACTGGCCCAAAGGGCTGGCCCGGAGGCAAAGATGGGGAGGGGAAGCTGCACGCTGACTGCCCCAACCCCACGCTGAGGACATTCTGATGCCATGCACCATTATGCATGGCACGCAGCATCAGGACATCCTTCTGGCACAGCGTTTTGACACGCTGCACCGGAAGGGGTGCTAAAGAGCCATGCACCAGCTCTTAGGCTGGCCTTTTGCCCCCCCCCCCAAAAAAAAGGAGTGGCATTTTGCTGCTCTTTTTGGGATGGCAAAAGGGAAGATTGGGGCCGCACCATGAGGCAGCCTCGGCCCCGATCTGCCACTTCCCGGGGCAGCTTTGGGACAATCTGCAGAAGCCCTTACTAAGTGCTGGCATGGTTCCTATCAGGGGCATCACTACAGAGTTATGGGGGGTGCAGATGTAGGGGCTGTACATCCAGTGGGGTGATAAACTGGTGGGACTAGCACCACTGCTGGGCAAGTGAGAAAGGACTAGCCTACATGGCTTAGGTCCAGGAAATTTGAGAAACCATATCTCCCTATATGAACTTTTGTTGTTGTTGCTGTTGTTGTCAACTGCCCTCGGGTTGATCTCGACTATGGTGATCCTGTGGATGAGACATTTCCAAGACCCCCTGTCCTCCATGTCTCTGCTTAGTTTCTGTACATTCAAACCTGTGATCTCCATAATAGAGTCCATCCATCTAGCATGTGGCCTTCCTCTCTTCTTCCCTCCACTTTTCTTAGCATTATTGTTTTTTCTAAGGATTTGTGCCTTCTCATGATGTGTCCAAAGTATGACATCCTCAGTTTTGTTATCTTGGATTCCAGGGAGATTTTTGGCTTGATCTGCTGTATTTGTTTGTCTTTTTGGCCATCTACGGGATCCTCATCACTCTTCTCCAGCACCACATTATCTCAAATGCATTGATTTTCTTCCTATCTTGTTTCTTAACTGTCCAGCTTTCACATCCATACATGGTAATAGGGAATACTATGGCTTGTATGATTCTGACTTTTGTGCTGAGTTGTATATCTTTGCATTTTAGGGTCTTTTCTAGTTCTTTCACAGCTGACCTCCCCATTCTTAATCTTCTTCTGATTTCCTAGAAGTTGTCCCTGTTTTTATCAATGTTTTATCCCAGGTATGAGAAATCTTTTATTTTTCCATTTCTTCATCGTCTAGGTTGAACTTGTGAAAATCCTCAGTAGTCTTTTTTTTTTTTTTTATGTTCAACATTAAACCTGCCTTTGCACTTTCTTCCTTGATCTTCCTTAGTAGTTGTTGCAGGTCTGGGAGGTTTTCTGCTAGTATTGGTGATATTCCTTCCTCCTATTTTCACTCTTCCTTCTTCTATGTCCAATCCTACCAGAGCCCTAAGATCTTTAGGGGAAGGCTGTCTCACAGTCCTGCCACCATCGCAGGCTCTCTTGGTGAGGACACAAGAGAGGACCTTCTCAGTGGTTTCTCCCACCCTCTGGAACTCCCTTCTGCAGGAGGCTAGGCTGGCCCCCTCACTCCTTCCCTTTCACCAGCAAGTAAAAACATTTTTATTCAGGCAAGCTTTTTAAAAATCATGGCAGAGTGGCTTATATGGTGTGTGTGTGCTATGTTTTTAAATTTTGTATGTTTTTACATTTATGTTGTTTAAAATAGATGGTTTTAATTGTTTTAAAATGTTTATTGTGAAGTTTTTGAAATGTTTTTACCTTGTATCTCACCTTGGGTCACTTCCTGGGAGAATGGCGGCATAGAAATGAAATGAAATGAAATAAAGGGTGTAGCATCCCTTTCTCATTTGCCCAGAAACAATGCCGGAGCCCAAACAGCCCTCTGGAGGCTGTGGCAGTCCGCCCCCCTACACCCCCCCACTGAGTGACACCATCCCCAGGGAAGCAACTGGTTTCCTTTTTGGGAGGGACCAGGCATAATGATGATATGACTTGCAAGTATAAGGTCCCAAGGTCAGAGTTTGGGAATGATCTTTTCAGTTTGCAGAATGTCTCAGCCCACTATAGTCCAGAAAAGAAACATTTCCAGGCTCATCTTTGCCTGGCCCAGTGTCCAGTGGTGACATAGAAATGCCTGAGACCCCTAAAGAGTTGTGGATAATGTATTTGGGTTGGATGGACTGGTGGTCTGACTTTGTGTAAGGCATCTCCATAAGCACTCATCTTTTTCTCATTTACAGAAAACCTCTGATCCTGGACAAAGCAGCCACAGCCATAAATAAACCTGTGTGAAGCAGAGTTGGGAAAGATACTGGAAAGGATGGGGGGATGGAAGACCATCAATGAATTTCCTCCTTCCCCATAATCATCTTCTGATGCTCCACTCCCAGGCTTCTGAGCAAAGCTGTGGATGGCATCTATAAGCCCTGCTGTGTGTAAATCAAATGGCAATAGTGGGGATGAAAACAGCGATCAAAGCACTCTTTTTCCTTCCTAATTCTTTCTCAGATAAGAAGGTTAAAAGAGCCATGCCAGGAAAGAGTATTCTCTATTAATTCTTTCTTGGTAAACTGCTACCCTCCCCTAGAATAATAATAGAGCTTTTGCCCAATGTTCTTCCTGTATTTGAGCATCCCAAAGAGTCCCAGATTATTATTGTTTACCCATAAAGACACATGGATGGGTATGGTTTTGGTTTTGCACAGAAATCACATTTTCTCACAGGAAGTGTCTCGGTTTATTTTATTTTATTTTATTTGTACAGAAATCCTACATATCTTTCTATGAGGAAAATTCCTTCAAGACATTCAAATATTAGGAGTGCAGAAATATTCATTTTCTCCCAGCATAGAGAGAAAACTTCAATAGTTTTGTCTCTTGCATGTGAGGATAAAATAGTTGAGAATTTCCATTCTCACCTGATAGATCAGAGCAAAAGCCTAGCAAACCCATCACTCTGTTCCTTCACTGGCCACTCTAATGGCTATAGGAGGCCCTCAAGCAGGATAATGGACCTCTGGATCCTGCCATAAGAAACAGACCACCAATCATTCCCTCTATTATCTTGTTAAAAAAAACTAACAGGCAGGTAGAAGCTAGATGGATAAATTTAATCAGAGAAGCCATGGCCATGAATCTGAAAGAGCTGAGCAGGGTGAACTGATGTCCTCCTTTTCCAGGACATGTCCTAAATTTCAAGCTTTTGTCCAGGAAGAATTCCAAAATGTCCTCTGTTTTGAGCATGATGAAGAAGTACATTGAGTAACACCTCATTTTCTGTTCGCCTTCAAGAAATTCATGTTGGTAGCCTGTCCTTGCAGCAGATGGGAGATAGGATGGATCTTTCTAAACTTCTTTTTTCCTAGGAGCAGCAGCAGACAAAACTCGCACCCAGAGCTCAGGGCACATTTTTTTCTCAGAGGGGAAAAGGGGTTAGGCAATGGGCTGCTTGAGGACACAAAGCAAATGTTGAAAGGGATTTTCCCTTAATTTCAGCACAACAGACAAGTGAAAGGAATAATTTGAATGTAGATTCAGTCAAGGGCTTCTTGCTAGTGAAGTACTATTCTGAGCATTTGTGTTGCTCAGAGTTCTATAAGTCTATTGCAAGCCAACTAGGCACTTTAATGAAGATAGGTTCATTAGGAAAATATGTTTGAGTACATAATAAAGTACAGTATATGAATATAATTATAAATAAACCAGATAAAAGGAATTTATATTAATATCAGTGTTTGTAGCTTTTATTTTGGAATGTCCTGCATTTTTCTTGAATGTCCTACATTTTGCAGTGCCTTGTCCTCCTTTGCAATAATGACATGTGGTCATGCTGGGATAGGGTAACTGTAGTCTCTCATTCATAGTTAACAACAAAGAAGTCCCAGCTACACAATATTTTGCAGGTTCTTTTTTTGCCATTTCCTTGTAACTGCATTTCCTTCTCTGTAGGATTCATTAACTTTGAATACTCTAAACTGTACTGTTAAATATATATATATGTGATACTGCTTCCAGAGAAATGCAGCAGAGTGAAGGAATAAGTATTAATAAATGAAAGACCCTAATTTATTTGGGGAGAAAAGTTACTTTGGAAAATGGCCTTGAATTTTTTATGAATTAAGAAGCAACAGAAATAAATTTACAGACATGCACACTTCTGAATTTTTGCTAATTCAAGTTTCTCTTTGGAACTCATCTTGTTGCTTAATGTGCCTCAGTACAGTTGGAATTCTAAATTGTTCTACTTTTTATTTATTTATTTATTTAAAAAAAACCAATCCCTCTTTTTACAGAAAGCTATACATGCAATTTTCCTGAACTTTCAGTTCTTTCAGTTCATTTGGGGCTTCTTCTATTTGTTACCATGTATTTACCTAAAACAAGCAAAAACCAATTTTAATATCACATAACCCTAAACACGATGGCCTCTGTTTGTTTGTTTTTTACACAGTTTTTATCATTGTGCAATGTCATTATATCAATGCACAATTTATTTACACAAAAGTTTAGCTCTAGCAAGTGTAACAGGCTTGGACTGAGCTATTCCACAATAGTTGCTCAACTAGTAACCGGATTCAAATTCTGCAAATTATTCTGTAAATAATGTTGGCAGTTTTTCAGTAGCTTCACAGATACTGTTTTTTGATCCTTGTTGTGCAAGTCTGTTGGCAGAGCTGCAGATTGTGACAAAAAAGATGGCAACCATATCTACAAAAAGCACTGATCAAGTGCATGTCTTTTCCAGTAGAATTTGGAATATTTTAGCTGCTTTATTAACTTGGCTAGAACAATATTGGTAGCTAGAGAGATCTGCTCAAAGCTGCTTATGCTCTCAAATGAAATTGCATTTTACGTTGTTATAGGCTATTTGTCAGAAGTGCAGAGAGAATGATAGGATTTTATCAGCATGATGTGTATATTCATATGCTTCTGGTTATGGCTTATAAATCTGCCTCACAAATATATGAGATCAAAAGACAAATGTTATACAGGCAGCAGTTTTCCTTTTTAAGTTAAGAAGCCCATTAGTCATTTCCTTACCATTATGTTTAACAGTGCAGTTCATTGAATTTCCATAAACATTTGGAAGCAACTGGAATGAGGAGATACTGCAGATGCTGAACAAATAATTATGTAGGCCAGTTTTCTAAAAATACTGGATACTAGATTGGATTTAATTTTGCTAGTATGTCACTCATAGGAGTTTATCACACGGGAGAAATCCCATGAGGAAACGGGGCTTTAAATTGGAAAAAAAAAACATAAAAGTGGTTAGATTTTCAGATGATGTTGCTGTTAAAATGGAGTTAAAATGAGGTTAATCTGAATGGAAACTCATCAAAAACTGCTTCTTTTTACTTTCAGGATTTTCCGAAAGTAAAAAGAAGCAGTTTTTGACGAGTTTCCATTCGGATTAATCTCATTTTAACTCCATTTTAACAGTGGCGTCGTCTGAAAATCTAACCGCTTTTGCGGGTTTTTTCCAATTTAAAGCCCCATTTCTGCACGGAAATCCCCCGTGTGATAAACTCCATAGATTGATGGGCTAGACACAGCTGCACTTTTCATGCTTTACTTATTTCCACTTCCCAGCCTGCACAATGTTTTTATTTCTTGCATGCTAGACTCAAGACTTGTGCAACAAGAATTAAAAAAACAGGCTTCTGTTTTGATGGCACTCTGTGGTTCTTTGAAATGCAAGGATTTCTGGGAACCAGTATGGCAGAATCTACCAGTGGTCAATGGAGAACAACAAGAGTAACCTACCAAGCAAATGGCTTTCATCAGTGGTGAGCCCAGCCCTCCCAGAGCACCAAAAGAGAGTCTTTTTGGGCTATCCTGCTGCCACCACTCACCATAGGATGATGAATATGAAAAAAAGGGGGAGTGTAGCATGGTGTCTCAGTACTTTTTTAGAGAGATTGATAAGGTTGCCATTTGTCCCGGAAAACCTGGAAAATCCCAGACTGAAGGAATAAAAAATGTCCCACCTAACTGGGCCAGTTGAAACAGTAAATCCTGGTTTTCTCCTCTGTTGCAAGCCAATGGGAAGGTTAAAATGTGGCAGTGGCAATGAAGCAGGAAATCATGCAAGAAGACTGGTGCTGGTGGGACCCTCATCCTGCCCAGCTGGGTCTGGTTGCTACTGCACAGGTGTAGCATTGTCACCTTATTCTTCCATTCCCTCCCCATTCTCCCAATAGGCCAAGAAGGAAAGAAGTGAAAAGCAGAGATGGCCTTGTGTTGTGTGGTAACTGTGTTGGCAGCTTGAGCCTAGTACTAGGCAGCACAGTGGAACCTTGCTTCCAAACAGCCTCAAGAGAAAGTAAAAGCAGTTTGCTTGGAAGCTTCCCTCTCTTCATACCATCTATGTGTAGGGATTGGGGAGAAGAAAAAGAGAGCTCTTAGCTTGGTAAACTAGCAGTAATGAAGTTGAAGCATAATGGTAGAAAAAGTGCAATGATTAATGTGTTGAATTTCCATAATCAGAATGCAAATTAATAATGTGCATAATTATAATAATTAGCATAATATACAAATTAGATGTCCATGTATGAGGGACTGGAATATGGCAACTCTAACGGAGAAGTCTCTTCCCTCTGTCCCACCACCATCACAAGCACAGTTGGTGGGGACATGAAAGAAGAGGCCCAGAATGGCCCCCTCCTTGTTGGCCTTCCACCAGCAGGCTGACAGGCTTTTAAAACAGAATGTTTTTAAAGGACCGACTTGGGGTGATATATTGTTTTAATGTGTTTTAAACATTTTTAAAAATCTTTTTAGACTGTATTTGATATTTTGACATGCAATTTGTTTTAATATTGTAGTAATTTAATTCTGTTTCAATGTACTATTTTTGAATGTTTTAATTGTACTGTTTTTTAATATTGTAAGCCGCCCCAGTTCCCAGTTTTGGGAGATGGTCGGGATAATAACAATAATAATCCTGTTCTTTTTCTTTGCTCATTGTGGAAGGCAACTCACTCCCCTCCTCTCATTCTTGACATTTCATCCCAAGGAGAGAGCAGCAAGGTCACCAAGTGACTGAATAGGTACCCAGTTGTGATGGCACGATAAAATCCGATCTAAAGTCGATACTGCAAAGGGCAGGTGGAGTCAGCTTTAGAGCATCTGACAAATTGAGCCAAACACAAATATTTCAGGCAAACTGCTCAGGTAAAAACATCTGAGGAATTTTCAAACCATTCCATCCAACAGGTTGGATTCACTGAAGTTGTAAAATAGGTGCAGAAGCTAGTGTACATTTATAATACCTCTCATCTCTGTTTTATGTTTGAGCAAAATAAGTTTTTAAGCCCCATACCTGAACATACATGATAGCATGTATGCCATTCCCACCAAGGAGACTATAATAAGGACAGTTTTAGGGCACTTTCAGATTCCAGAGACAAGGAGGAGGAGGAGGAGGAGGAGGAGGAGGAGGAGGAGGAGGAGGAGGAGGAGGAGGAGGAGGAGGAGAGGAGGAGGAGGAGGAGGAGGAGAAACCCATCCATGGTTATTTTGCTCAGGGAAATTGAAATAATAGAAATAGTCATAGACCCTGGCAGAAAGTGAAGAGGCTCCTCCCGCTGCTGTTGCCAGTGGCAAAGTTATGCTCCACAAACAACGGTAAATAATATCTCTAGTGCAGCTGCTTTCTGCTTGGCTTCCTCCATGAAGACAAAAAATTAAACAGCCCTACACTTTATCTTCTAATACAGCTGCTTTTTGTTTAGATGTGATATATTCACTGGATGCTTCTCCCTTACCTGCATCCTTCTACTTGACAGAGAATATTAGTGGAACAAGCTAAACAAAACACACTCACTCCCCTTTGCTTGCATCCTTTCTGAAATAGACACTGTTGTGTTGTCGTGTTGCTTTGAGATGAGATTGTGCTTTATGACATAAACTCATCAGCCTTTTGATTTCTCAGAAGCAGTTTTGCTGAAGCCTCAGTTCACACAGAAGCAGAACTGGATGAAATCAGCTTTGTGTGTGTGAAAGCACCTTTCTAAGCATCTGTGACTTGAAAATATTTGTAAAATATATAAATTCCAAAAACCAAGGCTTGATTTTGCTATTTTATATAAAGGACATCATTTTACAATGCCACTGTATTTAATGGAATTTGAGCATCCACAGATTTTGATATTCATGGTGGGTCCTGGAACCAAACCCCAATGGATACCAAGTCATGACCACAAGTACACCTTCCTTCCTTCCTTCCTTCCTTCCTTCCTTCCTTCCTTTTAAAAAGACATTCCATATTGCAGTACAGTATTTATATGTCTCCTTTCTGTCCATATGCTCAAGGCACAACTTTAAAAGGCACAACACAAAGGGAAAAGAAATAGGGAGGGGAAAGGAAAACAAGCCAGTTTGGTTACCATGACCAATACATAAAATAGGTCCAGACCCTCCCACTGCCCTGCTTTGACAGGAAGAGTCTTCTGTTATCAACCATTTCCAGTTGCTTTTAATATGTTCTGGTTTCTGTCTCCTCCTTTCATATTCCCTATTTATCCTTAGCTTACTACAGTTGATGCAAACTGAGGCTGCATCCACACTGCAGAAATAATCCCCTTTGGCATCACTTTAACTGCCATAGCTCAATGCTATGGAATTCTGGGAAGTATAGTTCAAAACTCTGGTACCAGAACAAATTACACTCGCCAGAAGTCCATAACATTGAACCATGGCAGTTAAAATGGTGTCAAACTGGATTATTTCTGCAATGTGGATGCAGTCTGAGTTGAAAGTGCAAGAGTAGTTTGCACTCACTAAACAGGTGTGTGTGGGGGGAATGGGCAGACTCTTGCCCTTTCCAGTAGGCTTGGGCAAAAACAAACTGCTGCAGCCTCTCTGAACTTGTTTCTTTCTTCCTCAGTAATAACATTTGCCATCTTGAGCATGCTCTGAGGTTGCTTGGCTGCATGTTTCTCAGTTTTTATCTGTGAAATGTTGGAGGCTATGTTGTTCTGAGAAGGAAGAGATGAAGCAATAGAGTGTCTCAAGGCCTCGGCAGACGGCTTATTGAGCTGTCTCCGAGGCAAGGAAGAGGAGGGGCAGCCGCACGCGCGGCGCCCCTTCCTCTTTCCGAGGTCATCCTTGGAGCCACCAGCCCTCCGCACGTCCGGCGCTCCGGGGACAACCTCCCGCTGCAGCGACCGCACGCGCTGCGGCAGAAAAGTCAGTGAAAGTGCGCCAACGCTTTTAGGGCGCACTTTCACTGACTTCTGAAAGGAGCGCTATTTTTGCGCTCCTTTCAGAGGCGCCGACGGTGCGCCGCGGTGCGACTGCTCCAGTCCCGCGGCGCACCATCGCAGGGCGTTTTGGACGCCCTCATCTGCTTCCCCCTTAGTAAGTGGTGGATCTTTCCCAAGAATTCTCAGATTCATTCAGAAATGAGCCAAATCATGTGCTTTGAGGAGGGGGTTTATTTACCATATTAAGCCAACATTCAGAAGATGTTAGTCCCCTCCCACCCCATTTCTTAGACCTCACCAGCAATCTACGAGCAAACAGCCTCCCACTATAAAGCAGGACTTACAGTGGAAACAGTGGCAGTGAGTGGGAAAGTAAAGGAAAATCATGTCTCCATCTTCCCATTCTGCCTCCAAATCCCCATGGGCCATAGGTAATGAGGAGGTCAACCTTGTGGGCACTGGAGTTACCTTTAGGGAGTGTTGTGTTCTGCTGCTTTAAAATTAAAGTGTAGCAAGGCTGCTGCAAATAGGTTATACAGTGGGTCTTTGATATCTACTGGGATTTGGTTCCAGGGCTCCCGTGGATACCAAAATCCATGGATGCTCAAGTCCCATTAAGTACAATGGCATAGTAAA
This sequence comes from Phrynosoma blainvillii, assembly GCA_026167975.1. Classification (NCBI taxonomy): domain Eukaryota; kingdom Metazoa; phylum Chordata; class Lepidosauria; order Squamata; family Phrynosomatidae; genus Phrynosoma; species Phrynosoma blainvillii. The sequence continues at coordinate 168,894,091 of JANUYF010000002.1, read as the reverse complement.
ATGGTGCCCCTTATATAACTTGGCAAAATTAAGATTTGTTTTTGGGATATATATACCTATTCTACAAAGTGATGTCTTCACTAACCATCATCTCTTGCAATCTCCTGGAACACCAAGTGGTACAAAGTTTAAAGATACAGAACTGAATTGGAGGCCCAGGCATGTCCTGGCCTTTGAGGAGGTGAGGCAGGTCTCAACCACTCCTCCTAGCTTCTGCCCCTAAACTCTGTATCCACAGATTCTTTATCTACGGATTCACGTGAAGACATCACTTTGTAGTATAGATATCTGTCAGTTAACAAAGTATTCTATTTACAGACTTCCAGTTCTATTCTTTATTCCTGGGAACTTCACCTTAATCCCAAAACTGCCCCAGGATATGTTTTGTTCTAGAAAAGTGCCCCCCCCCCCGCTACAACATCACAATTTGGTCTGGGTTGAGGTCAGGCAGACACCCTGTCAATATCTCCCTTGACTCCTCAGCATTGCTGGATCCACAGGTTTAACTTTGAGGCCATCAGTTTACATGGCATGCCCCAGTTTGTCCCATTCTTCTCTTTCATGGGAATACAGAGCTCATGTCTCTTTAGACTGAGAGCCCCTAGAGCAGGAACTCGCTTGCCTGTCTACTTTTTGACTGATATGTAAGCTCTTCCAAAAGCCTTTCTGGGGTTATAGAGGTGGGTGCTATAAATAAATAATAAATAACTGAAATATGTCAGCCCCTCCAGTCCACCTTTTCCTCAATCCCAGCTGCCCAGAGAGATAAAATTGGGTATATTCCTATCTGCTCTCAGCGTCGCACATTTTTAATGCTGTCATTTCTGATCCTGGCTGGGAGAACAAGAGCATTTTAAATCAGCACGAGTCTACCTCTCAAGGGAACAGACATTCTTGCACTGGGGGGTGAGGGTGGGCGAGGAGGAGGTGTAAGCAAAGTCATTAGGAGGGTTTTAGAGAAGGAAAATAGTCACCTTTAAGACGTTTCCCCTGGAGACGAAAGGCACAGGTTGCTTGCAGGATACTGGGATAATGGATTATATATAAAAGTCAGAGTGGAACATGGTGCACAATTAGTTGAAATGTGTATATGTGTGTGTGTGAGAGAGAGAGAGAGAGAAAGAGAGTACATTTATATATGAAATACAGTATGCTTCAGTTCTGCATCAGGAGGAGAAGCTAATGTTTTCCACTTTTGGAAAATACTTTTATCCAATTTCCTCCTTCAATGGTCTTAGGTCAGGAATGCATTTCCCCCCCTCTCATCCAGGGTTAGATAATGTGGCTCTGCTCTTTTGGAAAGGGGACACAAGCCAGGCTCTTAGACCTGAATCCTATTGCTAGTCCCAAATGGAATAAGCCTCGTGGAATTTAGCCTGCACTGCAGAAATAATCCAGTTTGACACAACTTTAATTGCCATGGCTCAGTGCTATGGAATTCTGGGGATTGTAGTTTATTGTAGCACCAGAGCTTTGCTTTGTTTGCTTTTCTGATGCACAGCAAAGTAGTTTCCAGAATTCCATAGTATTGAGCCATAGCAGTTAAAGTTGTGTCAAAATGAATTATTTCTGTTAAAGTGGTGTCAAGCTGGATCTGCAGTGTGGAGGCAGCCTTAAGTACATGTTGACTTATTGAAGGCCCTCATTGATTCAGGGAATCTATTCTGTTGGGGGCCAATGGCAGCTGATAGAATTTATTCTAGGAGGGGAGTGAATCTACCCCAGGTTTAAGCCTGAATGTTACGAAGCTATCCAAGGTTCTCAACCTCTTGCTCTCTCAGACAGTCAGCAACTGCAGCACTTGTACTTTGCTCCCTTGTCTGCATCCTCACTACAAAAATACTCCAATTTGACACTACTTTCACTGTCATGGCTCAATGCTATGGAATTCTGGGAGTTTTAGTTTTGTGAGACATTTAGCCTTTTCAGTCAGGGAGCTCTGGTACCAGAACAAACTACAGTTCCCAGAATTCCATAGCACTGAATGATGGCAATTAAAGCACTTCCAAATTGGATCATTTGTGCAGTGTGGATACAGCCCTTGTGCTTGCTTCATGCACAAGTGGCAAAAACAAGAGCCAGGCAGTGAGAAGCAGAAATTGAGCTCCGATTAAAGTGCCCAGTGAGCTAAGAGGACACTTAACTGGAATGCAAAATTGTACATATTCTGTATTATGGTTCAAGGAACATATTAGGAGTAAAGCTTAATGGTAGTTGTTCTTTTAAAAAGTGGTGGGTCCAGATTCTTAATTGTCCTATAAAAAAGAGTAGCTCAATGCCGAGGTGAAGCAGTGTGTTCCTTATCAGTCCTATAAGTCACCTTGGATTTTTTTTTTACTGTTTTAAGATGTAAGCAGTAAAATGAATATTAATGTAATCAAACATATTCATTAGCATACCCTGGGGAATATATGGATTTGTTCTTGTACTGGTAGCTGACTGACATAGCCTCCCGAATTAAATTTTCTTCATTTTAAATCTTCCCTTCCCAAGAGACCCCATTAAGAGCACAGACACCATATAAATATTGCTGCACATTACAGATAATATAGTGTTGGTCATGCTCCAATTTCGACCAACAGGTTATATCAGATTTTCCTAGTAGCAACTGTATAGTGGACAGGTGTCTTAAATTACAGATTCCCATCTGTTGTACAAGTGTTTTAACTGCCTTCAAGTCATCTTCAAATTATGGTGACCATATGAATGAGATGTCTCCAAGAAACCCAGTCCATGTTAGCCCCACTAAAGACTTGCAGACTCAGGGCCATAGTGCAATATGAAGTGGTATATAAATGAAGCTGCTTCTCTTTTGATTGAGTCATAGAATCATAGGATCCTAGAGTGGGAAGAGACCCCAGGGGCCATCCAGTCCAACCCCCTGTGTGAAAATGTGCACCAATTCACATAGTACACATGTGTAGACCAGCCCTTAGTCTTGTGCCCAAGCCAAGGTCTCTTGAGGATGCTGAAGAATGCTCAGGGTGATGCCTTGTTGTGCTGAGATGGCCAGTCTCACCTAGACTCTCAGCAGTGGTGAGATTTCTTCATATCTCTCAACTGAATTCATCATAAGCAGGACCCCAAGATATAGAGGTTTATTAACTCAAGGAAGAAAGTGCAAAGGCATGCTTACTGTGGAACATAAAGAAAACAAAAAAATAATAACCACGGAGAATCTACACAAATTCAACCTAGACAATGAGGAAATAGAAATAGTAAAAGAATTCCCATACCTGGGATCAAACATTGACCAGAATGGGGAATGCAGCCAAGAAATCAGAAGAAGACTAAGAATGGGGAAGGCAGCTATGCAAGAACTAGGAAAGATGCTAAAATGCAAAGATATACAACTGAGCACAAAAGTTAAAATCATATAAGCCATTGCATTTCCTATTAGCAATAGCATTTACATTTCTATACTCCTTCATACTCAGCACTCTCTAAGCAGTTTACAATCTGTAAGCCAATTTCCCCCAACAAGCTGGGTACTCATTTTACTAGCCTACAAAAGGATGGAAGGCTGAGTAAACCCGGAGCCCTGCAGAATCGAACTGCAGGACTGGCATTTAACTACTTTGCCATCAGGGCTCCTTTTACTGTTTTCCTATTACCATGTGTGGATGCAAGAGTTGAACAGTTAAGAAGGCAGTTAGGAAGAAAATCAATTCATATGAGATGTGGTGCTGGAGAAGAGTACTGAGAATATTGTGTAGAGCCAAGAAAACAAATGGGTCCTTGAACAGTTCAAGACTGAAATCTGTCTGGAAGCCAAGATGATGAAACTGGGGCTGTAATACTTTGTCCACCTCATGAGAAGACGTGACTCACTGGAAAAGACAATAATGCTAGGAAAGGGGGAGGGAAGTAGGAAGAGAGAAAAGCTAGATGCTAGATGGATGGACTTTATTAAACAAGGCATGGGTATGCATCTGCAGGACCTAAGCAAAGCAATGGAGAATAGGGAGTCTTGGAGATGTCTCATCCACAGGATTGCCATGAGCTGAGATCGGTTAACAACAAGGGCAGTTAACAACAATAAAACACTGGCTCATCATCACCTCAAGAGATTCAAATGTTGTCCATTTGGTTTGAAATTCCTGTTTGTGTGTGTGTGTGTGTGTGAGAGAGAGAGAGATAGCATAATTGTCACCCTCCCAAGACAATGGCTCCAACACTCAAGACTTAATAAAACCTTATAAAAGAAGGTGCAGGAGGGAACCATTTCTCCTCCAAAGCAACTATCTCTCAGTCAAAGCTTTAATACTCTAATTGCAGCTCATCACTTCCTTAATCTGATATTAATAAAAGCGGGAGAATTGCCTCTGAAGCTGTAATTTCAGACACAAATATATTTTTGTACCACTCACAGCAATCTTGTTAAAATGTGATGACTTTCCTGCCAGTGCCTGCCATGCTCTATATTTTCTGATATTTATCTGTATGCAATTTTGGAGAGAGAAAGACAGCTGTCTTCAGAATGATAACATGAATATATTAAAGCAGCAATATCCAGACTCCTTTAAAAATACAAAGTCTTTTCTTTTGCATGTGTGAGACAGATTTATTCTAAAGCTGAAGCAACTGCCAGTACAATTTCATACATATTTACCCACTAAGTTCAACTGGAATTGCTCCCCAGTAAGTGTGTATAGGATAGCAGCTACATTCATATACAATTTCCAAGCATTCATAATTATTGTAAAAGAGAAAGTATGGCAGGTTGCATACTGTAAATGCTGAACTATAAAAGTAGCTGTTTTCTACCCATAAAATGTTTGATGATTCAGAAAGCTGCTTATTTTAAGATGAATTATATTCAGTGCACTGTGATGGAGTGTGAATGGAAAACATGGTTAGAAAAGAAAGGCCTGTTTCACCTTCTTCCCTATTTTTTTTAAAGGTAAAATGGATGTAAAGAGATTAAGATTAAGTAAATACTGTAAACTGTAATTTAGCCCTACATCAGGTGGTGGATGTGAAGACCCTGTGGAAGATTTGTTGAGGACTGAAACTTAAGATCTGTTTATGTTGCAATCCTATAACTACATACTAGGAATAAGCCTCATGGGAAGAAATTGACATACCTCTGTGCATATGTGGATTGGGTTGCCAGTCCATGGTGGCACTAAGCAATAGCTTTTGCTACTGAGCTCCACAGATTTCCTCTTATGTTTTCTGTACTTTTTTGCCTGCCAAATTCACTGATAGTAAATCAGTTTGATATTCAGTTTTTAAATGGTTTGACATAAGTTTTTTTTAAAAAAGATTATTTCAAATTGTCACTATTCAAAGTTTTATTATTATTTTGGGTTTCCAAGCAAGGTGAGCATGTTTCTGGGGCATCCATTGGTGATCAGCCATTCTTCCTTGATTGACTGATGGGATTTTTCTAGATTGCTACACATGGTTCCCTTTCTTATTGATCTATGATTCAGCATGATGTAGTGGTTTGAGCATTGGACTATGACTCTGGAGACCAGGGTTCAAATCCCCATTGAACCATAGAAACTCACTGGATGATCTTGGGCAAGTCATATTCTTTTCAACTTTAGAGGAAGGCAAAACCAAACCTCCTCTGAACAAATCTTGTCTAGAAAACCCCATAATAGATTGACCTTTGGGTCACCATAAGTCAGAAGTGGCTTGAAGGCGCTCAACAACAACAACAGGAACAACCAACAAAAACCAACAACAATGTGGTCACAATCATCCTTTCTCTGAAGATGCTAGCCACAGATGCTGGCGAAACATCAGAAAGAAACTCTTCTAGAACATGGCCACACAGCCCAAAAACCCACAAAAAACAATCACCCTTGTTTGCCACAGAGTAGTTGTCATTTTATTGTTGCTCTTATGTGCTGTCAAGCTGGCTTCAATTCATGGTGGTCCTATGAATGATAGTTCCCGCCCCTCAAAGATCCTGTTGGCATATATCATCTACTGATTAAATCAGTACAAAAGTAGTCTTGTTATGATTGTATAACAATATTAGGATTTCTTTTTGAACTGTGATTTCATCAGGCCATATGGGAGCTAGAGCACTTCAGTAGCCTATGAAAATATAAACCGAAAACTGGGTCAAACATGTGCCATTTGTGAATGTTTAATGTATGAACTGTGTTATGCCAGATGCCGTTTGAGTTGAATGTAGGGTACAGCCAATTCATGGATCAATAACAGAGAGAACAGATGAAATCTGCTCATCCCTAAGTCCCTGCTTTCCCCACCCTATATATGCTCTAATGTCTCACAACTATTTTTCCATAAAAAAGATACTGCATGCTCCAGCTTGTTTTAATTGTTCTTCTGCATAGTGCCTGCCTGCCTGCCTGTCCCTCCTCCTCCTCCTCCTTCCTCTTCTTGGCGAGGCTGCATTCCCTGTTTTATTTTCAATAATATTGCATTTGTCTTTCTCATTGATGCATTTTCTTTTTCAGTATATTTTTCCAGACCTGGATGGTTCTCCAGTATGGAAGCTGAACATAGACTCTGACCAATAGGCCAATAAACCTAGAAAGTAGCTCATGGAGGGCTTGACACTCTGTTCACTGGCCTCTATTTTATTTGTTTAGAACAGTATTTTAATGTGTTTTGTTTCATGCATAGCAAATCCATAGCTTTTGTGTGTTTGATTTTTAGATTTACTTCCTTGCTTTCTCCTCCCTGCAAACAAACCTTGGCTAGGCTATTCCTTGCATTGTCATTACACATTGTGAATTTTGACATTTTCTCTGTACTTAAACTCAACTAATCACATCCGTACAGATGAAAGACTAAAAAGAAAGATACATTTGAAAGAGCAAATACATTATTTAGAATATGTCATTATCAATTTATTTTAGTTGAAGTGAAACTTTTCTTAGAAGATCCCTTGTCTCAAGTAAAAATATTTATATGCCTTTTAGAGTATAGTGTGTTATTCTGTTCCCAAAAATATCTTTCATTGATCTGTTTTCTACTGATCAGGCAGCACAATGTCACAATGTTTTGTTGACAGGAAGTTTTAGCGGAACTAGTTTCTGTTGGGTTTAAGTCAGTTTTCTTTAGCACTAACAAATTGGTTTTAGATGTGATAGTTTCTGATTCTGGAAGTAAGAGAATTATATCCTGCAAGCCCATTTATTTCAGTTGATGAGAGGGGCAATAATTCCATTCAGGCTCATTTTAACTTTAGGAAAATTAAGAATGAAAAATATTTCATTTCCCAAAGCTTGAAAAATTTGAGGAAACACACAAAAAAAGGAAAAAAATGTAAAGACAAAACAATTTCACTGCATGAATACCTCACCCCCCAATGAATTCTTTTATTCTGTCTGATAAATGGGTATGGAGGAATGATCAACTCCAGGTGATGGTAGGTATTTGTGTATGTGCTTGTTCTCACATACTTGCACATTAAAGCTGATGATGATGTGAGAAAGAGCTGCATTGTTGTTGTGGTTAACTGCCATCAAGTCAACATTGACTTATGGTGACCCTATGAATGGGAAGCCTCCAAGTCATCCTGTCATCAACTGCACAGTTCTGGTCTTGCTGACTCAGGGTTGCACCTTCCTTGATTGAGTCTATCCATCTGAAATGCAGTCTTCCTCTTTTCTTACTGCCTTCTACCTTTCCAAGCAACACTGTCTTTTCTAGTAAATCATGTCTTCTCATGATATGTCCATGCTACGACAGTAGTTTAGTCATCATGGGTTCTAGGGAGAGTCATGGTTGATTTGCATTGTTGTTATTGTTAACCGCCCTTGAGTCAGCCCCAACTCATGGTAACCCTGTGGATGATACTTCTCCAAGCCCCCCATCTTCCACTGCTCTGCTTATGTCCTGTAGATTCATGCTTGTGATTTCCCAAATTGAGTCTAGCCATCAAGTGTGCAGTGTTCCTTTCTTTCTACTGTGCCCCACATTTCAAAGCATTAATATCTTTTTGAATGAGCTGTGCTTTCTTATGATGTGGCCAAAGTACAGTCTAGGTTTTGTGATCTTCACTTCCAGGAGGATTTCTGGTTTGATCTGTTCAAGTATCCACTTGTTTGTCTTTTTGGCCATCCACAGGATCATCACCACTCTTTTCCAGCACCAGTTTATTCTTTTCCTATCTGCTTTCTTCACTGTCCAGATCTCACTTCCTTACATGGTAATGAGGAATACTATGGCTTGGATGATTCTGAATTTAGTGCTCAGTTGTATATCTTTACTCTTTAGGATCTTGTCTAGTTCTTTCATAGAGTCTGTTTATTTGTCATTTTAACTCTTCTCAGCACTATATTTCAAATGAATTCAGGACTTCCTATCAGTTGTCTTCATTGGCGAGGTCATTCTTTCTCAACCATATTTAGAAACTGGAAATAAAATGGCAGAGCCAATCCTAACTTTACTGTTCAATGATATATCCTTACACTTCAGGATCTTGCCTAGTTCCTTCATAGCTGCCCTTCTGATTTCTTGATTGCAGTATCCATTCTGATTAATGAGTGAGCCAAGATATGGAAAATCTTTAATTATTTCAATGTCTTTTTCATCTGTGCTGTTGGTGGGAGCTCTACTGAGACTCTCAAATAATCTAAAGAAACCCAGACTAAAACTCATGGTGGCTGCAGCTTCTCTACTGCCTAGGGACTGCCAGAGGAACTAATAGGTTGAGGGAGAAATTGAGAAAGTGGAATTCTACCTGGGGAGGCTGTTCCTCTGTTGAGGGAGTTTGTTCCCTTTCATTTTTCTTTTTACATTATTATTATTATTATTATTATTATTATTTTGCTAACAGGACCTGGAGAAATCAAGAGAGAATTTTATTGATGAAGAGGGAGATTTCTCAGGAATCTACAAGAAAATATCAGTCTAGTGTAGCCTCTTTCAGGACAACTGTGCATCCTCATGCTCTGTGAATGCTGTAAATGGCACCAAATGTATTTGGGAAGCAAACTCAATGCCCCAGTCAGAATGTATTATGCATCTCCTATTCACAACATGCCTTTGGATGAGAATATGTTATTGATTCTCTCTGTGTGTACACATTTTTATTTCCTGTTTGAGCATGTTATGAATATTTACAGTGCAAACTATTAAAGTATGGCAGTTTAAGAGGGTATAAAATGATCTCCCTACCTCTGAGTCATTCATCTTTCATTTTTATCTACAGACATTCACAGACACTGTTTTTCTTCCTTTGCCCTTCCTACTAGTCTTGGCACTGATTTAGAAGTTGCTGTCACTTGAATTACAAGAAAACAGCCAATTGGGTACTACAAAGCCAGTCAGGTTTGGTGATGTGGTTAGTTTTAGCACCACTAAGGACAAATGAAACTAACTTGACCTATGTGGAAACAGCTGGGCTGCAGCATAATCCAGCAAGATGGGGATCACTTGCCTAGCTGTCTCAGCAAAATTTTCATTGCAGCTGAAGTTGGCAGAAAAGAGAGTATTGTCCCAGTTGCCTTGACAACAAAGATGTATTCCCCCCTCCCCAACAACGATGCTGTACATAAACAAAATCGTGCCAATTTCAGCCCATAACCCAAATGCATATAAGGAGAGGACTTTTATCAGGAGTGCGAAAATATTTGTAAATTTTGCATTGTAAATATTTGGTTCAGTGCTATTTTTGACTATCTAACATTTCTATTGTTGTTGTTGTTATTATTATTATTATTATTATTATCATCATCATCATCATCATCATTATCATCATTATATTTATTTATATCCCACTTTTTCTCCAGAACTGGGATTCAGAGCAGCTTCACAATATTAAAAAAAATATATATAATTAAAAACACAGAAAAGAAGTGCACTAAAAAGGAATGAAATTATTACAATGTTAAAATAGATAGCTATTAAAAGAATAAAATACATTTTAAAAGACAAAACTGTATAAAACACTTTAATATGAAACAGTATTAAAGTTCTATAGCCAGGTCTGAAACCAGATTGAAATTGATCTAGATAATCTGTTTCATCCAGAAACCCCTGGAGTTGGGAAGCCATCTTCCTCTTCTCTTCTACCCTGTTCGGTAAGAATTTTCACATAAAGATCTGAGACAGAAATTGGCTTGAGCAGGTCACACTGCTTTTCCGGGCCAGATGTTAAGATAGCTCTGTCCACTGAAATCTGACCACACTGGGCAAGATGTGGTTCCTGGATGTTGCATTTTCCTGACTCAAAGGAAAGTATGGATGATCAGAACAAGCAAAACTAGTCCTTTTTTTTTAGCCATGCACTTTTAAGGATAACAAAAGTTTTAGTGCTGTCTTTTCTACAAAGCCCCAGAAGGAAACAGCAAATGTCTGTAGTGGAGCAGAACTAGATTTCTGTTAATCTCAAAGAAGACAGACAAATGATCTTCCACTAGTCCATTTAAACTGGGACTGCACTCTTGTGGGCTTTCTAGCAACACTTGAAATCATTATTAATTTATTTTCCTTTTACACTGGCGTAATTTGAATAAAGCTTCTAAGAGTCACAGTGGCAGATTAGACACTAAGTGCATAAAAGGCTTTAATTGGTTGACTTTCTATTATGGTTCGGCTGTGTTAACATGTTGTAGCGATGCGTGGGGTGGGTGAAAGGGGTCTGTGCTTATTAGTCATTTTTCTTCTGCGTAGAGAAAAGAAATTATTGTGTTTTCAAAAATAAAATTAGCCTTATGGTAAAGCAGAATAAAGTGCTCGGGTAAGGAAGGTATTATTGTACATTTACTTTAAAATAAATACTTCTGCTCACTGTTGCATACTGCATAATGAATCATAGCAACAGTCTCTTTGAAATCTTAATTTCACACATTTTTTGCACTTGCTTTGCTAACTTCAACTGATAAATGCTTTAAGAGATAAAATATTATCCCCAAGATTTTCATATAAATCTACTGGGGATTTTGTTTCATTATTGTGTCATTAAAGGATGCTCCCTAAATTATGCCAAGTGGATCTTGAATCCTGAAACTCTTGTGTGTTTAAAATTTTGCACAGTTTATCACAACTGAACACAGAAGTCTAAACTGACTTCTAAGTGTTACATTACCAATTAGAATAGACTTTTTGAAATAATGGGCTTTACATAAGTGTCAACTTACCATTTAGCAATTGATTAACTAGATCTACTCTAGTCAGGACTAGCAATTAGATTTAGCACAGTGAATTTTGTTGAAACTGTATGGACAAACAAGATCACATTTTTGCAATGTATTTTCAATGTGCGCATGTACTATGAGTTCCCATATACTTCTAAAAGGAAACAAGTATCTGCAAGAGCATTAATGCTATGAACTCTGATCATATGTTCAACTTGTATGAATAAACCTTATATCATAGAAATGTTGTTAGTTTCCAGTGATCCACTTCTAAAGAAACCAAATCCTGGGTAAGCATACAGACTGAGGGGAATATGCACAATATGATCTGCATACACCAATCCACCTGTCTGCCCAGCTCTCTCTCTCTCTCTCTCTCTATATATATATATATATATATATATATAGTTTCTTTTTCTTACTTGTCCTCTTCTTTCCTACAACTTGCTCTCTTTGGCTTTGACTTTGTCCAGTGGGTGATACAGCTGTGAACAGCCATTTTCTTCATGATGTCATGAAACTGGGAACAGCAGCATCAGGAGCTCCCTGGCATTCCTGGCTTCTAATCCTAATGGTGATCAATCCTGCTTTGGAGTGACTGCCTGTTGCCCTGGTCAGAAACTTCCTGGCCTATACTATCATTCTTCAGTTTCTAAAGTTGTTGTTGCTGGTGTTATGTGCACTCAACTCATCTCCAATGTATGGCAACCTTGTGCTAGGGTTTTCTTAGAAACATAGAATCATAGAGTTGGAAGAGACCCCAAGGACCATCCAGTCCAACTCCTATCTGCCATGCAGGAAAACAGTATCAAAGCATCCCCAATAGATGGCCACCCAGCCTCTGTTTAAAAACTTCCAAAGAAGGAGACCCCACCAACCTCCAAGGGAGTGTATTCAACTGTCAAACAGCTCTTACTTTCAGCAAGTTCTTCCTAATGTTGAGGTGTGTTAGCGCCTGACATTTTAGAAGCATGTGGAGTTCCCTATGACCCCAGCCTGACCCTTGGGAGATGGCAGCCATAATCCCCTGAATGCAAGGTCATGTAGGCACTGTTGAAGTTGTTCAAGACCACTAGAGATTTCCTGGACAGGCAGGTTTGGGAGTTGCTCATGGGAATACCCCATTATACTGGAAAAGATATACAATGGTGTGTTTTTTTAATTATTATAACATAAATATATTACATTATTATTAAAAAAAGATTTACACATAACATTGGAACAGCAGAGTAATGATTTATACATTAATTTCCATCTGGCTATTTCCCATTATTGTCTTTGATTCCATACTGACATATCCTTTCTATATGTTGTTACATATTGTTTTCTTCTGTAACTTCTATTTTGTTATTCTCTTTGTAATATTCTAACTTCCTTTAGTATCATGAAAATTTTCTTCAAAGTGATCTATCAAACTTATTCATGCAATTTTATTACTGTGAAACTCCCCAAATTTTATCACAATAAAGAAATAATGGCTTCCATATCTCATTTGTTTCATAGTATGTTTTCCCTTGTCTTATTTCCTCTTTTTTATCCATCAATGACATATTTGTTTTAGGTCTCGCACTTAATGGGGCAGTGATCAGACTTGACTGCACCTTTTCACTAGCTTCCCTTCCTTGAACCAAATGCATTGTTTAGGCTATGCTCATCCTTAGACACACAAAGATAAACTCATCAAAGCCTTTGTCTTCCATTGTTAGACTCATAGCTAGAAGGCAGAAATTTCCTATAAAAACCCCTGAATTCTGGCAGTCCATGTGCTACCTTGGAAGTGCATGCTGAACCTCTGTTGGTCTGCACTTTGAGATAATTCCTGCGACCCTCTCTTGCCGGTCATGCCCTTCCACTGAATTCATCCACATTCGATGCCAGAAGTCCAGAGGTGTAAGTATATCCAGAGGTATAAGTATACTTATATCACTCATACCCTGGTCTCCCTCTCTGCTCTCCCCACTCTCTCCCACTCATCCTTCTAGTGTGTGTGTGTGTGTGTGTGTGTGTGTATCCCTCATACCCTGGTCTCCCTCTCTGCTCTCCCCACTCTCTCCCACTCATCCTTCTAGTGTGTGTGTGTGTGTGTGTGCCTTATTTGGATGTTTGCTTATTGTGTTAATAAATATTGTTAGACTTTAATTGGAGTTTGGTTTGTCTCAGCGTCCTCCCCTGCTAATAATAATAATAATAATATTAATAATAAAATATCCTGCCCCTTTGAGGTCAAGATTCCTTAGGATTCCTGCATACACTTGGTTTTGATTCCGTGAAGCTGTATTGGGGGCTTCACTCTTGCACATTTGAGATAATTATAAATTCCCCTACTAGACTTGATTCCCAACAGATTGGTGGAGAACGGCGGGCAACCCCGAACTTTGAGCACCCCAAACTGATCACTTGGGCTGTTTAAATCTCAGAACGTAGGAGAAATAAGGATCTGGGCAAAGGAGACGCTGACATGAGTGCTAGGAAGGTGTGATTATCTTTGTGTGTGACTGATAATCTTGGATTGGCTATCCCTTTTCTTGTTTTTTCTATCGTGGGTTGGTAGAGAAGAGCCAGGTTTCCCCATTCAGGTTTTCCCCTCAATAATCCAAATTGCAGACTGTCCCCAAACCCACCTTGGACGAGCTTAGGTAGGCGAAGTGAGGAGACATCCTCATCTGAGGCTGTAATCCCTGGCGCAAGATTGGAAAAGGTTAGCGAGGGTGAGGGGGCCTAGAGCAGCTAACCATAAAGAGAACACTGGTGAGGGGCGGGAGTGGCCTAGAGCAGTCAGTTGTGTAGAAAAAACTCACAGCAACAGTCTAGCTGGGACCCTAAGGGAGAGTGGTTGCCAGGAGCCTATCGCGGGAGGTCAACCGGGTAGGAAGACAACACTTGAACTTCCCAGTGAAAGGTTAGGGAGTGTAACTAACAGACTCTTGGCCGGGGACTGGCATAGGTTGTCAGTGGCCCTAGCTGCAGTAGTGCCCCACAACACCAGACCCATGAGTTCAGGATGGGAGTGTCCCAAGGAAAGTCGGTGAGGGGGGAGATAGTCCTAGAGCAGCCGACGCAGTTAGAAACCCAGCTGGTAAGGGTGGGAGTGCTCTATTGGGGGCCAGCACTGTTAGGGAAAGACTGGTGAGGGATGGGAGTGTCCTAGAGCAGCCAGTCGTTTAGATAGAGAAGGTTTGAGCTGGTAGGGATGGGAGTGTCCTAGTGCAGCCAGCACAGTTAGGAAAAATCCAGCTAGTAAGGACAGGAGTGTCCTAGTGGGGCTAGCGTAGATAGGGAGGTAGAGAGACTGTAAGAGCAGAACAGATAGAGGAATGGAGATGGAACAAATTTACAGAGAAGAAAAGGTTCAAAACAGGCTTCAGAGATGGATGGCCAAAAAAGGACCCAATCCCTGGATCTTTCGGGCATTCCTGACGGACAATCCATTTCTGACCCTACTAGAGGTCTATAACATCAAGACCACCAAAAAGGGATTAAAAAGCATCCCACACAGAAAAAAAGATAGGCTGGCAGCATGGGGAATCTGGACCCTAGCCCATGATGCCATGGAAAAGTATAAAGAATACAAATTAGAGGTAGAAGTGTCCCGGAAGCAAATAGGCGAATTAGTCACTCAGGCAAGGGACAAGATAACAGAATATATGGATCTCACTTGGAGAGCGCACAAGGTGAGACAAAAGGTAGATAGGGCAGAACAGGAAAATATTGACCTTAAGCAGAAAATTGTGGAATTAGAGTTCAAATTGGGGCAAGCTAAACAAGCCACAGATTTTATATTTGCTCAAAAAAAGGAGGCAGCGGCCCAGGCTGACCACACCATGTGCAAGGCCAGACTTAGGGAATTGGAAAGCAAAGTCAATTTAAAAAGTGCCCTCGTGGCAACAGTGCAGCCAAATATTTTAGAATTGGCCACACAGGCAAACCTCCTTCCAGAGGGTCCATCGCTGGTAGAGGCACGGACTCCCCAACCCTACAATCCCCAATGGAGTCCCCCAAAAGGGAATGAACCCATGGAGGGGTGCACTCCAGGTATACCCATGGACCCAGTTAAAACCTGGAGTATGGTAGAAACAAAAGCCACCTCAGAAGATGGCACAGTTACTAAGATAATGGAAGAAACAGTTTCATGGTCATTAACAGAAATCAAAGCCCTTGCAGATGAGCAAGGAAGACTAAATCCCCACACTGGATGTCCGACATCATTCTCTCCTACCCAAAGGCTAAGGGACAGGACCTTACACAGATAGCCAGGCTGAGCATAGATCCCGCTTACTTAGGCCCCTTTGAGGCAGCAGTTTCCAACTATGATCTGGCAAACTTAGAGTTGAAGGAGTGGATACGTGTAATGGTGCAAATCCTTTGGCCAGGCACGACCATAAGGGCAAAATACCACAATGAGGTACAACAGCCAGACGAAGCCCCAGACACATATGTAGCCAGGAAGAAAATGTAAGCGATCCTAGCCGGAGAAGTTAGCCTTAATCGTGATGGGGTGCCACTTCTGAACTGCACTGATTTCATAAAAGAGGTGTACCAAGGTGTATCAGTACAGAAAGATATGGCTAAGAGCTTAGTGGCAGCAAACTCAGGAAAAACCTCCCGCAGCCTAGGAAGGAAGACAGATAAAGATGGCAAACCGGTTCACACGGTTACATACCAGAACACTGCCCCCCATTCTCAGCCTATGTCCAGTGAGCCAGGAAAGTTCCCCAACAACAACCCTTTTAGGAGAAGCTTTAGGAGCTACCCCAAAGGACCAGAGGCCTGGACTATGGCAAGGACCCCCTGCATGAAATTAGGAGCCCTATTTGGAGGCAACTGAGGGAATTAGGATACGCCACATTGGACCTTCATGGTCGGCCCACTCATGAACTCACCGAACTCTTGCTCCAAACCCTAGGCAGTTGAGACCCCAACGGACCCAGTACCAAGCCTAGTGCCTCTGTATCCCAGAACCCAATGCAGAACCCCAGTCAGTCAGGCTAGTGATGCCCGGGATCCCACGGATCGTGGAGAGCCAGGGCAGACCTTCACATCCTTTGGGCTGAAGACCCTCCTGCTCAAAACCCTTGTAGTCCCCTACACCCGTCTCCCAGGACCGAAGCTATTAAAGCCCCAAGGAACCTGGTCTCCACAGTTATCCCCACCCGTGCGCCAAATCCTCCAACTCCCACAATCCCTCCACCTAGCCAGTAGATAGTAGCCACCCTGAAAACAGATTTTTGGGGATGCCTGACTGTAAACATAAAGGTGGGGTCCCAAGACAAACTCAAGCCCGCCACTCTACTTGTGGACTCGGGCACTGCAGTTAACACTCTATACCCCAAATTGACCACTGTAGGAAATAAGACACAGGACAGCATGGAGTTAATAGGTTTTGGGAAGGGCAAGCACCAAGCCACCATTTGGAGAGACATCCCCATTCATTTAGGACCCATTCTAGATTACATCAAGGCATGTGAGAACCAGGGAGAGGACGATGGCATTTTAGGAGCAGGATTCTTAAGAAGGAACCGCTTGACCTTTGATCTGGCCAACAGTTTCCTATGGCAATTGGAGGAAGGTCTGCTCGTAGTATTAGCCATACACCGGTGTGCTGCCTTAAAAGCCCTGGCACCCCTTTACCCCATTTTACATGACCTATGGACTGCTGATTTCCCAGACGTGTGGAAAAAGACAAAATGGAGTGTGGCAAGGTTAAAGGAGCATGTGTGCTCATAGAAGGGAAGGATCCGCCTCCACAGAAGCAGTACTGATACCCCCATGAGGCAGAGGAAGGAATAGCAAAAACCATAGAAGGCCTACTGAAATATGATGTAATACTCCCCATGCAATCCATTTGCAATGCGCCCCTATGGCCAGTGTTAAAAGCTGATGGTATCATGTGACGAATGACCATGGACTTTAGAGCTGTCAATGCGGTCACTCCCCCAGTAACCCCCGTAGTGGCCAAGTACAATGAGATTTTAGCCGCCATCACAGCTGGAGCCAAATTTTACAGTGTGATAGATGTAGCAAACACCTTCCACTCCACCCCACCCCATGAGAGTTGTTTCTACAATTTCGCATTTGAATTTCACAGCAATCAATTGTGTTTCAAGAGGGTACTCCAAGGTTTTCACTCCAGCCCATCAATCTGCCATGCCCACGTGGTCAAAATGTGGACCAAGTTGGGGCCCATGTTGCGCTCCCATGTTTTTTCCTATGTGGATGACATTTTAATCCGTTCAGACTCTCAAGAAAAGACCGCAGACATCACCAGAGAAGTGTTAGAGGTCATTCAGGACACAGGATTTAAGGCCAACAGGCAAAAGGCTCAGTTAGTGCAGATGCAGGTTAAGTACTTAGGACTCAACCTCCAGCCAGACTGTAGGACTCCAGACTTGCAGAGGGTAGAGACGATAGGAAAACTTCCTGCCCCCACAGATGTAGCCTCTCTGAGAGCACTCCTAGGAACCTTTAACTTTTCCAGAGAATTCATCGAAGCCTTCACTAGCAAAGCCAAGGCCCTATACACCTTGCTCAAGAAGGGCGCAGTATGGAAATGGGGCCCTGGGCAACAGGAAACATTTGCCACTCTAAAAATGGATCTAGCCAAAGTGCCAGCCTTAGTACATCCCGATGTGACCCAGCCATTTTATATTCAGCTTGCAATAGCAGATAGCCATGTAGGAGCATATATATTTTAACCCCTCTTGAAAGGGCTTCTCACTAAATGGACATTCTGTCACTGGTTCCTGCACATTTTGCTGTTAATCCCATTACAATGGACTTAATCATTCTTACCAATGATGGTAAAAAGAGAAGCATACCACATAAAGCCCTGCATTAAAAAGAACAACCCATTTACAATCAGCTCACCTTGAAATAACTTCTGCTTGGAAAACAGGCAATGTAACATTAGAGAAGTGGTGGAACCATATATGGAACACTTGGCTGCTTGAGAAACCATTGGACAATATAAAAAGACAAACAGGAGACACAAACCAAGACTCCTTTATTAAGAAATGGTAGCCATTTATTGATTTTGCAAATGCAGATATGCACTTGAGGGGACTGAGAACCAGCATGGTGCAGTGGTTTGAATGTTGGACTACAACTCTGGAGACCAGTGTTCAATTCCCAGCTTGGCCATGAAACTCACTGGGTGGCCTTTGGCAAGTCACATGCTCTTAGCCTCAGGGAAAGGCCATAGCAAACTTCCTCTGAATAAATCTTGCAAAGAAAACCCCATGAAATGGTCGCCATAAGTCAGAAATAACTTGAAGGCATACACCACCACCACAATTGAGAGGACCACCGGTACCACCTAGATCTTTGGGAAAGATATTGTAATACTCAAATACTTGTTGGAGACATTATTAGAAACTCTATAATAATTATTCAAAACCAGGAGATGTAATATCCATAAGATCTATAAGAAATAGTCTTAATAATCACATCTCGATTTGACTGGTACTGACTAGTATCACACTTGTATTTTGATCCTTATTCCTTCTGAACCATTTTGTTTGTTGACCTATAGACCTGTAATCTGAGGAGGATTTTAATTTTAATACAAAATTTTTAAAAAGAAGAAGACCCCGTGGTGATGGGAGACCCAAACACGGGAAAGACAGAATGGCATCCCTTTTCATCAATTGGATTAAGATAATCAGGAATCTATTCCTTGCCTATTGCTGCTTCAGTTTCTTCTTCTTCTTTGATTTCTGGACATCTTGGTGGTTTGGATATCAGGTTGCTCGAAAAGAAGAATCTAAGAAGCAACTGTCATACAATGCATGATACTTTTTAAAGAAAAACACTTAAAATGGTTTAAGCTGTAGTTACTGCAATATAATTAATAAATTAAAATATTTTAAAAATGGCCCTCTAATATTATAGATTGTGTGATTAAGATCTGTGATGACATTTCCTGAGTAGATGTGTGGGCAGAGTTGGCATCTTTTGTTGTGGCAAGGTCTTGTTCCCATCTCCCCATCTGAGTTGTGTGTAAGTAACTGCTTGAGATTGGAAGGCTGTTTTCAGGCAAGTGAGCCAGTGTGGTGTAGTGGTTTGAGTGTTGGACTGTGACGCTGGAGATGAGGGCTTGAATCCTGGGTTGCCCATGGAAACCCTCTGGGTGACCTTGGACAAGTCTGTGGGGTGTAATTTAAGTTTCCCAGGGTTTTAATCTTTATTAAAGGAAACTTAGGGCCTGTGCAGACCGACCAAAAGGGCCGGCCTGGGGGTGGAGTTGGGGCTGGACAACTGCATGCCAGCTGCCCTGATTCTGCCCTGATGCTGTATCATGCCATGAGCCACACCATACGCCACGTGGCATCAGGGCACTCCGTTGGCGCAGCGTGTAGACATGCTGCACCAAAGGGGAGCAAAAGAGCCGTGGCAATGGTGCTAAGGGTGGCTTTTTGCAGCTCCAAAAAGGAACAGCATTTGCCAACTCTTTTTGGAGTGGCAAAAAGCCAAATTGGGGCCATTGTGTGTAGTTGCCACAGCCCCAATCAGGCGCTCCCAGGGGCGGCACAGAGATCCTTAAATACGGGGCGTCTGTACAGCCCCTTAAATATGCAAAGGTGAAAGATAAACCTGTTAGAGTCTGTCTTTCATTAGGAGAACAGCAGAAATGTTACCCTGAATATTTTTTATCTCAACTTACCTTCCTAAAGAATGACGACTGAGTCAGGAAGACAACAAACATGTAGTTTGTAGTTTAATAAATAATAATAATGGCTTTAATAAATAATTACATAACAAAAACTAAATCCTAATCTAACTAAAGATGGTTTGGGTAAAAAGAGAAAGCACTACCATCTTTCATATAGCAAGAAGATGGAGAAGAGACTATTAGACTAACAGTGAGACTAGAGATATACTAACTGTAAGACTAACAGTTTAGAATCTTGTGAGAGAGACTGAGGAGATTATTGCAGCACTAATTAAAGTGGTTTATCTGAGCCAGTTTAAAATTTAAAATGGATGACATCCTGATCTTATTACAAGATTTTTGCCACCAAAATCCCCACCCAGGTCCATGCCCCCTCCCAGGGCCACTCCAGCAACCATTTCTTTAAGCTGGAAAACTCCCAGCTTTTTTTTAAAAAAAGCCGCGTTGAGCAGCCCTGGGAGCAGGGCTGGCCCCAGGTGGTGATTTTGGCAGCAAAATCCTTGTAATAAGATTAGGATGCCATCCATTTTAAATTTTAAACTGGCTCAGGTAAGCCGCTTTAATTAGCGCTGTGATAATCTCCCTAAATAGGAATCCCTATCTATATAATGGGGGGAAAGAGAATGCATAAGTTTCTTCCAACAAAGTCACACTCTTCCCAGTATCAGAGAGTGGCCATAGCAAATCTCCTCTAAAAAAACTTGCCAAGAAACCCCTATGATAGGTTTGCTGCCCCACAACAACTGGAAGGCATGCCGATTGCGCTGTAGAGGGGTGGGATAGAAATAACAACAACAACAACAACAACAACAACAACAACAATAATAATAATAACAACAACAACAACAATTGTAGGTAAATAAAGGGCTCCCACCAAGAGCAGTGCAATATTTTACAAAAAAAGTTCTTTGTATTATGTGTGTTGTTTGTTTTGTTTACTCTCAGAAGAGCAAAGCCAGTAATTCCTCACTTTTAATTTTGCTTTAAATGAGCCTCTGCTGCTGCAGAGATCAATCCCCATATAGGTAATTGTAACACATGAAGTAATTACTGTGTCATAGCAGACATATAACAATTATATTTACATATTAGTGATAAAACACACTACCATCCACTGCAAACAGATATTAACTGTTATCACAACAGCAAGGATCCTCATCTTTTCACAGGTCAGAGGTGGGCAATTTGTGACTCTTCAGATCTTCTTGGATTGCAGCTCCTAGCCAGTAGGGTTGCCAGAGTGAAAACTGGAGAGGGCTCCAAGTTGTATAACAGGCAACACTTGCTGGAATTCTGTCTGCTATACAACAATTAAAGTCAAAGGAGCCTTTTTAGTTTTCACTCTAGCAACCCTACTAGCCAGCATAGCCAACGGAAAGGGATAATAGGAGCTGCACTCAAAAAAGGCCTACAAAAGATATTTTCCATTTGGTACTTAATGCTTTCTGCACCTCATGAGCTGAAAAATGATGCCAACCATGCTCCAGCTTGACTATGCATTTGCTTTTCCTAATAGACCCAATGAGAAAACAAACAGGGAATGCTAGTAATGTCAATTTAAACCCTGTAATTGGCTGTGAATGCTTAGGCAGGTCTGACTAATGATCCACATGTCAATAGGCTTTCACAAGGTTAAGAGAACTTACCTAATTTGTATTCAACCCAGCTTTATAGCAGCTATGCCAACCTCCCAAGCTACATGTCACAACCTCTTAACACATCACCTTAAAAAAGAAAACACAGATTTTCACACACTCGTTTATTAAATATAGATACAAACTGAGCTGTAAATAAGGGCTGGGATATTTAAAAATGAATACAGTACAATCTATCACAATGGGGGATAAAGAGACCAAGCAAATGGAAGGCATCTTTCTTTAGATGTACTCCACCCTTAAATATAGAGTGGAGAAGGTTGCCTCCACATTTCACCAAGTATAGCTGAGATGAAAAAAGCACAAAGTCCCTCAAAGGCTGCCTCCACACTGCATAAATAATGCAGTCTGATACCACTTTGGAGCATATCACATGGCAGTTTACCTCTCCCGACTTAAAGAGTCTTACCTCTCCTGACTTAAATTTAATCTGGGCAGTATCCTTATACTATTGCAGGGATTTTGCTACTGAATCTGCTGCCTGAATACAGCCTGAGTCCATCCCTGCTCCCAGGAGCACTCTGGTGGCCACTTTCTTAAGCCGGAAACTCCCGGTTTTGAAAAGAGGCACGATGAGCACACCTGGGAGTGGGAATGGACCCGGGCTGTATTTGGGCAGCAGATTCAGCAGCAAAATCACTGCAATAGTATCAGGATGTCAGCCAGATGAAAATTTAAATCAGGAGAGGTAAGACACTTTAATAAGCCATGCAATAAGCTCCTTTAATTGTCAGGCTCAATGCTATGGAATTCTGAAAATTGTAGTTTTATGAGACATTTAGCCTTCTCTGTCAGAGAGCTCAGGTGCCACAACAAACTACAATTTCCAAAATTTCATAGCATTGAGCCACGGCAGTTAAAGTGGTGTTGAACTAGATTATTTCTGCAGTGCGGATGCAGCCAAGGAAACCTGCAGATAAATCTAGGGTGGAAGATATGCCTTCATGAAATCCCTTTTCCCCCCGTGGAGAAGGAGTGAGAGTTTTGTATTTCCCTCAGGTATGGAGAGGGGGATATCCCTTCAGTACTGTTATGTCAGCCCTCAAAGCTTCATTTGTTTTCCTTTTTGAAAGACAGAATATTCTCTCATGTCCCCCATACTGGGGCTTGTTGAGGTGGGGATCTTAAATAATTCTGAGCTGGAACTGGCTGCAATTCCAAGCCTTCCCAAAACCTTTTTTGATATTACAAATGGCCACACTTCACGGCTACAGTGGGCCCTTGCTATCAGCTGGGGTTTGGTTCAGGACCCCACGTGGATATCAAAATCCATGGAAACTCAAGTCCCATTGAATACAATGGTGTATTAACATGGTGTCCCTTATATAAAATGGCAAACACAAGGTTTGCTTTTTGATATATATATTTTTAAAAAAAATATTTTTCAAACTATAGATAGTTGAATCTCTGCATAAAGAATCTGTGGACACAGAGTACTAACTGTATAAAACAAGCATTTTTGGATCAATGCAGTGGTTGTCCTACCACAGAGGAAAGTATCACAGCCCTTTAGCTGATAGGTTTTAATATCCCCCACGGCAAGTGGTAGAACTGGGTTACCAAACAACAAAGGCAATACACTCAATACCTGGAGCTTGATAATGGATCCTCTCTGCAATGGGAGGTCAGTGGAAGGTGCAACTGTGCAGAAACAAAGGAAATCAGTGTGTCAGTGTGACCCTTCTCCCATCTCAACAGCTTTGAGAACTACATAAGCAGATTGCTGCTAACAGGAACAACTCTCCCAGTCCCTTCTCCACTACAGATCCTTTCTCAGCTTTGAACTGTCAGATTAAAGGGAAACTACAGTGCCCACTTGGTGTCTGCTGGGGTTTGGATCTAGGACACCATGTGGATACCAAAATCCACGTATGCCCAAGTCCCATTAATAAATATAATGGCATAGTGAAATGGTGTCCCTTATATAAAATGAGCAAATCAAGGCTTGCCTTTTGGAATGTATATATTTTAAAAATATTTCCATCCCATGGATGCTTGAATCCATGGATAAAATATCCATTGATATGGAGGATTGGCTGTATCTTGCAGGCCCTACTGAATACAAATTAACCCATTCTGTGCCACTGGATAGCTGCCAACCTTTGGCCATGATGCTAAAGTTTCTAAATCTTATTGATCTAATGAAAAGGCCAACCTCACTCTACAATGGGAAACATGTGGTTTTTATTTTTACAAAACCTCATTAGCAGTTCTTTAGCTCGCATGTGTATGACTTGTTGCAGACTGCTTATCTCTTTGTAAACACATCTTCTCCACTTCCCCCAAAAAACCCTCTCATAAAACAAGACCCTTTAGTCAAGGAAGCAGAAGAAGATTAGGACTTGGAACTGCAGCAATGAAGGAACTAGACAAGATCCTGAAATGTAAAGATACATCACTGAATACTAAAATTATGATTTTCTGTGCCATCGTATTTCCCATTTCTATGTATGGTTGTGTGAGCCAGACAGTGAAGAAAGCTGATAGGAAAAAAATCAACTCATTTGAGATGAGAATATTATGGACTGCTAAAAAGACCATAGATGGGTCCTAGAGAAGATCAGACCCAAATTCTATCTGGAACCAAAGATGACTAAATTGAGGTTGTCATATTTTAGCCAAATCATGAGAAGAATGGACTCACAAAAAAAAAGACTATTATGCTTGATAATGATGAGAGCAATAGGAAAAAAGGAAGACTGCATTCCAGATGGATAGTCAGAGAAGCCATGGCCATGAATCTGCAAAAGCTGAGCAGGGTGACTGAGGATGGGGTGACTTTGAAGTCTCTCATACATAGGTTGAGGTTGAGGTCAATACAAAGGCAGTTAACAACAACAACAACTTTTCTTCACTGATGTAGCTGGAAGCATTAGGTATGGTGTGGAGAAAAAATCTCAGCTGGTATGGGAGTTGGGGAACCAGCAGCTTAGCTGTTTCCATGCTAGGAGAGGAAGAGAGAGAGGGACAATGGAAATGAGGCAACAAGAAGAAGTGGCAGCAGCCTTTGCCAATGCAGATATCAGTGCTGAAGGCAGCTCCTGCCCCTCCTGCCCCTGTGCCATCATGTGTGCCATCTGCTAAAAGAAAAGAGACTGATGCATTTTCCCCTTCTCCTCTTCTTCCAGACTTTCCAGTCCCAATGGAGCATAGCTGCATAGATGCCACCTAGAATTAATCTTAGATGAGACAATGAAACTAGCTGCCTGCCCCGTGCTGTCGCCAGTGGCTGCTCCCAACTATCACTAGGCACTTTGCTCTTCCTGGAACTTTCTCTTTTCATAAATAATAAATCACATTCCTGTACAGCATCTGGTCTGATTACCAGACAAAGGGTGGACATAGAAGAAAAAAACAGATGTGTATCAGGTATTCCTTCAAACTCAAGAGTGATTCAGAATAAATTAGGGTCTATATTCCTGTAAATGTCCTTCAGCTGGAGCGTCCCCTTCCTCCAAATGATGATAAGGTTCCTTGTTCCTTCATGGGTACATGAAATACTTCTCCCATGAAATGAAGCATGCCATCAAAATTATGAGAGTTCCTGTACCTAGGATCAAACATTGATCAGAATGGTGATGTTGGTCAGGAAATCAGAAGACTAGGAATGAGAAGGGCAGTTATGAAAGAATTAGATAAGATCGTGAAAAGTAAAGTCATACCACTAAGCACCAAAGTCAGTGTTCATGCCATTATATTTTCCATCACCATGTATGGATGTGAGAGCTGGACAGTGGAGAAAGTGGATAAAAAGAAAATAAATTCATTTGAGATAATGTGGTGCTGGAGAAGAGTGCTGAGGATACCATGGACAGTCAAAATGACAAACAAGTGGGTCGTAGAGCAGATCAAACCAGAAATGTCCTTGAAAGCCAAGATGACAAAAATGAGGGTGTCATACTTTGGCCACATCATGAGACAGCATAGATCACTAGAAAAGACAATAATGCTAGGAAATATAGAGGGTGGGAGAAATAAAGGAAGTCTGCATGCCAGATGGATGGACCCAATCAAAGAGGTCATGGACATGAAATTGCAGGATCTGAACAGAGCAGTGGAGGACATGAAGGTCTTGGAGATGTCTCATCCATAGGGTCATCACGAGTTGGAGTTGACTCGAGAGCAGTTAACAACAACAACAAATTATAAATCACCAAGTTGTGAACAACCTTTCCATGTCAGAAACAATCAAGTGGCCTGAAGTGACCATCCCACAGACCTTAGATCTCAATGCACCCCTAATTTCACTCCAGTCCCAATTTTGGTCAAAACACAAGTTAAAATAAATTTTATAGCCCCCCCCCCATAACCCAATGAAGTAAATATTTGGACAAGTTTTTTTAAGTTGCCTTACAGCCCTCAGGCTTGCAAAAGAACTACAGTGGGCCCTCCATATTCACTGAGGTTAGGAGTGAAGGACCCCCATGAATGTGGGGAAATCGCAAATTAAAAACACTGTGCTTTTTACCTAAGAGAACACCTCTCTAGGAATCTCCAGGTCCTCCAGTGGCACTCTGTGGTCAACATCTGCCAGAGATTGGTCATATAATCATGCTGCAGGACCTACAAATGCCTACAAAAGTGTTTTCTCTAGAAACTTCTAGCTTCTCCAGCACATCTCGATTGTCAACTTCTGGAAGAGTTGCACTGGAGGACCTAGAGATTTCTAGAGAGAACATATTAGTCAAAGCTGCAAATAATCA
The DNA here is from genome assembly GCA_026167975.1 of Phrynosoma blainvillii. Taxonomy (NCBI): domain Eukaryota; kingdom Metazoa; phylum Chordata; class Lepidosauria; order Squamata; family Phrynosomatidae; genus Phrynosoma; species Phrynosoma blainvillii. The sequence continues at coordinate 168,867,993 of JANUYF010000002.1, read as the reverse complement.
GATTTACAAAAGTCAAAGCCACAAATGTGGAGGTCCAACTGTATTTCCAAAATAGATTAAGAGGAACATCATATGTTACAACAGGACTGCAATCAAGATGAGGTTGCATTATTTACTGTGTGCAGATTCAACTCTGGGCACCCTACACAGAGCTGATAAGTATTTTTCTTCATATAACAATATTTCATAGTTCCCAGAAATATGGTTTTCACTTGACTGAAGATGCAGCTTCAGATGTTTGAGCAGAGGAGTAATAACAATCATAATAATATTTATTTCTTACCCACCTCTCCTTGTAGATCAAGATGGGCGACAACAATAATCAACAAACAACATCAGTTAAACCACAACAGTTAAAACACACATCAATTTAAAAGGACAAATAAGATGCATACATGTTAAAACAATAAATACATGTTAAATACAATGCATACATGTTAAAACAAAGATGGATTTTTCCCTCTGACCTAAGTGAAATACATTGAATGAGAGAGAGAGAAATGGCCACTAAGTTCAGAGATGTACTATTCTTCGTACACGACTTTGATTTTTACAAGCTCTTTCTGGGGATGCTTGGCTGGAATTTTTACACCAATGCTTATATTAATTCCTTATTCTCAGGCTATACTACTACCCCCTCTCCATCACAATTAGGCACCACATTGTTTGTTCTAGTTGTGTGCCTTCATGTTGTTTCTGATATGTGGCAATCTTAAGGGGTTTCATGGCAAGATTTGTTCATTTGTCTTCCATTGGGGCTGAGAGAGTGTGAATTGCCTAAGGCCACCCAATGTGTTTCTGGTTGGGGATCTGAAACCTGGTCTCCTGAGTCCTAGTCCAATGCTCAGAACCCTACACCATGCTGGTCCTCTCAGTATATTGACTAAATAATACACTAGCTTCATGCTTGCACAAGAGCTGAAGGTACAATAGCAAGGTTTTTTTTTATCTTTTCCAATTACAATTCCTTTGATCAAAGGATGAAATTTTGCCAGAAAGCATAATCCAAGGTAAATATATGTTAAAGGTGAAATTTCTAAGGGATATCAAGGGAAATAGGGGAGGGAAAAACCCTGTGTATCAGGGTTTTTGTGTATCAAAATTGTGTATCAGTGCTGATTTTTGACCTGTTCTCAAGGAATACGACAGCAGCTTAGGTTGCATCTGCACTGCAGAACTAATCTGTTTTGAAACCATTTTAACTGCCACAGCTCAATGCTTGGATAGTCAGGTTAGAAGGACCCCAGCAGGCCTTTCCACTAGGGGTGCAAAGAATACTTGCAGTTGCTAACAGTCACATCTTCAATGAATCACTGTGATAAATGAAGAGCAACCACAAGTTTCTTTACACTTTCAGTCTCTTTTCAGGAAAATTACTTTTACAGAAAATAACCTGCTATTTCTGTGCAAAAAATGTGGTTTTCTACAGAAAACTTGTTCTGTGTGCAAAATAAGCAATATTCTAGAAAAGAGTGTGCTTTGTGAACCTTTCACTGCACACTCTTTCTAGAATGAAAACATTGCTTTTTAGATACAAAACATATTTTGTAGGGGGGAATCATATTTTTGATGCAAAAAAGGAACTTTTTTTGTACAAACATATTTACTTGAAAAGAGTCTCCAAGTGTGAATAGAAGCTGAAACCTGCACAGAAATCCTTGTATTTTCGGGAGAAAACTGCTGAAATTATTCTTTCTTGCATAGTCTTCTTGCATCCCTCCTTTCCACATGCTCCATATATAGGACTTTGCTGCCAAATGGAGCCAAACAGAGGCTCACACAATATCAATGCTGCTAGGTGCTGCTATGTCCACTTCCTTCCATTTGGGTTCAGATGGACAAACTAGGCATTAAGGGTGTGAGGGGAATGTATTCCCTGAAGTTAACTCATTCCCACTCTCAGAATGAAATTTCCTCAGAAGTACATGCCTCAGCTATTAGACTTGCATTTTTGGCCCATGTTTACCTTCCTATAGACAATCACTAGACAAAGCATGCTAAATGCTATATATTGTTGCATGCCTTCAAGTCATTTCCAACTTATGGTGACCCTAAGGAGACCATATCATGTGGTTTTCTTGGCAAGATTTGGCCAGAGGGTAGTTGTCAGTTCCTCCCCGTAAGTCTGAGAGTGTGTGACTTGCTGAAAGTCACCCAATGGGTTTCATGAATGAGCTGGAAATCAAACTGTGGCCTCCAGAGTCCTAGTCCCACACTCAAACCACTACCACTGCAACTTATACAGGTGATGTAATCATGTGGTAGGATAAACAGACATGTTCAACTTCAGAAGGCACATCTAAAAATAATGTACAGTCTGCTTTGATCCTTGGTCTGCTTTGTCTGCTTTGACCTATGCTTCCTGTGGTTGTCCCCCCCCCCAAAAAAATCTTTATCTGTGAGGTTTTCTTCCACTCTGTTTAAAATCATGACCAGTCAACTGTGAAATAGTTGTATTTAAGGTGCTTCCTGCAGAGTGCAATATGGCAGTTTATGTTCATTGCAGGATCCATGCCCCTCGCACCTCTGAATCTTACTGATTTTATCTCATTTGTTACCAAATGGAAGCAAAATATTTGTAGTAGTTTGTAGTATTACCATTGCCTATGAACAGGTGTGAGTGACTAGTGTACACAAACACTGGCATCTGTTTAGGAATGTTGTCAGCAAACCCTGTCCATCTCCCCTGAGACAGAAAGGAAAACAGAGAATGCTGCTTGCTTGTCTCTCATAACATAGACATGGAAAAGGGATTTAATCTGAGCTCTTGCAAATGTACGTGCAGAAGTGTGTGGAGGCCGCGCATGTTTGAAGAATCTGATCTTTGTGAATTTTCATATATACTGACCTGATACATACCATACCTTGTATGGATCAGAGCCTCTTTGCCCATTCAGATCCTGAATGCTCTGATCCAGTTCTCAGCTCCAAAACACAGCATATAATAATGCCACTGAAGTGCATCTGTTTAAAAGAGGTTTAAATACATATTTAACTGAAAAATTCATGTTGATTTTTTTAAAAATTTAAAAATATACAGATCAATGCAGAAATGGGGTGTAATGGACATATGGGTGAATACACACCCAAGCTTCAGACACTGGCAATTAGTGGTGTGACAATTATTCATTATGGTTCGTTATAGACATGAATTGGTGATTTCTCAGCCCCTTTGTTTTATATACGAGCCGAAAAAATTTGCTACATGATCACATAGGTGTGAGAATTTTCACATGGATCAATTGCAAATGAAGTAAAGGGATGGGGGGAGGGGAATTCCTTTTGAAGTTTATTGTTCCGAACTGTTTTATTGTTTTGGGCATCATTGCAATAAAACTTCAAGAGTGCAAGAGTATTTTAATTTGCACACTCAATTCACATACAAAGCTGTCTTGTCAATGAGGTGTTGAAATTTTGTGTTGTTGTTTTTGCAATGACTGGATTCCCATTTGACAAAGCTCAAACAGAAAATGTCACACAAATAGCTAATAGCTTGGTCTAGTTTCTGAGGGACACAGAGTAAAGAAGACAAACTGGGATCAGTTTTGACAAGTCCTATAGCTGGAGGGGGGGTTATGGGATCTGTAGTCCAAAACTTTTCCATGCTCTAATTCTCTTTCTTTCTCTATCTTTCTTTATCCAGCACATAATATAATGCACTGAACTCAAGAGAGTTATGGAGTCCAGCTATTGTTGGACTGCAAGTTCCAGCAGCCCCTAGCTGGGATAGCCAATGCTGATGAATGCTGGGAGATGCAGTCCAACAATATCTGGATCTTGGAAGCTATGCTGAGTCAGTCAGCCCTGGTTAGTAGTTGGATGGGAGACTGCCAGAGAATAATACTAGGTGCTGTAGGTTAGCTTTCAGAGCAAAGAACTGGCAAAAACATATTTGAGGATTCCTCACCAAAGAAAACCCTAGGAAATTCACAGGCCCCTCATAAGTTGATGGGCTTCTTGGAGGCACATGTATTTGCATATATATATATATATATATATATATATACACACACACACACACACACACACTCACAAACACACACAGTTTGTTATCTCTGCAGCCCCTGTAGCCAGATAAGCTCTATCTGGTGCTGTAACACCAGAGAGGCAAAGGGATGAGTCCCAGAGAACACTGCTTGCATTTTACATAGAATCCTAGAGCTGGAAAGGACCCCCAAGGGCCATCCAGCCCAGCCTCCTTTGGCCATGCAGAAATACATAGAATCCTAGAATTGAAAGGAACCTCCAGGGGGCATCCAGTCCAACATCTTCTGCCATGCAGGAATACACAGTATCTTAGAGTCGCAAGGAATCCCCAAGAGCTATCCAGCCCAGCCTCCTGTGGGCATGCAGGAATACACAGTATCCTAGAGTTGGAAGGGGATCCCCAAGGACCATCCAGTCTAACCGTGCAGAAATACATAGAATACATAGAATCCCAGAGCTAGAAGGGACCCCCAAGAGCCATCTAGTCCAGCCCCCTTATTCCATGCAGAAATACATAGAATCCTAGAGCTGGAAGGGATTTTCAAAGGACATCCAGTCAAACCTCTTCTGCCATGCAGGAATACGTAGAATCCTAGAGTTGGAAGGGACCCCCAAAGCCCATCCAGCATATGTGTCTGTGGTGTCCACGCATGCATCTTCAAGTAGCATAGCTTCTGTGATCTGGATGTTGTTGGTTCCCATCATTTCTCAGCATTGGCTACACAAGCTAGAACATGCTGGGACTTGCAATCTATATAATAGGGTCTGTAGCTTCTATCTCCACCCAGAATGATACCCATGACTCCTTCCCAACAATTCTGAGTTAAAGTGGCTGAAATTTGTGACTGCTGGAACTTCATCTTTAACGGGAACAATGGTGTCATTGCCATCCATGTTTCCTCTGAAGATAGCCATGGGAAAAGAAATTCTTTCAGTACCAGTATATTGCTGTGAGGTCTGCCAATTCTAATATAACTTTTAAATGTCAATTTTGGTTGAATTAACACGGTCTCTGATGGGCAATCAAGGGCCATGAATGCTACAAAAAACATGCTTACATCCCATGATGTAATGGCCCATGATGTAATGGCTCAAATTGCCCATTTGAGACCAAGTTATTTTGGTTAGAAGGAATGCTGAAGAGGACACAGAGACTTCCTGGGCGAGGGGAAAGAAAATCAGATATTGAGGTCAGGTTAGGCATTACTATCTCTTTAAAGCCTGCTAAACCAATGTGCTGGATGAATGAGGGAAGCCAGAAGAAGAGTGTGTGAAAGAAAGAATGGTTGATGCCTCTGCTAGCTGAAGTGTTATGCATTCCTATTCATCTATTTTATCACCATGTTCCCTCATATTTTGGTAGTACAGGGAGTGGGCTGCATGTGGCCCACTGCCAAATTGCCTGGGGACACACGAGTCCTACTAAAGTCTGTTTTTGGAATCTCTGACACCTGGCTACACTTTTGTGACCACAAGAAAGGGTGAGCTGCCTCTCTTGGAAGGCTCCAGAAGAAAGACTTTGGCTTTTAAATAGCTTACATATCCCCTGCACTATTTAATGTGTCTCCCAGAAATCTAGAGTGGATTTGTTTGGGGCATTTGGGGCAATCCATGAGGCCCTCAAAAGCCCAAGGGGCCAAAAATGCCTCCCTGAACCCACCACTGCTGTGCACTGCAGCTGGCAGAGGTATCGGCCATTCTTTCCAAACTAACTTGGTCTCAAATGGGCAATCATGTATGCATCTCTTTTGTAATGTTCATGGCCCTTGATTGCCCACCTAAGACCAAGTTAATTCAACCAAACTTCACATTTCAAAGTACCTATCTTCAGGGAAAACATAGATGGCAATGACACCATTGTACCCATTAAAGATGAGGTTCCAATGGTTGCAAATTTGCAGCCACTTTAACCAGAAATATTGGGAAGGAGTCATGGGTATCATTTTGGGTGGAGATAGAAGTTATACACCTTATTGTAAAATATGGCTCTCTAGGTATTTTTAGAATCCAAGTCCCAGCATCCTCTAGCTGGTCTAGCCAATGTTGAGAAATGCTGGGAACTACAGTCCAACAACATCTGGATGATGGAAGCTGTGCTACTTAAAGATGTGTGTGCAGACACCACACACACATCCAAGGGGGTATCGTAAAGTTGTAATTATCACCTTTAAAAAAATTGACAGAAAGTTTGTTTTGATTGTAGTTGTTAACTGTTCTCTACATAGTCACCATCCAGATTTATACATTTTTCCCCAGCATTTCTTGACCCTCTGAATACCGTTACTGTAGAAATATGCAGATTGTGCCTTAAACCACTTTTCCACTTCATGAATGATGTCATTTGTGTTCTCAAATCGGATACAATGGATTTTTCATTTCTGGGAACAAGAAAAAGCCACTTGGTGCAAGGTTGGGAGAATAAGGTGGATGCTGCAGGATCTCAAAGCCACATGCCCTTGCTTTGTTAACTGCAACTTGAGATAAGTGAGCGGGTGCATTGTCAGCTAGGAGACGAATGCCTCTGGTATTTCTTTTTCAGAGCATTTTGTAACTTGTCCAGAAAATTGCTGTAGTATGTGCCAGTGATGGTTTGTCCCTTTGCAAGGTAATCTGTGAAAATGTCTCCATGACAGTCCCAAAAAACAGAAAGCATGACCTTCCCTGCTGGTTTTTGCACCTTTGCCTTTTTGGGGGAAGGGGAATCGACATGTTTCCACTCCATAGTTTTGGTCTCTGGATCATACTTATAGATCTGAGATTCATCCATGGTTACCAGACGACCCAAAAAAGCCTCTTCATCCTGTTTCAACAGCATCAACATCTGTCTTGAAAGGTCACACCATGTTTGTTTCTGGAAAGGGTTAGCAAACATGAAACCCAGTGTGCAGACACCTTAGACATGTGCAGTTCATCATGAATAATTTTGCACACACTACCATAATTGAGACCAGTTTCATTCATGATCATTTGGATGGCTGCTTGTCTGTCTTCCAAGATTAAACACTCCACTTTCTTCACTGTGGCCACATCATCCATCAATGATGGCCTTCCAGGTCATGGCTCATCTGTGAGGGACATGTGACCCGTTTGGAAATTCCTTTTCCACCTCACAATAAAATGGGCAATCATTTCCATAAACTACCATAATCTCATCATGAATTTGCTGGGTACTATTACCCTTCAAATGCAGGAACTTTATCACACTGTGAGCCTCACTCCTCCGTCTTATACTTTAATAATTTCTGATGCAACCTGTAACAAAAATAAAGGACACAAAGAGATGGTTTTCTCAACATCATGCATTTAGGGGCCAATGATGACACTGACAAAATTTCATCAAAATACAGTAATAACTTCTGGGTGATAATTATTACTTTATGATACTCCCTTGTATGCTGGCTGGCCTTTGGGGGTCCCTTCCAATTCTAGGATTCTGTGTATTCCTGCATGGCAAAAGGGATTGGATCAGGTGGTCCTTGGGGTTCCCCTTCCAATCCCTGCATCACCGAAGGGATTTGGATTGGAGGGTCCTTGGGGGTCCCTTCCAACTCTAGGGTTCTATGTATTCCTGCATGGCCACAGGAGGTTGGGCTGGATGGCCTTTGGGGGTCTATTTCAACTCTAACATTCTACATATTCCTGCATGGCAAAAGGGGGTTGGACTGGATAGCCCTTGGGGATTTCTTCCATCTCTAAGATACTGTATATTCCTGCATGGCAGAAGAGGATAAACCCGAAAGTAAAAAGAAGCAGTCAATGAGGGATTTCCATTTGGATTAACCCCAGTTTAACCTCCTTTTAACAGTGACGTTGTCTGAAAAAACATCTGCTTTTGCGTTTCCCCCCCCCCTACTTTAAACCCCCATTTCCGCACGGGATTTCCCCCGTGTGATAAACTCCTAGGATTCTATGTATTTCTGCATGGTCAAAAGGGATGGTCCATGGGGGTCTCCTCTCAAATCTAGGATACTGTGTATTCTTGTATGGCCACAGGAAATTGGGCCTTAGTGGTCTCTTTCTACTCTAGCATTCTACATATTCCTGCATGGCAGAAGGTGGTTGGACTGGATGGCTCTTGGGGCTTCCTTCCAACTCTAAGATACTGTGTACTCCTGCATGGCACAAGAGGATTGGACTGGATGATCCCTGGAGATTCCTTTCAATTCTAAGATTCTCTGTATTTCTGCATGGCCAAAGGAGGTTGGGTTGGATGGCCCTTGGGGGTCCCTTCCAGCTCTAGGATTCTATGTAAAATGCAAGCAGTGCTCTCTGGGACTCATCCCTTTGCCTCTTTGGTGTTACAGGACCAGATAGAACTTTTCTGGCTACAGGGGCTGCAGAGATAACAAAGTGTGTCTGTGTGTCTGTGTGTACATGCAACTACATGTGCCTCCAAGAAGCCCATCAACATATGGGGAGGGGGGGTTGTTCATTTCCTAGGGTTTTCTTTGGTGAAGAATCCTCAAAGATGATTTTGCCAGTTCCTTCCTCTGAAAGCTAACCTACAGCAACTAGTATTATTCCATGGTGGTCTTCCATCCAACTACTAACCAGGGCCGACTGACTCAGCATAGTTTCCAAGATCTGGATATTGTTGGACTGCAGCTCCCAGCTAGGGGCTGCTGGAACTTGCAGCCCAACAATAGCTGGACTCCATAACTCTCTTGAGTTCAGTGTATTATATTATGTGCTGGATAAAGCAAGGTAGAAAAAGAAAGAGAATTGGAGCTTGGAAATGTTTTGGACTACAGCTCCCATAATCCCTCTTCAGCTATAGGATTTATTGTCAAAACTAATCCCAGGCTATCTCCCTCAGAAACTAGGCCAAGCTACCAGCTATTTGCATTACATTTTCTGTTTTTTGACAAATGGGAATCCAGTAATTGTAAAAACAACAGCAACACACAATTTCAGTACCTCATTGCCAAGACAGCTTTGTATGTGACTTGAGTGTGAAAATTAACACACTCTTGCCCTCCTGAAGTTTTATTGCAATAATGCCATAAAACAATAAAACAGTTTGGAACAACAAACTTCAAAAGGAATTTCCCACCCCTGATTGGAATCGGCTGCCCTTTGTGAGGAATGAGACACTGTAATTATCTCACACTTCTCATGCAAGGAGAACAGTAATTTTATTGCCCACCATTCATCAGGCACGAGAAGAATTATTCTGTCATTTCACAACACTACTGATAATAAACCAGTCTGTCCATTCCTTGCAAAGACAGGTCTTCCCTAGTAGGTTTGGTTTTCTTTTTGGTAACAATTTCGCTTGAATCTCACAGAATGTTTATATAATTTTGTTATAAAACCAAAAACATGTGCAAGCCATTAGCTAAAAATTATTCACATCACATAATGCGTATTCCTATTTATGTTTTATTTATACATTTTTTTTTTTAAAAAAAGGGACCATTTCTCTTCTAATGTGTCTGATAGCTGTTTGCTTTCACTGGTATGACTATATTCCGCTGGTCTTGACATTTCACCAGTCTGTATATTCCCACCAATCACTCTTTCAGCATGGGGGCAGATGAGTCACACTGGTATTTTTTGCTGCTGACAGACACCATACCAGTGATCCTTTTTTAATAAATCATATCAGCAATTTTGTCATGGATTCAAAGAGAACAAAGGTATCTTTTTGTCATATTGAACACAGTGTTTGCCCCAAATTCTTTCCCCATTGGACAGTACTGCCACACATGCAAATATTCATCTTAGTTTGACTGAAGGATTATTACCAAGTGTTGCTTCAGAGAATGGTGCCATACAAAAATGGGGAGAGGAGGAATTATTAAAAAAAAAAAAAATGCATGCACACTCTCTCGGCCCCAGAAAAGCCATGGCAAAACCCCTGTGGAGATTTTGCCAAGAAAACCCAAAGAACAAGTAATAACAATAATCAATATCATCATAGTGGGGGGCGGCGGGGAGCGGCGGTGGCGGTGGCGGTGGCGGTGGTGGTGGCAGGACTGGCCTGGGGCCGGTCCAAAGGCCTTAGGTTGCCTACCCCTGGCATAGTGGTTTGAGTGTTGGACTATGACTCTGGAGACTAGGATTCAATTCCTCCCTTGGCCACAAAACCCACTGAAATCACATGCTCTCAGCCTCAGGGGAAAGTAATGGCAATCCCCCTCTGAACCAGTCTTGCCAAGAAAACCTCATGATAGGTTCACCTTAGAGTTGCCATAAGTCGGAAACCACTTGAAGGCACACAACAACAGGCAGTCTTTGTATCTTGTAGGGATGACTAAAAGGTGGCCACCAGCATACATTTGCTGATTGTTGTTGGCTGGCTGCATCAGCTAAGGGTGAAATAAGATATGTTTCATTTGTTTTGAAAAAGTAATACTCCCTCACATGATGAAAGATGTCTGCTTGTCATACCATGTGGTTTTCCTCACTTATGTATCTTTCATGTAGTGCACTTGGTTTTGCAGTTGCTCATTGAATGGAGAACTCTGGCTTAATTTGTAAATCTGGTTACTCAGGCATGTATCTCTGAGGAAATGCTATCATGGAATGGAAAACAGATTAATTACAGCAAATATAACATCCCCTTTATGTCTAATACTAAATTTATTGCTCCTCCATTCATTGGCCAAGGAGGGAGGAATAGGAAATTGTGTAAACTGCATAAATTGTGTAAAAGTTGTGTACTATGTGTAAAGACTAGCCCATTTACCTATTTGATTTATTTTATTTGATTTATATCTCCTCTTTCTTCCAGAAAACTCAATAAATTGAAACTCAATAAATTATATATTTTAAAATATGGCTTGAATTAGTTATACAATTAAAAGACAAATCAGAACCACTCAAAACACCAAGCAACAAATAAAAAGCTGCAAAATATTTTTAAAGTCTGTGGTTGCTGCTATATGCATTCAAGTAGTTTCTGAATTGGAGCTGTGGGGCAAAGCCAAAAAACAGGACCTCTGGGCAAACTAGTGGGAAGGGCAAGAGTGCAAGCCAGAAGTCTTTCAGTGCAAGAAGAAAGACAACAGAGCTGATGAAAATGTGGCTCAAGCAAGGTTTAAGTGGAAGCGGAAGCCCTCCTCATACACTCTTCCCAGTTCTGGGAACCCTTTGAATGAGCAATGTTAGTCCTGCAGCTGAGGACTCTAAGCAACCTGTGTGTGTGTGTGTTGTGTGCCTTCAAGTTGGTTCTGACTTATGGAAACCCTAAGATGATCCTGTCATGAGGTTTCCTTGGCATGATTTGTTCAGAGGAGGTTTGCCGTTGCCTGTCCCTGAGATTGAGAGTGTGTGACTTGCCCAAGGTCACCCAGTGGGAAATGACAGAGCTGGGAATTGAATCCTGGTCTCCAGAGTCTTAGTCAAACACTGAAACCACTATGCCATGCTGGCTCTCCTAAGCAATCTAGACTGGTGCCTTAAGACACAGTTTAGTGTCTCATAACGCAGAGCAGTGGCACAGAACACCTAACATTTGTCTCAATTTGAACTAGAGCATCTCCTAGCCTCAAGCTGAATAAATAATCAAGCTAAATCTATTGCCTTCTCTAGCAGCAGTTTATTGGCTTCCATGTCAGCATGGCTGTGAGTTTGTTCCAGTCTTTAAAGCAGTTATCCAATACACTGATCCAGTTTGTGGCATAGGATTCAGCATCTTGGGCAGCACCTTCAAAGTTTTGACTGTAACTCAGAAAACATTTCCTGCCCCCTGGCATGGAAGACACCAAACATCACCGGCCTTTTCTCCTTATACACTAATCATTTCCCACATTTTTTGCCTGCAAACCCATTGGTGAAAGCATTTCATCATAGGGTGGAAAGGGTGTTAGCTATCAACAGTACATTATCAGAGGATGGTGTAACCCAAAATGCCAGGGTTCCATGAGGGCACCCACAATTAATATTCAAAAGGGGGAATTTGATTACTCAAATGACAGCAGCTGACAGGGCTCAGACAACTAGAAGCAAGGATTAGGCCTGTGTATACCAGCTCCAAGAAACAGAACTCCAGAGTGCAAGTTCCAAAATAGTTTTATTTATAAATCAAGGGAGTCACCATTCACACAAAGATATTCACTCTCACACACATTCAAGAACTAATGATATAAAGGTGGTAGCAGATAGCTACTTAAGGGATTGCAAAGGGCAATACTGTACCTATTCCAGATGTGGAGCTCCAATTGGGGAACACCGTGAAGTGGATGGGGCTCAGCACACTCCCTTAAGATTGTGTATGCCCAGTGCTGCTGAGGAGTCAAGCAAGATATGGATAGAGTGCCTGCCTGACCTCAAATGAGACTGAGTTGGCAATGCCCAAGTGAGCATATTTATAGGGCATAACCTGTCCTGGCACAGGATTTAGGATGTGAGTGGATTTTCCAGGAGGGAAGAATGAGCAAGGATGTTGAGAACAGTCAATGCATGCATGCAGATGTCCCTAGACAAGGGAATAGCACTCCCAGAAAGACATACTCTTGAACTTTTATTTTCTTGCAAACATAGATATCGTCCACACATTTGATCTCGTCAATAAGGGGCTTATGCGGTTTCCAATCCTTGACAGATCTCTCTTGGCTATGTGCTTTAGTGCTCCCCCTGCTGAGCCTACAGGATCTCCATATATGGTCCCAGATTTTTTAGAGAGCAACTTCTTCTGCCCCCAGAGCTACAAACCTGCAGACAGCCCTTTTTATATACTATTTATATCAAACAGAGGGAGACTTTATGAAGGGGTGATCTTGGTGTAACAATGGTTTTCTTTTATAATTATTCAGGCACTTGGCTACATGCTTGTCATCACTGCAGGAGGAAAAGGTTATTTGGAGGGAGGGCAAGACTTCACGGACATCCTAGGCATTTATATATTGCAGAAGGAACATTGTGCTAATTTCAGGTCAAGGTTTATTAAAAGGGTGAGTACTTTTCTATCTCCTTTCACAGCAATCCATGACATGACTGCTAACACATAAACATCAGAGAAAAATCTCCTCTCCTTTTTCCGGTGAATTTTTTTGTGGAGCTATGCTTAATCTCAGAGCGGAATAACACAGGCATTTCTATGTCCCCTTGTAGCACTCCATCTGTATGATTTTGATTGCTGATTACACCCAGAGCTCCTCCAACCTCCTTGAAACCAAAAAATAAAAATACCGCCAGACCTGAAAATGACTCTCCAGTCAAAGATAGGCTAGTACTAGGCTCCAGCATTTTTCCTGTTTGACTTTCTGTCAGTTGACTGGTGGAGCTCCCATCTTTTCTTTTCAATAATGCCCCTGAGGTCAATGCAATCACATGATACAGATCATCACTTAAAGCTACAGAAAGGTGTTTTTAGAGTATGGCGGGGGGGCTGATTGCTTCATTAGTGTTGGCTAGTCCCTCCTCCCCTCAAAAACACTCGAAGAATTTGAAAAAAGAACAATAAATCCGAATTGTTTAAACCTCCTTATTATCACAAGGGGTGATAGTGAGTACACTCTCATGAACATGAGAAGTACTGAATTTATTTATTTGTTTCAAGGATTTATATCCCGCCTTTCTCCCACACTGGAATTCATGGTAGGGATTCAAATTTACAACATGAAGCTGTGTTACCATCTGTCACACCAGTGACCTATATGGATCAATGTTATCTGTTGCAAGCTACACTGGCTCTCCAGGGTATCAATCAGAGAATACACTGCCCTGGCCCTACAAGTCCCTGACATGCTTTTAAAAATAGAGAAACTGCAGGCAGAATATAGGCTCTGCTGCTGATTCACCTACAGAATAATCAATGTATAGTCTAGTTTACAGATTACAGTCATTACAAATTACAGCAATTCACAGAGAGAACAGCAATGGCACCACAGCCAGCACCTGTTAATACTGTACAGAGGGAGGCATGGTAAATTTACCACAGAAACCTGATGATGAGACAATCTATAATGAAAAAGAAGAAAAGGTTAAGAAATGTACAAGGAACTAGTAGGGTGGAATAACTACTGTATATATTCATGTATAAGTCTAGAAATTTTAGTCAAAAAATTGACCCCCAAAAACTGAGTCGACTTATCCACAGGTCAATGTAAGTACTGTACTTTAGCTCTTATTTAAAAAGGAACCATTCCCTGGTGAAGAGCAAGAACATAATCTTTCCTGGAAGCACTCATTCCCCCCCCCTCCTCCATCCAGCCTTTAGTGTGATCACAAACAGTTATGCCTAATGGAATTTTCTAAATTCTTTGGCATAATTTCCCTTTGCTTCATCCTTTAGATCCTTTGTTACATGCCTATAAGTTTTACCCTTGAGTTATCCATGAGTCATATCAAATACCATAACTTTGGGCCCAAATTCCGCCATTGACTTATACATGAAGTCAACTTACAGTCAAGTATATACGGTAGTTATGATGAGGGGGCTAATCATTTGACTGAACTCAAGCTGAAAGGCAGACCAGCTTTCACTGTGCATAGAAGCAAAAAGAAAGTTGAATGCTGCACAACCCATATTATAGAAACATGAAATGTGAGAAGCATGAATCGAGGGAAGCCAGACATAGTAAAACAAGAAATGGAATGTATCAACATTGCTATATTAGGAATGAGCAAATTAAAATGGACAGAATGGGACATTTTGAGGCAGATAATTACAAGTGTTTTACTCAAGAAATAAAAATCTAAGAAAAATGGGGTGATATTAACAAGGAGGTGAGATGTAGCAGAAACAGTCAAAGGATATAATGCAAAGTCTGATTGAAGCATATAATAAGACTTCAGGGAAAACCCATCCATATAACCATAATCCAAGTTTATGCTCAGACGCAAAATAAGAATCAAGCAATTCTGTGCAGGAGTCCAAGAAGAAATAGATCACACATCAAAACAGAACTTCTTACTAATCATAGATGACTGGAACACACACACACAAAAATGGAAATGGAAGAATCAAAGACCATAGGAAATTTTTGCCTAGATTCAAGAATGAAGCAGGAAACAGGCTGGCTGAATTCTGCAAGGCCAACAATTTGTTCATTGGCAATGCTTTCTTCAAGCAACCCAAGAAGTTACTGTATACATAGACAGCACCTAATGGCCAATAAAGAAATCAAATAGACTATTGGAAGCAAAAGATGGAGAAGTTCCATTCTCTTTGCAAAAACAAGGCCAGGAGCAAACTGTGGCATATGAACTACTAATAGCAAAATTTAAGAGTAAAGCTAAAGTATACTAAACCAACTACCATGCTGAAGGAAAATTTAAACCCAAGAGTGGACATGCTCTATGACCAGCAGGGAAACACATTACATGACAAAGAAGAAATAGAATGATGATGAAAAGAATACATGAAAGAACTATATAAAAGAGATGAAAGGATATAGAATGAGACGCTTTTGATGTTGCCAATGTGTTTATGTATGTATAGATATGTTTTAGTAATAAAATGGTTTTTTTCTTAAAAAGAAGAAAAGAAAGGATAACAGATTCATGTAAAGAAGAACTGTATGAGGACGAACCTCCAGTTTTAAAAAGAGAAGCAAGAGCTATACTCAGAGCACTTGAGAGAAATAAATAATCAAGAACAGCCAGTCTACCAATAGAGCTGCTTCTAGCTATAGAGACAGAATCTACTCTAGTTCTAACTAAAATCTGTCAATAAATTTGGAACACAAACAGTGGCTCACAGATTGAAACTCTCTGTATGCATTAGAATCCCTATGAAAGGGAACACCAGGGATTGCACAGGACCATTGCACTAATTTTCCATGTAAGCAAAGTGATGTTCAAAATTCTACAACAAAGACTTTCAATATATAAGAAATGTTAGTTGTTCAAGCTGGATTCAGGAAAGGAAAAGGCACTAGGAACCATATTGCAACATATGCCAGATTATGAAGAGCACCAACAAATTCCAAAAGAAAAAGCCTGTGCTTTATAGATTATAGCAAAATCTTTGATTGTATATATCATGAGAAATTGGATCTTTCTTAAAGAAATAGGTGTGCCACAACATTTGATTGTCCTTATGTTTAACCTGTACTTAGGACAAGAGTCTTCTGTTATGACAGAATACAGAGAAACTGAATGGTTTCCAAGTGACAAGAGGGCCAGAGAAAGCTGTATCCCATCACCCTATCTGTTCAACTTGTATGCTGAAAATATACTTAAAGCAGGATTAAACCTGGAAGTCGGAGGTATGAAAACTGAACGAATGAGCATCCATAATCTACTATGCGGATGACCCAATACTACTAACTAGCAAAAAATATCAAAGATTTGGCAAGATTATTGATGAAAGTCAAGGCAGAAAGTGCAAAGGCAGGTTTACAGCTGAACATTAAGAAAAGAAAAATAATAATCAGAGGTGAGCTACACAATTTTAAAGTAGACAATGTAAACACTGAAATAGTTCAAGATTTTCCACACTTTGCTCAATCAACAATTGGAGTGGAGACTGCAGTCAAGAAAGCAGAAGACTTCAGCTTGGAAAGGCAGCTATGAAGGAAGGAAACAAGATCCTGAAGTGTAAAAATATATCACTGAATATCAAAGTTAGGATGGTCCATTCCCCATCTCTGTGTATGGTTGTGAAAACTGGGCAGTGGAAAAAGTTGATAGGAAGAAAATCAATTCATTTGAGATGTGGTGCTGGAGAAGAGTTCTTTGAATAACACACTAAAAAGACCAAAGGATGGGTCCTAGAGCAATTCAGGACCACACTATCCCTATGTCATGAGAAGACATGACTCACTAGAAAATACAGTAATGCTTGGTAAGGTAGAAGGCCATAGAAGAGAAGAAGATCACATTGTTCTTCTATCAAGGAACCCACAGTCCTGAGTCTGCAAGACCAGATCAGGGCTTTTGAAGATAGTGTGACTTAGAAGTCTCTCATTTACAGGGTTCCCATAGGTTGAATTCAGCTTGAAGGCAGTTAACAACAAACCTGGTTTTCACCACTTAAATCACATAATTATTGGTGGGGGGGAGGGCACAGGCAGGAGACTTTGCATAAGAGGTGACCAGAAGACAGAAAGAAAGGTCAGATGCCACGGGTAGCTTGCTGTGAGATTTGCAGCATGTTAGCAAAGATTTCTAATTCCCAATTATTTCACAACACCAGCAACAAACCCACACAACCCTCCTATGGTAAAATGGGAGAGAAAGATTTTTGCAAAAGGGTGATAAGCAGGCATTGATTTTTGTGTGAGATGAATGAGAGCTACAATCAGTTCTGGTATTCAGCACATAAACAAGTAAAGTTCTGTGCTCAGAATGGTATGGTTTATTTTATTTTATTTTATTGAACTTGGTTCTGGTTGAAGGATCTCAAAACTGTAGTGAAAGAGAAAGTATTTTCCTATGATTTTGAAGAAAACCTTCCCACTCTTGGCACAAGAAGAGGGAAACTCAGACCTAAAGTATATGGGTAAGGAAGCATGACTAGAGAGTACCAGCCATGACTGATAAGCAATCCTGATAAGGGAGGATTCCTGATCACAAGAAAAAACCTCCTTCACAGCCCTTCTGCATTCAGAAAATCACTTGAGGCATTTAAGAAACCTCTGTCTAAAGTTCTCTGCCCTCTGGTAGTTGCACAGAAACTCACTCAAGACTTTCTATGTACAGTTTAGTTCCAGGACCCCCCCCCCCCATAAATACCAAAATGTATGGATGCTCAAGTCTCATTATATACAATAGCTTGGCAAAACAGTGTCTTAGATTCTTATATCTAATGCCAAAATGAAGACTTGGTTTTTGGATTTTTCTTTCGGGGGGGGGGGGGGAATATTTTAACATTGTGAATGGTTGAATCTGTGGATATGAAAGGCCCACTGTAGAGAAAAAGGAGAGCCATTTAACCTTAGTATGGTGGGGTTTAAAACTGAGAATGCTCAGCTTTATGCATTTATTCAGTTTTTACTTGGATGTTGTCTCTCTTGTTCTAGCTCTTTCATTTGATTTGATTTTTATGTGCTCTATCCTTTTTCTGACTTTCTTAATGTAAGCCATCTCACACTTTCTTTTAGGTGAGGTAATAATACATAATAATATATGGTGTAGTGGTTTGCATGTTGGACTATGATTCTGGAGACCAGGGTTCAAATCCCTGCTTGAGCATAGGAAGCCACTGGATGACCTTAGACAAGTCACACTTTCTCAGCCTCAGGGGATGGCAATGGCACCCTCTGAAAAAATATGCCTGGCAAACCCCATGTTCACCTTAGGGTCACCATAAGTTTAAAAAAATGACTTGGTGGCACACAACAACAGCAGAAGCAGCAGCAGCAACAACAACAACAACAACAATTTAATAAATAAATAATTTCCATATTGCTTTGTACCACATTTGTTTCAGTCTACATTCATATGTCATGTCCCCCTTATAACACTGTTTTGTACTGCATTCATCTCAGTGAACGTTAACTCATTCAAAGTAATTTTTCCCTCTTAAAAAACATAGTGTCTCAAGCATATGAAACAATTGCAAGTTTGTCTAAGTTGCTCTGCAATTTTAATTACCACTTCAAAATCTTATCTCTAATTGTGAGTAGTTTAGAAATCACAGCTCAGATTTTAGAAGGCTAGTTGTTCTGTTTCTGCCTCATATTTTTTTCTCTTGATCAGTTAATGTGAGGAGGAGAGCTTTTGGAAAATTGTACCTCGACATGAGGAAATGTGAAGGCAGCAGTTACCATAGCAATAAGAGCCTTGCAAAACCTCTCAGCACAATGTTGTTGGTAATCAGCACAAAACAGTTAAAATAAGAAAAGGGAAATGAGCTCTGTCCCAGAGCATCAGAAAGAAAATATGATGGGACAGTTAAAATTTGTTGCAAAAAGTAGACAAAGGGCCTTGGCAGACGACTAATTGAGTCGTCTGCGAGACCCGGAAGAGGAGGAGCAACCGCACGCACGGCGCTCCTTCCTCTTCCTGAGGTCGCCCTGGGAGCTGCCGGCCCTCCACACGGCCAGCGCTTCCGGGGCAACCTCCCGCCGCAGCAACCGGACGCGCTGCGGCGGAAGAGTCAGGGAAAGTGTGCCCTACGCTTTTAGGGCGCACTTTCCCTGTCTTGTGGAAGGAGCGCTGATTTAGCGCTCCTTCCAGGGATGCCGCAGGAGCGATGGGGTGCGGAGGCTGCATTCCCGCAGCGCTCCGTCCGGCAGCGTCTCCGGCGCCTCCGTCTGCTTCCCCCCTATGTTTCCCAAATGCAAATCAGTGAGTTTCAAGATCACTAGCCAAAAGAAGTAAGATTTTCACTCCTGAATACTATGTTAGTGGTACAGTGGCGCAAGACAGGATCACGCAAATTGTTCCTCTTAAAGGATTTAATAAGAATTTTATAGGAAGTGGCCTCATATTGAGTCAGTGTCCAAAACAAAAAGACTACAGAATACATTTCTTATATGTTTAGTGGGCCTTTGGTATTTGCTGGGGTTTGGCTCTAAGACCCTTCCCCGCCATGGATAACAAAATCTGTGGATGCTCAAATCCCAATAAGTACAATGGCATAATAAACAGTGTCTCTAATTAAAATAGCAAAATCAAACTTTGCTTTTTGGAGTTTATATTTTTTATTAATATTTTCAAGCTGTGGATGCTTGAATCCATGGACAAAGTATCCATAGATATGGCGGACTGACTGTATGTATGTGATATCAAGTCACCTGTTTGAACCCTTGGATTTCAGAGATGGTTTTGCCACTGCCTTACTTGAATATAGCCTACATCATGTGGCACTGTATGATGGTCCCCCATCCAAGTGCTAACCTGGCTTGACCCTGCTTAGCTTCCAAGATCTGACAGGTGCCTTCTTGGTATTTAGTCTTTTTATTTCAACGTGCATTCAAAATATAAGACTATAAAATATTTAGAAAAATGAAAAGTTGAAACAAATTTCATTGCTAAACTCACTGGGTGACCCAAACTTTAAAATGCACACATACACACACAGGGACAGCTGCTTGCAGGGCACATATCAAGTTGCACCTAGCTCTGAAAAGAGGGAGTTTATCCATGAGGCATGTTTAAAAACCATTGCACGAGTGGGGAAAAATTAAATAATCTTTCATAGCCAGAGGCCAGATAAACTTGGTGAAACTGATGGGTCTGGTAAGTCTCAACACATCTTTCCATCCTCATTGAGGAATGAATGATGAAAATCCTAAATAATTTCTCCAATCCTTCTCTTTTTAAGGAGGTGTGCGTGCCAACCAGTACTGCCAACCAACATAATTTCTTATCGGTCACATTCCAATTGCTAATCCCAACTAAAGTAGACCTATTGGACCCATAAAAGGGAAGAAAAAGGGAAAGAGGTTGTGGAGAAGTAAAAAAAAAAAAATCTAGCAGCACTTTTGAGAGTAACTGATTTATTGTAGCATGAGCTTTTGTGGGTGACTTTGGGTGTCACACTCTCTCAGCCTGAGGGGAAGACAATGGCAAACCCCCTCTGAAGAAATCTTGCCAAGAAAACCCCATAATAGGATTACCTTAGGGTTGCATAAGTCGGAAACAACTTGAAGGCACACAACAAGAACAAATTTATGGATATCAATTCACTTCTTCAAATGGGATGATATAACCACAGTTATTTAAGTACAGTTGCACAGTTGCACAGTTGTAGGAGTGGGAAAGACTGTAATAGGATACAGAAAGATGCAATTGTAACCCTAGCCATTAATCTGTGTGAGATGACATAAGTCTTTCAGGTAGCTATTGGATTGGCACAAAGGACACGAGACGCCTCTTTTTGGGTTTAAACAGTCCACAACTTTTATTTAGCTGTACAGGGTCTATTAACAAAGCAATAATCATTAACAAATTTGTCACATGTGTAAGTGAAGGTGTAACCCCCCAAATGGGTGGTCCTTCACTGCACGTGACAACATAAGTAAATAATAATATCAACAAATTTACAAACCCCTCCCCTCCGGAAATGACATCATATGACATCATATGACATCATGCATTTAACTGCAAATGTCATTTCCTTTAAATTTGTCTTATGCCAATTTTACCCCAATTAATTTAAATAGCCAGATTAAATTTTCCTGTGGGGTGGGGGTCATTACCCGCCCCCAAGTACAAAACAACCATTTTAAATTATAGACCCTATCCCAAAGTTGTGACAAAGCAATTAACAAGAAAAATATGAATTATCACACAATGACCCATTCCTAAATCAATTTTAACTAATAAATCTCAGGGAGGGCGAAAAACACAGGGAAGAACCCTGGGGGAAAATTCCCTCCCGGCCCCTGAAGGCAACCAGCTTAAGCCTGAGAGTAACGATTTATAATTTCTTAATAAAGGGTGGCTGGGATGGGTCGCTCAGTTCCAACTCGAAAATGGCTGCCTCCACGTGGCAGCACAAAGCTATAAATAACAAACTCTCATTCCAAGTCTTGTGAGACCAGTAGCACCACGAGACTTGGAGTAGCAACCAAACAACCCGATTGGACAAGGTGCGCAGGTGTTCCCATTCCCCCGCGCGCCTTGACCAACCAGGCTTCTCTTGTCCTTATTTGGCCAGCACAACAAGAAACCCCTCCCGACTTGTTGGGTGGTGTCTGTCTATTAGTATTGACAATTCTTGACATCCAGAAATGTTTGTGATAACATAAATCAGTACATTTCAGAGGTGCTCCTAGATTTTTCCCCTCCCACACAGTCTCTTACCCTCTTTTTTCTTTTATTCATTTTCTGCTGAAAAAAACCACAGCTACCTATTGAAAACTATCGAATCTATGGAATTTATATCAGTGTTGAGTCAATACTGAACTTGATTTATATTGAAGCAATGGATCCACTCTATTTGGACAAGCAATTAGGTTTAGGTACTACTGTGTGTGAAGTTTTTGTTTGTTTTATTTAATATTTCTTACTGTTTACTGCTGAACATATGAAAACAAAAATAATGACCCCAGAAGAGTGACATGAATTCAGCCTAGACAATGAGGAACTAGAAATGGTAAAAGAGTTCCCATACATTGAATCAAATCTTTCAGAATGGAGACTGCGGTCAGGAAATCAGAAGAAGATTAGGAATGGGGATGACAGCTATGAAAAAGCTGGATAAAATCTTAAAGAGTGAATATATACAACTGAGCACTAAAGTTAGAATTGTCCAATCCATTGTATTCCTCATCACCATGTGCACATGTGAGAGCTGGACAGTGAAGAAAGTGGATAAAAAGAAAACCAACTCATTTGAGATATAATGCTGGAGGAGAGTGCTGAGAATACCATGGACAGCCAAAAAGACTAGCAAATGGCTCCTTGAAAAGGTCAAGCCTGAGCTCGCCCTGGAAGCCAAGATGATTAAACTGAAGCTCTAATACTTTGACCATTTTATGAGAAAGAATGACTTGTTGGAAAAGACAATAATGCTAGGCAAGGGAAAAGACAGCAGAAAGAGAGGAAGACAGCAGGTGAAATGGATAGACTCACTCAGGGAGATCATGGTCCTGAATTTATAAGATCTAAGCAGGGCAGTGGAGCACAGAGGGTCTTGGAGATATCTCATCCGCAGGGTCAACATGTGTCAGGGTTGACTTGAGTTAACAGGCTTGACTCAAGCAGCTAGCAACAACAACAAACCCCACATTTTCAACTACTGGAGTTTCCATCGTATCAGAACAATATATAACAATAAAATCTACAAACATGTAATACAAATGTAACAATAGCATACAGTAACAAGGTAGGGAGACATTTCCACAGCACTAGCTGGAGACCTCATGCTGGTTATCATTGCTTGAACACTGAAACTCCAAAGATGATGAAACCACTAGACACCAAAAATGACTGGGAAAGTAAAATGTGTTTGCCTGGCACCTAATGATACCAACATAGGTATAAGCAATCTCCTTGATAAGGAGTTACTGGAATGTCTTTAGTCAATAGGGAAAAGCCCAATGGAACAATCTAACCTTAGAAATTTACCATGTTCTTCTGAGCATATTACTTGCTTGCTCAAATCACTTCTTTAAACAGGTCTGCATATTCCTTCTTTGTACAGTGCTTGTTATTTCCCCCTGCTGGACATGCAAGGTAAAAGACTCACAAATGGGGAGAGAAAAGGGCTATTTTCATGTTGTTGTTGTGTGCCTCCAGGTCATTTTTGAGTTATGATGACCCTAAGGCAAACCTATTACAGGGTTTTCTTGGCAGGTTTCTTTAGAGGGGGTTTGCCCTTGCCATCCTCTGAGGCACAGAGGGTGTGACTTGTCCAAGGTCACCTATTCAGTTTCATGGCTGAGCCGGATTTGAATCCTGGTCTTCAGAATTGTAGTCCAAATGCTCAAACTACCACACCTCACTGGCTCTCCTTTAATAAGGAGTTCCTGGAATGTCTTTAGTCAATAGGGAAAAGCTCAATGGATTTTCATAAAAAACCAAAATAAAATACCGTTTTACTAAAGAAAGGCCTTTGGACTTTTAGTGGAGTTTATAATAGGTCTTTGGGGGGTGGGGGGAACTACTTAAACTCTCCATAGGCAGGCAATATAGTAAGACTTTTGGGAGCCAGTACAGGTCAAACCACACAACAACAACAAAGAATGACTCTAACATTGTCTTTTTTCTTCTTCTCCTATATGGTTTTTAACACATTTGTCTGATGAAGAAGCCAGTGAAGCTTCAAAAGCTTTCATGTTGTATTTTGTGCATGATCCCAAGGCTCATCCAGTCCAACCCCATTCTGCCATGCAGGAAGACAGTCAAAGCACCCCCAGCAGATGGTCATCCAGCTTCTTTTTTTAAACCTCTAAAGGAGGTGACTCCACCACTCTCCAAGGGAATGTGTTCCACTGTCCAACAGCTCTTATGGCCAGGAAGTTCTTCCTCATGTTGAGGTGGAATCTCTTTCCTTATAGCTTGCATCCATTGCTCCATGTCCTATTATATGGAACAGCAGAAAACCAGCTTGCTCCATCCTCAATATGGCACCCCTTCAAATATTTAAACAGGGGTATCGTATCTCTTAAGCTTCTCTTCCCCAGGCTAAACATGCCCAGCTCCATATGTCACTCCTCATAGGGCTTTATGGTTTTCACATGCTTCACCATTTTGGCCATCTTCCTCTGGACATGCTCCAGGTCAGAGCACACAGTGAAAACACCCAAAGAGGGAGTGGTCTTTTTGTAAAGAATGTAGGAGGAGAATGAGCACAATTGCAATGTTTGTGTAAGATTCTTGTAGCTATTTCAGATTAAGAAAAATGACTCGTGGCTGCTGGCATGCTTTGATTCTTGTAAAATATTTGGGCATCTGGAAACATAATTTGTGTTTTAAAGATGGAATGGGCAGGATCCCACCCCCCACCTCACTCTGAGCAGCTGCCAGAGATTTTTATTACTGTTGTGCTGCTGGATAGCATCTCCTGTATGTTGTGATGTAGTTTTGGAAAGGAATTGAAATGATGTCTGCTGGAGGAAATGTGATTTGTGCTGAACACATCCAAGTATGGCAATTGTGTTTCAGAGAAAAGTATAACTAAGTAAAATGCCTTTATTGGGTCCTCTTCTCACTGAGTGTTGGGTACTGACATATGGACATTTAAGGATTTATTTGAACTTTATCTAAGAGGGAACCCACATTTTCTTCTAGGTTGTAAAGAATGATGTGTCAAATTAAAGGAAAAAGACTGGCCTGATTCAAGAATTGTCATTATTATTGGAATTTAGAATAAAGAGACAACTGGAATAATAATGGCAATTGGAGGATGCCTGGGAACCCAACCTAGATCGCTAGTATTTTCAGAATACTCTTTAATAAATATTTAGAAGAGAATTGAAAGACCAGGTAAAAAACAGTTTTGCACTACAAAGGCTAAATGATGGAACCAGGAGAATTTGGCTGAAGCTAGGAACATTATTAGGGAGAAATGCAAAAAAACAAACAAACAAACAAACAAAAAAAACACCAAAGAAACACAGGAGGGTCTCAAAAAGAACTTTACCTAATGAACTAGGGAAAAATCATGTAGATACCAAATATAATAGAAGAACATAGTATTTTATCCAGGATACAAGGCTTAAAGTTGGTATGATATAGACAAATTTTTCATGGACTTTAGTATGTTAGCCATTTATCTAGCACTGGTACAGTAAGTTCTGTTTGTCAGTTAAGTTAATTTCACATAATATTGTTTGTTATTGTCTGTATATGAGTATATAATTGTTACTTACATTCATGTTATTCTTTGGTTAATGCAATTTCAGTCATTATATTATTGGTAGTTACTCTCTGTATGTTCTCCAGTTATTTTTTGTTATTTTTTTCTATTATTACAAAATGGTGGCCGTGACTTGCTCGCACATGCGCAGTATGCCAGAAGTACTGTGCATGTGCGAGTGAGCATGCGCATGCATGCGCAGTACTTCTGGCGTACTTGCGCGCGGTGCCATTCCCCCCCCCTCCCTCGGCCTGCGGAAGACCTCGGGACCAGCAGACTGGCCCCAGGTAGGAAAAAGTTGCCTACCTCTGGCCTAGGCAATAGCAAATTGGTCTAGTCTAAAACCAGGCAGAACCTCTGTTCAGTTTTGACTGAGAACTTCAGCAGCTGGCCACCCCATGTTCCACAGGCAGCTACTGAACCATCTTCAATCTGGTAACCCCACAATCAGAAATACTCTTCAGGATCAGTAGAGTATTATCTCTTAGCAACCCTGCAATTCACTATTACCTTTGCTTCATTAGTTCTTGTGCATGAAAGAGTGTCAGGGTCTCCTTGATGTTCCCCTGCCATGAGTTTTTTTTTTATTATATCTTTTTATATAAAATTATAATGAGTAGTATTGTTATTGGGAATTTGTTATTGTTGTTGCTTGAATGGGTTTTGTTTTAACTGCTGGGAAGAGGAGTCTAGACTGCTGATGGGAAGGAGACAGACATGGGATGTTAGCAGAATTTCAAGGTTGCTCTCCTGGGAAAGGAATATGAAGGCAGGAGAGGCAGAGGTGTGAAGAGGGACTATATGCTTGCAGTTAGGTGTTTGAAGCCAGTTCTGGCAAACATTTGTCTACATTTCTAAGCTGCTTAATAAATCCTTTTTCTGCTTCATCTGTGAAGCCTATTTATTGAGTAAGTTAGAGACGGAGCATCAAAGCTTGTATGTGTGAACTCCCCTTTTTAAATAAACTAAATTAATTTGGAAACTGTCTCTGGAGTTCTCCAGGTCTGGAACTGCATGTTTTATGTTCCTGAAGCCTTCTTGCTGCTTCCTATTGAGATAAATTATTTTCCCCATTGAGTACAATTTGTAGGTGCCCTACTGGTACCCCTTGCAATTTAGGTAACATCAACCACATATGATACATTTCAAATTTGGTAATCCAATACACCTTTTTCTTTTGCAATATTTTCTTCTCTTGCAATTTCTTTCCTTGTCAAATAAATCTTTCTGCCATTAATTAAAAATATATAATTTGAAATAAGAGGTATTGTCTCAAACAGAAAGAGCATTCTAGGTAAAACATTCATTTTTATAACAGCAATTCTCCCCAACAGAGACTATTATTTGGCTCAGTCATTGTAAAATAGAGACTGTAGTCAAGAAATCAAAAGAAACTAAGGAATTGTCTACAATGCTGAAAAAGTTCATACTCACTTTGTTGCTGTGATCAGGACACATGGCATTCTTGATGAGTCACTTGGATTGCAGTTCTTTTTCATGCCCAAATGCTTTAATCCAATTTTGAAAAACCTACCCTTTACCCCCTCTTTTGTATCCCCATTAGAAAAAAATATTTATCACTAGGTACATATGAGTCCTCTGAAGTGGCATCTCTGTGGAGCCAGGGGGATGAGTTTTGAATGGCAGAAAAGGTTGGTGAGCGGTGACCTGGCTCACCTGATCAGTCTTGCCAGGAAATGGTCCTTGCCAGGAAATGGTATTTTCCCTGTTTGAATTTAAGTTTTGCCACTTCAGTCATCTTTTTTCTTTTTCTTTGAGTATGTTCATTTGAGCGGATACTTATAAATCAGTATTGGCTCTGCTTGATAGGATGGATGAAACTGTGGAAAAAGAGGCAGAGGAGTCTTGTGAAGTAGGGAGGAGATGGTCGATCTAATCTCCATTTGGAGTGAAGAGAAAGTCCAGGAGCAACTGAAGGAAAAACACCAAAATATTGATATTTTTGTGCACATTGCTGTAGAAATTATAGAGAGCCAGCATGGCATAATGGTTTGAGCATTGGACTACAACTCTGAACTCCAGGATCTGATTCCCTGCTTGGTCACAAAACCTACTAGGTTTCCTTGGACAAGTCACATGCTCTCAGCCTTAGGGCAAGGCAGTGGCAAACCTCCTCTGAACAAATCTTGCCAAGAAAACCCTATGATGGGGTCAATGTAGGGTTACCATAAGTCAGAAATGACAACACACACAAGCTCAACACACACATGGTTAGATTGCTTGTTTCACCACAAATCCCATTGTGCCATATAGAAAAGAGAACAGCCACTAAATGAAAGTTCAGTGTCAAGTCATTTTATGCCATGTGGGAAACAGCAACTTTTATATGGCCATTGGTTGGTTGATATGCCAAGCTGTTCTATACATTACACACCCAAAGCATGCTGCTCACAGCACCATGATTCACTGGGTCCCAACAGGGCAGGCTCCCAGCTCCATTTTATGCTTGTCCCCTGGCAGAGGGCTTTTAAGAACATGTCTCTGTTTCTCCGCATTTTGTGAGAAGACCTTCCAATTGGGCCTAGTATGGTGATTGATTGGGTGATTTATGTTTGTTTTTCAAATTCATAGCTGATGCTGTGCTTTCTGACTCCCAGCACCATGATAAAACTGTCACCTTGTGTGCTGTGGATTAGTCTCCTGATACAGCATCACAATTTGAAGGGTTGGGGTCCTTGGCTTCATCTGGAGGAAGCAGTATCCCTGCATGTTCTCCCACAGTGGGAAATGCATTGCCAGCAAGTGACTCAGCTCATAAAGCATCAGCTGAGTCCAGGTGTGAGTTGCTGTTGAATTCTGGACTAGGTGAGCAAGATGGACCCTCTTTTTAAATTACAAAATAGGCACATATGTATATGTTTGAAATATTAACAGTAGGTTGTCGATATGACCAAACCTGCCCCCCCCTTTAAACACTTATTCTATTACCACCACCAAAGTGCCAAGGAAACTGTGAACACCCAGGTATTCTCAATGGCATTGCATGGGGTGTGTGTGCATGTTCGTGCTGTGGATTGCTGTTGCATCCATGACCAGCCTCTTAAAAGCCCCATCCTCTAAGACAGTAGTCCTACCCCCCCACACACACACACATACATTGTTATTATCCTCTTTGATTTGTAGGAAAAGTGCTTTCTGTTCCTGCAACTCACTATTCTTTATATTGCAGATACTGAGGTGGCCAACCACAAAGCCACACTTCCTTCCGTGGACTACCTTGCTGAACACAGACAGAATGTAGAACTGTGATGGCTGCAGCTAATCATCTTCCAAGGCACAAATGAGGGAGCTGTTCACTCATTTAGAGTGGCAGAAGAAAGAGTACCTCAAGCATAGGTATAAGGAAGATAAGGATCAGAGGACTGAGGATGAACATGCCATCAGAAATCATGATTGCCTTGCCAGCTGCATTGAAGCCCATATTGCCCTGCTTGCCAGCCTAGTAAAGCACAATGAAAAATCTCATGGTGGGGGCAGGGGTGAGAAGAGTATTGCCCAACTGCAATAAAGTGTGCCATCTCCCCAGGTACATGATTCAGAGTTAGAAGTGATCATTAGCCAGAACCATAGAGATGAAAAAAGTGGTGAGAACATGGATATATGGCCAAAAATAATACAAAGCATCTGAGATGTGCAGAGTCCTCTTGCATCTGATTGAGTTTTCAAGGGGGAAATGTGTAGCTGGTGATGAGAATCTTGCTTGATGTGTCTGAGCTTAATAGGGTCACTTCAGGGTCACTGAGGATCAGGAAAATGTGATGTGAAGCTGCATTTTTTCTGACAGTGTAGACAAGTCCTAAGATTTAGAAAAAGAACCTAGTTAAAATCCTTAAGTGCAAAGACATACAATTAATATAAGCTGAATCACAGAGACCACAGTATTCTAACAAATATCAGGGGAGCTGAAATCCCTCATTATTACTAGGGACGTTATCACACGTGGGCCAGAAAGTGGAAATAAAAGTGGAAATGAGGCATCCCGAAAATAAATGGGAAATAACCCTTGTTTCCGCATACATCATTACCTTAATTGCGCATTTACAGTAAGTGTATTGAACGTCCACACACAAGAGAAAAAAACCCGTAAATGTAGCCGAAATGAGCCTCCTGCACATGCGCAGAGAGAGGAATGCTCGCTGGAACCATGGCAACAGCGGGGAAATGCGCTACAATACGTATTTGGTTATCAGACCTACGGTAAATGCAAAATGATTCCCGTCGCGCAATTGCAATTCCTGAAGAAACTGAAATTCAAAAGATCTTGGTTCTTTCCACTTTCTGTTGGGGTTCTGTGCGACGTCGTGTGGAAACACGGGCAAATAATCCGGATTCGTTCGCCATTTCGTTTGGATTCTGTTTGGATTGAGCCCCGTGTGATAACGTCCTAGGTCACTCTTTTCTGAATGTTTGGTCATCTGTTCCAAGAAGGAATCATCCAAGTCCTCAGTCTGGCTTGGGGTCTGTAATAGACCCTCACAATCATATCACGGTTTTTTTATTTCCCCTTCATTTTTATTTATTAATTTTTTTAATTTTTATTGAATTTAAAACCCATTACAAACATACAGCCATACAAACAACACAAACAAATACAAACAAATATAACAAATATAACAACTACACAGACAAAACTATCATTAGATAGTTAAAACAAACATCCATTCTTGTGTGCTTACATACTACAAAAAAAGTCAGGAAAATTATAATTGATTACTGTTTCTTGAATATCTTTTCTTCCCAGTTTGGGCTAACTTTACTTGATTCTTTATATTTCCTACATTATCTCTCTTCGCTGTTTATCTTCTGAGACTAGCTATATCTTGCTGTCTTATTTCATCTTCTCCATTTTTACTATACACAATTTTAGTATTATTTTATTATTTTTCCATATATTCCTCTAGAAATAATTTTTCCATATATATTCCTATATTAAATTCTTACATTAGCATATTGTTTCTCTTAATACTATACAACCCTTTTGGTACTACTGCTTTTTGTTCTCAAATTCTTTATATATTTACCACTGCTTATGACTCTAATAAATTTACATATTCTTGTACTTTTACTTGTTCTATCCTTAACCTTTTAACTTATTCCCTTTGTTGTTGTTGTTGTTGTTGTTGTTGTTTTTCTTTTTCCTTATTCTTGTTCAGTCTCTTTTCTATATATTCCTCTATTGGTTCCCATTGTTTCCTTACTTTATCTACTGCTTTATCTTGTCTCAGTGCTGTAAGTATGTCCATTCTCATTGCTTCCTTCAATTTCACGAACCACTCTCCTATCTTAGGAATTTCTGTATTTTTCCAATATCTTGCATAGGTTATCCTTGCAATTGAAATCATATAGAGGAGAATATGTCCATATTTTTTCTCCAACTTTTTATCTAATTCATTTAATATTTTTAATAAAAAGATTTTTGGGCAATTCGGAATTTGTATACCTAATGCTTCATTAATCGATCTTCTTATCTTTTTCCAATACCTTTTAGCTTTTGGACACCGCCACCACATATGGTAAAAAGTCCCTTTCTTGGTCTCACATTTCCAGCATTCTCTTCTACCTGATTTATATATTGCGTTTATTTTAACTGGTGTGAGATACCACCTGTTCATCATTTTCAAGAAATTTTCTTTAAAGTCTTGACATTCTGTAAATTTGTGAGTTTGGGTCCAGGCTTTTTCCCAGCTTTCCATATTTATATTTTTCTTCATATCTCTCATACCTTGTTTGATTATCTCGCTTTCCAGATTTCTGGTTATGAATAATTTATAATATTTCTTTATATGGTGTCCTTCTTTATCCAATATAATTTTATCCAAATCCGTATTGTGTTCTTCGAATCCAGCCATTTTCATATCCAACTTAAATCTTTCTTTTAATTGTAGGTATAAGAACCAACTATTTTCAATTCCTTCAGAATCCAATTGTTCTTTTTTCTTCATTATTCGATTTCCTTTTTCATCTATTTCGGTTATGTCCTGGTATCTGATCCATTTTCTGTTCTCATTTTTGCTTCTTCCAAACACTGCCTCTTGGGGAGACAGCCAAAGAGGAAGTTTCCTATAATGCTTTCCTTTTATTTTCATCCACACCTTTAATAGACTTCTTCTTAAGCCATGATATTCAAAGTCTTTATTTATTGTGGCCTTATTGTACCAAAGGTATGCATGCCAGCCAAACCGGGTATTATTGCCTTCAATACTTAGTGTTTTAGTGTCCTCTAGCTTAATCCACTCTTCTAACCATACCATACAACAAGCATAGTAGTAATATTTTAAATCCGGAAGATTACATCCTCCCCTTTCCTTCGCTTCAATTAGATTCTTCCATCTGATCCTTGGCTTCCTGCCCTTCCATATAAATCTGGAAATTTCTCTTCTCCAGGTTTCAAAACAATCCTCTTTAAAAATAATTGGTAATGTTTGAAATAAGTAAATAAATTTTGGAAGAACATTCATCTTTATAATAGCAATTCTTCCTAAAAATGATGTTTGATATTTAGACCATTTAGTTAAATCTTTCTTTATTTCTGCCCATATTTTGCTGTAGTTGTTTTCAAAAAGATCCGCGTTTCTCTTAGTAATAATCAATCCTAAATATTTTATTTTTTTCTCAATCTTAATTTTTGATGTTTCTTCTATTTGTTCTTGTTCTTCCTTATTTACATTTTTTGTTATTATAGCCGATTTATTATAATTTATCTTGAAGCCTGATATTGATCCAAATTCTTTCATTATCTGTAACAGTCTATCTAAGCTCTTCATAAGATCTTCCAAAAAAACAGATAATGTCATCAGCGAAGGCTTTTATTCTGAATTCTTGTCCTTTTATTTTAACCCCCTGTAGGTCTTCATCTTTTCTTATTCTGATAATTAAAATTTCTATAGTTATAAGAAATATGGAATTCCCGAAACATGGAAAGAAACATACATTACATTGATCTTAAAAGAAAAGAAAGAACCATGGCATGTACAAAACTATAGACCTATCTCATTAATTAATAATGATTACAAACTCTTTACAGCAATTATAGCAGATAGGGTGAAAAAAATCCTCAATGTAACTATAACAGAGGACCAAAATGGCTTTCTGCCGGGAAGACACATAAAGAACAATGTGAGAGCAGTACTTAACATCATTGAGCATTTTGAAATACACAATGAGAAAAAACTAGCTCTGTTGTGCATAGACACCGAAAAGGCTTTTGATCAAGTCAGTTGGTTGTACCTGAAGGAAGTTATAATAAAAATGGATATGGGAGAAAATTTCAACAGCTGGATTAAAAGGATTTACGAGGAACAAAGAGCTCAAGTAATAGTAAATGGAGAAACAACGGAAAATATAAGTATTGAAAAAGGTACAAGACAAGGGTGCCCCCTTTCACCTCTCTTATTTCTTATTTCCCCTTCATTTTTACCCAGAACATGTTCAGAAAAGGAAAAGCTGATTTGTCTGACCAATATGACTGAACAAAGACATTTTAAAAGGAAATGTACCAGAAAGACAAAACAGCATCATTATTTATGCAAAGTAGAAGATGCATTTTCACCATGTTTTTTTTAAGGAACTCTTCCTACTTTGCTGTACTTGAGCACTTTTTAAGCAGAGGTATTCTCAAGTTATAGCTTTTAAATAACTTTGCCAAAGCCATAACCAAAAAGTGTAATCTAATATTAGCTATCTTCCAGCAGCCATAAAGTATATTTCTGTGAAATAAACACATTTTATAATGTTCCCTGCTTTAACAACATACACTTTAAACAAATCTAAAAATGAGAAATGAAATTACACTCAATAAATTATTTTTTAAAAGATATACCCTGAAGACCATTAGCATTCCCTGGAGGAAAATGGAAAGCGGTTTCATATGGCACAAAATCAGTCCAGAACCAGGAAGATTAAGAAATCTCAGGGAATTTTCTCATCTTGGATAGGAGTATTTTCTGTGGTGATTTTACTGATGTCCATATGGAATTCTATGATTGTAGTTGTTTGCCATCTAGTCATCAAACATAGCAAACACTGACTCATAGCAGGAAATCCAGAGCTAGAGCACTCCCAATAAATGATAATACCTGCTCTGATTGAAGACCTTTAGTAAAACTTTATTGAGTAGTTGGCTTAACTGTTGAACTGCTCTTATTGTTTCTCCTAAGGTACAGCTGCAGCCATAACACTACAAACTACATAATTTTTCCAGTAATATATTCAGAAAGAAGGAAGTAAAAAGATCCTGTAACACCTATGAGACTGAGAAAAAGACACAGGCAGCATAAGCCTCCATAGGCTCAAGTCTACTTCATCAGTTACATCTGCATCTGATGAAGTAGAGTTAAGTTTACAAAAACTTATGCTACCATAGAATCATAGTTAGAAGAGACCCCAAGGACCATCCAGTCCAAACCCCTTTTGCCATGCAGGAAGACATAGGGCCTCTACAGACAGTGCAAAGCACCATCTTAGAGACAGGGAAGGGGAGGGGTAGCCGCATACCATCCGCCTCAACCCCTCTCTGAGGACGTCATCAGGGCGTGTGCCATTACGCACGGGGCACGCCCTGAATACTTCCTCCCAGCGCAGCATCTTCATGCGCTGCGTCAGAAGAGACATGGAAGAGCCATGCGTCAGCTCTTCCAGTGCCCTTTCTGCTGCTTGAGAAAGGAGCACTATTTTGGCGCTCCTTTCCGAGGCATCAAAAGGGTGGATTGGGGCCGAGGCATGGGGCAGGCTTGGTCCCAATCCTCTACTTCCCAGGGCAGCCCGCGGCCACCCATCTGCATCCCCCCATAATCCAAGAACCCCCAACAGATGGCAATCCAGTCTTTGTTTGAAAGCCTCCAAAGAAGGAGTCTCCACCACTCTCTGAGGGAGTGTCTTCCACTGTCGAACAGCTCCTACTGTCAGGAAGTTCCTCCTAATGTTGAGGTAGAATCTCTTTTCCTGTAGTTTGAATCCATTGTTCTGTGTCCTATTCTTTGGAGGTGGAGGAAACAAGCTTTCTCCTCCCTCAGTATGACATCCCTTCAAATATTTAAATAAGGCTATCATATCACCTCTTAATTTTCTCTTCTCCATACTAAACATACCCAGCTCCCTACCCGCTTCTAATAAGATATGTTTCACCATTTTAGTTGAAAACCCTATTCCTCATCCACTGCACCGAAACACCTTATGTTGCTTTTCCTCTCCCTCTCCCTTATAATCTCTTCTCCTCTGTCCCCTCTTTTCTTTTGCATATCACTTCCCAGGTGGATTAAGAACTTCAAAATTTAGTTTCCAAGGATATATGAAGAGCCTTTATGTAATGTCCAATATGAACCACAGGGAAGTTGTTTGAATGCAAAGAAGTCCAAGTCTCTTCCACATCCCCCTTATTTTGGCTATGTACCTTCAGGTCACCTGTTGACTTACAGAGACCCCATGAATTTCTTAGGATATTCTTAGGCAAGGATTACTCAGAGATGGTTTGCTATCTTCCTCTGAACAATATGATACCTAGTATTCTATGGTGGTCCCCCATCCAAGTGCTAACCAAGTCTGAGCCACTTAGCTTGTAATATCAGATGGTATCTGGTGCCTTTAGGGTATTTAGGTCTTTCTCCCTACTTATCACTTTAAAATCTTTTAACCTGGGAAGTAACTGCAATATTATGCTGTAATATGCATACATATATGCACTTTGGGAGAGCATTATACAAAACAGTCTGGATGGACTCACACATGGGATCATATCAAGATGGTTGAGGGTGGGTGAATTTATACTGTAGAAATAATGTGGTTTACACATTTCAATGCTGTAGCTCCATCTTATGGAATCCTGGGATTTGTAGTTTTACAAGGTCTTTAGCCTTCTGTGCCAAAGAAAGCTGGTGCCTCACAAAACTACAGATTCCAAGAATCTGTAGGATGGAGCCATGGCAGTTCAGGTAGTGTAAAACTGCATTATTTCTACTGTGTAGATGCACCCAGTGTTAACAGAGGTGCCCATGAATCCCTGGAATGTAGAGGGGAAGATGACAGGAGTAAACTCCAGGAACCAAATGGTGCAGAAAACTGTCTGTACCTTGTCCTGTACTGAAAATTGAAATAATGACCAGAAAAATTCAAAGTATAAAATTGTGATTTTATACTCTGTGGCTGCAAATTTTGCTCAGCACAACCTAAAACAGGCACCACTGTTATGTACCTTGGTTTATCTCTGAACTTTATAAAATGTCATCTGAAATTATTTAGACCATTTATTAGCAGAGCCTGTACAAGATTGTCAAGATGACTGTGAGCAGATAATATGGCTCTCTATGCTGTAGTTAAACCATACAACAAGCACAAAAACAGTGAAACGTACAAAGCATAATTACTATAATTTGCAGAACATAAAGAAGCAATTACTGGATGTTCATCTCCACAATTATTGTCAAGCGCTTGTGTAGTCAGTGTGGATCTGTATATTTTTCTGCTTCTGCTATCCTACATTACTAATTACAAATTCTGTCCTGTTTACCAGAATTCTGGGGCATTCGGGAGGCATTTGTCCATTTCTAAGTTGCTAGGTTTGTACAATACAGACTGGGGCCTTGTCTGGACAAGACAAAAGATCCATCTCCACCCAACTGTTCTGGTGTTATCCTGTTCAGATGATGCACAGCCCAAACACTAGTTCTGGTGCAAGCAGTCCAGATGGTGTCCAACACATCCAGAACCAGGGCATAACAACATTAAAATGAGTTAAAATAACTGTCCTGTTCCTCTGAAACTTCCAGGAAGATCCAGAGCCCTTTGTTCCCATGCTCAGGTAGGTGCCTGCATGGGCATCCCACTGGACTGCCCATGCAGAAAGCCACAGCAGGACAAGAATGGAAGGCAAGGTAACAGGGGGAGAATGGGGCAGTTGTGGGGCAAAGATACTCTGGACCTCCCTTGGTGTATTCTGGCCAGTGCAGACAAAGCCTGGGTCTTCCTTGCAACTATAGCCAGAGGACTCCTCAGTGAAAATAAGATCCATTAAGAGGGAAATGAAAATGAGTCCCCAAAAACTGGCAAAGCTGACATCTTTCATGTATAAAAAGGAGGAAGAGAGCAGGAGAAAGAAAGGAATGTGGCAGTGCCTGGTTTTTATTTTAATATGAGCTTTTGTGGATATAAACGCACTTCTTCAGATGTAGTACAGAGTGATATTAAGGTCTCAGATATAAAGCATACAATATTTCTAGCATTGTGGATAGAATGTAACAGGATCCAGAAAGATACAAATCATGTCCTTTCCCCTAAATTTTCAAAGGCTGGGCAAAGGGATACAGGTCTTTCAAACCTTTACAGTGGTCAGTTAGTGTTGATGTGTGAAAGCAATAAACCTGCTTACCAAAAGTCCGTTTCCCTGGGTTCAAAACCCAGCAGCAGTTATAGCACAAATAAGAAAAAGAATCTTCTCAGAGAGAGTTTTGAACCCAGAGAAACTGACTTTTGGTAAGAAGAACCTGTTTCACCAACTTAAAAAAAACAACAGAATTCTCAGTTGGTCAGAGAAGTAATTTTCTAATTCTAGTCTTACCCATTTGTCAGGTTATCATTTCTAATTAGTTGTGCTAGCTGGGAAATCTGCAAAGTTTTGAAATAGAATTGTGCATTTAGAATGGTGAAATCTCCATTTTGGGATTGGTAATATTTAGCTATCTGTTAAAAATGGGGCCTCTTGTTGAAAACAAAATTATTAATTATAGTTTGACCATTTTTAAAATATGAAGGCAGAGGGATTAGTTGAATGATTTGTGGGAAAATATAAAGTTTCAGAACAAGGTATGTTTTTACTAAAGCAATTCTACCCAACAAACAGAGGGTGAAAGTTTTCCAATGATTAATTAGTCCTAATCCATATTAGTTAATGTTTTTAAATCCTTTACAGTTTTTGGGATAATTATGTTGATAACAAAACACCCATGTACCAGAAACCAGATAAGCATAATAGTAAATTCATTAATTTCAGCCATCTGTGTTGAATAGTTAGATGAGCATTAAAACAGAATATCTTAGATTTATGAAAAGTTATCTTAAAGCCTGGGAGTTGGGCAAAAGATTCAAGAAATTTAGAAAGGACTAGGAGGGAAGGGTCTGGATTTATAAGAAGAAGCAGAACATCATCAGCATATAGCTTTATTTTATACTCTTGATGGTAGACAATAGGGCCTTTTAGCATGGCATCTAATTGTTTTCGCTATTAGGTCTATGGCTATGGCAAAAAGGATAAGGGGTATCCTTGCTTTGGGCTACAGTGCAATGGTATAGGATTAGAGACCTTCTTGTTAACATTAATGATAGGTTCCGAGTTTGCATACATATGTTTAAGAAGGTAAATAAAGGTGTTCCTAAAGTTTATTTCTTCTAGAATTTTAAAAAGAAATTGCCATTCCATTCTGTCAAAAGCTTTTAGTGCATCCAATGAAAGCATCACCAAATGAGTGTGCCAGAATGGAGTGGTGTATGACAGTAAGTGTTCTCAAGATAGCATCTGTGAGCTTATGACTAGGCACAAAGCCTACCTGATCAATATTTATGTATTCAATGATAAATAAATCCATTTAACTAGACATTTAAAAAGGCAGCAACTTAGTATCTTGATTAATGTGAGCAATATGTCTAAAACCTCAGGTGGATTTTCTTCAAGAGTCTTTGGAATGGGTATGAGTCAAGAAGTCTTTCAACTTTATATAGTTCATTAAATAACTGTGTTAAATGAGGAGTCAAATCTGTCACACATAATTTATAAAATTCACCTGAAAATCCACCAGGTCCTGAAAATTTTCCTGATTTGAGCTTCTGGAAGTAAAAACATTTACGTTTGACTCATCAAGTGGCTGATTTAAAGTTGCATTATGTTGTTCACTTAATTTTTTAGATTTGAATGTTTGAATTAAATTGCATAAGTGAATATTTGGTGGTGCTTCTGATGAATACAAATTAGAATAGAACTTCTCAAATTCTAAAGAGATAAGTTTTGGTTGAGGGAAAAAGTCTTAATAGTGCTGCCTTGTCCTTTTTTTCACCTTGTCCTTTCCTCATCTTTATGCTGCAAGAGACTAACAAGAGGGTCTGAACAGACTGCCAGAAATAATCTAGCTTGAGGCCACTTTAACTGCTCTGGCTCAGTGCTAGGGAATCATGGGAACTGTAGTTTATTGTGGCACCAGAGCTCTATGACAAAGAAGGCTCAATGCCTCAAAACAAACAAACAAACAAACAAACAAACAAAAAACCCTACCGTTCCCAGATTCCCTAGCATTAAGCCAGGACTGTTAAAGTGGTCTCAAGATGGATTATTTCTGGCAGTCTGTTCAGGTCCAGAGCTACTTCTTTGAAGTCCAGCTACTCTTACGTTTTTGTGGAGTATCTAGATTACTACTATATCTGGTCCACCTCTCACCTTCCTGAGGCCAAACTCTGGTGCTGTTTTTCATTTGAACATATGGAAGCCCAACATAAGCAGATCTTTCCCTATAGGCCACATGTTGCTACTTGCTGTCAGCCAAGGCTAGCACCTACCTCTCACCCACCCAGCTTTGACACAATTGCATACCCTCCAACATTTCAAAGATGAAAAATGGGACACATGTGGCCTAGCAGCATCAGTGTGTGGTCAAGATGCCAAAGTTATTAATGAGGAAGAACACATAAGTTAGGAGAGGCTGTAGATGTTAGCTTTTGTCTAGGTCTACAGGAAAGGGCAAGATTCCGCCCTTCATCTTATGTTCCCCCCTCCCCCTTTTGAGTTATTTGAGTGCAAATTACTTTTGCACTTTGAATTCAGTTTGAAGGAACTGAAATAAGCTGAGGGCAAAGTAACTGAGAGGAAGAAGAGACAATGGGACATTTTGAAAGAAGCTGAAAAAGTGAATGGATTAATCAGGACTGTCCCTGCCAAATCAGGACAGCTGGAGAGTATGCAATTGCCCATTTCAACTTTTCTCTCCCCCCCCCCCCCACACACACACACACTTCACCCACCTTTGACAGCACAAGGCACCTTCTTCACTAAAGGAGATTCTGTGCTTGCTAGGGAGCAGGCTGAGGAATTTCATCATAGAGCTGACAGTAGGAAGGGACCCAAGAAAGCTGAAGAGTGAAATGGAAAGAGCTTCATAGGAAGGACAAAAGGGAATAGTTGCTGTTGCAGGCGGCTGGTGGGGATGGAGGAATGGAGGCTTGGGAAGGAGATGGGCTTTTATAAATTTTAGGATTAACAGAGAAAATGTTGCACAAGTGATTGCAACACTCCTTCTGCCATGGTGTGGGTAAGGCACATTGAATATTCTGGTGTGCAACCAAGGTGAAGAGTTACTGGGCTTGTAACCTCTGCAATGAGAATCAGAACTTGACCTCTTTCAAATGGTTTCATTTGCCCCAACAATCATGACAATGGTTCCTTTTTCCATCACCTTATCTGAGGACGTTATCACATGGGGGCAAATCTGCTGGTTAATCCACACAAAATCCGGACAGAAACTGGATTAATGCCCCGTGTTTTCACATGACGTCACACAGAAACTGGACAGAAAGTGGACAGGAACTGGTGTTAACCAAGATCTTTTGAAATTTGGTTCTTTGGAGGAGATGCAAATGCGCAATTAAGGTAATTTCACAATTAAGCTAAAATCGTTTTAATGTTGAAAGCAAATGCGCATTTGGAAGGGGGATTTGGAAGAGGGTCGCATTTGGAAGAGGGTCGGCACTCCGAGGAGGTCCCCCTTGGAAAGCCGGCTCTCCGAGGAGGTCCCCTTGGAAAGCCTGCTCTCCGAGGAGGTCCTCCTCAGAGTGCTGACCCTACGCAGGGCTGGCTTTCCAAGGAGGACCTCCTCGGAGAGCCGGCTTTCCAAGGGGACCTCCTCGGAGCGCCAACCCTACGCAGGGCTGGGTGAAGCAGCAGCAAAGGATATGTTAAAAATCCCTGGACATTTCTGCCCAGACAGAAATTTTAGCTTTATAAAATAGGGCATGTCAGGGATGCAGAGCGAGAGACCAGCTGTTGTGGTGGCGGCTTTAAATTCTGCCAGCCAGCCACCCGACACTCCCAGTGACCAGGAGGAGGAGGAGAAAGCCAGAGTGAGAGTGAGAGAGAGAGAGCAAGAGAGCAGCTGTTGCGGCGGCAGCTTTAAATTCTGCCAGCCAGCCACCGACGCTCCTGGCGACTAGGAGGAGGAGGAGAAAGCCAGAGTGAGAGCGAGAGCGAGAGCGAGAGAGAGAGAGAGACTAGTTGTTGTGGCGGCAGCTTTAAATTTCACCAGCCAGCCACCTGACACTCCTGGCGACCAGGAGGAGGAGGAGAAAGCCAGAGAGAGAGAGAGAGCAAGAGTGAGAGACCAGCTATCACAGCGGCATCTCTAAATTCAGCCAGACAAGGGGGACCTCCTCGGAGCGCCGATCTGACGCAGGGCCGATGCTCCAAGGAGGACCTTCTCGGAGAACGCTGCAGCGGGAAGTCCTTCTTGGAGCACTGGCCGTGGGGAGGGCTGGCTGCTCCGAGGACGACCTGGGGAAGGGGTGACAGCCGCGGCAAGTGACAGCCGCGGCTGTAGTGCGCATGTGCTAGAAGATCATTTCTAGTACATGTACGGGATTTTCTCACTTGTGTGTGAACGTTAAATGCAGTTTCAGGGGGAGCTTTCCTTAATTGCGCAATTAAGGTAATTACGTGTGAAAACCATTTGCGGAATCAAGGTTTATTTTCGGTTTATTTTCGGAATTTGTCATTTCCAGTTTATTATCGCTTTGTGGGCCACGTGTGATAACGTCCTGAGTTTCTGTGTCTTGGTTATACACTACAATGTGAAGGCACACTAAAGAGTGGCTTTTCTACTGCAGGAACTTTCTGCTTTGGCTTTGATGAGCAGCTTGATTGCTCTTACAGAGCAGGCAGGTGGCAATATCATCAGCAAATGAGTGACAAATGAATTTATTTACTTGTTTACTTGCTTCTAAATCTGTTACAGAGAAGGGTTTGATTTACAGTGCAGTCAATGCAAAGATATCTCCTCCTCTTGGTCAAGAGGAACTGATTAGTTTAATCTGACTGAACATAACTGGACTAAGGGTCATGAAAAGACCAGGCTCCCCAATGGAAAAGGCAAGACTCCTACCTTTGAAGGAAAAGAAAAATATAGGCATAGATTATATAAGGATCTGACAGTATTAACTCTTGTACAGTTTCTTAAAGCTCCATATTGAAAGAGAAAGGGAAACAAGTAAAGAAAAGATAGCTATAAGTGACTTCTAAAGGGTGGAATAATAATTCAGATGCCATAGAATCATAGAGTTGGAAGACCCACAAGGGCCATATGTCCAACCCCCTTCTGCCATGCAGGAATACACAATCAAAGCATTCTTGACAGATGGTAATCTCACCTCTGTTTAAAAACCTTCAAAGACTCCATCACACTTCAAGGCAGAGTGTTTTAACTGTTGAATAGTGCATACCATTAGGAAGTTTTTTCCTTATGTTAAGGTGGAATCTCTTTTTTTTTTAGTTTGAATCCATTGCTCCAGGTCCTATTTTCTGGAACAGCAGAAAACAAGCTTACTGCAGCCTCAATATGACACTCCTTCAAATATTTAAACAGGGCTATCATATCACCTCCTAACCGTCTCTTCTCCAGGCTAAACATAAACATCTCCCTAGGTCTCTCCTCATAGGGCTTTGTAGTTTCCAGACCCTTCACCATTTTGGTCACCTTCCTCTGTATACCATCTTGTCAACATCCTTTTTGAATTATGGAGCCCAGAATGGATGCAGCATTCCAGGTGAGACCTGACCAAAGCAGAACAGAGTGCCATTATTACTTCCCTCCATCTAGAAACTATACTGCTATTAATGCAGCCTAGATTTGCATTGGCTTTCTTCAGCTGTCACATCATACTGTTGACTCATGTTCAACTTGTGGTCTACTAGGACTCTTAGATCCCTTTCACATGAACTGTTGTCAAGCCAGGTGTCCCACATCCCATATCTATGCATTTCATTTTTA
This sequence comes from Phrynosoma blainvillii, assembly GCA_026167975.1. NCBI lineage: Eukaryota > Metazoa > Chordata > Lepidosauria > Squamata > Phrynosomatidae > Phrynosoma > Phrynosoma blainvillii. The sequence goes on along the minus strand of JANUYF010000002.1, from coordinate 168,825,831 downwards.
CTGCCTAAATGTAGTACCTTTCATTTCTTCCTGCTGACATTCATTTTGCTAGTTTTGGCTCAGCTGTTTAATTTTTTAACATCATTTTGAATTCTGCCAAAACTTCTAATACTAACATGATGGGATTCAAGGAACAGAAGAGAAAAGGCTATGGAACAACCAGAAGATATTGTGAATTCAAAGCAGCAAATATTTTATTCTCCCTAGCAAATGAGAAAGTGATGTTGCCACCACTGCTACTATAGTGCTATTAATGCAGCCTAGATTTGCATTGGCTTGGAGTTATATCCATGGAAACAGCTAATCAGAAGCATTCACACCAGCCATTGCAGGAAAATAAAGACCAAAATGTGAATGAGGAACAAAAATCTATGGAGGCCTAACACACCTTTGTCAGAGGATCAGTTGTTGCTGCCCAGTTTGCTTATCTTGTGTCAAGAGATGCCTGCAAAGGATGGCTGTTTCAGATTCCACCTCCAAATTTCCCATTCCTCTGCAAAGTCAAGAGATGTTCATATAATGCCAGCAGAGCTCAGTAGCAAACCCTAGCAGGTTCCTCCAGGCTGGTAAAGATTTGAGTTTGGCTCCAAAGGTGGGATATATATCTATTATACAGGGACCAGCCCGGTTAAGTATAGAGAGGCTCCTCACCGGAGGCCCTTTCACATGATGCCATTATAAGATGTTGAGAAGCTGGAGTGTGTCCAGAGGAAGGTGGCAAAAATGGTGAAGGATCAACTTTGTGTCAGCCCTAACTTTTCCTTCCAGGATGTGAAAGGAAGAAGGAAAAGAAATTCACTTTAATGTTTTATGGATTTATTCAATTTGTAGAATCATAGAATTTGGAGCTGCAAAGGACCACAAGATACACCTTGTCCAACCCCCTGCCATGCAGGAATAAACAGCCAAAGCTCTCCCAAAAGATACCCATCCAACCTCTTTGTAAAGGCCTTCAAAGATGGAGAGTCCACCACCATCTGAGGCCATCTATTTCACTGTTGCTCCACCCTTAGAGTAAAAGGAAAGTTCTTCCTAATGTTTAAATGGAATCTCTTTGGTGTGCCCAAGGGTGAGTGTTGCTTTGCAAACAGAAAACACACCACTTGAAGAAAGAAAAAGGCCACAACTATTTATTGATTACAGTTGTTGATGGGTTGGTACACTGGATCCAGGCATCAACTAGTCTGCCTGCTGGTCAATGAACTCAACCATCTGGCCCACACTGGGAAAAACGTATGATCTCCTTGTCCCCTTGGGGGTGAGAGAAATGCATTTGCCCCTATCCAGGCATAATAATAATAATAATAATAATAATAATAATAATAATAATATTTATTTATATCCCACTTATTGAAAGAAACAATCCAAGCGGTTTACATAAAAAACCCATACAATATAACCCCTAAGACCAACCTAGCCCCCCTTAAAACAATATTAAACATCTCGTAATTAAATAACAATTTCTGCCCCCTGTACAGGAAACTTGCCAAGGAGGTTGGGTATCCAGACATCCTCCTTTTCCAGGACATGTCCTATATTTCAACCTTCTTTCCAAAAGGAATTCCAAAATGTCCTCCATTTTAATCATGATTAAGAAGCACATTCAGTAACACCATGTTTGCTGTTCCCCTTTGAAAAGGTTGTCTATTTGGCAGCATGTCCTTACTGAAGAGAGGGGAATAGGATGGATCCTTCCTAGCACAACAAAGCAAATATGATATAATAGGCATCACTGAAACCTGGTTGGATGAGTCTCATGATTGGAATGTAGGAATAGAGGGGTATAACCTTTTTAAGAGAAATAGGCCAAACAGGAAAGGAGGAGTAATAGCATTATATGTCAGGGATGTATACACCTTTGAAGAGATCCAGGACTTAAATCCTGGAAATCAGGTGGAGAGCATCTGGATAAAAATTGAAGGGGAAGGAAACAACAGGGATGTTATAGTAAGAGTCTACTACAGACCCCCAAGTCAGACTGAGGAATTGGATGATGCCTTTCTAGAACAGATGACCACACACTCAGAAAGGAGAGACATAGTAGTGATGGGTGACTTCAACTATCCTGATATTTGCTGGAAGTCAAACTGAACCATTACTCCAAGGTCTAGCAAATTCCTCACTCACCTCAAAGACAATTTCTTAGTCCAAAAGGTGGAAGAGGCAACAAGGGGATCAGCTATTATAGATGTGATCCTAACCAACAGGGATGACCTGGCCAATGAGGTGCAAGTGGTGGGAACCTTAGGAGGGAGTGATCATGTTATCCTGGAGTTTCTTATACAGTGGAAAGGAGAAGCTAGACATAGGGCCTTTGCAGACTGTCAGAAATAGTGCAAATTGAGTTCACTTTAACTGCTATCACTCAGTGCTAGGGAATCATGGAAACTGTAGTTTATTGTGGCACCAGAGCTCTCTGACAGAGAAGGCTCAATGTCTCAGAAAAAAATACAATTCCCATGATTCCCTAGCACTGAGCCAGGGCAGTTAAAAGTGAACTCAATTTGCACTATTTCTAGCAGTCTGCAAAGGCCCATAGTCAAACACTCATTCTAGACCAGGGGTAGGCAACCTAAGGCCCGGGGGCCGGATGCGGCCCCCCGAGGCCTTTGGACCGGCCCCAGGCTGATCCTGCCACCGCCCCCTCGCCCCCCTCCGCCGCCACAGCCCGCCATGATGATATTGATTATTGTTGTTATTACTTGTTCTTGGGGTTTTCTTGGCAAAATCTCCACAGGGGGTTTGCCATGGCTTTTCTGGGGCTGAGAGAGTGTGCATGCATTTTTTTAAAATTTATTTTTATTTATTTATTTATTTATTTTTGGTGCTTCAGCCCCCCCCAATTGTCTGAGGGACAGCAACCCAGCCTCCGGCTCAAAAAGGTTGTCTACCCCTGTTCGAGACTTTAGGAGAGCTGATTTCAACAAACTTAGGGAAACACTGGGAATGATCCCATGGTCAGGAATACTAAAGGAGAAGGGAGTTCAGGAATCATGGGAGTTTCTCAAAAGGGAGATACTGAAGGCACATTCTCAAACTGTTCCAATGAGAAGGAAAAATGGGAGATGTCTCAAGAAACTGGGTTGGATGACAAAAGAACTTTCAACTGAACTAAGGGCCTTTGCAGACTGCTAGAAATAGTACAAATTGAGTCCACTTTTAGGTTTAGGGTTAGTGTTAGGGAATCATGGGAACTGTATTTTATTGTGGCACCAGAGCTCTCTGACAAAGGCTCAATGTCTCAGAAAAAACAACAACAATTCCCATGATTCCCTAGCACTAACCCTAACCCTAAAAGTGGACTCAATTTGCACTATTTCTGGCAGTCTGCAAAGGCCCTAAGTTTTAAATGGGAGATGTAGAAGAAATGGAAAAGGGGTGAAATCACTAAAGAGGAATTCAAACAAATAGCTAGCACATGTAGGGCTAAAGTCAGGAAAGCCAAAGCACAGAATGAGCTCAGGCTTGGTAGAGTGATTAAGCAAAATAAAAAGGGCTTTTTTGGATATGTCCATAGCAAAAGAAAGAAGAAGGAAATGGTAAGGCCTCTGCACACAGAAAATGGAGAAATTCTAACAGGGGACAGAGAAAGGACAGAACTACTCAACACCTTCTTTGTCTCAGTCTTCTCACAAAAGGAAAAGGGTGTTCAACCAGAGGAAAATGGAGCAGAGGATACAATAGGGGAAATGCAGCACAGAGTAAGTAAAGAGGAAGTACAGGAATACCTGGTTAACCTAAATGAATTTAAGTCTCCAGGACCAGATGAACTACATCCAAGGATATTAAAAGAATTGGCAAATGTAATATCGGAACCATTGGCAATAATCTTTGAGAACTCCTGGAGAACAGGAGAAGTCCTAGCAGACTGGAGGAGGGCAAACATTGTCCCCATTTTCAAAAAGGGGAAAAAGAGGATCTCAACAACCATCGCCCAGTTAGTCTGACATCAATACCGGGAAAGATTCTAGAGCAGATCATTAAACAGAGAGTCTGCAAACATTTAGAAGGAAATGCCATAATCACAAAAAGTCAACATGGGTTTCTCAAAAACAAGTCCTGCCAGACTAATCTGATCTCTTTTTAGATAAAATTACCAGCTTGCTAGATGAAGGGAATGCGATAGACATAGCATATCTTGATTTTAGTAAGGGTTTTGACAAGGTCCCCCACGATATTCTAGTAAACAAGATAGTAAAATGTGGGCTAGACAATATAAGTGTTAGGTGTATTAGCAACTGGTTGACTGACCGAACTCAAAGAGTGCTCAGGAATGGCTCCTCTTCATCCTGGAGAGAAGTGACCAGTGGGGTGCCACAGGGTTCTGTCCTGGGCCCAGTGCTATTCAACATCTTTATCAATGATTTGGATGAAGGAATATGGGCATGCTTCTCAAATTTGTAGATGACACAAATTAGGAGGAATACCTAATACCCCAGAGGACAGGATGAAAATTCAAAATGATCTTAATAGATTAGAGAGCTGGGCCAAAGCTAACAAAATGAACTTCAACACAGAGAAATGTAAGGTACTGCACTTAGGGCAAAAAAATGAAATGCATAGATATAAGATAGGGGACACCTGGCTTAATGAGACTACATGTGAAAGGGATCTAGGAGTCCTAGTAAAACACAAGTTGAACATGAGTCAACAGTGTGATACCGCAGCTAAAAAGGCCAATGCAATTTTAGCCTGTATTAGTAGAAATATAGTATCTAGATCAAGAGAAGTAATAGTGCCACTGTATTCTGCTTTGGTCAGGCCCCACCTGGAATACTGTGTCCAGTTCTGGGCACCACAATTCAAAAAGGATGTTGAAAAAGTGGAGCATGTCCAGAGAAGGGCAACTAAAATGGTGAAAGGTTTGGAAACCATGCCCTATGAGGAACGACTTAGGGAACTGGGTATGTTTAACCTGGAGAAGAGGCGGCTAAGAGGGGATATGATAGCTGTGTTTAAATATTTGAAGGGATGTCATATTGAGGAGGGCACTAGCTTGTTTTCTGCTGCCCCAGAGAACAGGATCCGGAACAATGGATGCAAGCTGCAGGAAAAGCGATTCCACCTCAACATTAGGAGGAACTTCCTGACAGTGAGAGCTGTTCAACAGTGGAAGACTCTCCTTGGAGTGTGGCAGAGTCTTCTTCTTTGGAGGTCTTTAAACAGAGGCTGGATGGCCATCTGTCGGGGATGCTTTAATTTTGAGTTCCTGCATGGCAGGGGGTTGGACTGGATGGCCCTTGTGGTTTCTTCCAACTCTATGATTCTATGATTCTAAGGTTCTTTATTCCTAGGAATAGCAGCAGAAAAGACTCACACCAGAACTCATCTATTTCTTGAAGGAGAAAAGGACAGCAAACATGTTAGGCAATTGGCTGACTGAAGACACAATGCAGATGTTGAAAAGCCCCCCCCCCCCCCTTAACTTCAGCACAATGAACAAATGAAAGGAATAATTCAAATATAGGTTCAGTCAAGGATTTGTTGCTAATAAAGTACAATGTTAAGTTCAGAGTTCTATAAATATATTGCAAACCAACAAGACATATTAACAAAGATATGTTCATCAGAAAATACAACTGTGTACATAATAACATACAATGTGTGTAATATAGCTGGAAATAAACCATACAGAATGTATATTTATATTAGTGTTTTTTAGCTTTTACGTTGTAACACCCAACATTTTTCTTGAATGTCCTGCATTTTGCAGTGCCTTATCCTCCTTTAAGGTAAGGGCATCTGGTCAATGGGAACCACAAAAATGTCCCAGATCCAGTTATTGTGCCAACCAGCCCATAGTTGTTACAAACAAAAAGGTACTGATATACATGGAAACTAACAAGCATAAGTACAAAATAAATACAATACTACAAAACAGAGATAAAAGGAGGAATGAATGGGTGATGTCAAAAAAAGGACTGGCTGGCTAGCCAGGGAGCAGCCAGCTAAATAAGTTGAAGATGGTTTTATTCAGGGAAGTGTTCCAGATCACCACCTGATCACAACCTAACCAGTTATTAAAGTCTTCTTTGTGTTTGTACCCTTTTATAATTGTCAGTATTTTGCTATGTGATGCCTTAATTTTATAACTTAAATTTTGTTTGGTTTGTAGATTGTACACCAGGGGTAGGCAACCTTTCCCCTTTAAGGGCCAAGGGACTTCAGCTCCCAGAAGCCTCAGCCATGTTGGCCAATAGTCCCATGTTGGCCAATAGCTCCTGGGATTCTGGGAGCTGAAGTCTCTCAGCCCTTAAAGGGGACAGGTTGCCTACCCCTGTTGTACACTGTCTGGCAGGTTTTATGTATATTTTATCTCCTGTATGTAAAGCGCTGTGTGAAGTTATAATAGTTATAAATTATTATAATGATAATACCCCTGAGCTTGATTGAAGTGAAAACAGCCAGGCATTCTGCCCAGGCCCAGGGGCTGTATCAGCCAATCACTTCACACCTGGAGGTATGGACGGATTGAATGATGCTCTCACAGCACAGGGGATAAGTGCTGGGGATAAGATGGCTGGCTGGTGCCATGCCAACAGCCCTATCACTAGAGCTTTGCCACCCTAGACTGCAAAGGGACTGTGCAATAAATTGTGCAGCCTATTTCTTGTAATTTGAACCAACTGGTTTGTGTTCTAGTTTCTAGAGCAACAACAACTAAAGCTTGTTCCATCTTCTACATTATATCCCTTTAAATATATCACAATAGCTACAGTGGGCCCTTTGTATCTGCTGGGGTTTGGTTCCAGGACCCCCATGGATACCAGAATAGCAAAATCACCTTGGTCAACCTTCTCTGGACATGTTCCAGCTTGCGAACTGTAGTGCCCAGAAATGAACACAATATTCCAGATGACGTCTGACCAAAGCAGAATAGACTACCGTACCACTAATATTTCTGTCAATTGTGACATGATATTCCTGTTGATGTAGCCCAGAACTGCATTGGCTTTTTTGGATGCCGTATCACACAATTGATGTATGTTTTGTTTGTAATCTGCTAAATACCCTAAAGGCACCAAATCTTATTTGATCATGGAAGCAGGGTCAGCTATAATTAGTACGTGAATGGGAGAGCACCAATGAATACTAGATATTGCAGGCTATATTTCAGAGGAAGCAACTGGCTAAACCATCTCTGAATAGTCCTTGCCTAAAAAAAACCCTGTGAAATTCATAGGGTTGCCATAATTGATGGGCAACTTGAAGACCCAGACACACAGATAGAAGACCCTTAAATCCTTTTCACTTGTACCACTTTCAAGCCAGGTGTCACCCATCCTATTATTTTATAATTCATTTTTCCCGCCTACCTAGACATAGTACTTTACATTTATCCTGGTTGAAATTCATTGTTATTTTGGCCAATCTGTCAAGCTCATTTTGAATTCTGATCCTGTTCTTTCACTATCCCCCTCCAATTTTGTGCCAATTGCACAACTGATAATCATGCCTTCTGTTTCATCATCTAAGTCATTTATGAAAATATTGAACAACACTGGGCCCAGTACAGGATCTGAGGTACACTCCACAGTCACTTCTCTCCAGGATAAAGACCAACCATTACTGAGTACTCTTTGGGTTTGGTCTGTCAGCCAATTACAGATCCACCTAAGTTGTATAACTGAGTAGTTCACAGTTTGCCAGCTTGTCTGCAAGAATATCATGTGGGACCTTGTGAAAAGCCTTACCAGAATCAAGATATACTACATTCACAGAACTTCCCTGTTTTACCGAACTTATAACTCTGTCAAAAAAGGGATAAGATTAGTTTGGCATGACTTGTTTTTGAGAAACACATGTTGGCTCTTAGTAATCATTTCATTCCTCTCTTAAGTATGTTAGAATTATGGTTTGGTTATTTGTGGTTAAATCAGTTTAGCAGCAGCAACAGCAACAAGTGTGTACTCCACAGGTATTTGGTATAAATCACTAGATCTGAACTTCTGGTAAATAAACAGGTTACATAAGTAGGTAAAAAGAAACTTACTTTATTGTTACTTCTAAGTTCTACATAAAAATAATTAATCAGTAGAGGAAACTATACTTTTGTAGATAGCTGACCTCCATGTGTGCAAGTAAGAAAAAAAAATCTTTAGGAACAAAGCATGGTTTCTGCACCCATGCTTGCAAGATGGCAGGCAGAGCAGGCTAGCTCTAGAGAGAAATAAGAATCATAAAACTTTATTACCCTCAGGACGAATCCCCCAGGAAGAGAAGGGGTATGGGAAGTGACCTCTTCACAACAATACTGACCAAATGACTATAGAGATAAATCAATGTTTCTGTGTAGAAGACACTGTCCCTTCTCAAAGAAAAACATATAGTTACACACAAGCATTGATGCTAATACTCTAACACCCCTTTTCATCAATGCTTGTCTTCATGTGACAAAATTCATCTTTTTTTCTCAGGAACTGACATTGATCTCTAGCTAGAGGCTTGGTAAAAACATCTGCAGGCATTTCCTTTGATGTAGAACATTCACATAGTACTTCTGTTTTTGTAATGTAGGAAAAACATAGATGTGGTACTCTAGTTTTTCAAGATGAGCACCTGAGCTGTGGTTCTGGAATCCTGTCTGCTTCCTTAGTGATGTCCAGTTCCAAACCTGGTTCTGCTTGCTCATTCTGCCCTTCTGTTTGTGTGTTCACTTCTTCTTCAACTCTAGGCCAATAATTCTAGTAGTTGGTCTATATCTTTTGTTTCTACCTCTGTGAAATCTGCTGTTGCACATGTCATGCCTGGTTTTTCATTTTCATCAAAGTATACAACACTTCTCACTGTGATTTTTCCTGTTTTCAGGTTCAGGATTCTATATCTTCTACTTCCAGCCTTGTACTTCACCATTATGCCCTCTTCCACTTTGTCATCTAGTTTGGACCTTCTCTCTTGTGGAACATGAGCATAAACTAATGAACCAAAAACTCTGATATGGTCCACACTTGGCTTTCTGTTGTGCCATAGTTCAAATGGGGTTTTATTGGTTGCCTTCATTGGCAATCTGTTTTGTAAATATGTTGCAGCCATTGCAGCTTCTCCCCAAAATTGTTTGGGAAGTCTAGCATCCAGCAGCATGCATCTGACCATCTCTATCAGGGATCTCTTCTCTCTCTCAGCAATCCCATTATCTTCATGTCTATATTTAATTCCTTGTTCTCTCAAATATGTCTGCACTTCATGTGAAAGATACTCTCCACTATTGTCTGATTGTATAGCTTCAGGTCTTTTCCCAAATCTGGTACTAGCCATGGCTACATATTGCTTCAGTAGCCCACAGACCTGACTCTTTCCCTTTAATAAGTAGGTCACACAATATCTGGAATAATCATCTATAAAGGTCAGCAAATAATGATTTTCACCTTCAGATACAGTTTGGATTTGTCCACATTAAGTCTGAATGAACTATCTGTAGAATCCTTGAAGTTTTATGTTCACAGATTTTAGGGATGGAAAGCAAAGCAAAGCAGCTTCATTTATATACTGCTTCATATCACGCTATGGGATGTCTAAGCGGTTTACAGCTATAAGCTCATTGCCCCCCAACAGTTGGGTACTCATTTTAGCGACCTTGGAAGGATGCAGGCCTGAGTCTAGCCTGAGCCCTGGCTAGTATTGAACTCTCAACCTTGTGTTCTATGAGTGAGTGGCTGCAGTACAGGCATTTAACCACTGCGCCACCAGGGCTCTTATACCCTGGTACCTTTGGCCTTTATGCAATGCACACATCTTGAGGTATCAAATTTACATTCTTGTACGTTCAGACATGGACATCACCAAATGGTAAACACAAAAAACCAGATAGTCTACATAATTGGAAGTAGAAGATGGAGAAACTCTAACCTTGTGGCCAAAACCAGACCAGGAGCTGACTGTGGCACAGGCCATGAACTGCTCATAACAAAAATCAGAGTTAAGCAGAAGAAGAAAGCAAAACTATCATATGACATTTCAGATGAATTCAAGGACAATGTAAGAAACAGATTTGAACTATTGAGTATAATCAACTGGGAACCTGAAGAACTGTGGACAGAAGTCAAAGACATAATTAAAAATGAATACAAGAAAACACTAACAGTGGCCAAAAAGAAAGATAAGAAACAATGGATGACAGATGAAACACTTCATACAATAAAAGAAAGAAGAAAAGCAAAAGCAAAGGGAGAGAGGAACAAAGCCAGAAGTATGAACACAACTGTCCAATGTCTGACATGCAGGGATAAGGAGAAATACTACAATGACCAATGCAGAGAAATAGAAGACAACAATAGAAAGGGAATGAGAGACCTCTATATATATATATAAAAAAAAATCTGACAAATTAAAGGCAAGTTCAAACCAAGGGCAGGGATGCTCTATGGAGAGAAAAAAAGAACATAATACAGAAAAAAGAAGAAATAAAAACACGCTGGAGGCAATACACAGAAGAGTTATACGAAAGTGATGAGGAAATGAATGATGTTTGGAATGAGGAACCATATGAAGATGAACCCCAAATTCTAAGAAGTGAAGTGGAATCTGCAATAAAGGAAATTGGAAAAAATAAATCACCGAGAACTGATGAACAGATGATATCCCAATTGAACTGCTACAGTGCTTACAGGCAGATGTAAGTTTAGTGCTAACTGAAATATGCCAACAAATATGGAACCAAAGCAGTGGCCAACAGTCTAGAAACACTAGATATACATACCCTTCCACAAGAAAGGAGATACAAAAGACTTCAGCAACTATTGGACAATAGCACTAATCTCACATGCAAGCACAATAATGCTCAAAATTCTGCAACATAGACTCCAACTGTACATGGAGAGAGAAATTCTAGAGGTGCAAGCAGGATTTCAGAAAAGGAAGGGGCACTAGGGACCACATTGCAAACATACGATGGCTAGTAGTGCGCACCAAAACATTGCAAAAAAGAATCAGCATGTGTTTCATAGACTATAACAAAGCAATAATCATGAAAAATTATGGAATGCACTCAAAAACATGAGGGTGCCACTACATCTGATAGTACTGATGAGGAATCTGTACCAAGGACAAGAGGCCACTGTCAGAACAGTATTTAGGGAAACAGAGTGGTTCCCAATAGGCAAAGAGATCAGGCAAGGCTGCATCCCATCACCCTATTTGTTTAACTTATATGTTGAACACATCATAAGGAAAGCAGAATTAGAATCAGAAACAAAAGGAGTTAAGGTAAGAGGAAGCAACATAAACAACCTAAGATATGCGGATGACACCACAATATTAGAATCATACAAGTCATTGTATTCCCTATTACCATGTATGGATGTGAGAGCTGGGCAGTTAAGAAAGATAATAGGAAGAAAATCAATTCATTTGAGATGTGGTGCTGAAGAAGAGTGCTGAGGATCCCATGGACAGCCAAAAGGACAAACAAGTGTGTTCTAGAGCAGATCAAATTGGAAACCCCCATGGAGGCCAAGATTACCAAACAGAGACTGTCATATTTTGAACACATAATGAGAAGAGAGGACTCTTTGGAAAAAAACAATAATACTGGGGAAGGTGGAGACAAATAGGAAAGCCACATGCTACATGGATGGACTCTGTTAAGAAGGTCATGGGTATGGATTTGCAGGAATTAAAGCAGAGCATTGGAGGACAGAGGTCTTGGAGAGGTCTCATCCATAGGGTCACCATGAGTTGAGATTGACTCAAGGGCAGTTAACAACAACAACTGCAACAAAGGAGAAATCCGGGGTTTACTGCTTCAATTGGCCAAGTCGGTTGGGACATTTTTTATTCCCTTTAATCTGGATTTTCCAGGTTTTCTGGGACAAATGACAACTCTAGTTACTTGAAAAGAATGAGTCAAAATAGAGCCCTAACTATTCAGATTCAGGTTTGGCCAGGTTGGGAAAAGTTGCACAGCATCTCTGCACTTCTGCATCTTCAATTTTGAAAGGGAAATATGGGGCCTTTACAGACTGCTAGAAATAATGCAACTTGAGTCCACTTTAACTGTCCTGGGTCAGTGCTAGGGTGTCATGGGAACTGTAGTTTTTTCTGAGACATTGAGCCTTCTCTGTCAGAGAGCTCTGGTGCCACAATAAATTACAGTTCCCATGATTCCCTAGCACTGACCCAGGGCAGTTAAAGTGGACTCAGGCTGCATTATTTCTGGCAGTCTGTAAAGGCCCCTAGTTAGTCAAAGAATATCTCCATGTTCTCTAGGCCACAAGGCAGTGATGCAGCTTTGTGGGATATCATGGGGGAGTGAGAGCATATAGTGCTTCTGTAGTGTATGCTGTACCTTGCAACACTGATTGTAATCTAAGCAAGTGTATCTATGTTGCCAAGCAACTGGGCAGCCCTTATTCTCCTTTTCTCATGCTGTGCTGCAGCCTAGCAGCTTAGCAGCCCAGTATGGGAGAAGAACAGATACTGCATAGTTGCATGGGCAAGACAAGGATGCCTGACAAGTTGCTAGCAGACCACAGAAACAGATCATGATTGCTACCAATTTGTGCAAAAGAAGCAAAACAAATACACATTGGGGCATGGTATTCAGGAAACATTTTACCATTTGGTCCTCATTTTCTTTTTCCTTTTCTGAGCTACATTGCATGCATCCATTAGCTTAAAAGACTGAACATTAATGAAGTGGAAATCATATTATGGACACGTTTTCTTCTGGTTTTGGAGAGAAGGAACATTTGGAGGAAATTTAATTAGCAGTTTTCTATTGCAATAATGTCGGGGGGGGGGGGGGGAGAGAACTACTAACCAGAGTGTATTGGCATGATAATTTCCCCACTGAGAAATCAGTTGTTCTTGTTGTTAACTGACCTTGAGTCAGCCCCGACTCATGGGAACCCTATGGATGAAACATCTCCAAGTCCTCCTATCCTCCCCTGCTCTACTCAATTCCTGTAGATTCAGGCCCATGACCTTCCTGACTCAGTCCATCCTTCTGGTATGTGGTCTACCTCTCTTTCTACTACTCTCCACCTTTCCAAACATTAATGTCTTTTCAAATCAGTCATGCCTTCTCATGATGTGGCCAAAATACAACAGCCTCAGTTTTGTCATCTTGGGGCCGATGCAGACCGGCCATTTGGGGCAGCACAGAGCCACCCCAGGAAGCGGCAGATCGGGGCCGTGGCAACCCCACACTGTGGCCCTGATCCTTCCTTTTACCGCTCCGAAAAGAGTGGCAAAATTCCACTCTTTTTAGGAGTGGCAAAAGGCCACTCTAAGAGCCAGCACCGTGGCTCTTCAGCACCCTTTTGGTGCAGCGTGTTTAAACGCTATGCCAGGAGGACGTCCTGATGGTGCACGCCATGCGTATGGCCGCGTGGTGTCAGGATGCTGTCGGGGTTGGGTGGGTGGCATGCAGCTGCTCTGCCCCAACACCACCCCCAGGCCAGCCCTTTGGGCCGGTCTGCAACAGCCCTGGGCTTCCAGGTGGATTTCTAGTTTGATCTGTTCAAGGACCCATTTGATTGTCTTTTTAGCCATCTACGGTATCCTTAGCACTCTTCTCCAGCACCATATCTCAAATGAGTTGATTCTTTTCCTATCCATTTTCTTCACTGTCCAGCTCTCATATCTGTACATGGTAATGGGGAATTCTATGGCTTGGATGATTCGCACTTTAGTGCTCAGTTGTATGTGTACTCTTTTGGAGTAATCAGTTGTTACTCACTGATTATCAGTGGTCACATTTGAATCCTGCTGTTTGTACATAGTCATGTACAGCAGCATTGAACAGCCTGATTCTCTAGTTCAGAAATATTGGACACTACAATACCTTGCCTTGCATTGTCATAAGCTAGTCAATGCTTTATGTGCAGACATTCTACAATGAAGTCACTTTAAAATAATATAGAATAATTTGAATGACATAAAGAGTTTTAACAATTCAGACCATTTTGAAGTATTTACAGTTTTCCGACTTATCCACAGATTTTTTAATCCATGGATTCTAGCATCCACATTTTGAAAATACTCCAAGAAAGTATAAATCCTAAATAACAAACCTTGATTTTCTATTCAAGGGACACCATTTTACGATGCCATTGTATTTAATGGGGCTTGAGCATCCATGGATTTTGTTATCTGTGGGGGACCCTGGAATCCAAACCCCAGCGGATAACAAGGGCCCACTATAAAACCATTTAACACAAAATAAAACCCACAGTCTGATAGAGCCAAACCAAGCTATAATCACCTGTTAATCTTACAGTTAGCCCATTATTGAAGTATGTGCCATAACTCAATCAGAGGGAATTCAGAGGGAAGGGGATTTAAACTCATTTCACTGCACCTCTCCCCATTCCTAATGAAGATAAGACTTCTTACTGCTTTAGGAGGCAATCCCACTTGGGCAGAAGAAAGGGAATTTAAAGGGCTTTCATTGAACACACACACACACACACACCATCCCACTGAAAGCAAGACTTCTTAGTGCTGACAAGGCAACTATTTCATCTGGGGGAGGGAAAATGGGATTTAAAGAGATTTCACTGCACACATCCCTCTGCCAAAGGCAAGACTACTGATTAATCTCAGATAGAAAACTGGGGGTAATGTGATAAGATTCATGGGCAACCTGTTCTCAATTCATGATTGCATGGTAATGTGACAAGAATGTTTGCTGTTTAGGGTGTTTTAAAAGCTGCAACAGCTTTGTGCAATAAACTAAATGTCTGTCCCTAAACAGCAAACTCCAGGATAGATGGCTCCATGACAGTTGAATCATGGTACTACAAATATGTAGTATGAAAGTGCCCCAGCATTCTGCTATTGAGAGGCTACACATGAAAAAATGTATCTGCTGAAATAAGTTATGTTAGTTAAAATTTTATCAAAAGTAACTTGTCATCAATTTTCTCAGATGTGAATAGACTAGTTAGTATCATTAAAAAGCCTTCTGGATTCTGTAAGCCACTGACTGGCCTGTGGGACAAAACATATTCTCCAATACATCTGGGAGAGCTAACATGGCATGGTGATTTTGATACTGGACTACAACTCTGGAGACCAGGATTTGATTCCCAGCTTGGCCTGTTAGATGACCTTGGGCAAGTCACATGCTCTCAGCCTCAGGGGAAGGCAATGGCAGATCTCCTCTGAACAAATCCTGTTGTAAAACCCCACAATGGGTTTGTCTTAGGGTCACCAGAAGTTGGAAATGACTTGAAGGCATGCAACAACAACATCATCAACATCAACAATCCATCTCACTACTGCTTCAACACACATTCAAGAGAGCACAAAGCAGCTGTATGAGGCACAACCCAAGTTGATGCTTGAACTTATTTTCCCTCTACTCTGTTCAATTCAGCCACACTCCCCATAACTGCACAAATAATTCAAAATATACAGCTGCATCACAAAAAAGAATTTTCTCTCATTATGTTATTATCATATTGTAGTGTAATTATACCTTGGTTACTGGAAGTCAAAGGCATTAATGGGTGAGTAACATGTTATTAGTAATGGGTTACTTCCAAGCTCTAGCAATCACACATCAGCACAGTAATAACATCAAAGCAAAGCAGCATGGAAACAATTTCCCCATGATGGAGCCCATTGCAACAGAGCAAATCCTCCATCAATCCCAAATAACTGTCACTGAACATAGACAAAGAAAGGACCAATTGCCATGTAGCAATGCCACCCCTTTACAGCTGAAAACCTCTTTGCACCCAATTCCTCTCCATAATATGGCCAGTGAGGACCACAGAAAAAGCAACCTACCTACCTCATACAATAGACTGAGCCCAGAAGAAACTTGGTAGGAGAGCTAAGCTCATTTTACCGTGGTATGCAATGTCATTTCATAGAATCATAGAATCATAGAGTTGGAAGAGACCTCAAGGGCTTTCCAGTTCAACCTCATTCTACTATGCAGGAACACACAATCCAAGCACTCCCTGTGACAGATGGCCACCCAGCCTCTGTTTATAGATCTCCATAGTAGGAGAGTCCACCACTCTCCAAGGGAGAGTGTTCCACTGTCAAACAGCTCTTACTGTCAGGAGGTTCATCCTAATGTTGAGGTAGAATCTCTTTGCCTGTAGTTTGAATCCATTGCTCCAGGTTCAGTTCTCTGGAGCTACAGGAAACAAGCTTGTTCCCACCCATGGCCTGAGAATGCTAATGATTTGATGCATCTGCTCTGTATGTATAAAATCCTTGGCAAACAACTTGGCAGGAAAGTAAAGTGTTTACCCAAGTATAAATGAATGGAAGTCTATTTCTTTGGAATGTTAGACTCATCGAAACATAGAATTATAGAGTTGGAAGAGACCTCTAGGGCCATCCAGTCCAACCCCCTTCTGCCATGCAAGAATACACAATTAAAGAACCCCAGACAGAGGGCCATCCAGCCTTTCTTTAAAAACAGCCTCCAAAGGAGGAGACTCCATCACCCTCCAACAGAGTATCTTGCACTGTCAAACAGCTCCTACTGTCAGGAAGTTCCTCCTAATGTTCAGGTGGAATCTCTTTTCCTGTAGCTTGCATCCATTGTTCTGTGTCCTATTCTCTGGAGCAGCAGAAAACAAGCTTGCTCATCCTCAACATGACACCTCTTCAAATACTTAAACAGGGCTATCATATTACCTCTTAACATTCTCTTCTCCAGGCTAAACATACCCAGCTCCCTAAGTCTCTCCACATAGGGCTTAATGGTTTCCAGACCCTTCACCATTTTGGTTGCTCTCCTCTGCACACATTCCAACTTCTCCACATCTTTTTTGAATGGTGGTGCTCAGAACTGGACACAGTATTCCAAGTGAGGCCTGACCAAAGCAGAATAGAGTGGTATTATCAATTCAGTAATAGCAATACCAGTGGCCTTTGAGATGTAGTATTATTTAGTAACAGAGAGTCAGCATAGCATGTGGTTTGGGTGTTGGACTATGACTCCATAGACCAGAGTTGAATTTCCACTCAACCATGAAACCCACTGGGTAACCTTGGGAAAGTCACATTCTCTCAGTCTCAGGGAAATCAATGGCAAAATTCCTCTGAACAAATTTTGCCAAGAAAGCCTCATGATAGGTTTATGGTGATCTTAGGGTCACCATGACAACATGAAGGTATACACCATGTGTGCGTGCATGCATGCATGTGTGTGCACGCACACGTGCGTGCGTGCACACACACAAGTTTTATGTGAGTTTTCTGGGCTATGTGGCCACGTTCTCAAAGAATTTATTCCTGACGTTTCTCCTGCAGGAATACATTTTTCCAGAATACAGCCACATAGCCCAAAAAAACCACAGAAAACTATGGACGCTGGCCATGAAAGCCTTTGATCTAACACACACATTATTTGGCGACACAAAATTCAGGGTTGCAAAGGCAAGAAGGCATAGTCATTGAAGAAAGACTTAGGACCTTATCACACAGGGGTCCCAAGCAGAAGGTATCCAAAGCTAATACGTTTCCCCCCCCCGTGTGTTTACACATATCCAAAGGCAATCCAAAGCTAATACGTTTTTTTCCCCGTGCGTTTACACATATCCAAAGGCAATCCAAAGCTAATACGTTTTTTTTCCGTGCATTTACACATATCCAAAGGCAATCCAAAGCTAATACATTTTTTTCCCCCTGATCCGAAGTGAAAGGGGATCTTTTGACATTCGGTTTTTCAGGGAAGTAAAAGGGAGCTTTCGGAAACATTGCGCAATGGCCTCCTCCTCCCCCGCCAGCCTTCCCTGGCCAGCTCCGCGACAGGGAGCGCCAGCACCCTCACCCTCCTCCTCCTCTTCCTCCTCCTCTTCCTCTTCCTCCTCCTCCTCCTCCTCCTCCTCCTCCTCCTCCTCAGGTGAGAGCTGGCTCTCCCGAGCGAGAGGTGCCTCCTGGGTGTCTGGCTCTCTCTCTCTCCTCCGGAGGTTGCTGATCCTCCTTCCCAGCCTTCCCTGCCAGAGAGGATCCGGGTGGGAAAGAGGCGCCTCCTGCTCCGCTCGCTCCGGCTTCTCGTCTGACAATGAAGGACGGTGAGTGAGGCGCTGGGAGGGCAGAGATCCCACAGTTGCAGGGCTAGCTGGCCAGGATTCCTCCTTTTCCAGGACGAGTCTGGAGACTAGGACCCCGGGCATCTTGTAGCGCCTTTGCAGAGGCAGAGGCAGAGGAATGCAGTTTCGGTATAGAACTGCATTTACTCTTACTTCGGTTAGTTTTCACTTACTTTTCGCTTCATGGCCAGCGTTTGATAAGGTCCTTAGAGAACTGGTGTGATAAAATGCTAGGGGCAGGAGTGCAGAACATGTTACTTGCAGCAAACATAAGGACTAGTTTCAATGAGTCTGGAGCTCATTCAGATACATGCAAATACATGATAAATAAATAAGAAATAAGAGGACAATGCTTCAATTTCTAGCTGTTTAAGAGTGGTGGGTTTAGAGGTGGCAAATGGAATGGGAAGTGGGGAATGGAAGTGGAGCCTTCTGCTCAGTTCTGCCTCTCACATGTTAGCCTTGGGAAAGTGACTATCTTTCCGCCTCTTCCTAGGATTTGCAATAAGTCCATGGCACAGTTTTGAGCTCCTTGGGGGAAGAGCAGGATGCAAAAGGATTCCCTGCATAGATTTTATTCTCCATTGGTTACATTTCTGAAATATTTATTTAACAGTATTTGGAGACTGCTTCCTCGCCTAAAGCAATATTGGCCAACATCTTTATGAGGCCAACCAAACTTTAACAAAATAACATGCAGGGACTTCATCACAGACATAAGAGGGAATGTGGGTGAAGGTAGCAAATATTTCAGAACATGTGGATCTTGGTTCTGTTAAAAATGCATGATATAAATAAGTAAAATTAACAATAAATAAATAAAGTACCTCACTACATACGGATACAAGGGTTCTGTAGGACAGAGGTGTAACAGTTAAAGTGGTAATGAACTGTTGTGTAACTACTACTCTTGGTTTCAACAGTGCCTGGGAAAGGCTAGCTTATTACAGACAGCAGTTGAAGGTGGGAGAATCAGAGCAGTGTAATGGTTTGAACATTGGACTATGGCTCTACAGACCACAGTTCAAGTCCCCACAGTGCCATGGGAAACCTTGGGTAAGTTACTCTCTCTCTCAGGCTGCATCTACACTGGAGAAATAACCCAGTTTGGGACCATTTTAACTGCCCTGGCTCAAGGGCAGAAACTCCAATTCCCAGAATTCCATAGCCCTAAGCCAGGGCAGTTAAAGCAGTCCCAAATTGGGTTATTTTTCCAGTGTGGATGCAATCTCAGCCTCAGAAGAAGTCAAGGGCAAATTCCCCCTGATCAAATTCTCCCAAGAAACCGCTGTGATAGGTTCACCTTAAGGGTCATCATAAATCAGAAATTACTTGAAGTCACTCAACAACAACAACAACAACAACAACAACAATAACAACAGTGAGTGTGGGTAAAAAAACACTGAGGTGCAATCCAGGTAATATAGAGATACCTTTGGTCAGTTGACAAACTGGCCTGGGATTTGGAGTACAACCTCTTCTGGATGGGGTAGGAGGAACGTAAAAATCAGCTTTGGAGGGATCCTGGATCTAGTCAGACTCTACCCTAAAAACTACTTTGAATTGCTGCCAAATGAGTTCATTGCAAGCCAGGCCAAAATCTGCAGTGTGCAAATTATTTATAATTCAAAGTGTTTGTACTAATTATAGCATGAAAATGGTGAGTGTGGGAGGTAAGATCAGCTCCTTGTAGAAGGGGTAAGTTTTTCATTTTCAGTATGTTTGTTAAATGGTGGCTTAAAACAGAATTGGGGGTGGGAATTCACTGCTGGAAAGAAGGAAAAAAAATGGAATAATTTTATTCTTCTGTTCAAAACGAGCTTACTTCAGCTTCAGTACATCACCAGGGTGGAAATAACTGTGAGACAAAGTAAGTGGCCTTAATAAACTCCTTTTGCAATGTTAAATACAAAGAATCTTTTCAAACATGCAGAATACAGTTCTGGAGAGCCTTAGGTACCTTCTTGCTAGTTTTATTAACACACTTGTCAATCCTACTGCATTGTATTCTGGATTTTAAGGACTTTGTCCAGTTGAAGTTTTGACAAAGCAGTGCCTGGGAGCAAACACTTCCCTTCTGCAAAATAGTCAACAAACAATTATACAAAAGAAAGAAAAAGGAAGAAAAGGAGGTGAGAATGGTACCAATATTTCAAAAGCTCTATGAGCTAATCCACACTGCAGGAGAAGTCTCAGCAGACTGGAAGAAGGAAAATATTGTCCCCATCTTCAAAAAGGGAGGAAAAAGAGACCCAAACAATTACCATCAAGCAATCAGGGGAGATGTAGTAGTGATGGGTGACTTCAACTATCCTGATA
This sequence comes from Phrynosoma blainvillii, assembly GCA_026167975.1. Classification (NCBI taxonomy): domain Eukaryota; kingdom Metazoa; phylum Chordata; class Lepidosauria; order Squamata; family Phrynosomatidae; genus Phrynosoma; species Phrynosoma blainvillii. Next base: position 168,805,510 of record JANUYF010000002.1, on the reverse strand, counting down.
TTTACTAGAAGTCAAACTCATCCAAAACTTTAAGGTCTAGCAAATTTCTCACTTGCTTGGAAGTCAATTTCATTGTCCAAAAGGTGGAAGTGGCAACAAGGGGATCTGTTATTTTAGATTTGATCCTAACCAACAGGGATGACCTGGTTAATGGGGTACAAGTGGTGGGATCTTTAGGTGGGAGTGATCATGTCCTCCTGGAGTTTCTTATACAGTTGATATGGTTGGAAAATGGATATTATCAATAATCAATATTAACCTGAAGAAATTAAAGGCTTAGAGCTAAACCTGGTAGGAAATGGTTAAAAGTTGTTTTAAAACTGTGTGCCTTTGTTTGTGGATCAAACATGCGCTTGCCCTGAGAAAATAAAGAGAGGATAGATACATTCTTGCCCGTCTCCCGTATGGGGCCCCCGTGGCCAGCCAGAAAATAAGAGATACAATTGAAATGTTCTCTCCAATTAACAAGTCTTTGACTGGCGAGATGGGAAGTGAAAGTGATAATGACGGGCATTTGGGGCAGAATGACCTTCTATAGCGCACTGAAAGTAAGATCAAAGAACAGGTGCCCAAATGTTAGGGCCATAAGCTGTATCTCTTTTGATTAATGAACTTACACAGAATTCTTTGTTCTATGGATGAGCTCATTATTTTGAATGTGTATAAAGTTCCTTTGTTTCTGGTCCTTGGGTACCCACTCTATCCTGAAACGATTCAGAGAGTGGTCATTTGCTAGCAAAAATAAAGCTATCTGTGCTTGAAAGTTTCTAGGCTGGACTGTTTGTTTTTATGGAAAATGCTCTATAACTGATTTTTACCATAACATTTGGCGCCCGAACAGGGACTTGAAAGAACAGAGGAATTTCCTCTGTTCTCTCTCTCTCTTTTGTTCCATAAACGGAAACAGCCAGACTAAGGGATTTTCCCTGGAGCTTTTTTCTTGGCTCTGCGGGGTTCTGTGTCGCTCCGTACCCCTGCCAGGGGCGCGCCCTCTAGAAAAAAATTTAACACTGGAGGCTCGGTAGGTGGGGGAGAGGTACGGGAAAACTGCAGAGATTCCAATAAAAAAGATTTTTCCTGAAGCCTTGCTCAGATCGCTTCCAGCCCTTCAATCCCGGCCAGTGAAAGTTCCTACAAGAATTACAGGCGAGTATAAAAGGGGGTTCTCCTTTTCTTTGTCTGTCCTGCCAGCCTGCTACCTCGGAATAAAGGTAAAGAGAAGGTCTGATCAACCTTCTATTTCTGTTTCTGAACCTGTTGGGAAAAATATGGGTGGGGGTAGTTTAAAAGAAAAAAAGAAACCCTGCTCAAATGCATGTTGAATAATTAGAGTTGGGAGGGGTCTCTGTGTGGCAGCCAGAAGGCCCAATTATAAAAGTGTTTGTGTGATAGACAAGACAACACACTTTAAAGTTAAGTGCTTCTGTGTGGCAGACAGAGCACTCTGGATTTCTTGCCCACCTTTGATATAAGTCCTAGGTGGTCACCTGAAAGATCTTGTAATAAAATGCTATTAGACAAATTGTAAATTATACAAAAAAAAAAAAAAAGAAAGAAAGAAAGAAAAAAAAAGAAAGAAAGAAAGAAAGAAAAATCACCTGGATCAATGGGAAAATGCTACAGCATGGCTAGAAGTGTTACAAAAAAATCCAATCTGAGATTGTTGTTCAAAAACCATGCTTGAAGCCACAGATAAAACAAAAAGGGGTGATAAAATAAAACCAATTGTGCCATAATTAGATTTGGGCCACCCAGAGGATGACCTGGTTATAAGTACACCCCCACTGCAATATAAGAACAGATTATATTGTTTTCAAATGTTAGAATCACAGAAGTATAAAAAAGATAAAGCCTTTATTTTATTGTCTCTTATTGTTAGAGTTATATCTCATATAATACTAGATTGTTGACCTTCTGTTCATATGTGATAATGTATGGTTTGGCTTTTATTCCCTTTTGTTTGATCCTTTGAGAGAAATTAATTCTTGTTGTTGTCAATGCCTTCATGCATCAGTATATTGAAAGACTGTTTGAGTTATGCATTTTAAAATATGTCCCTGTTGCCAGTTAAGAAATTTGGTTAGATCATGATAAACATGAGGTGCATCCCAATATACAGAAGATCTATATTTTATTGTTGTTTGTGGATTTTGAAACAAAGGGAGGAGGGAGGTAGAATGTCTTGTGTGAATGGTGAATGCGTGGCTGTCCGGTTCCCTGGTCTTACCCTTGATTTTCAGGCGAGAAGGGCGACAACGAGTGAATCCACAGGTCAACCTCCTTTTCCATAGGTTGGCTTGATCCCTGTCTACCCTTTGTTTGTCTGGACAGGAAATTGTGGGAGGAAATACAGCTGTAAAAGATGGACTAATAAGGGTGCCCCAAAAACTAGACCCGCAATAGGTTCAGGACTATCCAAGGGTTTGACCCCTTTAGATTGTATGTTATATATATCTGCAGGAAGAAGAAGAAAAAAAGGAAAATTAAGGACTTTTTGTGAAACTAAGTGGCCAGGAATGAGGTGGCCACCTATAGGTTCTTAGACAGAACAGTTAAAGAGGAACAGGGGAGCCCTGACAAAGGAACAAGTGAACAGGATCCCCTAAAAGAACTGTATAAAGATAAACTGAGGTCAAGATCACAAAAGGATGAGGGAACCTCAATAGGAACTTATCCACTCCGTTTGGTGAATCAAGTGGTCCCAAATGAACAAGGGGGATATCAGATAGAAGGAATATATCAGCATGTGCCTTTTACCAGTAGTGACTTGTTAAACTGGAAAACCTCTAGACTCCCATGAATGGAAGACCTGACAGGAATGGCTAATATAGTGGAAGGCATAATGAAAACACATAATCCCAATTGGGTGGATTGTTAGCAACTTTTAAACATCCTGATAACAGCAGAAGAGAAAACCTTGGTGTTAACTAATGCCAGAGAAGCTGCCAAAGAAAAATATGAAAAGGTTGGAGGAAATAAATCAGGATTAATACCATACCAGGAATTGTTGATAAAATGCATGAAAAAAGGACCCCCAAAACAAATCAATTTAAAGAAAATCCATGATTTGACCCAAGATAAAAAATAAAACACCAGGATCATTTATGGATGAGGCTGGGGAGGAAGCCCTTAAGAACACTTTCATCAGTCAGTGTGCCCCAGATATCAGAAGAAAGATACAAAAGGAACCAGGCATAGGACACATGTCCTTAAAAAGATTACTGGAAATAGTTGCCAAAGCTTATACAGCCAGAGAAGATAAAGGAAAGAAGTTCAAGAAGTGCACCCAGATATTGGCTACCGCCATGGGTATAGGACCTGAGAGAGGAACACGAGGCAGAAAAAGTTTAACAAAGGACCAATGTGCCAGATGCAAGCAAACTGGACACTGGAAGAACAAATGTTCCAATAAACAGGGAAAAAAGAAGAGGAGGAGGAGGTCGTGGCTGGATGCCTACAGCCACAACAGAGATGTTTAAAAAAAAGATAGAGAAAGAGTAATGGCAATAGAGACTTAAAATAATAATAACAATAATAATAATAATCAAGATTAAAATAAACAGGCTCTAGAAATGCAAAGGAAAAAAATCACTGCTTTTAAAAGAGACCTACTTGAAAACATGACAGCCCACCCTTCCTCATGGGGGGGGGGTATGAAGCAAGATATTATGGCTGCATTCCCAGCTTTACAGAGCTTACAGAGGACCTTATCACACGGGGCCAAAAGCAGCAAGAATCCACAGGGAATCAGGCGCTATAGCGCTATATTTTTCCGTGTGTTTACACGACGTCGCTCAGAACCCAGTGAGAAACCGCTCGCAATCTAGCATCATTCACGTTCTTTTGAATGTCGGTTTCATGGGGCATTGCAATAGCGCAAGCTGATTCATAGCGCAATCATAGCGCTAACGCCGTATGTTTGATCAGCATTTCCCTCTCGTGGAGCATTTCCACTTCATAACCCATGGTTGCTAGCGTTATTTCCCATGGGTCTGTGGGGAAGCATCCTATGATGTGTGCTTCCTGTTTGCATCGGGCCACAAACACAACAGGTAAACATGGTCCTCTCTTGTAGATGCCCATCTCTTGCCCATATTATAAGGAGATGGACACCTTCTTGAGGACAGACCGGTCTGTTTTCCCAAAGAGGGTAACAAAGAGTCTGAATATTGTGAGGACAACCGGCGGGGGAACGACCCAGAGAACCTCATCCCAGGCACCCGGTTCTCAGGAACAGGAGGGATCAGCCACAGCCACCATCAATGTGGAGGGTAGATATAAATTTGAATTTTGCTATAAGTTCTCTGGATGGCCCTTTCACTGGGAAGGGTGGGTCAAATGTTTTCTTTTCGGGGCTTGCAAGTAGGATATAGTAAGCATGCAATGTTTAATCCACGAATAGTGCTTCCCTCTGTACAGTGCACTGCCACAAAATGGAGCTTTTTTTCCCTTTAGTATCGAATTATGGGTAATTCTTTGTGCCTGTTACTGGTTTGGGGAGGGGAGGGAAAATAAGCTGTTGGAAAATACCCCAGGAAGTGCTTTCCTCCTTTCTTGTTTTTCCTGTAAGGGCAATGCATGCAGGAACTGCTAGAATTTTCCGCGAAGGAATAATGGTGGTTTATTTTTGGGCTTTTGCAGCCTTTGAGGGGGTGGGCAGCAGATGTCTCCTTCCATGCACTAGGTGTATATAATGTCATGCACACACACACGCATGTGTGTGTTCATATATGTAAGTGTATATACATTTATGGATACATATCTTTCAAGAGAGATAGATAGTGATAGATCGATAAATACATGTGGGCATATAGATAGATATGCATATATATATGTATATATACATACGCGCGAGCACACATGCGCACACACACACACACACACACACTATAAATATCTCAACATATAGACATTCCCTGAGGAAAGGAAACACACATGTATGTGTTTGTGTGTGTGTGTATATATATATATATATATATATATATATATATATACATGTACACATAAATGCATATATATAAGTATATGTCTACATATATATGTGTGTATATACATATATATATACATATATATATATATATATATATGCAGACATATATATATATATACACACACACACACACACACACACACATATATATATACTTATATACATATTATATATGTGTGTGTGTACACAAACAGATATATGCATACATACGCACAAACCTCTATGTACATATAAACAGTCAAAGGCACATAGAACTTTTCTGGGTGATGTAAACTATTCCTTTCCCCCCTTTTTTCATACAGTTCCGGCAGCAGTCTGTGAGGAGGGAGATGAAGTACTACACCTCGTCCCTGTGGAACAGGCATCGCAGCTGGGAGATCAGCCACCTCAGGAGTACCTGCAGGTTCTCCCTGCCTCGCCAGCTGCAAGTGACGGTAGGATTACCTCAGATTCTTTGAAGAAATGTAATGCTAATGCAGTGCTCTAACCACTGTGTATGTGAGTCACCCAATGGTAACCCAGTGACTGCATTTCCCCTTTCTTATTTTTCCAGAAACAATCATCAATGGAGAAGGCCCACCGGGAGAGAGTACACACCTGCCTGGTGGAGAGACCCAGGCCACCGGGGCTGATGTGCCCAGTGATGCCCAAGAGGAAGCAGCAGTCAGGAGGGGTAAGTCTCTCCCCCCCCCCATTTACCGCAATTGACCTGATCTGTGGCAACCCAAGAGCACTCATCCAAAGGAAGCTCTCTTTGTATATATATATAGATATAGATTAGATAGATATATGGAATGGACATAATGAACATGTGTTGATATAGTTGTGTTGGTGAACATGCACATTTACAGATGGCCAGGACACAATATATTTGTGCTTTCTTACATGTATGCACACCGGCACCCACACACAATTATGCACATTACTACATTATGGATAGATTTTGGTTGCATGGTTAATAATTTCCTTTCTTCTTGTTCTGCAGCACCATGTCATAGGATTGTCCGCCGGTTGCAGGACGAGGAGGATATCCCAGATCTCAGAGCCAGGAGGGGCGGACTCATAGCCCAGACAATCATAGAGGATTCTCGGAGGCAGGGTCGACTCAACTGCAAGCTTGCGAGGTGGCAACATGGCTTGCTCCTCCGCACAATCCAAAGAGAGGCAGGGTCTCTGGATAGCCTTGCACGAGCCTACCGCAGAGACCTTACTCTCAGTTCGAGGTACCGGGAGCGGATGTCACGGCACATGACGGAGCTCATTAGCGTGTGCCGTGACTCTGTGGAGGAGCAGAGAAAACAGACTGTGGAGGAGAGGAAAAGGACAGATGTGATGGAGTGGGCCTTGTCCTGATTGCAAGCAGCATGTGGGTCTTTCCGGTGGGTCCCTAAGAACAGTAACAAAAGGAAGCAAGCACCGGAGGCATCACCTATACCAATGCCTTGTTCGCAAATCCTTTTTGGGGACTCAGGGGATGAGGGGAGAACCGCACCTCCTTGCCTTGCAACTTGCTCTGAGCAAACACAGATGCAGTTGCAGGAGGACACCCCACCATCACATAATGTGAACTCCCAAATATCAAATACCCAACCATCACAGACTGCGATCAACCCACCATCACCCAATGTGAACACCCAACCCTCACAGAATGCGCAGAGCCAACCATCTCAAAATATTCCTGGGAGAAACAAAAGACTTATTAAGAAAAAGCAGCTGTACTCACCCTCATGATGGCTGAATGTTTTCTAGGACAATTAGTGTTGCACTTGTTTTATATAGGTAGTTGCATTTGTTTGTTAGTTCATAAGTGTTCTCTGTTGAGTTGTTGTTGGTATGAACAGTTTAACCAAATGTTTAGGATATGGACATGTTTAATATTGGGCAAGTTACCCTTCTATCTGTTAAATCTATCTACATATAAACATGCCGAGCTTTATATACGGAGGGTTTAATAGATAGGTGTGGCAATAGAAATTAGAAAAAAATGGTTCTATACAGTTTTTTCAGTATATCTGTATATGCGTAAATGTATTTGCATGTGTCTGTGTTATGTCAAAAGACGAATGTATATATGGTTATTATTTTTTTGTACATAGAATCATAGAATCATAGAATCATAGAGTCGGAAGAGACCACAAGGGCCATCCAGTCCAACCCCCTGCCATGCAGGAACTCCCAATCAAAGCATCCCTGACAGATGGCCATCCAGCCTCTGCTTAAAGACCTCCAAGGAAGGAGACTCCACTACTCTCCAAGGGAGTGTGTTCCACTCTCGAACTGCCCTTACTGTCAGGAAGTTCCTCCTAATGTTGAGGTGGAATCTCTTTTCTTGCAGCTTGCATCCATTGTTTCGAGTCCTAGTCTCTGGAGCAGCAGAAAACAAGCTTGTTCCCTCCTCGATATGACATCCCTTCAAATATTTAAGCATGGCTATCATATCACCTCTCAGCCTTCTCTTCTCCAGGCTAAACATCCCCAGCTCCCTAAGTCATTCCTCATAGGGCTTGGTTTCCAGACCCTTCACCATTTTAGTTGCCCTCCTTTGGACACGCTCCAGTTTCTCCACATCCTTTTTGAATTGTGGTGCCCAGAACTGGACACAGTATTCCAGGTGAGGCCGGACCAAAGCAGAATAGAGTGGCACTATTACTTCTCTTGATCTAGACACTATACTTCTACTGATGCAGCCTAAAATTGCATTGGCCTTTTTAGCTGCTGCATCGCACTGTTGACTCATGTTCAACTTGTGGTCCACCTGGATTCCTAGATCCCTTTCACACGTAGTCTCATTCAGCCAGGTGTCCCCCATCGTATATCTGTACTTTTCATTTTTCTGCCCTAAGTGCAGTACCTTACATTTCTCCGTGTTGAATTTCATTTTGTTAGCTTTGGCCCAACTTTCTAGTCTGTTCAAGTCATTTTGAATTTTGATCCTGTCCTCTGGGGTATTAGCTACTCCTCCTAATTTGGTGTCATCTGCAAATTTGATAACTATGCCCCCAATACCGTCATCCAAGTCATTAATAAAGATATTGAATAGCACTGGGCCCAGGACAGAGCCCTATGGCACCCCACTGGTCACTTCTTTCCAAGTTGAGAAGGAGCCATTGTTGAGCACCCTTTGTGTTCGACCAGTCAACCAATTACAAATCCATGTAACAGTTACTTTGGGGGGTTGCAGATTGCCAGAAATAGTGTGAATTCAGTCCACTTTTAGGGTTAGGGTTAGAGTTAGGGAACCATGGGAACTGTATTTTATTGTGGCATCAGAGTTGTCTGACAGAGAAGGCTCAATGTCTCAGAAAAATAACAGTTCCCATGATTCCCTAGCACTAACCCTAACCCTAAAAGTGGACTGAATTCACACTATTTCTGGCAGTCTGCAACCCCCCTTTGTCTAGCCCACATTTTACCAACTTGCTTGCAAGAATGTCATGGGGAACCTTGTCAAAGGCCTTACTGAAATCAAGATATACTATATCCACAGCATTCCCTTCATCTACCAAGATGGTAATTTTATCAAAAAAAGAGATCAGATTTGTCTGGCATGACCTGTTTCTCTGAAACCCATGTTGACTTTTTGTGATTATGAAATTATCTTCCAGATGTTCACAGACTCTCTGTTTAATGATCTGCTCCAGAATCTTTCCGGGTATTGATGTCAGACTAACTGGACGATAATTGTTGGGATCCTCTTTTTCCCCCTTTTTGAAGATGGGGACAACATTTGCCCTCCTCCAGTCCGCTGGGACCTCTCCTGTTTTCCAGGAATTCTCAAAGATTATTGCCAATGGTTCCGATATTACATTTGCCAGTTCTTTTAATACCCTTGGATGTAATTCATCTGGTCCTGGAGACTTATATTCATTTAGATTAACCAGATGTTTCTGTACTATCTCTTTACTTATTCTGTGCTGAAATTCTCCTATTCTGTCCTCTGCTCCATTATCCTCAAGTTGAGCACATACATTCCCAGATGTTTTTGCTAATTATATTTTTTGGGTTCCTAGCACCATGTAAAGAAACCAAAGGTGTGCTAAACATCTAAATAAAGAGTACTCTGTACTCCATTTATGCTTATAGACTCTCTGTCTAAACTCAACAGTTAAATAGTGTAGTAGTACATACCAATACATACCACTATTTATCTATCCATCTTTGTTTACCGATGGGTTCATTAATATTTCTATTCTGTGACATTGCTAAATCTAAGTATATATGCTTTCCCAAGGTAATCTAGAACACATATATAAACATCTATAGATATGGCCATGCAGCTGGACAACCATACAGCCAACGTATCAGGTGTGCAAAAGCCACGGCAGCACCAGGAGGACAAGAAAACTGCACAGTTTTAAAAAGCAGAAATTGTTTATTGTTCTAATCCACAATTCTATTGTATAAGCAAACATACACATACCTATAAACCAACATGTATGAATGCTTGGCCAATGCGGCATATACCCACACACCAGATGGCAGCCATACAGAAACGCACATGTGTAAAGAACCAAAATCAGTATATGTATATATATCCATCTGTTAAAGGTGGTATATATATGCATTTACACAGCCACACACACACACACATACACATATATATGTATATATATATGTATACACAGAAATATTAGTATGTATATATCTGAATATGTGTCTATATATATATATATATATATATACACATATATATATATATATATATATATATATATATATATATATATATATATATTTCATTCCAAACATATGTACACAGTCACCGAACAGCAATGGATTCTTGCACTAGTGCACAGCAATGTCTGTTATGTAAAGATATACAGACATCTACACATACATGTATCTTTGCTTATGTGCTGTTGCTAATACACACACTGAAGCAAGCACCCAAAACCATGCAGAAGTGCACATGTGTAAGTACAACATGTGTATATATACACACACCCACGCATATATACATAGACCCAACAGCGACGAGGATGACAACACGAGTGGAGAGATGGCAATGACGACCGCACAGCAATAGCGATGGTGAAGCAATGGCGAAATCGCTCCGCGGAAGTGATGACAACAACATCCGATGGCCGTGGCGACCATCTCCAGGCCTGCACATGTGCAGGAATATCCTTGCTGGGTTCTGCGCGGAATCCTCTCACTTATGTATGCTCAGCAAATGCACTTTCTGAGGGGCGCTTCATCGCGCTTTCGTTAATAGCGCAATGATGCTAGTTGCGTGTGCTAGCCATTTCCGTCTTTGGGAGTTGCTAGCGCTATAGTACTGGAATGATGCTCATATCACTTTCTTGCCACTTTGAGAGCAGCGTGTGATAAGGTCCTTAGAGAGCAATATAGGAACAAAAAAACACGGAGTCCAAGAGTTGGAGGAGAGCCCAGAAACATCCAGTCTAACCCTTTTGTGCCATGCAGGAATTCTAGATCAATTCCTCCACTACAGACTTGTATTCTTTTATTGATCAGAACACTGTTTATATCCATAAAATTGTCAATCAGTTCAGTTTTGCTCAGGCATGGCTAATTCCTATGAATTCAAGACTGATATGTTTCCCAATTTTACAATCATGACCAAACCTCTACCTAAAACAACAAGAAATAAATAGAGGCTATATGAGAGTTTGGTGGAAAGAACAGATTGGACCGCTTTTAACACACCAGAAGTATGGGCAGAAGATAACCCCCCCTGGACTGGCAATAGATATTCCCTCTGTAGTAATCACTTTAAAACCAATGGCCACCCTCATAAAAATTCCTCAGTATCCCTTGCCTAGACAGGCAGTGTTGGGAATAAATGAACATTTGCAAAGGTTATTTGATTAAGAAAATAATTATAGATTGTCAATCATCCTGGAATATGCCTTTGTTACCAGTGAAAAAGCCAGATGGGACTTATTAAACCAGTTCAAGATTTAAGAACAGTAAACCAGAAAGTGGAGCCCCTGCACCCAGTAGTTCCAAACCCTTACACCTTATTAAGCCTGTTATCCCCGACGCTACAGTGGCTTTCAGTTTTAGATGCATTTTTCTATATGAAAAGAGTCAAAGAAAATTTTTACATTTCAATAGGAAAAACCCAGAGACAGGTCAGAAACGTCCCTGACCTGGCAGGCTCACACAGGGATTTTACAACAGTCCCAATATTTCTGGACTATCTCTAACCAGAGGTTTAGTGCCGCTCACACAGAAAAGAAACAAGTAGAACATTTTGCAATATGTGGATGATATTTTGCTTGCAACTAAAACTAAAAAAGAATGTTTAAAAGCCACCCAGCAAGTGTTACAGCATTTAGCTACAAAAAGATAAAAAGAGAGAAGAATTAGCAGCGCTCCTAGTGGAAGAAGCGACATAGCTCACCCCCGGACAGGAGATACTGCTAAAGTGCTCACATGCTGAAACACAGAGGACACCGATGGATATCACATGAAAACTGTCAGTTTATACTACCTTAAACCTAGCTACCCTGCTGCCAGTGACAGAAGAAAACCCAACTACAACATGATTGTTTACAACCTTTTATAGGGCCAGATGGAGTCTTGTTCACAGACGGCAGCAGTTTTGTGGAAGGTGGCTTGAAATTGGCAGGATATGTAGTCATACAAGGAGATGGTGAAGTTTTAGAAGTATTTATACTCCCTACTAAAACATCAACATAGAGAGGGAGGACCCTGTGACCAAAAAAAAAGTTTGTGCTATTCAAATTAAACTTTTGCTACTAGCCAAAATACACTACACCCCTGAAAAAGACAAAAATGAACAGAGTGGGCCAAGAAAGGCATGCTGAATACCTAAAAATATGTTCCTATCACAGATTAAAAGTCACAGTGGGAGGCAGTCAAGATGCAGAGTTTCCCTGATCTTCAGAAAAAGTTATAGAAGCATAAAGGTTTTTACAAGTAAAAAAATTTGATGGAGTTGCTGGAAATTGCACAGAAGGTGTTTATAAATAAAGATTAAAAAGTTAAAAAAGAAAAGATGGCTAAAATAAGATTAAAAAAACTGCTCTCAGCCACATTGGTAAAACAGTGCAGCGGAGGAGCCAGAAGATGGAACATGGAACGTGGAGCGTAAATATAAAAGAGAACGTAGACGTGATGAAGGAAGTCGGCCTGGAAGAAGCAGAGGAGCTTTGAAATGGGACCAGTGTGCCCAGTGTGGCCAAGAAGAACACTGGTGGTGAAAGTGTCCAGATAGATCAAGAGAGACGACTGGCAGAGAAAACCAGAGGAGCCTCAGTAGACGAGAAAAAAAAAATACATCAAGAGTTAAACTAAACTGTCTTAAAAATCAGCCAGTATACAGAACAGTGCCCATTAGGTCTCACTACCCCTGTTCATGGATTCAGCCCTGGGGACACTGTATGGGTTAAAAGTTATAAAGAAAGCATCCTAGGAAAAACTTGGGAAGAGCCTTTCATTGTCCTATTGCCCACCAGAGAGGCTTCAAGATGAACCCCCCCCCCCCGAAAAGAGTGATGTTTGCTGATGCTCAAAAACAAGGCAGGAAAAAACTTGGAGATTTTAAAGTCTCCAAGTAAATATATAACTATGGTCCCTTTCCCTGATGCTCAAAATGCTCGCTATTCTAAAATCAAAGTTATGTGTTGTCCTGATGTTGGTACCATACCTGGTTTTAAATGTCTTTATGTGTTTGTTGTTTCCTTGTTGATTGCAGTTGTTACATTGTTGTCACTTTCCCCAGCTTGTTGTGAGGTTTTAAAGGACCCATGTAAGAGTTGTGTTAAGACAGTTAAAATAGAAGATAAGATTCAGGAAACTCTGGTATATTTGACTGGGTTTGTTTATAAAGGTAACAAGAAGAAATGTATTCTTAAAAACACCACTTACACAGCCTGTATAGAGAATATTGCGGTTACTTGCTATGATCCACAAGAAAATCCTTTGCAGTGGTGGTTTGAGGTCCGTTCAAGTAATCTAAAATTAAAAAGGGGTCCCATTCTTGTCAGAACAAGGATGCCTGGTCCTGATACCAGAATTAACTTTACAGTGGAGTTTTGTAAGTCAGTGGCATCATGGCCAAAATGTGGAGGTTTATCATGGCAAAGGTATTATGCAGATAAGGGTAAATACATCTGCCCAGGCAAAGCCCTGACACACCAAGATGGAAACATCATGGTTGTCAATTTGCTGAGAAATATATTTCTTGGGAATATATACTCGCAGCCACCTGGTTTACTGATCAGGAGGCAGAAATTGTTATGATCAAAGTACTGGTTTCTAACTCATGTCCAGCCACTCAGTGTAGTTATGTTAACATTTTTATAAAAGATCCTCAGTCTTATATTTCCAAGTATGGTCAATATATTGAAATGGGTGTGGATGGAGAAGAAAAAGATCTGCTGTTGCTATAGAAAAAAAAAAAAGATAAACAAAACAGCTGACAGACGATCCGCTTTACATTTCATGACTTTACAGGAGTATAGGTCCCTACCCATTTATAAAACTGAATAAGGTTTTCTTTACACCCCCCTTCTTTCTAAAGCTTTGAGTTCTTAATCATATATAAATGTATATGTACACATATTAACCAGTTATGTTTTAGATTGAATATGTTAGTAGCAACCCCTGTCCAATCTTAAAAAGGAAAAACATCAAAGATCCATGTTTGCAGCTGAAGAACTCAAGCTAGGCTAAAACCTGTTGACACTCCAGGGGCTGTCCAGGTTTCGCCAGACTTGCACCTGGTGAGGATGAAGATTTCAGACTAGTCCCGGGTAAGCAATACATCCCTGGAAGCTGTTGTCTTTCTACCCCCGGACAGATCTGCACCTGGAGAGGAAAGAAAATTTGAACTGATTCCTACTGCGGCAACCAAAGATGACATCTGCCGCTCCACTACGACCAGATTCCGAAGGTGATTGGACAGGTATTTGTAGGTGTTTTAAGATAATCTAGGATGTTAAGATGATGTTTTCCATCATCCACTGACAGTGTTTGATGAAAATCATCAAAGGGGGGGAAATGATATAGTTGGAAAATGGATATTATCAATAATCAATATTAACCTGAAGAAATTAAAGGCTTAGAGCTAAACCTGGTAGGAAATGGTTAAAAGTTGTTTTAAAACTGTGTGCCTTTGTTTGTGGATCAAACATGCGCTTGCCCTGAGAAAATAAAGAGAGGATAGATACATTCTTGCTCATCTCCCATATGGGGCCCCCGTGGCCAGCCAGAAAATAAGAGATACAATTGAAATGTTCTCTCCAATTAACAAGTCTTTGACTGGCGAGATGGGAAGTGAAAGTGATAATGACGGGCATTTGGGGCAGAATGACCTTCTATAGTGCACTGAAAGTAAGATCAAAGAACAGGTGCCCAAATGTTAGGGCCATAAGCTGTATCTCTTTTGATTAATGAACTTACACAGAATTCTTTGTTCTATGGATGAGCTCATTATTTTGAATGTGTATAAAGTTCCTTTGTTTCTGGTCCTTGGGTATCCACTCTATCCTGAAACGATTCAGAGAGTGGTCATTTGCTAGCAAAAATAAAGCTATCTGTGCTTGAAAGTTTCTAGGCTGGACTGTTTGTTTTTATGGAAAATGCTCTATAACTGATTTTTACCGTAATACAGTGGAAAGGAGAAGCCAGGCATAGTCAGACACGCATTCTAGACTGTAGGCGAGCTGATTTCAGTAAACTTAGGAGTTTATCTCATGGAGGCAAATTGCTTAAATCCTGTGAAGAAATGGGATTTAAAAATCCGAAAAAACCCTGCAAAAGCGGGTTGTTTTTCAGACATATTTGTGTAAAGGAGAAATAACATGATGTTAACCTGAATGGAAAGTCACCAAAACCTGCTCCTTTTTACTTTTGGAAGTTACTGAAAGTAAAAAGGAGCAGGTTTTGTTGGCTTTCCATTCGGGTTATTTTCACATTATTTCTCTTTCATGCAAATGTCGCCTGAAAAACAACCCGCAATTGCAGGTTTTGTCTACTTTCTGTTTGGATTAAGCCCGAACGTCATGTGAAAAAACAATCCACAAAAGTGGGTTGTTTTCACTTTACATCTAGTTTCTGCATGGGTTTGTCCCATGTGATAAACTCCTTAGTGAAATGCTGTGGGTGATCCCATGGTCAGGAATGCTAAAAGAGAAGGAAGTTCAGGATGGATGGGAGTTTTTCAAAAGGGAGATACTCCAGAAATAGTGCAAATTGAGTCCACTTTTAACTGCCCTGGCTCAGTGCTAGGGAATCATGGGAATTGTATTTTTTTCTGAGACATTGAGCCTTCCCTGTCAGGGTGCTCTGGTGCCACAATAAACTGCAGTTCCCATGATTCCCTAGCAATGAGTCAGGGCAGTTAAAGTGGATTTAATTTGCACTATTTCTGGCAGTCTGCAAAGGCCCAGTGAAGGCACAATCTCAAACTGCTCCAATGAGAAGGAAAAATGGGAGATGTCTGAAGAAACCAGGATGGATGACTAAAGAACTTTCAACTGAGCTAAGTTTTGAATGGGAATGTATAAGAAATGGAAAAAGGGGAAAATCACCAAAGAGGAATTTAAAGAAATTGCTAGTATATGTAGGGGTAAAGTCAGAAAAGCTAAAGCACAGAATGAGCTCAGGCTTGCTAGAGAGGTTAAGAACAATAAAAATGCATTTTCTTTTTCTTTTACCCACACTCACCTTTGTTGTTGTTGTTGTTGTTGTGTAATTGGTTCTCTACCTCTTTCACATCGTTGTCATTTAGATAACTGGCTTATTGTAAATATTCAGGGGTAGCTGTGTTGGTCATTTAGCAAATTCAAACAAAAATCCATCAGTGATGCCTTTATCAGCCAACTAAAATGCACAATATACTTGTTGTAATCTACGAAAGCATATTGTCCATTTTTATTGGCCAATAAAGTATCACTGATGGATTTTTGTTTGAATTGGCTTATTGTAGCTTATTAAGGGAAAGGGAGGGGCAGCCGGACACTGGGCTCCCCATCCCCTTCCTGAGGACATCATTGGAGCGCCCGCACTTCCACACAATAGGCATGCCAATGATGTCCTTCTGGCTCAGCGTCTGGACCTGCTGAGCCAGAAGAGGAGCAAGAAGAGCCGCATGGTGGCTCTTCAGGCACCCCTATCACGGCTTGTGGAAGGAGCGCTATTTTAGTGCTCCTTTCCCAGGTGGCAAAAGGGAGGATGGGGGCCAAGGTGTGGGGTAGCCTTGGCCTCAATCCGCCACTTCCCAGGGCAGCCCACAGCCACCCCTCTGTATCCCCCCTAAGTGACACTAGAGCTCTCTGACAGAGAAGGCTAAATGTCTCACAAAACTACAGTTCCCAGAATTCCCTATCATTGAGCCTGAACAATTAATGCAGTCTTCAAGTGGATTATTTCTGCAGTGCATTTTGGACCTATGATTCTATTCATTGGCAGTCTCCTATCCAACTACAACTCATGTATTCCACTATCAAACAGCTCTTACTGTCAGGATGTTCTTCCTAAAGTTTAGGTGGAATCTCTTTTCCTGTAGTTTGCATCCATTGTTCCGAGTCCTGGAACTAAATATACCCAACTCCCTACTAGGTGCTGTAGGTTATATTTCAGTGGAAGGGACTGGCAAAATCACCTCTGAGGATTCCTTGTCTAAAAGAAAAAACCTTACAAAATTCATAAAGTCACTATAAGTTGATACACTGCTTGAAAGTGCACACACTCACTCTCTCTCTCACACACACACACACATGTGCACACACCCTTCCACAGTTTCCCACCATTGCCCATCACCACAGTTGCATGTACAACTCCAAGTAATGCTCTAGGATTTCTCATTTCTTTTCAAACCACACCAATACCTTGGAGTTCAGACATAGAAAGGACAATGGGACATGGGAAGCTCCACCTGCTGATATTAAAGTCTGCTTCCCAGCTCTGCAGCAAAATTAACTGTGGGGGGATGCAGACCAGGGCGTCGGGGACGCCCTGGGATGGTGTGCCGCTGGAGCGAGGCACTTGCATGGCGGCACACCGGCGGCATCCCTGAAAGGAGCGCCAAATTGGCGCTCCTTTCAGAAGACAGGGAAAGTGCGCCCTAAATGCATCGGGCGCACTTTCCCTGGCTTTTCCGCCGCAGCGTGTGAGGACACTGGGTTGCCCTGGGAGCGCCGGCCGTGCGGAGGGCCGGCAGCTCCGAGGGCAACCTCGGGAGGAGGAAGGGGCGCCGCTCGTGTGGCTACCCCTCCTCTTCCTTGCCTCGGAGACGACCCTATTGGTCGTCTCCCGAGACCCTCAATTAACCAATGCTACTGTATCATGTAATTAGCCAAGAGTAATTTCCACAATATTCATTATGAAATTGCTCCTTGAATAAAGAGATACAGGATAACTCTTGACTGTGTGGGTTTAGGCAATCCTCCTCCCTTCCTTATTTCCTGAACTCCTTGCTCTCAGATTATATTAGGGCCCAGTGTGAATAATTTGAAAACAACACATCCTATAATCAGCTTTATTGAAGCTAAGCAGGTGTGGACCTAATCAGCAGTTTGAATGGGAGACTACTGAGAATTCTCTGTAAGAACAGGATGTGCTTACACATGCAATTTAAAAAATCATAATTTCCAGCAAGCAAAGCAGAAAGCAATTTGCTTGAAAATATCATTGAAGATGATCATTGAACTTCTTCTCAAGAGGTTCCTGGAGATAATTTATGCCCAGATAACAAAGGGCTCAAACAGACAGGCCAATTGAAGCATCTTTGGGCTACTTTGGCAGTGTGCTGTTTAAATGACGCACTCATCCTAAGAGGCTGAAAGCCATGCCAAAGCCAT
Organism: Phrynosoma blainvillii; assembly: GCA_026167975.1. Classification (NCBI taxonomy): domain Eukaryota; kingdom Metazoa; phylum Chordata; class Lepidosauria; order Squamata; family Phrynosomatidae; genus Phrynosoma; species Phrynosoma blainvillii. The sequence goes on along the minus strand of JANUYF010000002.1, from coordinate 168,787,723 downwards.
GCTTCAGTCCTAAGGACCAGAACATAGCTTCAACATGGCATCTGACCTCTTAGGACCTGTGTGTGAGTGAGGTCTGCCAATTTTTTCACAAAAAGGTGCAAGGAACATTTAAGGACTGCAGCTTTAAAAAAAGATTATGCCTTGTCTTCTCTGTGATTTTTTGGGCAACTTGTACAAACATGGTCTACAAGACTGAGATGCTGCACATAAAATCCTTGACAAACTTCAGAAAAACAAGGACAGGTGCTAGGAGATCAGAGTTATGAGGGAACAACATAAGAGGCTTACCAAGTATGGGAAAGTTACCTTTTTGGACTGCAACTCCCAGAATCTGGCTGGGGGAGTCTGGCAGTTCTAATACAAAAAGGAACTTTTCCAGGTTCTGCTATAATCACAGAAATTGGTGCATTAATTGTTATGGATGTGAGCATGTTGCAAAGCTAGCACTTGGAATATCTAGCTTTCAACACAAGCCTCTATTCCATTAGCCAAGGGACCTGGGGCCACTGAGGTTGCTTCTTATGCCACCCAAGAATGTCTAAACAATAATTTAATGGCAAGGGGTCAACCAAATTGGCCCACTACATCAGCGTGAGGATGTCAGGATCATGGCTTCTGCCATGCTTGCTAACTGCATATTCTGCCATGTTTGCTATCATATATTCTGTGTATTCTTTGCAATATTGGATGATGGCATATGCTACATATTGGTGATGCTGGGTAGAAGCAAAGCATGGGAAGCAAAGCCAAAGATAGTAGAAAGCAAAAATCAGCAACTTAAATCACGGAATCATAAAGTTGGAAGAGACCTCAAGGGCCACCAAGTCCAACCCCCTGCCATGAAAGAAGACACAATCAAAGAACCCTGATAAATGGTTGGTCTTGGTGTCAGGCAGGGGTAGGCAACCTTTCCCCATTAAGAGCTGAGGGACCTCAGCTCCCAGAATCCCAGGAGCTATTGGCCAACATGGGACTATTGACCAACATGGCTGAGGCTTCTGGGAGCTGAAGTCCCTTGGCCCTTAAAGGGGAAAGGTTGCCTACCCCTGGTGTCAGGGATATAATTGATCTAATAGTGTACAAAAACATAGACCAGCTTGATGACTCTGCTACAAGATCTCCCCTAGATATTTATTGCTGCTTGGGCTTGGCACACCCAGTGGCTAATTATGCTCAGCATTTCCTATTTCACTGTTTTTGTTGATTTAAAATCGGCATTCGACCTTGTTCCAAGAGATAGGTTATGGAAAAAACTCGAGGCTACAAATATTGATAAACGTCTGCTAACTTTAATTCGTAGACTGCATGAAAACTCTCGTGTAGTCGTACGTTGTAATAATAGGGGTAACACGACAAGGCCTATCTGTGCCCCAAATGGTGTTAGGCAAGGCTGTGTCTTGGCCCCTACCCTCTTTAATTTTTATATCAATTCCTTGATTTCGACTTTGTCAGAAATACCAGCCCATCCTCCAACGCTGTCTAACAAACCCATATCTATACTTGCTTATGCCGATGATATTGTGCTTATGTCTATTACGAAAATAGGTCTAAATAGATTACTAAAAGCACTTGCAGTTCATTGCACCAATGATGCTCTAAAGATCAATTACAACAAAACTAAGGTAATGGTCTTCTCCAGGGGTCACCATCAATATAAATGGACACTAGATAACAACTGTATAGAGCAAGTTTCTCATTATAAATACCTGGGCATCGTGTTTAGTGATAAAGGGACCACCAAGCTTCAACAAAAAAATGCAGTTATAAATACTCAAAGAAATGCTAAGGCTCTATGCTCCTTTTATTATAATAAGGGAGGTCAAATTGTACCAGCGGCTCTCCAAGTTTTCGTGGCCAAGATTCTAGGACAATTATTATATGGATCTGAAGTATGTACTTTTAAATGCGTAACCCCTTTTGAGTCAGTCCAAACAAAATTTTTAAGAACAATTCTAGGTATTCCATGCTGCGTCTCGAATGCTATTCTCCGTCTGGAATTGGGGTTGTTGTCTATTGAAGCTCGTATATGGATACGCAAATTTAACAAATGGCTTCAAATGTTTTTTGTACCCATCGGGCTGATTCCACTGATTATGACTGATTCCTTTTCCTCTTCTTGGAAGAAATCTCTAACTTCAAAACTCTCTTCTCTCGGATTTTCACCGGCAGCTATTGCTTCTCTTGGATATGATAAAGCAAAGTATGCTATTATACAGCGGATAAAGGATATTGATTTCCAAATGCACTTGAATAAGTCAACCTTATATCCTATCAGAGAGACTAGTAGACCTGGCAAATATGCCAGATATTTTGACCATTTGAGCGTTTTGAAGTTTAGAAGAGCATTTATGCTTGCGAGATTTAATATTTTGCCATCATCAGTCCTTGAAGGCAGATATAAAAAGATCCCTTATCAGAATAGATATTGCCCCTGTGGTGCCGAAGAAGTTGAAACAATCAACCATGTTCTTTTTCAGTGTTCCTTATATGCGGAAATACGTGCCTTGTATATAACCCCAATAATACTGCAAATACCGGGTAGGCAAGAGGAATATTATAGCAATTATCTACTTGCGGATTGTAATAAAGATATAACTTTAAAAGTTGCTAAATTTTTTGCAGCTGCCATTACAAACCGCAAAAAATTTCTAAAGCAGATGTAAAGATTATCTTAATGTGCTAGTATGACTACCGCAATTGATGTGGAATTTTGCTATGACAAATTTGTTTTGATCAACTATGTAGTCGAATTAGTGTTGGGAGGGTACGGCCGTAGTATAAATACTGAATTATAAGTCAAATTTCCTAAGAAAAGGTTAACTTGCCATTGTGACAGAGAGCCTGATTGTATTATATATGAGATGTAGATGTTGTATTGATGTCACAAATGCTTAAATGTAGACCAACTTAACTGTTTTTCATTTGATTAAGTGCTAAATCTATTGGATAGGTATAAGGGACTTTTTTTTTTTTTTTTTTTTTTGTAATTATTATTTTACTGGTATTATGCCCATTACCATGTTTTAATAAGGAGCTATATGCCATTCAGATGTATTACTCTATTGCATTGTGTGTTATTGTGTTTTTATATATGTTTTTTATACTGGCCTAATGGCTGTAATAAAATATTCATTCATTCATTTCCTATTTAATAAGATTATTGCATTTAAGGAGATTATTGCATTAGCTTCGCTGCTGGGATAGACCCAGAATGTAACTTTCTTAAGGCAAATCTTATAGCATTCATCCATCTCTGGGCAGTATGCAGCCCATATGCAACCCACTCTTTTCCCACTCTTGAAAAGATGTGAGACAAGCCTGGAGAAGTCCGGGTTGCATATGGGCTGCATACTGCCCAGTGATGGGTGAATGTGATAAGATCTGCCTTAAGAAAGTTACATCCCAGGTCTATTTCAGCAGTGAAGCTAATGCAATAATCACCTAAGCCTTTGCAAAAGGTGTTGGCTCCTCCTGCATTCCTTTGTGTCTTGACATCAATCTGCAAATGAAGGTGGCCTTTTCTCAGCATCCATCTGCTCTAGGTGAAGTGGGGGCTTATTGTGCAGAAGGTCTCATGCCAGAGGTCTCTCCAAGTCTGAATCTGATTTCTCATAACATGTGTACTGTTGTGGTGGGCCTACATAGTGCAACTCTGGCACTGCCCAATTACAGTCAGCCCTCCATATCCACAGTTTTTTTTTAATCCATGGATTCAAGCATTCACTGTTTGAAAATATTTTAAAAAATATAAATTCCTAAAGCAAACCTTGATTTTGCCATTTTATATAAGAGACATCATTTTACTATGCTATTGTATTTAATGGGACTTGAGCATCTGTGGATTTTGGTATCCAGGGTTGGTGCTCCTGGAACCAACCCTCAGTGGATACCAATGGCCCACTGTATGTGTTAGTGAAAGCAAGGATAGCAGAGCCAGTTGTGTTTACAAGTTTAGAGAGGGGTGAGGATGACCTGATCTTATGAAAATTTTACTACCCTCTGAGTTATTTTTGTGTGCCTTCAAGTTGTTTCTGAATAATGGCGTGCTAAGGTGAAACTATCATGGGGTTTTGTTCGGGGGGGGGGTCTCCTCTGAGGTGGAGAGAATGTGACTTTCTCAAGGTCACTCAATGAATTCCCATGGCTGAGCAGGGATTTGAACCCTGGTCTCCACAGTTGTAGTCCCACACTCAGGCCACTATACCATGCCAGCTCTCTGGGACCATCCTAAAATTCAATTTGAGTCTTAGCCATTTGTAGTAGATCTTGGCCAAAACAAAATAGTTCAGAAACTCTTATAGGAAAACATTCTGATAACTTGCTTCGTAATGGTCAGGAGATGAAAATAAATGAAAAATCATATACATTTCCCCCACAGAAAAAAGAAATATAGGAAATGCAGAAAATTCTATTAGAAACTTGCAACACGCCTGTCAAACTTTGAAATATGATGATATATTTGATCCTCTACAAATGCTCACACTAAAAAAAAAAAATGCCTTTCATCCACACTTTAAGGTGTCGCTGTCAGCAGAAAAATGTCTCAGTAACCCAATTTTTGGTCCCTGAAGAAAAAGAGAACCTATCCCCTCCACACACACCAAGAATATTTTCTCAGTTTAGCTTTCAATAGCCTATGGTAATATGTGCATAACATATCTGCATCAGATTTATTTATTTATTTATTAGATGACATGCTTCTAGTGCCTGCTCAGGAGACATAGAGAAACAGAACTTTAAAAGATGTAAGTATATAGTATTTCTGTTAAATGAATTTTGTTATTGTTATTGTTGTTGCTGTTATTGTTTTATTGTTAGTGGCAATGTTTAATATAATAAAAGAAAAATGCAGACATACACTTTCAATAAACAAAAAGAAAGAAAGAAAATCATGGATGACAGAAAAAAAAAACACTACAAGCAATAAAGGAAAAAAGAGAAGAAAAAAAAGGAGATAGAAACAAACTAAGACTTATGAATGCAACAGTACAATGGCTTGTACACAAAGATAAAGGAAATTACAATGACCAATGCAGAGAAATAGATGAAAACAACAAAAAGGGAAGAACAAGAGACTTATTTCACAAGATCTGAGAAATCAAATGAAAATTCAAACCAAGAACCAGGATGCTCTATGACCATAAAAATAACACAATTCAAGATCAGGAAGGAATAAAAAGACATTGGATGCAGTACACAGAAGAATTATACAAAAGAAATGAAAAAATGAAGGACACATGGAATGAAGAGTTATATGAAGATGAACCCCAAATCCTAAAAAATGAGGTGGAAACTGCAATAAGAGAAATAGTGAAAAACAAATCACCAGGAACAGACGATGTTCCAATTAAATTGCTGCAATCCACAATGACAGAGTCAACTTTAGTGCTGACCAACATATGTCAACAGATATGGAAAACAAAACAATGGCCAATAGATTGGAAGCGATCAATATACATCCCCATCCACAAAAAAGGAGACACAAGAGACTGCAGCAACTATAGGACCATAGCACTGATCTCCCATGCAAGAAAAAATATGCTCTAAATAATGCAACATGACTCCAACCATACATGGAGAGAGAAATCCCAGAGGTCCAAGCGGGGTTCAGGAAAGAAAGAGGCACTAGGGACCACATTGCAAACATACGATGGCTAATGGAGTGCACCAGAGAATTCCAAAAGAAAATCAGCATGTGCTTTATAGACTATAGCAAAGCCTTTGATTGCATAGATCATGAAAGGCTATGGAATGCTCTTAAAGATATGGGAGTGCCAACACATCTGATAGTTCTGATGAGGAATCTGTACTCAGGACAAGAGGCTACTGTCAGAACAGAACACAGAGAAAGAGAATGGTTCCCAATTAGCAAAGGGGTCAGACAAGTTTGCATACTTTCATGCTATCTGTTTAACTTTTATGCAGAACATATCATAAGAAAAGCAGACTAGGGACGTTATCACATGGGGAGTTGTGGGGAGAAAGTGGAAATAAACGGGCACGAGTGGAAGTCTTTAATTTACAGGATTTGTCCTGTTCTGCCTCGTCTGATAACTAAATTCAAATTTAAAAGGGGGTTAATTCGAACGAAAACCTGATCTTTTCATTTTTGGGATTTTTAAGGATTTGAAAAGATCAGGTTTTTGTTCAAATTAACCCCCTTTTAAATTCGAATTTAGTTATCAGACGAGGCGGAACGGGACAAATCCTGTAAATTAAAGTCTTCCGCTCGTCCTGTTTATTTCCACTTTCTCTCTGCAACTCCCCGTGTGATAATGTCCTAGGACATGGAAGAAAGAGGAGTGAAAATAGGAGGAAGGAATATCAACAATCTAAGGCAGGGGTAGGCAACCTTTCCCCTTTAAGGGCCGAGGGACTTCAGCTCCCAGAAGCCTCAGCCATGTTGGCCAATAGTCTCATGTTGGCCAATAGCTCCTGGGATTCTGGGAGCTGAAGTCCCTCGGCCCTTAAAGGGGAAAGGTTGCCTACCCCTGATCTAAGGTATGCAGATGACACCATAATACTAGCAGAAAACCTCACAAACCTGGAACACCTACTAAGGAAGATCAAAGAAGAAAGTGCAAAAGCAGGCTTAATGTTGAACATAAAGAAAATAAAAATAATGACCACTGGGGAAAATTTCACAATTTCAACCTAAACAATGAAGAAATAGAAATAGTAAAAGAATTCCCATACCTGGGATCAAACATTGATAGAAATGGGGGCTGCATTCAGGAAATCAGAAGAAGATTAAGAATGGGGAGGGTGACTATGAAAGAACTAGAAAAGATTCTAAAATGTGAAGATATATAACTCAGAATAAAAGTTAGAATAATATAAGCCATTGTATTCCCTATTATCATGTATGGATGTGAGAACTGGACAGTTAAGAAAGATGATAGGAAGAAAATCAACTCATTTGAGATAATGTGGTGCTGGAGAAGAGTGTTGAGGATCCCATGGACAGCCAAAAGGACAAAGGAATGGGTCCTAGAGCAGATCAAGGAGGTCACAAGTATTAAGGGGTAGCAGGAATTACACAGAGCAGTGGAGGACAGAGGGTCTTGGAGATGTCTCATCCACAGGATTGCCATGGTTTGAGATCGGTTTGAGGGCAGTTGACAACAACAAATGTTTAATATGAGGGCCCTTGTGATATAGGGGTTTGAGTACTGGGTTACAACTCTGGAGACTAGGCTCCAAATCCCCACTCAGGCATGGAAACCCACTGGGTGACCTTGGGCAAGTCACACTCTCTCTCAAATGAAGGCAAAGGCAAATCTCTGGACAAATCTTGCCAAGAAAACCCCATGATAAGTCCATTTTAAGGGTGCCACATGTTGGAAACGATCTGAAGGAACACAACAGCAAAAAAAAAAAAAAAAAAAAAAAAGTTTAATATTGTACTTTTTATTTATACAGTGGTGGATTTGTTGTTGTGTGCCTTCAAGTCATTTCCAACTTATGGCGACTCTAAGGTGAACCTATCATGGGGGCAAGATCTTGTCCAGGTCTGCTCAGAATGGGTTTGCCTTTGCCTTCCTTTGAGACTGAGAGAGTGTGACTCCATGACTGAGCAGGGATGCTTTCCCATAATTGTAGTCCAATGCTCAAATCACACTGGCTTTCTACAGCAGTGCTTAGAATAACACAACTGGGAAAAAGAGGCAGAACATGCTCATGTTGTTTATATGATTTATATTGTAACAGATGATATTAAAAGGAAGGATAAGGGTAAGAAGGAACAGTATAAAAAAGGGGGGAGGGGAAGGAAAAAAAGAAATATGGCAGCACCTTTAAGGCTAACTCATTTCACATGAGATCCACCTCAATGTTAGGAGGAACTTCCTGACAGTAAGGGCTGTTTGACAGTGGAACACACTCCCTCGGAGTGTGGTGGAGTCTCCTTCCTTGGAGGTCTTCAAGCAGAGGCTAGATGGCCACCTGTCAGGGATGCTTTGATTGGGAGTTCCTGCATGGCAGGGGGATGGGCTGGATGGCCATTGTGGTCTCTTCCAACTCTATGATTCTATGATTCTATGATTTCATGGATATAAACCCACTTCTTTGGATATAGTACCAAACTGGTATCTAAAGAACTGGGTTTATAGCCAGGAAAAACTGTTTTATGCTGCAAGAGATGAACACAGCTAATTCTTTGAAAATTGCTAAGAACTAATTTTTTTATTCTGCTGCAGAATAACTACTCATCAGATACATACCTTGGCCCTTGTAGTTACTTCTTCTTCTTGTTGTTGTCTTTATGTGTTTTATTGTAAAAACTCAATAAAAAAATAATTAGAAAAAAGAAAAGAAAATGAAGCAGTATGTTACATTCCACTCTCTGCTCAATAGAAAGGGATTAAACCTTTCCAAGCATTCCAGCCACTTGCTCAAAAAAAGAGAATGCCTGTGTTGCTTCAGTCTTTCTCTGCTCCCAAACACAGGTACTGAGGGCAGGAGAAGGTGGCTGGGTGCAAAGGGTTAATGCCTTTATTGACTGGACTGAGGGTTGGACTATAGGCAGAATTATTTACATTTCTAATTTACTCAATTTAGAGATACATTTAGCATCACATGTAGTTTTGGCAATTTAGGCCATTCTAATTATGTGGAGCAGTGGTTTGAGCATTGGACTGTGACTCTGAAGAACAGTGTTCGAATCCTGGCTCAGCCATAAAACCCACTGGGTGACTTTGGGCAACTCATCCTCAGGGGAAGGGAATGGCAAACCCCCTCTGAAGAAACTTGCCAAGAAAACCCCACGATAGGTTCACCTTAAGGTCACCATAAGCCAGAAATCACTTGAAGGCACACAACAATGAACAACAATTACGCCAAGGGTTCCCCGTCCCTTTCAACATATAATTTTATTTGCCAAATATCTAGAACTCAAAACCTGGTCACTAATTTGTGCCCTCATATGTGTTCCTGGGTATGGATGTAATCATGAGTAACTGCACATCAGCTATTCCTCCAACGACACTGCTGAATCCATGAACCCCCTCATATATGTCTGCTGCTGTATAGAATGCAAACCCATCTTCATCAGGCAACAATATCCCATTCTCAGACAAGGAATTGCCTAGCCTCCATCTTGCAGAATGTACACAGGAGGAGAGGCAACATATGTACAGTAAGCAACCACATTTAAAAAAAAAAGGGGGGGGTCCTTGTACAAATCTTCCATTGATTTTTCTCTTTCCCCTCAATCCTCAATAATAAACAGTTTTATTAAGATGCCATGAGGTTCTGTGTCTAAGGAAGCAGAAGCAACCCTTCCCTCCAGTAAAACAAAACTTCAAGATTCCAATTTCTACTCCTTGCTCCCTGTCCCTACACTTCTAAGAAAGGAAAATAAACTCCCTTCCTTCCAAAAATGCCAAAAGCGCCATTGCTTTCTCCCTCTCCTCACTCCCCCAACCAAGGCAGGCAAAATGAACCCTGTCCAATTAGTTTTCCTTGCACCAAAACTCAGGGTGACCACATGTCCTTATTTTCTCGGACATGTCCTACATTTCAGCTTTCTGTGCAGGCAAAATTCCAAAGTGGCCTCTGAAGCATGAATTTATCTTTATATGAGTGTTTTTAGGTTTTATTTTGTAATATCTTACATTTTCCTTGAGTGACCTACATTTTATGGTGCCTTGTCCTCCTTTGTTGTTAGGATATCTGGTCACCCTGACCAAAACTCCAACTTGTCTTGACTTTTTTACCTCTCCTGCCTCACTCAACTGCACAGGTTTGCTGGGACAGCCATGCATTGTAGGTGATATCTGAAGGGACATTGTATCTTTGAAATGTTGTAAAAGAGGGTAATATAAATTGAGATTTACCTGATGGTGTTGAGTGTCAAAGAACCCAGGGTGGGTTTCTTAAAGAGTGGTTGGACTATTGGCAGCGAATGTCATTTCCACCAAATGCAGTGATTTGTTCAACCACAACTCACCTGCATGAATCTCAGCTAATTTTGATCTGTCAAGGCAGGTGAGGATGAAGAGGACATATGGTTGGCCATAGTGTTGTAGATTTCTCCCTTTATTCTTACCATCCCTGAAGAAGGTGGGAAATTTTAGTATTGTTTTTGCTCCTCTTTGGAGAGTGAGATATTTCAGTTTGGTTACCCCTCATACAGAAACCCAAACCATTCCTCACAAATTCCCAAAGAATGTGGGTGTCAGGATCATGGTTCAGGAATGTTCCTGCCATGCTTACCTGCTTTCAAAAATTGCCTTTTCTCCACAGTTCAGTAAATCAATATTTTGTAATCAAACAGTAAAATTTTGGCTTCGGTAGCTGGAGACATTCACAGTTAGGTGTTTGTAGACAGAACTATCATCCATAATGGCAAGTAACAATGTTAACAATGCCCTGCCCTATAGTTTTGTGTGGTTTGTTGTTATTTTTGATGTGCCTTCAAGTCATTTCCAACTTACAGCTACCCTAAGGTAAACCTATCACAGGGGTTTTGGGCAAGTTCCTTCAGAGGGGGTTTGTCATTGCCATCCTCTGAGGCTGAAAGAGTGTGACTTGCCCAATGTAGCCGAGTGAATTTTTAGAAGTCCGAGCCAGGATTCAAGCCCTGGTCTCCAGAGTCATAGTCCACTGCTAAGACCACTACACCATGGTTGTGGTGTAAAGTCTACCTTGGACTTTACCTTGATTCATTTCCTAATTAAAACATACCTGCATCATTTGCCCACCCCCACCTCCATATATATTCATTTTGTTTCTCCTTTTCTTTTCCCATGGGATTGTATTGAGAAAATAATTCCACAGACATTTGTGCATTCTTGAGCCAGGCAATTATCTCTCCTTTGAACCAGCAGTAGCTCATCAATACAACACTGAACCTCCCATCATTCTCAACAAATCCTACTACACATTTTATATGACTCTAAAACATATATCTCTATAACAGCCAGCAGTTATAATACTACAAGAACCACTTTAATACCACAACATAATCCATCTTATAGCAGAATCTGCCAGATACTGACCCTGTTGTAATTGGGCATATGTGGGATGATGGGTTATGCTATCCTATTGATGATGGTAAGAAAAGAAAAAGACTGTGTCTCAGTAGGAGCCTGGAATAGTGAGCAGATATGTGGAGAGGTTGCAAATACCAAGATTGTTCTTGTGGGAACTATAGCTTGGGGAAAGAAGGAGGGATGAGACATGGAAAGACAGTATGTTTTGAATTGTTGACAAATGGGATAAAGGCTTTGTAACAGGTGGATTAATATATGGTGTAACTGGGAAAAAAATTCAGTTCTGACAACAGGTATCTTGTACTGTGATCTACTCAGTTTACTGACTAAAGCTTTTTTGTATCTACTGAAGGCTTGTGTTCCTGGAGTAGAATTAGCCTGTACATTACCATGGACTATGAATCAGCTATTTTTTCATTCCTAACTTTTCTTGTGATTAGTGGTGTGAACTATAAAACTCGATTCGCAGTGTCTGACAAGAAAGGATGCCCTGTGTTTATCTTTATAATGTATTTCTCTCTATCTCTCACCCCTGCAGCTCAATGGAGTAATTCAAATTGCCTTTACTAAGACTAACAAAATTAAAATGGGGAATATTAAGTTATCTGGGGGGGGGATGCAGACAGGTGGCTTTGGACCGCCCTGGGAAGCAGAGGATTGGGACCGAGGCTGCCCCAAGCCTTGGCCCCAATTCACCCTTTTGCTGGCCCTGAAAGGAGCACTAAAATGCCGCTCCTTCCAGAGCTGGCAAATAGGGCACCTGAAGAGTTGCTGCACAGCTCTTTTGCGCCTCTTCCGGCACAGCCTGTAAAAACAGTGTTTTTACAGGCTGATGGCGCGTGCCATGATGACGTCCTCAGGAAGGGGTTGGGGCACCCAGTGTGTGGCTGCCCCTTCCCTTCCCTTCCCTGCCTCCAAGATGGTGCAAAGCGCCATCTGTAGAGGCCCTAGGTGATCCTACTGTAACTATGTATTATGCATAATATCAGAAGCACACAAAACCCACATGCGTATATATACTTTTATGATTTGAAGCTATAATGGGTTTTTGGGTCTTGACAGAAGAGGGCCATAAAACACTCAGCTGTCTTTCCTTTCCACAGTGTCGTAACAAGGAAGGATGACCCATGTTTATCTTTAGAATGTAATTCCTCTCTCTCTCTCCCTCCCTTCCTGCAGCCCAGTAGAGTAATTCAAATTGTCAAGACTCACACAATTAAAATTAATGGTTGAGGCACTATTACTTTTATTATTTAAGAAATACAAACAGCTTGACCATCATATATCCCACATGTGCCTGCCCCATTACTTCTTTTCAAATGAAGTAATTGCAAATACTTACACTGCAGTCAAGCAGGTGCCAAATTTTAGAGCTCCTAAATACTTGAGCTGAGCATTGAGAAAACCAAAATCCCATATGTTTAATGAACAGCAACAAGCTTGTGTCACACCCCAAGTTGGTCATACATGTAATGTGTCTACTTTCTCGATCCACAAAAGCAGCGATTGATCCCATGATACCTGTCTGGATGTAGTGCCAAAACTGCAGTTGTGCTGTTAAGATTATTACAAAAGTGGATGTTTTTATCCTCCAAGCAAAAGAGCAAAAAGGATTACAGCTCTTTCCATTGGCTAGGCTTCCATTTATTGAAGTCACTAATCTTAAAAACTACCTTAAAAAGCTCTGCAGGATAGTAATTGAAGACACAACAGAGGCAATGAAAAGACTCCATTGTCTTGCCCCTAGTGCCATGTAGTAGGCACAGTTCTGAGCTCTTACTCATGTTTTCCCTAAATATTTAACACCCTAATAAAACTGAACGGCACACCTAGTGAAACAGCCCACCTAATGAAAGCCTGCAAGCTTTTTAAAAAGCCAGTCAACTTTTAAAAAGCCCGCATGCTTTTTTAAAAGCCAGTGAGCATCAGGAGAAGCATAAATCCACAGATTATTATCTGTGTTCATAGCCCTGTATTCATTGCCAAAACTAGGCCAGCCCAACTCACCCAGGCATTGTTCAATAACCACTGAGAAGTGATGTATAAACAGCTCCTTTGCCAGCCTATCTCCAAATATGTCCAACAAAAGTCTATTTTATACCTCTTCCTCTTGAAAAATTCAGATGCTAATCTGGAATCTCATGTTTGAACAATATATATTTGTTGTTTGTTGATTTTGCATTCAAGTCATTTTCAATTTATGGCAACCCTAAGGCAAACCTTAGATTATTTTGGCAGTGCAGAGGCAGCCTTGGTTGCAGCATCATACAGTTGACCCATGTTCAATTTATTATCAACAACAATCCCAAGGTCATTTTTCACATGTAGTACTGCAGAGTCAAGAATCTCCCATCCTGTGCATTTGGTTTTTGTGGCCTAAATGTAGAATTTTGTATTTGCCTCTATTGAATTTCATTTTATTAATTTCAGCCCAGTTTTCTTGCTTATCAAGGTCCTTTTGGATTCTGTTCCTACCTTCCATTGTGTTAGCTACCCTTTCCAGTTTTAAATCATCTGCAAATCTGATAAGGATTCCCTACCACCCCATCATCTAAGATCATTGATAAAAATATAGAAGAGTGTTGGCCCCAGGACAGAACACTGCAGCATTCCACTTGAGACCTTATTCCAGTTTGAAGCACAGCCACTGACAACAACTCTTTAAGCATGGTTTTCTAATTAATTATGGCCTCAACTGACAGTGTTTCCATCTATTCCATATTTAGTCAGTTTGCTAATCAAAATATAATGGGGGAACTTACCAAATGTTTTACTGAAATCCAGATAAATGACATCCATAACATTCTCCATCTAGTAAACTAGTGATCCAATCAAAAATGTTAAGGTTAGTTTTGGCAGGATTTGTTCTTGACAAATCCGTGGTGGCTTCTACTAATAACTGCATTATAACCACAGTACTTGCAGACAGACTCAAGTACCACAAGATTTCTTCTGCTCATGGACTGCAGGTGGGGTGGAAATTATTTTTAAGAAGGAGCATTGGGATATTTGGATAGAAGAGTGAGCAGGGGAAGGATAACACATCCTTAGGCTATGTTATTGTTTTTAGCTTATTTCAATTCCTCTACTTGTGAAAAATATTATTTTAATAGATACAACCAAAACAATACAATAATAATGATTTTTAAAGTGCTGAGATTCACTCAGAAAAGTTACATTGACATACCAATCAGAATAAAAAGCATAATTGTGTATACTGTTTACTAAAAGGATTTCAGTGTGACATCTTCTCTTGCCCAGTGCCACCTTTACAGGTGTTGAAAAGAAACCAGCATGAATAAGTTTCAAAATTAAACCAGCTCTGTGTATTTGCATTTCTGTCTTGATAAGTATTTCATCTTAAAGGATTTGAATATGTTTAGATCCTCCCATGATTTCATTCCCTGTTAATAATATATCATAAACTCTTTCATGTCTCAGAGGTTCAGAACCTACAACTGTGGTTTTCTAAGATTAACTGGCTATGTTTATGAGTCATAGTGACCTAATTGTTTTGCAGATAACTTGTATTCTTCTTGTAGCTGTGATGTGGTGTCTGTATGTGTTTGTGTCTGGTGCTGTGATGAGCTAAGCCAGGACTGTATTGTACCTCACCACCAACACACACACACACACAAGTCTGCCTATCAATCATGTATGAGAGTTTTCCTAGTACTCAGTGAACTCCCTGTTTACACATCTCCTCTTGAGCTACAAATGCAACATGTGTCTTGCTGAACATCTGGCAGGACACAATCCATAGCTGGTGTTGTGCATTTGTCTTGTGAACCAGAGGTTGTACAATCCTGGCTGAAAGCACTCAACTGAGATATCTCAATAAGCTGCATGACTGATTCTGTAAAACTCATGCCATTTTTCCATATGTGCAGCTACCAACACCTTCTTCAGCACATAGTTTAAAAATAAGTGATGAAAGGATCAAAATCTGTTGTAAGTAGATTTAGACATCTCAGCTGTTGACACTATAACTCCAAATCTGTTCTTCAAATGTTCAGATGTTTTTTTCCTCTCATGTTTGTGATGAAGCTGGACTAAACAGCTCCCCACAACTTGGGCCCAATACTAGATGAATTTAAAGTGATTCAGGGTATGTGGACCATTTCTCTGTCTCCCATTATCATCATATCTATGGCCAGGTTGATAAATCCCCCTGTGAATACACTAGAATGCTAGGGACTGAAATGACAAATACAATGCAATAATAATGATTTTTCTTCATCATCATCATCATCATCAATAATGATTTTTTTATTTTACTTTATATTTTATTACCAATTCACTATTTTTGTTTTGTTTTGTTTTGTTAAAAAAGGACTCTCCAAAAGAGGGCTGCCAACTGGCAAGGATTCTGGCTTTGCCAAAATTTCATCATCCTGGCTTATTGGTAGCAAAGAAGGATTTAAAAGTCAGAAAAGAAAGGGAAAAATGTTTGGTATTGTCATGGCTATTTTACCTATATAGCATAAACAGCACATTTTGAGATTGGAGGAGGGAGAGATACTAGGTAAGTAACAACCAATACCAGTTCAAGGCATTAAGGTGCTTTGCAGATGGTGCAAAGCGCCATCTTTGAGCCAAGGAAGGGGAGGGGCAGCTGGACACCAGGCGCCCCAAACCCTTCCTGAGGACATCATTGGAGCACCCACCATTGCACACGGTGAGCACTCCGATGATGTCCCTCCATCGCAGTGTCTGGACACGCTGTGACAGAAGATACATGGAAGAGGCGCGTGCCGCCTCTTCTGGTGCCCTTTCCGTGGCTTGAGAAAAGAGCGCTATTTTAGTGCTCCTTCCAGGGCCACCCAAAGAGTGGATTGGGGCTGAGGAGTGGGGCAGCCTCAGCCCCAGTCCTCGGTTTGGAGGCGGCCCACAGCTGCTAGTCTGTAGAGGCCCTAAATAAGGGGTCGGCAACCTATGGCCCGTGGGCCGGTTCCGGCCCGCCCCCCGCCCCCCGCTTACCAGCCCCCGCCGAACCCTGCTGCCACCACCGTCTGCCACCTCCGCTGTGAATTTTGGCCACTGCGCGGCCACGTGCGTCGCGGCCACCATTTTGTTTTCCAAAATGGTGGCCGTGATGCGTTTGCGCATGCACAGCAGTACTGCACATGCACAAACGCGTCGCAGCCGTCATTTTGGAAAACATGTGCAGCGGTGGCGGCCCGCCGGAAAGGAAGAACTTCAGCGGACCGGCCCCCAGCTGAAAAAGGTTGCCTACCCCTGCCCTAAATCTTCTTGCCAGATAATGCTTTTTGTCAGAAGACATTCTGTTCCTGATCCTTTGTTACTGGATCTCTTTATATAAAGAAGGCATGCTGCTTCACACATTCAAAGACCATTATTTTCTGAGTCTAGTCTTGCCATTCCAAAATCCAGGAACATTTGCTGCATTCCAGTCAAGGGCCAGAATGTAGTTTCTCATATACCCTGGTTTCTGCAAACCACCCCTGGCCTAATAACTGGAATTGATGAAATGTTGGGCCAATCAAATAGAAGTGAGAAGAAGCAGAGATCAAAGAGGCATTAAGAATCCAAAATGATGTGCCACCAGCTCAGGATGAGATCTCTGAAAATCATCAGTGATTATCCAAATTATGCCACATTATCACTAAAGAAGCCTAACATCCTGGAGGACTGCAAAGAAGCCAACATTTTTTAGAAGCTGGTTAGATGCCAGTGACCATAACATCTGTTTAGTAGAAAGCACTACTCAAACTGAATTCATTAAAAATATTGCTGAACAAGTGTTGTTGAGGGAAAAGCAACCTGCTGCAGATGGAAGTCCTACCTCATCATCTTTGGAGTTCTTTGAAAGGGAAAGGGCAACTAACATGCCATTTGAAGTTGCCTGCTAGCACTGGGACTCCCATTTCTTAAATGTTTCTGTATACTATTATACACAGAGTCAAAACACAAGAGGAGAAAGATCCCCACCATTACCTTCACCACTTCAAGAAAGAGAGAGATCAGCTGCTTATTGTATCACTCCCTGTGGATGGGTACCTCTCCACAGATCTGCATCTCTCAATAGATCCATCCATCTAGCACAGGGTCGGCATACCTTTGGGTGGTGGGGCCAGTTCCGCTGTCCCCCGATCATCGGTGGGCTGAAGGGGGGGGGAAATGGCACTGGAAGCACGCATGCATGCACATGAGCACCACTCCCACTCTGGTGCGCATGCGTGCGTGAGTGTGGGGTGCCATTTTGCTTTCCAAAATGGCGCCTACACTCGCGCATGCATGCGCACTACTACCACCATGGTGCGCATGCGTGCACTAGTGCGGGATGCCATTTTGTTTTCCAAAATGGTGCCCACGCTCATGCATGCATGCACACAATGGCGGGTGCCATTTTGGAATGCAAAACAACGGCGGCACTGTTTTGTGTTCCAAAATGGTGCCCGCCATTGTGTGAATGCATGCGCGAGCGCAGGCGCCATTTTGTAAAGCACAATGGCGCCCCACGTCACATGCGTATGGCGGGGGTGGTGGTGGTGGTGGCGCATGTGCGGCAGCACCAGGATTGGCCATGGGCCGATTCCAAGGCCTCGTGGACCGTAGTTTGCCAACCGCTGATCTAACATTTCTTCAGAGCTAGACCTCAGTTCCTAGCCAGTTACAGACTAACAAATTAAGTTAGCACCTATCCCCTTCTGAAAGGGGTTAAACCCTGGCTGCCTGCTGTGGCAGACCCACCATTAGAAGGATTACTTCTAATGAAAGAACAAAGAGGGGGTGGACCTTTTGGGAAAGCTTTTTCAGATGTGGAACAAGGGTGAGGATCAGTTCCTTTGTTTGGGAGAGGAAGGAGTGTACAGGTTTTGTATTTTTTAATGTGAAATTTTTGTCTTTTTTTAAAAAAAACCAACAATCTGACTGCCAGCAAAAGAAAGAAAATGTGTTACACAAAGAGCATGGGAGAAGAAACATGCCAGGAGCAGTCATCATGGCAATAATGGGCAGAGAGAGGTATGGGGTGGGATATATGGGAGAGGGGAGAGCCACAGTGTGCTGGTTGCCCCCAGCAAAAACAAAACAAAAAAAAACCCTGTTCCCTACTTCATATAGTCTGGATAGCCTTAGCAACAGACCACTTGGTCTAAAAATGCAGCTGTCCAAACATAGTCCAGGCAACCAGCCAAAGTCTAGTTGCTACATTGCTAATAGCAGTGACATAGCACCAGCTCATGAGCAAGCACAATAACAAAACAGCTTACAGTCCAGCACTTATTTTACTTAGCAAGCAAAATCCTTAAATCCCAAACAAAGTTCATTCACAAGCTTCAGGTCTGGCATGACAGTTCAGGGATATCCAAGTCCAATAAATTGTATTCAGAGTCAAGAACACAGTCCAGGTCAAGTACAGATTTCAGAAATATGACAGGGGTGGGTAGGTCACATAATCTCCAACAACTCCTGGAGGGTAGGGCTGGGATGTATAGAGCAGCAACTCAATACAGCTGCTGCTTAATAAATTGCTGCTTCCTATATATCCTCTGAGACCTCCTCAAGCTCTCCCTTTGTTGTCTCCACTCAGTGAAGGTAGGTATGGGTTAGTTGTTTTCTACATCTGAGTGGGCAGGACTCTCTACCAAAGCTGGTACCACACTCTGGTTTGTATCTGAAACTTGTGGCTCGGGAACCTCCTCCTGTTCTGGTTCACCAGCAGGTCCTAACATGTCCACATTCTCTATGTCCATGGAAGCGCGGTATAAAAGCAAAGCAAAAGCAGCTTCATTTATATACCGCTTCATATCACGTTATGGGATGTTTAAGCAGTTTACAACTGTAAGCTCATTGCCCCCCAACAGTTGGGTACTCATTTTAGCAACCTCAGAAGGATGCAGGCCTGAGTCTAGCCTGAGCCCTGGCTAGTACTGAACTCGCAACCTTGTGGTCTATAAGTGAGTGGCTGCAGTACAGGCATTTAACCACTGTGCCACCAGGGCTCTACCACTGCGCCACCAGGTGCAGCTGCTCAATGCTAGATCAATAAATGGGGAAATATTTTTGATCCAGAACTTGATTTTGGATGAGATGCCAACCTGACGTGCATTGCAGAGACTGGGGCTGAATAAATCAGGGAGTGGGAGAGTGTAATCTCTCCCAGCTTTGTCTACCTGAGTTCTCTATACAGCAGCAGGTGAGGTCTGGGGTGGGTGGGGTGGAGGCAACAACAACAGCAACAACATCAAGTACATTTCTATACTGCTTATCAGTGCACTAGCACTCCCTAAGCAGTTTAGAATGGGTAAGCTAATTGCCCCCAACAAGCTGGGTACTCATTTTACCAACCTACAAAAGGATGGAAGTCTGAGTCACCCTTGGAGCCCTCCAGGATCAAACTTACAATATTGTGGCTGCAGGACCAATATTTAACCACTGCGCCACTGGGGCAACAGAAGTGTGGTGATCTATTGTTATTCCATCTCCTTTACCAGGTGCCCCATCCCACAGTCTGTTGGTTTGTATGTATGTATTTGAAGATGGGTGGTTGAGTTAGGATAGGATTTCTATTGGTGTACCACCCATCACACTGCTCAACAGTCTCTTTTGCTGAGCTGGCTGAGTTGGTCTTGGTGGCTGTGTTGAAGTCAGCATGACAAGTCAAAGAGGAATCCACCAAACCCAAGTTGCTATTGGGCCTCATGTGAAGCAACAGTTTGAGGTGATCTTGAAGGTTTTTGGTTTATGTGAAACGTTTTAGGAATCTTGAAGGAAGCAAAAAGGAGTTCTGATAAGGCAAATATTTCTTGTCTTGGCAAAGAAATACTTTCAAGCCTCAGATTGATATAAAACTATGTATGTACAGCTGAAGGTGACTCTTAACTGTCCATATTTGAACTCTTAATATTGACACTCTGGAATAAATTGTTGAGGATTTGCCACCCTCAGTGTTTCTTGAGTAGAAAAATAACATGCACAAGGTAGGCAGAACTACAATCTAAATTCTGTCTGTGGTTAAGCAAAAGTAAATTCTATTGCATTTAATTTGGCTAACTCCCAAATTTAGGTGCTGGATCCCTTTCTTCTTTCCTCCTGTTGTTGTTGTTGTTGTTGTGTGCCTTCAGGTTGTTCCCAACTTATGGTGACCCATGGGATTTTCTTGCCAAGATTTGGTCAGAGGAGGTTTGCAATTGCCTTCCCCTGAGAACATGTGACTTGCCCAAGGTGGCTTTCATAGCCAAACTGAGCATTGAACTTTGGTCTTCACAGTCATAATCTCATGCTCTCTCAATACTTATACTTCTTTTTAAGTATTCTTCCCCCTCCCCCCGTTGCCAACTGATTCCCTCGCTTCTTCTACTCTTCTTTCCTAATAAAAACAGTTTAAGACAAAGCTAGGGTATAATCAGTTGTAGTTATTTATAGTTGTCATAGAATCCACAGGAAAGGGAAGGCATCATCATCCATAGGTATCCATATGATTAGTATCCTTTTTATTTCTTTGGTCAGTTATGTATTGTTTTACTTGTTTATTTTTTTCTAACTGCCCTGTATCTACATACTTCAGAGTGAAGTCAATGAAAGTACAAGTACAATCAATGAAAAGGAAATTCTTCCTCTCAAATTATTGCCTGAAACACTTATGGTGTTTTGGTGACCTTCCCATAGGGCCACCATGAATCAGAAATTAATTGAAAGCAAAACAACAATACATACACAACACCCTTTTTTTTCAGTTCCACTCAAGAGGACTTCCCTAAGAGAATTGGGAAGAACAAATAATTTCTTGCATCCTTTTTTGACAGTTTCCCCACCTTCGATTTAATTTTCTGAGCCAGCCTCTTGAAGACAAATATGCAACATTACAGCTCCTACTTTAGTGTGGATCCACTAAAAAAATAAGCCAGGTGAATTCTCTAAGATGAAAAATAGTTTACTTATTTGTGAGACAATCCAAATTTGTTAACCACAAAACTCTAAAGTTCAAGAGAACTTCAAATGTTAGAGTAAAGAAGGTCAATAGAACTTCTTGTAACTCTGCTATAAGGTTTGATCCCTCAAGAGGACAATAATAGAACACAATAGTGCTTCCTCTGGTATATTCATGTACTGGTTTAGTGTTACTGGAAGGAGTTTGGTGTAATTGTAGTTTTGAATCCATAAAGCATTTGAGTTTAGTCTGCTTTTGACTTAAACTGTTATAATCTTCTGAAATGCTTATCTAAGGCAGAAACCTTGTTACAAATGAACAAGTAACAAAAACACTGTGTATAGTCTGAGGTCCTGGAGAGATGGTGAGGTTGTTGAGACCCTGAGTGAAGCAATGTAAAAATTTCTCCTTGGGAATTGGAGATATTATTGTATATGATCCAGTTACTAACAAACGTTCTCTTCAAGATAGATGTATGAGCTAGTGAAAGACTGGGGATAAGATACAGACTTGAGTAATATATTGAGCTCCTCTGGACCACAAAATGCTGCTCCTCAGAGAATGGCCTGTACAGGTTTGATCTTTCTTGGCTTTACAATTCCCAGTACTACTTTCCTATGGGAACAGAGTGTTCTGCTCCAACCTCTTTGTAGAGAAAAGAGAATTTCCCAAGACAACTAAAACAGCTGGATAGATTCCTGGCAATCAGATACAGTTCCCCAAAGGACAAAAAGCACTTAATTAACCTTCCATGAAATCAGGAGGGTGCTTTGGCCAAAGATTTTTGCATAGGGAGAATTCAGATTGCTGAGGAAAACAAACAAAATGTCTTGCAGAGCTATTGAGACATGAACACTATGTAAACCAGCTTTTCCCTGAAATCTGAAATATCTTGTTTCCTAAAAGGCTGCTCGTTGCTTCAAAAGTTCAATTTGTAATTCTGCCTGTTTGTGCACTGAAGATTTGAGGATGGGTTGCACCTTTTTACTTCACAGATAGAGGAGAGGTGCTTCAACAAAGAAGCTCAGCATGATGGCTTTCTGTACATTCTGTCCATATGTAGCATGTGTTTGATCTCTTATTGGTATCATCTTGGCAAAAGAATACATTTTTTTTCAAGGAAAGGTAGAAGGAACAAGGGACATACACCCTTCCAGGAATGAGAAGGCCCTGGATGGTAGCAGGGCTGAGAATCCTTTATTGTTACTGTTAACTGCCTTTGAGTTAATCCCAACTCATGGCAACCCTGTGAATGAGCCATCTCCAAGACTCCCTATCCTCCGCTGCTCTGCTTATGTCTCGCAAATTCATGTCCATGAACTCCTTAATAGATCCATGTGCATATACTATTGAAAGTTTTGACTACTATCTTTTTCTTTGTGCTGGCCATGTGCCGTAATAATAAATGTTATTGTTGAATAGATCCATCCATCTAGTATGCAGGCTTCCTCTCTGTCTACTACCTTCTACCTTTCCTAGCATTATTATCTTTTGCAAAAGGTTGTGCCTTCTCATGATATGGCCAAATTATGGCAGCCTCAAATTAATCATCTTGGCTTCCAGAGAAATTTCAGACTTGATCTGTTCTATGACCCATTTGTTTATCTTCTATATATTTCCATTTGGGAAAAATGAGAGATTGTAGTAGATCCCTCAGACAGAAAAATATGTGCTAGGCAGAAGTTGAACCCATTCACTAATCCATTCTACCCCTCATACAAGATCTAGCAGAGAAATAAATCAAATATGAGAGATTATCACAATGCCCTTTCTTGTCCTTTCCTCCCAAGCCAAGTATGGTATGTAAATGTTAATACTTGGGTTTTATCTCACACCTCTTTGCCCAGGCAGGAGGCATCCTGTACCCAATCTGGACTTCTCCCACATCTTGCAAAAAATGGGAAAATCCTGTTCTTTCAAAAAGTACAGGTATGGTATGCCATGACTGGGTACTGAATGCCTCCCACCTGGGCATGGAGGTGTGCAATACAATCCGTATATTAAAGTTTACACCCCACACGTAGCTTGGGAGGAAAGGACAGGAAAGGGTGATGTGATAATCTCCTTAGACTTGTTTGTAAGTTATATAAAAGTAGTGTTACTCATGAATACTTGTGCTTAATCAACACAATTTCATCTTTCTTGAGAAATGGTAAGAAAAGAAAGAGTACTGAATGGTATCAGAAGAGCTGGAGTATTTCACCTAGAGAGGCTCCTATCACACATCTCATGGAGGACAGGCAGAGAGAGAGAGATTGGTGTGAGAGCAGATGAGAGCCCAGAGGACAAAGGAAGGCTACCTCATGAAGAGAGTGGGTGTGAATACACAAACAAACAGAAAGGTACTATAAACATGCTGTGCCTAAACTCCTAGAGAGACAGACATGCAATCTAAGTACCAGTGAGCATACACATGCAAAGGTTGCTAACATTTCCTTGGAAATTAAAGAATACTCACTAGTTTCCCCATCCTTGTCCAAAAAAGGCATCATGGCACATTGAAACACCCCACTGAGATAACAGTTAACCACCAGAAGAATGTTATTTTTTGATAGTTCAGGAACTTTTTTTTTTGCCAAAGCAAAAGTGCAAAGGAGGTTGCATAAAACTTTTCTATGAAAAAAGTCCTAAGTGTGACTTGTATTAAAATGCAGACAACTTGTCATAATCTTACTGCACTGGAAGATAATTTGTGAGATGATTGATTCTTGCATGTGAGAATGAAATAAGCAGAGATTTAAATCCCTGGTGTGTGCTTCAATGATTAAATTAAAAGGAGTTGCTCCCAGGGAACTGTAGATACAAGCAAATGCCTACCCAACTACTCATCCACAAGGATATCTTGTCTAAATACTTTTAATTACTAAAACACAAACAGTAGATCAACTGAGGGCTCCCATGATCATTTTTGTTCTGCATACCTCTACCAAACTGCTTCTGAGAAGGATGCTTTTTGCCTTAGCAAGGAACCTTCCCAAGGTTTACTTTCATTCTCCAGAGCCAAGATATTGATTCTGTTGTTCTGTCTCATCCATTTACCTATTTGTACTCTTTGTCTATAATTGTCCTCTTGAGTTTGGACATTCAGCACTTCTTCTTGCTTTCTTACTCAGCACTGGCATAGTGGCAATGTACTATGATGCCTGAGGGATTTTGGGACTTGTAGTCTTAAAAAGTAATTTTTACAAGCTCTTAGAAACATCCAGGTCTCTTTCACACTACAGTCATAGCACTTTCAAACCACTTTAACTTCTATGGCTGCATACTATGGATTTCTCTGTTTTGTGGTCTGGTGAGGTACTAGAGTGCTCTGATAAATGCCTCACAAAACTACTCATCCCAAGATTCCATTGGATAGACTCATGGTAGTTAAAGTGGTATTAAACTGATATAATCATGTTGTTGCACAACTCCAAAATTAGTGAGGAGTTCATTTGTCTCTTTGTTTCATTCCTTATGATCCTCTCCTAGGACCTTATCCCACGCTGCTCTCAAAAGTGGCAAGAAAGCGATATGAGCATCATTCCAGTACTATAGCGCTATTATAAATATGGCGCTAGCGCTATAATAGCGCTATGGACCAGCTCGCGCTATTGCAATGCCCGCTGAAACCGACATTCAAAAGAATGTGAATGATGCTGCATTCCGAGCGGTTTCTTGCTGGATTCTGAGCGACGTCGTGTAATCACGCAGAAAAATATAGCGCTATAGCACCTGATTCTTAGCTGATTCTGAGCGACGTCGTGTAATCACACGGAAAAATATAGCGCTATAGCGCCTGATTCTTAGCTGATTCTGAGCGACATCGTGTAATCACGCGGGAAGATATAGCGCTATAGCGCCTGATTCTTAGTGGATTCTTGCTGTTTTTGGCCCCATGGGATAAGGTCCCTAGTACTATCCTTGATCTACTCTGTGGTGCCTAGCTCATGTTTTCAAGGTCTGGGCCCCTCTTGCTTTTCTATTTTTGAGTCACTTTGTTACCTTGTTCACCCAGAGAGAGAGATGTGGCTTTCAACAGCCGGAGAGAACCTTACCCCCTCTACCTAATGAATCTAAAGCTTGATGCCATACCAAATACTGTCCCCAAAGTGATAAGCCAAAGAATGCTGGAATCAACTGATAGAACTGGGTGATTTGAAAGTTAGTGGTATGACCAGGGGGGTGAGGGGAGATTCAGCCTGCATTGGGTGAGACCCCAGAAGAGGAGTGACACCCAGTTGAACATTCCTCTTGCCAGCACTGCTGCAACGTAGAAGAGGGCCCAGCGGTCCCCTCCCGCCTTGGCTGTCGCAGTGTTGGTCTCCTCATGAGAGGGATGATGCTGGCACTAGCACCAGTGCAGCAAAAGAGAAGGCTAGGTGCACTCTTTTGGCTGCCCCCCCCCAGCAGCCCCCTTGTGGGTGACACCAGGGGTGGGGATGCCACTGTTGAAAGTAACTCAGTAAATGTTTCTGACATCCAACTGTTTAATGCAATAGCTTCACAAGAGTCTACTTCCTAATTTAAATGCTGAGATGAAGATTAAATATCAGCCCAAAGACAAGCTTGAAATACAAGGATGTGAATTCTAGAGGAGATGCTGAGGGAGAGAATGGGATCCACAATAAAACTGACAGTAAATTAATAGGTGAGAACAAACAAGGCTTCAGATGTCTATCCACTAACACATAGATTTTGGGAAACAAATGAGATGAGCTTGAGGTCCTAGTGCAGGAAGGAAAATATGACTTTATAGATATAATGGAGATCTGGTAGGATGACTCCCATGATCAGAATATAACAACTGAAAGATATAACCTATTTAAAAAGAATAGATGTAGCACAAAAGGAAGGGGAACAGCATTATATATCCACACAAATTCACTGATTAGAAGTCCATGATGATGATCAGAGTGGACCAGTTGAGAGCATTTGGGTAAAAATAAATGGAGAAATAAATAAAATCAACATTGTGGTAGGGGTTTACTACAGGCCACTAAACCAAGACAAGGTAGAGGATGATGTTTTTCAGAAACAAATCTCTAAAATCTCAAGAATTAATAGTTATATGGGACTTCAATTACCCTGCTATCTAACAGGATAACTCTACTAAGCATAGTTTGCTCAATACATTTCTGATGTGCCTTGCAGATAATTTGCTATTTCAAAAAGTAGATAAATGAACAATATAGTCAATAATCTTGGACTTCATTCTAACCAACAGATAGGAGTTCATCACTATAATCAAAGTAGTTGGTTCTTTGGGGGGAAGTGACCATATAATGCTAGAATTCACAATTGTGAGACAGCAGAATACAATCAAATACAGATCTATGATTTCAGGAAAGTCCATTTTAACAAGCTTGAGAAAATACTGGGTGGAATCCCATAAGAAAAGAAAAAAAGACACCCACCAAGAGGGAGTTCTTGAAGAAGGAGTTGCAAAAAACACAACCATAAACAATTCCAAGGAAGAAGAAAAATGGGAAACATCTGAAAAAGCCAGTGTGGCTACACAGCAAATTCATGGATGAAGTAAAAGTAGAAAAGGGCATGTATAAAGAGTGGACAAAACATCAATGAAGAGTACAGATGCATAGCCAAAGCTTGCGGGAATAGTATAATGAAAGTGTAAGCTCAGAATAAGCAGAGAGTAGATGGTGAGCAGGGAGCAATAAAAAAGGACTTTTCAGGTACTGGATGATACCTCAGGGGTGGTAAGCACCCAGTGTGGCAGTTCCCCCATCTGTCCAAAGACACCCCCAGGCTCTCCCCTCCACCAGCCAGGTTGCTTCTGCTGCCCATCAGCTGCAGCCACTGGTGAGAGGTGTGATACCTTCTCGGTCTGGTGCGATTGCTCAGTTTGAACACACACAATCATACAGCAAGATGCATCCCAGCAGTGTGCATGTGTGAATGATTCTGGCTGGAATGCATTTTGCTTGTGTTTGGGAAGGAGGGGTTGAAACTCTCTGCCACACAAGAAACTCTCTGTCAGCACAGGGGTTCAACCTCTCACATGCACTACAGAATGCATCCCAGTGACATGCATGTGTGAACACCACCAGTTGGGATGCATTTTGCTATGTGTGGATTCAAACCCAGCTGGTGTCACTGACTAGTGTGACGCTGCAGCAAAGAAGGCAAATAATATTTTAGCCTGTATTAATAAACTGGTAGTTTCCAAGACAAGGGAAGTAATAGTCACACTCTATTCCACACTAGTCAAACCTCATCTAGACTACTGTATCAACTTTAAATATTTGAAGGGATGTCATATTGAGGAGGGCACTAGCTTGTTTTCTGCTGCTTCAGAGAACAGGACCCAGAACAATGGATGCAAGCTACAGAAAAAGAGATTCCACCACAACAATATTAGGAGGCACTTCTTGACAGTGAGAGCTGTTCGACAATGGAGCACACACTCTTGGAGTGTGGTGGAGTCTCCTTCGTTGGAGGTCTTTAAACAGAGGCTGGATGGCCATCTGTCGGGGATGCTTTGATTTTGAGTGTCTGCATGGCAGGGAGTTGGACTGGGTGGCCCTTGTGGTCTCTTCCAACTCTTTGATTCGATTATTCTATGATTCTATGAACTTATGGATGCCTCATATTAAGAATGATATAGACAACTGGAATGAGTTCAGAGAAGAGCAACAAGGATAATAAGAGGTATAAAGAACAAAATATATGAGGAAAGCTTGAGGGAGTTGGACATATTTGGCCTGGGAGGTGATATGATTGCACTCTTAAGTACCTCAAGGGCTGGTACAAAGAGGAGGGTTCTGGTTGTTCTCTGCTGCCCCATAGGGTAGACCAGGTCTAATGGTTTTAAGTTACAAGAGGGTAGATTTCAATTTCACATTAGAAGGAACTTCTTGACAATAAGAAGCATTTGACAGTGGAACCAATTATCTAGCAAGGTGTTAAAGTCTTCTTCCAAATGGGGTTAGGCAGCTACCTACTGAAGATGGTCTAGCTGGATTTCCTGTGTTGGGGGCGGGATTGACCTCAATGGCCTGTGGGGCTTCTTCTAACTTTGTGATTCTATGATTCTCTCCCAGATCCCCCACCCATAACTGTGATTGTTATTTCCTTTGGAACAGTCAGGGTTTAAAGGGAATCCCCACTTTTCAGATTCTCTAGATCTGTTTTGTTAAGTCAGTGTGGTGGTTCTAGATCTCTTCATAAAAGCTTATCACACTGTGTTCTTGGAACGTGATGAGAATGGAACAGGACATATTTTATCACACGGTATGATCCTCATCGAGTTCCCATTCTGTGCTCTGACGGTCCCTAGCCCGTCCCAGCAGGAGAACTGTAAAAATGCATCCTCAGCCAGCAAGAATGCTTTCAGACCATTCCAGATGATGTGTGTGCGATAATCCTACCAGTCTCAATCTGTCCTCGTGTTCTGATTGGCTAAGACAACCTCCTCCCCTGTCTGTGTCGTTGTTGTTGTCTGTGTCGTTATGGTTTTAAAATGTATGATTTTAATCTTTAGATTTAATACCTTTTTAAGGGGGGAGAGGGTGTGGGGGGCTGATTGTATTTTGTATTTTGATATTGTCAGCTGCCCCAATTGTTCTCAGAGGGGTGAGGTATTATTATTATTATTATTATTATTATTATTATCATTATTATTATTATTATCCTAGAACATCCACAAACTCAACTAAACTCTTCTGATGTTGATGCAAGGAAGGTGCCACAGGCAATTTAAAAAATATTTTGTAGATTGAATTCCATTGTGTTTACAAGAAAAAACAATGAATGCTCACTACCTAAACCTCTTAGTAGCATTCTTTCCAATGCAGACATAGGGATTTTCGCAACAGTGAGCATGCACTAATGAGGGATGGCTGAGGGGCTACTTTAGCGCCAGTACTGGTACAACAGTAAATGCTGTGCGATAATATGTGTTTTCATAATGTTACTATCATGTTATCAATATCTAATGCGGTAACACCCGTTCCCATATTGTTATGTTCCAGGGACTCAATGGGAATGTTATAGGTACTAGTGCGATAAGCTTATGAGTCTCATTTGGTCTCCCTCCTTCTCCATAAGTAGCAAGAGTTCAAAAGTCAAATCAAATTGAACATATCACTTAGTTGGCTCTTCCAGGATGACAGTAGTACTCAATAATATCTAAGCAGATAGTGGAGATCATCCTGTTTTGAATTTACAACCAAAATCTGGAAGATCAGATAGTAGCATATATGCTTGCTGTGAATTTCAAAGTGTTTCATGACTGATCTTCACAAGGGAGGTGGAGTCTTTTGTGCTCCTAACTCTGAACCAAGGCAATTATAACTGGTCTATTTCCTTTTTCTTTTGCTGTCTTTTAAACTATCATTCCTATCCGCATGAAGCCTGCCCGTTCACCAGCCTCTTGTTATTTTATTTTAAATGGATTTTTTAAAAATTCTATATTACCTCCCCTGCCCCTGCTTCTTTGGCAAATGCTAATTCTTACACTTCTATCTTTCTCTGTTTCTAAACTGGGGCTATTACAACAAGAAACATTGTTAGGGAATAAACATATTGGTCTCAGTGTTATCCTCACTCCTTCTGTGAAATATTTATGTTAAGAATAAGAATACTTTTTAACATTCATGAGTGCCCTCATTCTAATTTTCTAATTTTAGCTATCTTTGAGCT
Source organism: Phrynosoma blainvillii (assembly GCA_026167975.1). Classification (NCBI taxonomy): domain Eukaryota; kingdom Metazoa; phylum Chordata; class Lepidosauria; order Squamata; family Phrynosomatidae; genus Phrynosoma; species Phrynosoma blainvillii. The sequence continues at coordinate 168,758,191 of JANUYF010000002.1, read as the reverse complement.
AATACATAATTCCCCAGAGCTCATATTGGTATTTGACAAGTGTCCACCCAGGGTTACAATTTACACCAGGATTCCATAGGACACAGCCATAGCAAATGCAAATGGAGCCATAGCACCATAATTGTGTAGTGTAAAAGATATCTAAGAGCCTTATTGAATAGGAAAAGAAAGCAGAAACACAACCAAAGAGTAGAAGCTTTCTCAGTATCTTACCACATGAAGTCATAATGTGTCAGTTCTCTTGCTGTGGGAGACAGTTGTAAAAGTGTATCTTTTGTTGAACAGATTTTGCAGCTAGACAAAAGATGTGCCTTTACAACCATCTCCCACAGGAAGAGAACTGAAGTGCTATGACATCGTATGGTAAGGCATAGAACAACCTGCTACTCTCCAGCTCTGTTTCCATTTCTGTTTCTCATGCAATAAGGCTGTGCCTTCATTCTAAGCTCACTTACTCTTTGCAGAAATCCAATTGAAACATGAAGCACTACATCAATACAGTGCCTAGAACAGGTCATTTAAAATGGTGGGCGGGAGAGAAAGGGTGTTCAGTGCTCAGCACAAAAGTACCCTCTTTTTCTGGATCTTTAGTGGCTTGTAGGGAAGTGCTGTGCTAACAAGGTAAGGCAAGCACTTCCTCTGTGAAGATAAAATGATGGATATATGCTACCTTAAGCTCCTTGGAGGAAAGGTGGGATATAAATTAAATTTTAATATCCTACAATTTTCTGCTTGAATAAAATTTCATTGCTTTACATGGATGCACTGTTGAATCTGTGTGTTTTAAGACTACAGCCTAGTAGATGATGGGACTAACAAGTGAATTCCTATAAGCATATACCATCTTAGAAGTAAGTCCCACTGAGTAGAGTGGGGCTTACTCCCAATAAAGCCTCCTTGGCAACAACAACAACAACGTTTTATTTCTTCTTGCCTCTCCTCAAGGCTTCAGTTGGGCTACAACATATTAAAACACAAAACATAATTTTAAAAAACCCACATGAAACCAACAGTTACTATAAAATACTATAAAACCATTAAGACCATTAAAATATACTCATACAATACATTATTTAAAATATACCAATTTAAAAGTCATGATTTAAAATTGATGAGGTAGGCCTGCCAGAAGAGATGTGTCTTTAATGTTGTTTTAAATGCTGTCAATGTTTTCAGCTGTCGTATCTCCTCTGGCAGGTCATTCCACAGTCTGGAGGTGACTGAGGAAAAGGTCCTCTGAGAAACCATTGCCAGTCTAGTCCTAGCTGGTTGGAGCCAACATTTAACAGAGGATCTGAGTGTAAAGGGTGGATTGAATGGGCAGAGATGATCCTGTAGACTCAAACCATGTAACCCACCTCCATTCCCCAGGGGTTCAACTGTTAACACCACCACATTGGCAGAACGGGGAAGGGGCCAGAAGTGATTGTTGGCACAATGGGGTTACAAAAAGCTGTTGTACCACCAAGAATGTAAAAATTCTCCACTGTTTTGGAGCTGAGGTTAGGAAGACAGATTGAAAAGCAGACAAAATAAGGGGAAAACCTTCATGGAAGGGAATATGGTAGGGAGGAGAACATCTGGGAACAACAACAACAACAACAATAATAATAATAATAATAATTTATTTGTATCCCGCCCTTTGGGAGACCCAATCAGGGCGGGTCACAACAATAAAATCATACATAATAAATCACAACAGAAAAAGCCCTCTGGGAGGTTGCCGAAAGCCTGGACTTTCGAGGCTGCAGCAGATTCTTCCCAGAAGAACGGAGTGCGTGGGGAGGATTGTATGGGAGAAGGTGGTCCCTGAGATAGTTTGGACCCAAGCCATTTAGGGCTTTAAAGGTGATAACCAACACCTTGTACTGGGCCCGGAAGCTGATAGGCAGCCAGTGGAGGGACCTCAAAACCGGAGTGATGTGGTCCCTCCTAGATGTTCCAGAAATGAGCCTGGCTGCTATGTTTTGGACCAACTGAAGCTTCCGAACCAAGCACGAGGGTAGCCCCATGTAAATAAAAGAAAGACAAGATTCCCCCCTCCTTCTCTCCTCTCCCTCCTGTTGAGTTTGTCTGCAATAATCAGAGCATTTTGAACTCATTTTGCAGCAACTGAAATAAACCAGGTCAAAGAGGAAAGAGGGAGAAGAAGGGAGAAACCAGGACATTGTTAATATAGATGAGAATATGGGATAGCAGAGGATTAACTGGGGTTATCTCTGACAAACTGGAAAAGTTGGAGAGTATGATGCACACATGAGATTCTTCTCATATCATATAATTTCTTCTCAAAGACTATTTCCTGCTTTGGGCACACTTTTTCCTCTATCCTTCTCCCTAATTCCCCTTCTAAACACATTTCATTTCTGGCTTTCCACATCTAGCCAAGAGTTTGGTGTCAGGGGAGCACATATTCTGAATTCTTTTTGAGAAAAAATGTTCAGGACAATTAAAAACAACATCATAGAATCATAGATCTGAATCATAGATTTTCAGAACAATTAAAAACAACATCAAAAACAACAACAGTGTCCTTTGGATAACTGAAGGTGGCAGCTCAATGGCATATATGGCCTTCTATAATGATAACCAGCGTAGATTAAAGCAAAGCAGCTTCATTTATATACCACTTCATACTGCACTATGGGGTGTCTAAGCGGTTTACAACTGTAAGCTCATTGCCCCCCAACAGTTGGGTACTCATTTTAGTGACCTCGGAAGGATGCAGGCCTGAGTCTAGCCTGAGCCCTGGCTAGTATTGAACTCGCAACCTTGTGGTCTATGAGTGAGTGGCTGCAGTACAGGCATTTAACCAGATTAAGGGCCTTTACAGACTGTCAGAAATAATGCAGCTTGAGTCCACTTTAACTGTCCTGGTTCAGTGCTAGGGAATCATGGGAACTGTAGTTTATTGTGGCATCAGAGTTCTTTGACAGAGAAGGCTCAATGTCTCAGAAAAAAAAAAAACTACAATTCCTATTATTCCCTAGCATTGAGCCAGGGCAGCTAAAGTAGACTCAAGTTGCACTATTTCTGGCAGTCTGTAAAGGCCCTATGTTAAAATTATGGAATGAGACAAAGTATTTAGTTTGTGTCCACTTAAATGTGCACTGGCACATTTTGAAATCTACACTATTTATGCAGTGATGTGTATTTGGAGGAAAGATTTGTAGAAGCCACCCTGGAGCAAACTGTTCTTGTCCATAATCATCTTTCCAAATGCTGCACCTTCATAAAGAATTAATTACAGCAGCTGAGGTAGATAAAAAACAAGGGAGATTAAGTGCCTATAATGTGGAATACAAATGGATATCAAAATATTACTAGGCAAAGAGTTTACCCAGTAGAGGTGTGCTTAAAATACTGTAGAATGAAGCCAGATGTGTGCAATTGCAGGGGAAAATCCGTTTTGGGATTTAGGTGTGTGTGTGTAGGGGGGGGGGGAACAGCCTCTGGCATACCAGGGGCATTTTAGAAAACTTGTAAAAGGTGTTTTACAACTCCTAGACTCCCACAAAAAGTAGCCACAGTGGCTTAGGGATGCATAGTACTCATCTGTCTGCAAAAAAATTGTATACACTTTGATGTTCCTGCTTTTACAGAGCTGATAGGGAATTCCTCAACTTTCTCCATTCATAATTGGTGGCACAAAGTGCCCACATCCCACACCTTCCACTCTACATCCATTATTTACTGCCACTTATTCCCCTTTATTGATGTCAAGTGTTCAGTCACTCAGTGCTCAGTATCCTAACAGGACCTTTTGCTCATCCCAATCCCAACCCCAACCTCCTTAGGAATCATTGCTTCCTCTTGACTTCACTTTTATGCCATGGTTCTTGAAGCCAGGGGAGAGAGAGAGAGCAGAAATGAAAAACAATGCTTCCTGTTCTCATTCACAAAAAAGTGATACCTTTATTGGGCCAACCAAAATGCACAAACTATATGATGAGCTTGGTCAAGACTTGACAAATCCTGATGAGGAAGCTAGTGCAGCTTTCAAAGCTCCACTGGTTTCTTCATCAGGCAAAGGTGTTAAAAATCATACAGGAGAAAGAAAAAAAATGATGTTAGTCCTAGGTCTGCATTTTGTCCAGATGTTGTGGTTGCTGTCCTTAGTTCAGATGGTATGAAAGGATATTCATGCAGGTAGGCCCCTCCTCCTGCTTCTGGTCAAATGGGTACTGAGAGATTCTTAAAGCCCAGGAAATAAACTTTAAATGCCACAAGCAAGATAAAAAAAACTACTGCCTTTGAGATCCAGTTTGAGAAGAAAAAGGAAGAGTTGATCTTTGATTTATGAGTTGCTTTTTTAATCCCACCTTTCCATTGGGTTGGGCTTCATGATAGTTCACAACAAAATTAAAAACCCATACAAAAAAAATTGCAAGCTCAATACCCTCCATCATTTCACAGATGGAAACTAGAACACAAGCAACATCAATGTGTGGTCAAGATGGCAAAAGTTATGAATGAAGAAGAACGTGCAAGCTAGGGAAAGGCAAGATTTTTCCCCTCCTCTCTCCTCTTCTGGGTAAATTGAGTGCAAAGTACTTTTTCACTTTGAATTCAGTTTGTAGCAACTGAAGTAAGCTAAACACAAAAGAGAGGGAGGAGGAGGGAGAAACTAGGACATTTTGAAAGGAGCTGAAAATGTGAGATGGCACAGGATTGATTGGGACTGTTCCTGCCACATTCAGAGAGTTGGAAGGTATAGATTTCCCACTTCTGCTCTCATTGCTCCTGGCTTCAGGGAGTGGGACATAGGTCAAGCTCTCTTCCAAAACATGTCTGACCAGGCTCAGGGAAACCCACAGTTGTAAACACCCAGATAGCCACAAGATGTATTTCTGATAGTTCTATATTTTTATATTGCACCTCTGGATGCCAGTATGTGCTTTAGAGGTTCAAGTGACCAGTTATTATGGTATATTGGTGAAATTTTGTCAGAGTCATAAGTGGTCTCTAAGTGCATGATGCTGAGAAAATCAGCACATTGTGTCCTTTATTTTTGTTACAGGCTGTGCCAGAAGTGACTAAAGTGTGAGATGGAGATGTAAGCCATGCTTTGCTGCTACATTCTTTTCCCGTCCTTCCTAACCACAATATTACCTTGAAATCTACACCGTTAAACATGAAATGCTATAATATACATAAATCTATTCATGCATGTCACTGCAAGTTCTTTCAATTATTAGTATAAAGTAGCACATTATATTATTTATTTCTATATATTTATAGTCTCTTTTGAAATAATTTTGTCGATGTGTGCATTATATTCAGATTTCATTCCACTATCACGCTTCAATGCTCACTTTAATCTTCTATACTTAAAACTGCTACTTTCCTCCATTTCTCTTTCAAAAATAATGTCACTTCCTTCCAGTGGCCCACAAACACAGAACTGTTTGGATGTTCCCCCTCCAACTTTCATTTAGAAAATGTTGCATGTATTTTTCCAGAAGTCAAACATGCAGATCTCCCATCTGCATTCTGAAATTAATACATTCCTGGAAAAGTTCTACCACATCCCCTTGCTGCACCTATAATGGTTAGAATGAATTGGACATAAGGAAAGAGTTGTCCTGCTTGGCTGAGTTATAGCTTGGACAGATTTTTCTGGCTCTGATTATATTACATGATGAAATACTGTGACTCACACAAGCTTGTTTAGTTTCACTCTGTCCCTATCTACAAAGATCTGTAAAGGCTGGAGGCAATGCCCAAAGGTATAATTTATACAAATTAAGGTGAGGATTAGTAGAGCTTTACATTTCTATCTGCCTTCTTGTGGCTCAATTTAAGTTTTATTTTTTTTATTTTTCAAGCTCGGTTTGCTCCTCCAATTATTCCACATACTGTGTGCCATGGCAGAAAATAGATTTTTAAAAAAGAAATGAAAAAAAAAGAACAGATTTCTTGTGACCACATGGGCCATGAGATATTTTTAGCCCTATTAAAACTCCGATGGAATGGCAGAGTGACTTTTTTCTCTCCTGCTCAGCCTGCATTGCTGAGTTGTTGTTGTTGTACCTTACCATTTGTCCTTAAAAGTAAAATACAGAAAAGAAGACAAAAGAGTCCCTGGCAGAATTAAAAACAGAAAGGACAGTGTGCACCACATCATGAGTGTCCACTGGGTGGTATTCAGGCTGACCAGTTGTCCTAACTGCAAAGGATGACAAGGCATTACAAAAGGTAGGACATTCAAGACAAATGGAGAGCATTACCAAATGAAAACTAAAAACACTCATATAAATATAAATTCATGCTTCTTAGTCATACCCAAAATAGAGAAAATTTTGAAATTTCTCCTGGATAGAAGGTTGAAATGTAGGACATGTTCTGGGAAAGGTGGACATCTGGTCACCCTGGATAGTATTCCATATTCTCCAAAATTTCACAGATAAAGCCATGCCATTAACAACAGAACAATACCTATTAAACACAGAACAATACACAATTTACATGGGATTAGCAGACAGTAACCTTGAGTGCATTCCCTCCCACCCTGGACTCATGCCATTAACAACAGAACAATACCTATTCAACACAGAACAACACACAGTTCACCTGGGAACCACTCCTCCCTACTCAGGGTCTCACAGTATATATAGACCCATTCTCCTCCATTCCAGTTTTCTCTGAAGATGCCAGCCACAGATGCTGGCGAAACATCAGAAAGAAACTCTTCTAGAACATGGCCACACAGCCCAAAAAACCCACAAAAAACTATGGATGCCGGCCATGAAAGCCTACGATTTCACATTCAAGTTAGTTATTTAGATTACACCATTTTACTTGAATAAAATATCAAAGACTTTACTGACTACTGATAAAAGTTATGGAAGAAAGTGCAAAACTAGGGTTGCAGTTAGATATTAAGAAGACAAAAATAAGGGTCACAGATCATTTAGATAACTTCACCATGGCTAATAAAGACACTGAAATAGTGAAAGGTTTACTATACTTTATCTCATTAATTAACCAAAATGGGGACTGTAGTCAAGAAATCAGAAGGAGATTCTAAAAGGCAACCATAAAGGGACTAGATAAAATCCTCAAGTGTAAAGACATATCATTAAATACTAAAGTAAAAATCATCCAGGTTATAATAGTTCCAGTTTCTATGAACGGTTGTGAAAGCTGGACAGTAAATGAAAGCTGTCAGAATGAAAATCAACACATTTGAAATGTGGCACTGAAGGAGAGTTCTGTGAAGAACACATACTTCTAAAAGACAAATGAATGGATCTTAGAGAAACCAAGACAGAATTCTTCTTAGATATGAAAGTGGCTCTCATACTTTGAACTTAGCATGAGATGACATGACATGAGTAGAACAGTTTGATGACCAGAAATCTTGGATATCTCTCATTCCTAGTGTCGTCATAAGATGAAGTTGGCTTAGCAAATCACAGCAACAAATGCATGCACACCAGGCAACAAGGGAATAAGTATCAAAGGAAGAAAGGAAAGCAGAGCCTGTGTGTGAAGCAAAAAAAGCAGTGAGCAGTCAAACTCTTGTGTTTATGTGTGTGCTGCCCTGGATGCTGTATATTGTGCTGGCAGGTTCCATCCTGGCCAGGTAGTTGTGGGGAAAAAAATGGTTTTGGAGAGCTCTCCAGAATGAAAAAAGCCCTTCTCATTGACACCCGAGATGATCACTATGCCTAATAGTAGGGACATTCCTGTTTTAAGTAACAGTAAGGCATAGTGATTTGAGTATTGGACTATGACTCTGAAGACCAGGGTTTGATTCCCTGCTCAGCCATGAAACCCACTGGGTGACCTTGGGTAAGTCGCATTTTCTCAGCCTCAGGCGAAAGCAATGGCAAATCTCCTCTGAACAAATCTTGCCAAGAAAAGCCCATGATAGGGATCACCACAGGTTGGAAACAACTTATGGCCTTAGGGTCACCATAAATTGGCACAACACCACCAACAAAATAATGCTATATTATGATTATTAGGGAGAGTAATAATTACAAGCAACACATTAACTCATTGCTTCTAAACTCTAAAAGCCAGCAGAAAATTCTTTAGCAACGACACTTTGTTGTTGTTGAATGTCTTCAAGTTGTTTCCAACTTATGGCTACAACTACACTACCAAATAACATTTAAAGGATGGCTTGGGATGTAATGATATCACCTAATTTATGTTAGGGTTTTTTTGGCTTAATAATGTGATAGTGTTTCACAAGTCATAAGTACAACAGTTAGAGTTTCCTATCTATTTGAGGCAACATTTCTTCAAAAGGCATTTTTTGCCCTTTATGGAATTTCAGGAGATACAACTTCAGTGTTCACAAGAGCAGATGACAGAACATAACTTTTGGAAAACATTAGAAAACAGTCTGACAATTTATACAATAAACAGCTTAGAAGAGTTGGAACACGTGGGCCCATGATATTATAAAGAAGGGGAATAATGAATATGAAATTATTCATTGGAGAAACAATATATGCACCCTTGATTATCAGTTTTGACAGGGGTGATGGTGATAGTGAACCAAAGTGATCCTGAGAGAAATTATATGTCTGAAATGGTTATGTTCTTCTTTGATTCAGAACAAGTGGGAAAGTTAAATTATTTTTCCCCTCAAAAATGTTAAAGATTAGTCTTGGGATTTTCTGATCTTGCATATAATCTTTCAGATCCTTCTCAGCAACAGCTTCTCTTGTAAATAATTTATTGAAATATTTTTTTAAAAAATTGGATCTCATCTTGTTTAGTATATATATATTATCTTTATTCTTTATTTTAGAAATTAATTTCTTCTTTTTTTCCTTCTTTAGCTTCCAAGTTAGCCATTTACTAGGCTTATTTGCAAACTCAAATTGTCTCTGTTTAAAATATTTTAGTTGCTTTTAATAATAATAATAATAATAATAATAATAATAATAATAAATTTTATTTCTATCCCGCCCCTCTGCTAAGCAATCGGGGTGGCTCACAGCAATTAAAATACAATAGTTAAAATACATTCTAATGTCCCAATCCCTCCCCCCATCCCTCCCACCCCTTAAGACAGAATTAAACTTCAAAATTTTAAAACCAGAAATCAATAAATGAAAACAAAGTTTTAAGATAATGGTGGCAGGACAACAGAGAGCATAAGGAGGAGATTCGGTGTTCATTCCTCTGGGGAGGATCAATCTGGGAAGGCCTGCCGGAAGAGATCCATCTTAACTGCTTTCTTAAAAGCAGTGAGTGTTGTGATAAGACGGATCTCGTCCGGCAGGCCATTCCATAGTTTAGGGGCAATGATGGAGAATGTCCTCTGTGAGGTCTGTTTAAATTTGGATTTCGGTTGTTGGAGTAGGTTTTTCCCGGTTGACCGAAGGGCACGGGGGGGCTCATATGGGGAGAGGCGGTCCCTAAGATAAGTTGGACCCAAGCCATGTAGGGCTTTAAAGGTCAAAACCAACACCTTGTACTGCGCTCGGAAACTAATTGGCAGCCAGTGGAGGGATTTCAGCACAGGTGTAATGTGCTCCCTCTTAGATGTGCCGGTAATTAATCTGGCTGCCATATTTTGTACCAACTGAAGTTTCCAAGTTAGGCACAAGGGTAGCCCCATGTAGAGTGCATTGCAGTAATCCAGGCGTGAGATTACCAGTGCGTGCACAACGGTTTCCAGGTCTTTCTTATCCAGGAATAGGCGCAGCTGGCGTATCAGCCGAAGCTGATAGCAAGCACTCCTGACTGTCGCATTCACCTGACTAGTCATGTGAAGCGACGAGTCAAGGAGTACCCCCAAACTGCGCACACAGTCCTTGGAGGAGAGTGTGACCCCATCCAGGACTGGGGGCTGTAATCCCAGGCCCGGATTCGGACCTGTAACCGTGAGCACCTCCGTTTTGTCTGGATTCAGCCTCAATTTGTTTTTCCTCATCCAATCCATTACCGCTCTAAGACAGTCATTGAGAGGAGAGATGCCGTCAGAGGTCTGAGACGATGATTTGGTCATGGAGAAGTAGATCTGGGTGTCATCAGCATACTGAAGACACCGCGCTCCATGCCTCCGAATGATCTCTCCCAGCGGCTTCATATAAATGTTAAATAACATCGGAGACAGGATGGCGCCCTGGGGGACGCCACAATTAAGCTCTATTTTAGAAGAGCAACTGTCCCCGAGCCTCACTCTCTGGGATCTGCCAGAGAGGAAGGAACGGAACCAGCGCAGAGCAGTGCCTCCAATTCCTAACTCTCTCAGCCGATCCAAGATTATGGCATGATCTATAGTGTCAAAGGCCGCTGAGAGGTCCAAGAGCACCAGCAGGGTCACACTTCCCCTGTTGGTGCTCAAGTGGAGGTCATCGGTCAGAGCAACCAAGGCAGTCTCAACTCCAAATCCCGTCCTAAAGCCGGTTTGAAATGGATCGAGATAATCAGTTTCATCCAAGATAGCTTGAAGCTGGGAAGCAACTGCCCTCTCGATCACCTTGCTTAAAAATGGCAGCAAGGAGACTGGTCTATAGTTGTTTCTGTCCAGGGGATCCAGGGAAGGCTTTTTTAAGAGTGGCCTGACTGCCGCCTCTCTTAAACAAGATGGTATACTTCCTTCCCTGAGGGACGTGTTGATTGTGTCTCGAAGGAACACTCTCAACGCATCCCCACCCTGGACGACCAGCCATGATGGACAGGGATCGAGGGGGCAGGTCGTCTTCCTCATCCTTCCAAGCAACTTGTCCACGTCCTCGGTACTCACAAATTGAAATTGATCCAGTAAAATGCCTCATTTACAGATTCTGCCGAAATACTGGTATCCAAGTCGGCTCTTATCCGAGAGATTTTATCTGCAAAGTAGATATTAAATGCCTCACAGCAGGCTGTCGTCGGATTAAGTAGGGGGTTTGGCGCAGGAGGTATCTGCGTCAAATCCCCCACCACCCTGAACAGCTCTGCCGGGCGGGACTCTGCAGACGCAATATGTGCAGAACAGAAAGATTTCTGCACTGCACGTAAAGCCTCCCTATAGGAGTCAAGATGCTTCCTAAGGCGAGTTCTGTCGGATAGGAGACGAGTCTTCCGCCATTTGCACTCTAGTCGTTGTCCAACCCGCTTCATCCTTCTAAGGTCTTCAGTATACCACGGCTTGCGATTCGGAGAGGGTTGGAAAGGACGCTTGGGAGCGATCGTGTCGATAGCCTTGGTAAGATCGGTGTTCCATGTATTAACCAAAGCTTCGGCAGAATCACTGGCATTACTCACCATTAAACCCTCTAAGGCTTTCTGGAAACCGATGGGTTCCATTAGTCTTCGAGGGTGGACCATTCTAATAGGTCCATCACCCCCTTTTCAACTTCTTCCCTTAACATTGAGGAGATTTGATCTTGACATCGCCTTATTTGTGCCTCTATTTTCTTGTTACCGGGACTTTTTTAGATTACTCTCTAAAATCTTTAATTGCTCCTGTAGTTTTTGATGTTTTAATTCTCTTCTTCTTTTTTTTTCATAATTTTGTTTGATAAAAAAACCTCACATTACGGCCTTATGAGTTTCCCAAATAATGCTTATATCCATCTGATCTATCTTATTTTCTTTGAAAAAGTACTTTAAGGTTTCTCTAGCTTTTTGTAATATACGTTCATCTCTCAATAGAGTCTCATTAAGTCTCCAGCATCTATCTCTTTTAATTTTCCTAAGCATCATCTTTATAGGACAATGGTCTGAGAGTATCATTGGGAGAATTTCAACCTTATCTATTCTAGTTTTTATCATGTCTGAGACCAAAATCATATCTATATGGGACCAGGTTTTGTGAGGGATGGAGTAAAAAGTATAATCTTTTGTTTTATCATGTTTATATCTCCAGGCATCTTCAACAGTTAACATATCAATCATGTCAAAAAAGGTTTTAGGAAGTTTGTCCTGCAATGGCTTATGTTTGATTTCACTTTTTTTATCTATCACTGGATCTAATACCCCATTCCAGTCCCCTAACATAATAATATTCACATAAAACTCCATGATTATTGCTAATAGTTTATTTAAAAATTTGCTTTTATTTTCTAAGGGGCCATAAACCCCGACCAATAAAGTAAGTTGATCTTCCCATTTAATTTCTAGACCAATAAAATGTCCATTCTTGTCCACAAATAATTCTCTAGCTTCTATCGTATTTTTTTTGTAAACCGCTACACCCTTTTTCCTTTTTTCAGAAGCTGCTACAAATAACGATCCCAATTTATGATTTTTTAATAGCCTTACATCTTTTTTGCATATTTTCATCTCTTGTAGACATATTATTTCTGCATTTGTTTTCTTCAAATAATGAAAAACTTTCTTTCTTTTGATTGGAGAGTTGAGTCCTTTAACATTTCCATGATATAAGGTGAGTGTTGTTAGACATCATCTTCTAAAACTTCTTGCTCTTCCTCCTCCAACTCACCTATTGATATTTCCACCTCTGTATCTTTTTTTGACTTTGTTACTTTCCTCTTCTTATCCTTGTCCTGTCCTTCAATATATATATATTTATAATAATTGTCTAATTCAAATTCGGCTTTATCATTTGTATTTCCTTGTTCAGCCTTTGTATCGATCTCATCATTAGTTTTCTGATCATTGCTTTCTTGATAATATGTTTCTATCTTTTTAAGCATGACCTTCATTTTTTCAATTGAGTTAATTTTATATCTTTTCTGTTCAAAGTTGAAAGATATCCCTTCAGGGTATCACCATTTATAGTAGACATTTCTTTCTCTTAATGCCTTTGTTAATGGAGTATAATCTTTCCTCTTTTTAAAAGTTTCTCTAGGCAAATCTTTAAAGATCTGAATTTCATTTCCATCAACAATGATTTTTTTTTTGTAGCAGATTCTTAAAAGTTGATCTTTGATGTGAGTTCTGACAAAATATATTATTATGTCTCTAGGAATCTTTTTTTGCCTTCCTACCCTTGAATTAATACAAAACATCTTATCAATCTCAAAATAAAATTCCTCAGGATCTCTCTCCATGAATTTAGCTAATAATGGTGTTAGTCTTTCATAAAGATCTTCTTTCTGTTCATTAAGTCCCCTAATTTTTAAACACCTTTCTCTGTCCTTTTCATCATTTTTTATTCTTTCTTCTATCTCCTTGCTTTGATTCATCTTTAGGGTTTGAATTTCCACTTGTAACTCCTCGTTGTGTTTTTCTAATTCATTTATCCTTAATTTCACCTGTGCTAATTCTGTAGTAAGTTTCTCTACCACATTCACCACTTCTTTTATCTCCGTCTTTATATCTTTTTAAAAATCTTCTCTGGTATCTTTCAGATCTTGTTTGAGTTCTGCCTTGTCCTTTTTCATTTCCGATCTTATCTTCTTAATCTCCTCCAAGATCAACAGATTTGATTCCATCATCTTATTTGTTTCTAGAGACAGTCTCCTCTGTTGCTGGTTTTGTGTTTGCATTTTTGCAGCTTGAGATCTTGTTATAGCTGCCATCCACTGCTTTGCACCAGTGGAGAATCAAACAGTGGAGACCAATAATACACAAAAATAGACAAATTTATATCTATAGATCAATTATATGAACAATATAAAATCTATTAAATAGTATGAATTCTTCTCTCCTTGTCTGAGATCATGGAAGCAATTAAAGAAATGAAATCATCAATTCAGATGGCCTAGGTGCTATATATTATAAGAGCTTTAGCGAAATATTAATTCCAGAGTTATAGTTAATTTTGAATAGACTGAAGGATGAGACTGTTCCAGAATGATGGAAAACAGCTAATATAGCTTTGATCCTAAAAGAAGACAAGGATCCATTAGACACAGGAAGTTATCGTCCCATATCTGTGTTAAATGCAGACTACACGATCTTTGCAAGTGTCCTAGCCAAAAGAATTAAGAATAGACTAAAGGATCATATCCATTCCGATCAAAGAGGCTTTTTGCCAGGAAGACAAATTAAGGACAATACGAGAAATCTGCTGGATGTAATTGAATATTATCAAAGAAAACCTGATAAACAGGTGGCCTTGATATTTCTCGATGCTGAAAAGACCTTTGATAATCTTAAATGGAACTTTATGTTGGAAATCTTGAAGAGAACAGTAGGAGAAGGTTCATATTACAAATGGGTCAAAACAATATACAGAGAGCAGAAAGCTCATGTTGTGATCAATGGAGAAAGAACAAAGCAATGTAATATCAGAAAGGGTACGCGCCAAGGTTGTCCTCTCTCCCCACTGTTGTTTATATTATCTTTGGAAACATGTCAAGCAATAAGAGATGAAAAGAAAATTACAGGAATTAAGATCAAAGGGCATGAAATAAAACTTAGAGCCTATGCAGATGACATGGTCATCTATCTATCCGATCCTATGGAAAACATACAACAACTGTTAGAGATCATTAATGAATATGGACAATATTCAGGATTTAGAATAAATAAAGGGAAAACAAAAGTCTTGACAATGAACATGACCCATAGGGAAAAAGAACTTCTCCAAAATAAGTCAGGATTTAAAATAGAAAAAAGGGTTAGGTATTTGGGGGTCACTATTTCCACAAAGAATTCGGATTTATTTAAAAATAATCATCAAAACGCATGGAATAAAATAAAAATGAACCTGAAGAACTGGAGTAATTTACAACTATCACTCTTAGGTAGAATATCAGTGATAAAAATGTATGTTCTTCCCAAAATGAATTTTTTATTCCAGTCCATACCAGTAATATTAAATGACATACCTTTCAAAAGTAGGCAAAGAGATATAGCAAATTTTATATGGGCTGGAAGAAAATCTAGAATAAAAGCCAAAGTACTTCAGGATTCACCATCTAGAGGAGGTCTCGGATTACCTAACTTGAAGATATATTACCGTGCTTGCGTACTGGATTGGGTAAAAGAATGGATTAGATTAAAAGATAGAAGATTATTATATCTAGAAGGGATAGATAACATATTTGGTTTTCACGTTTATATTATGAGAAGACAAAAGCTAATAAAGACTTTAAAAATCATTACATCAGAAGCTCATTGATAAGAACTTGGGAGAAATATAAGGTTAGGATAAATAAAGGTATCCCATTATATTTTTCTCCAAACGAAGCATTTCATAGAAACGACGATATGATAGAAAATAAATGGGCTACATATAGAGAACTACTGATAAAAGAAAAGGGGAAATGGAGATTAAAAAAGACAGAGGAACTAAACAGTGAAGATATTAGATGTAATTGGTTTTTACATAGACAGCTTACAGAAAGATTTATAACTGATAATAAAGCATATGAAATAACATCTACAGAGAACGACATAGAGAAAATATTATTAAAGGAAACAGATCATCTAATATCAAAACTATACAAGATCTTATTGCAATGGGAGATGGAGGATGAGCAGGTAAAATAATATATGATCTGTTGGGCACAAGACATTGGCGTACCAATTAATATGAATGATTGGGAAAAGATCTGGAACTCTAAATTAAAGTATACATTAAATTACAGAATGAAACAGAGCTTTTATAAGCTTCTGTTTAGGTGGTATTTCACCCCAGTTAAATTAGCTAAGTTAAAGCAAACAAGGATAGATGTTGGAAATGCCAGAAATATAAAGGTACTTACTATCATATGTGGTGGTGCTTCCCACTAACTAAAAGATATTGGGATGATATACATATTCAGGACATCCTCAAAACAAAATTTGATAAAGAACCGAAGTTATTTCTATTAGGAATAACTGAGGATCAATTAGATAAGAAATTTGGAAAGGAGTTTTTTTTTTTTTATGTTAACAGCTGCTAGGGTAACCTATGCTACAACTTGGAAACAGGATGAGACTCCATCGATCACACAATGGCTATGGAAACTTTTAGAATATATAGAAATGGATGAATTGACATATATGTTTAGAAATAAGATATATTCTAAATTTGATAATAAATGGGGAAAGATAATAGATAGAATTATGAATAAAATATATAACTATAGTTAAATCATAAAGGAAAATCAACTCTCAGGTTTCATAAGGTAAAATAGAACCTATACAAAATAAAAAAAAAAGATAATTTACAAAATTATCAATTTTGACAACACACGATTATATTATCAAAGCAGATAATAAAATCATCAAAGGACCAAAAAAAAAAACCCCAAAAAGATTATATGTGTATATATATATATATATATATATATATATAGATGTATTGGTATTAATATTAAATTGGATGAAATTGGATACAAATAATTATGTCATAAGATAGTTGAAAATTAGGCATTGGGAAGTCATATTTTAAGTTGTTAAAAACGTTATGTTATATTAGTTTTTGTACGTCACATTTGTATTTGTTCTATATATGTTTGTAATTGTATTTTATTTTTTTATGTTATATTTTATACAAACGCTAATAAAGAATAATGGAAAAAAATGTTAAAGATTGAACTTGAGAAAGTTCCTCTTTTTGGATTACAACTCTCACTTCCATGAGTCACCATATCAAATGGCCTTGATGTATGGGAGACTGGGAACTGTAGCCGAAAATTTCCAAGCTCTGCCATTCATTCCAATTTCCCAGCAATTTAGATAGCTTGCAATGTAGTTTTGGGTTTGCTTAAAGGAGATCTGAAGGAAATTAGGGATTACAATCTGTTTCACTGGTACCTCTGACAAACTGATCCTAACTAACAGAGAAGACCTAGTTAATGGGGTGCAAGTGGTTGGATCCTTAGGTGGGAGTGATCATGTCCTCCTCGAGTTTATTATACAGTGGAAAGGAGAAGCCAGGCATAGCCAGACACACATCCTAGACTTTAGGAAAGCTAATTTTACTAGACTTAGAGAAATACTGGGGGTGATCCCATGGACAGGAATACTAAAAGAGAAGGGAGTTCAAGACGGATGGGAGTTTCTCAAAAGGGAGATACTGAAGGCACAATTTCAAACCGTGCCAACGAGGAGGAAAAATGGGAGGTGTCTCAAGAAACCAGGATGGATGACTAAGGAACTTGCAAGTGAACTATGTTTTAAACGGAACATGTATAAGAAATGGAAAAATGGGGAAATCACCAAAGAGGAATTCAAACAAATAGCTAGCACGTGTAGGGATAAAGTCAGAAAAGCTAAAGCACAGAATGAGCTCAGGCTTGCTAAAGGCGTTAAGGACAATAAAAAGGGCTTTTGGGTGTATGTCCATAGCAAAAGAAAGAAGAAGGAAATGATAGGGCCACTGTGCAGAGAAGATGGAGAAATTCTAACAGGGGACAAAGAAAAGGCAGAATTACTCAACACCTTTGCTTCAGTCTTCTCAGAAAAGACAAAGGGTGCTCAACCTGAGGATAATGGAGCAGAGGACAGAATAGGAGAATTTCAGCACAGAATAAGCAAAGAGATAGCACAGAAACATCTGGTTAATCTAAATGAATATAAGTCTCCAGGACCAGATGAATTACATCCAAGGGTATTAAAAGAACTGGCAAATGTAATATCGGAACCATTGGCAATAATCTTTGAGAACTCCTGGAAAACAGGAGAAGTCCCAGTGGACTGGAGGAGGGCAAATGTTGTCCCCATCTTCAAAAAGGGGAAAAAAGAGGATCCCAACAATTATCGTCCAGTTAGTCTGACATCAATACCAGGAAAGATTCTGGAGCAGATCATTAAACAGAGAGTCTGTGAACATCTGGAAAGTAATTTCATAATAACAAAAAGTCAACATGGGTTTCAGAGAAACAGGTCATGCCAGACAAATCTGATCTCTTTTTTTGATAAAATTACCAGCTTGGTAGATGAAGGGAATGCTGTGGATATAGTATATCTTGATTTCAGTAAGGCCTTTGACAAGGTTCCCCATGACATTCTTGCAAACAAGCTGGTAAAATGTGGGCTGGACAAAGTAACTGTTACATGGATTTGTAATTGGTTGACTGGCCGAACCCAAAGGGTGCTCAACAATGGCTCCTTTTCAACTTGGAAAGAAGTGACCAGTGGGGTGCCACAGGGCTCTGTCCTGGGCCCAGTGCTATTCAATCTCTTTATCAATGACTTGGATGACGGTATTGGGGGCATAGTTATCAAATTTGCAGACGACACCAAATTAGCAGGAGTAGCTAATACTCCAGAGGACAGGATCAAAATTCAAAATGAATTGAATAGACTAGAAAGCTGGGCCGAAGCTAACAAAATGAAATTCAACACGGAGAAATGTAAGGTACTGCACTTAGGGCGGAAAAATGAAAAGTACAGATATACGATGGGGAACACCTGGCTGAATGAGACTATGTGTGAAAGGGATCTAGGAGTCCAGGTAGACCACAAGTTGAACATGAGTCAACAGTGTGATGCAGCAGCTAAAAAGGCCAATGCAATTTTAGGCTGCATCAGTAGAAGTATAGTGTCTAGATCAAGAGAAGTAATAGTGCCACTCTATTCTGCTTTGGTCAGGCCTCACCTGGAATACTGTGTCCAGTTCTGGGCACCACAATTCAAAAAGGATGTGGAGAAACTGGAGCGTGTCCAAAGGAGGGCAACTAAAATGGTGAAAGGTCTGGAAACCAAGCCCTACGAGGAACGACTTAGGGAGCTGGGGATGTTTAGCCTGGAGAAGAGAAGACTGAGAGGTGATATGATAGCTGTGTTTAAATATTTGAAGGGATGTCATATTGAGGAGGGAACAAGCTTGTTTTCTGCTGCTCCAGAGACTAGGACCCGAAACAATGGATGCAAGCTGCAAGAAAAGAGATTCCACCTCAACATTAGGAGGAACTTCCTGACAGTAAAGGCTGTTCGACAGTGGAACACACTCCCTCGGAGAGTAGTGGAGTCTTCTTCCTTGGAGGTCTTTAAGCAGCGGCTGGATGGTCATCTGTCGGGGATGCTTTGATTGGGAGTTCCTGCATGGCAGGGGGTTGGACTGGATGGCCCTTGTGGTCTCTTCCAACTCTATGATTCTATGATTCTAGAGTTGGAAGGTCTGTGTATCATTTTAACACCTGAAAAACAAATTTAACTATGGTTATTATATATATAATATGGTTAAAAATGTGTAAATTCACTAGCTGGCTCAGATGTTTGGCAGAATACTCAGTCATTTGGTGGGTCAGTGGAAGATCCAAAATCCCTTCCAGGAACAGTTAAAAGAAAGACATTTCAGTAGGGATCACTTCCAACTCTAGCATTCTGTGTATTCCTGCATGGCCGAAGGGGGTTGGACTGGATGGCCCTTGGGATCCTTTACAATTCTAGGATTCTATGTAAAATGCATGCAGTACTCTCTAGGACTCATCCTTTTGTCCCTCCTTTTTGTCTTGAGCCAGATATGCCACAGGACCAGATAGAACTTATCTGACTACAAGAGCTGCAGAGATAACAAAATGTGTGTGTGTGCATGCCTGTGTGCACGTACATTCACACACATGCTCCTTCAAGAAATGCATCAGCCTATGGGGGGTTTCCTAGGATTTTCTTAGGTGAGGAATTCTCAAAGGTGATTTTCGCTAGTTCCTTCCCCTGAAAGCTAGCCTACCACACCTAGTATTCCTTGGTAGTCTCCCATCCAAATATTAACCAGGGCTGACTGAGCCTGCAGAGCTTTCAATACCCAGATGTTATTGAACTGCAGTGCCCAACATTCCTCAGTACTGATTACCCCAGCTAGGGGCTGCTGGAACTTGCAGTCCAACAATAGCTGGACTCCATAACTCCCTTGAATTCAGTGCATTATAGTATGTGCTGAAGAGAGCAGGGTAGAGAAAGAGAAAGAATTAGAGCTTTGAAAAGTTTTGGACTACAGCTTTTGGACTACAGTCCATAAACTATCTCCCTCATGTCACATTTTATGTTTGAGCTTTGACAAATGTGAATCCAGTCACTGCAAAAACAACAACACACAATTTCAGCACCTCATTTGCAAGATAGCCTTGTATGTGACTTGAGTGTGAAAATTAACATACTCTTTCACTCTTGAAGTTTTATTGCACTGTTGCCGTAAAACAATAAACTTTTAGAATAACAAACTTCAAAAAGAATTTCCCACCCTTTTACTTCATTTGCAAGTGAACCATGTGAAAATTGTCACACCTAGGCAATCATGCGGCAAATTTCTCAGCTCATACAGAAAACAATTAAATTCATGTTGGGATTTGTAACCTGAGTTTAAATGTCCAGATGTGGGAAAGTGACAAAGGGTACTACAGGTCACTTTACAGCTTGCTAGTTGGGAAAGTTGTTTGCAGCTGGGACTCAAAACATCTGAGCAGTGTCCAAGGTCAGGATGTGCCAGAGAGCACATAGACCAAGTGTAAACATATTGTGTCATCATGTTTGGGGGACAATAATTCAAGTGACACAGGAAGAAGTCACAGGAAGAGGCTGGACTTAGTGGCTGCATGGCAAGTGTCTATAAAAAACCGAGACCACAGCATGTGGGTTGTCTTGGGTTGTTGTTGGTCAGTGGTGAGTGTATATAGTTTTCTGTACATACTGCAACTAAAGAATAAAAGTGCCTCTTTGGTGTTCAACTTAGCTTCAGTCTGTTTCATCAGAAGCAGGGAGGATGCATTCCTGAACAGCCAGACAGTTCCAAGGTCACTGGGTGTTTTTCTCTGCGAAGTGAAGAAAGGTTCTGAAAAACTTTGTTTGTGCACTAAGGTTATGGTTGCCCAGTCTGCTTCATCTTCACTGAGGAGTTCATCAGGTTGTGAGTGAGTGACACTAATTCTATTGCTGTGATTTGTTCCTCTCTACACTGTCGGTGCTGGAAGGCAAGAGTACTAAGATTTTTGGACTATGGTCTGTGTCTTATCACAATAGACAGTGGAAGATGGGAAACTGCCAAGACTCTTGAGTTCTATTTAATCATGAGGCAGTTAAATTTCCCAAGCTAGATGAAAGTAATTATACTGCATGGAATGCCTACACTGAATCTTTGCTAATTAGAGAGGGATTGTGGGATGTAGTTCAGAATGGAGCTACTGCAGGTACTCAGGAAAATGAAAAATAACTATCTTTTTGTCAATTACACTGGCTCAAATTAATTATGTCCAAGAGAAGAGAACTGCAAAGGATGTGTGGGATGCTCTTAAAGACATACACCAGTCAAGTACAGCGTTGTCATGGATGATCTGGTGTAGGAGACTATATGCTTGCAAAATGCAGCAGGGACAATCTCCAGAAAGGCATCTGGAAATCATCCAAGATTTATTCAATCAGGTTCAGATGAGGGGTGTCAAGATCTCAAGAGAACAAAAAGCATACATCTTGCTGGGGAGTCTCTCAAAGGACTATGAGCATATTCTGTATGATCTCCAGGGAGTTCCTGAGAGGCAGATTACAATGGAGCTGGTAGATGCACATGTCTTGGAAGAGAGCCAGCGACGCCAGTACAAGGCAGGGCTCCAGAGGCAGCAGCAAGCAGCACCAAGATCTGCACTCTTACCGGAGACTTCCAGGGAACTGCAACTGGAGAAGGCAGCAGTGTCCAGAGAGAGAAAGTGTTTTCATTGTGGAAAGCCCGGTTATCTGCAGGACTGTAGAAAACTTGCAGCAGCTAAGAAACAACAGCCCAAAGATTCTGGGACCAGGAGGGGTGTTATGGCTGTGGCAAAAGGCAGTGACTGTGTAACCCACCAGAAAGTCAAGCCTAATCCAGTTTGGATTCTTGATTCAGGATCAACAGGACATATGGTAAACATACTTAGGCTCCTGAAAAATAAGAAATCTTCCAATGTACCTTCAGTTGCTTTGGCTGATGGTGCACCAAGGGAGATAAAGGACATGGGAACTGTGTTCATCCCAGGTTTTGCAAAATACTTTGATAATGTATTGTGTGTACATAATTGCAAAACTATTTAATTAGTGTGTCTGCTTTGACCACTGATGGGTATGCATTGGATTTCAAGAGGGATGAGTGTGTAATTACCATGAATGATCAGGTTTGTGCAAAAGCATTGAAAAGGAACAAAATGTATTACATGATGGATAAGGCAGAATATGCAGTAGTCAACAATATGCCTTTGCATTTGGACTGTGCACATTACTACCATCGGGTGTTAGGTCATTCAAGCTTCACAATTCTTAGGAAGCTGGGGGAAGTATGTCCAGAATTCAAAATGTCTCCTTGCTAGATTGCTCAGTTTGCAGCAGAATAACGTTGAAGGCTTTTCCTGTGGCCAAATGCAGCAAATGCACAACACAAAGACCTTTTCAAATTATCCACACTGATTTGGCTGGTCCTTTGGTAAAAAGCATGGGGGGGATCAATATTTTATGGTAATTGTGGACCGTTTTACCAGGTACTCATATGTAATGCTCCTAAAGGAAAAGAGTGAAGCAGCAGAACATTTCAAGGATTGGGTCAACATGGTTGAGAGGGAGTTTGAGTACAAGGTGGGGGCTTTGGTCACTGACGGGGTGGAGAATTCTTGTCAAACAATTTGAAAACTTGGTTGAGGAAGAAGGGAATACATCACAACACCACAAATCCTGCAGTTCCACAGGAGGATCGGTTGGCAGAAAGATGTATAGGTGTATTAAACCAGATGAAAGACTGCATGATGTTAGATGAAGAAGCACCTGAGCAGCTTTAAGGAAGAAGCTATTCTGACAGCAAATCACATTGCTAATTGTGTGTGGAATTCTGCTGTAAAGAAAAACCCATTTCATATGCTTTATGGCAGACCACTTAACCTGAAATACTTGAGAGTGTTTGGGCAGTATGCAAATGTGTGTGTACTTGCCAGCTTCAGGAAAAAGAGTGATCCTAAATGGCGCAGGTTAATGTTTGTAGAGTATTCTGGGAATAGCTACAGATTTCATCTTGGTCATGGGGAGATCTTGCTATCCAGAAGTGCCAACTTTGAAAAGCACTCAGGTTGGGAAAGGCTGCATTCCAACAAAGAGCTTTTTCTTAGACTGGGACAAAAGGAAATAAGTACTGGAAATGGAGGGGTGATAAAACAAGAAGCCTCACCAGAAAGTGAACCTAGTACTTCAGCATACCCTACACCAGGGGTAAGCAACCTAAGGCCTGGGAGCTGGATGTGGCCCTCCAAGGCCTTTGGACCGGCCCCAGGCTGGTCCTGCCACCACCGCTGCCCGCCACTGCCCGCCATTATGATATTGATTATTGTTGTTATTACTTGTTCTTGGGGTTTTCTTGGCAAAATCTCCACAGGGGTTTTGCCATGGCTTTTCTGGGCTGAGAGTGTGTGCATGCATTTTTTTTTAATTTTTATTTTTTTAAATTTATTTATTTATTTATTTTTGGTGCTTCGTCCCCCCAATTGTCTGAGGGACAGCAACCCAGCCCCCAGCTCAAAAAGGTTGCCTACCCTTGCCCTACACAGACACAACCAACACTTCAGTCATCAATCATGACTAGGAAATCTGAGCCTGTGCAAACAAGAAATACAGAGGTTCAAACTAGTTCTGAGAGTGAGGATGAAAGAGGTAGGACAAAAGTGATTATACCCAGGAGGACTCAGAGAGTGAGAAGACCTCCAGAACATTTTGTGGTGTAGAATGCAAGGGCCTGTACAGTGGTGGTTAATGAGCCTGAGAGTTTTAAGGATCTGCAGAGTTATCCTGAGGAGGAAAAAGAAAAATGGTTTTCTGCTATGGATCAAGAGTATTTGTCATTGCTAGAAAAGGAAGTATTTGAGATTGTTGAAAGGCCTAAAAACCACAGGGTTATAGGTTTTAGATGGGTTTTCAAAAGAAAGGAAATGCCAGATGGTACCCATAGATACAAGGCCAGGTTGGTGGCAAAAGGTTTTGCACAGCAGAAGTTTGAGAACTTTGATAAAACGTTTTCACCTACAGCTAAGCCAGAAAGCCTTAGGTTGGTTTTGACATTAGCAGCAAGGAAAGGCCAAGTGGTAAGGCATTTTGATTTTAAAATTGCCTACTTGAATGCTAGCCTTGATGAAGTGTTCATGGAACAACCTTTAGGATTTGAACAGGACAGTGATAGGAAAGTGTACAAGTTGAACAAGGCATTGTATGGATTGAAGCAAAGTGCACTGAGTTGGAATCATTGCATTCATGAGGAATTGGTGAAACTAGGGTACAAATGCAGCATTGTGGATGCGTGCGTATACAGCAAGGGAGAAATAATGTTGGTGATTTGTGTTGATGACTTCTGTGTCACAGAAAAGTCAGAGCATGAGATCCAGACAGTACAGAAGGAATTGGCAAAGAAATTTGTGCTTAAAGATTTGGAAAATCTCAAAACTTACATAGGGATTGAGGTACAGTGGGCTGAGGATGGTAGATGTTTGCTGAGCCAACAGAAAAAGATAGAAAGATTGATTGAAAAATGTGGACTGCAAAGTGCTAAAGTGGTGAGAAGTCCAATGGCTTCTGGTTACACCAGTTGTGAGTCAACAAAGGAGTTTGAAAATCCAGAACTCTTTAGAAGTGTAGTAGGTAGCTTGATGTTCATTGCAAACAATACAAGACCAGACATTTCTTTTGCAGTTGGAGTGCTTAGCAGGAAAGTGAGCAATCCAAAAGGTGAGGACTGCAGTAAAACATGTGTTAAGGCAGGGGTAGGCAACCTTTCCCCTTTAAGGGCCGAGGGACTTCAGCTCCCAGAATCCCAGGAGCTATTGGCCAACATGGGACTATTGGGCAACATGGCTGAGGCTTCTGGGAGCTGAAGTCCTTCGGCCCTTAAAGGGGAAAGGTTGCCTACCCCTGTGTTAAGGTATCTGAAAGGCAGCAAAGACAAAAAAATTGGTGCAGCAGGAAGCAGAACTGTGTAGTTCTTAGCACGACTGAGGCTGAATTTGCAGCATTGTCAGAGTTGGTTGGAGAAATACAGTGGATAAGACAATTGCTTGGGAACTTAGGTGAAAAATGCACTGAACCTACTCTAATACATGAGGATTCACAATCATGAATTGCAATTTCAGAAACTGAGAATTTGAAATGCAGAACGAAATACATAGGTGTAAGGTATCAAAATGTCAGGGAAATGATCCAGAACAAAGTTTTGAGTCTGGAGTACATAGACTCCAGAGATAACATAGCTGATGTTCTCACTAAAGCATTTCCAGTAAAGAGGCATGAACAGCTATCACATCTGGTAGGAATGGCACCATAAATGCAAAATTCTAGCTGTTGAGCTAAAGTGCAAAAATCAGGAGATGCATAACACAAGCAAATAACATGACACACACATCTGTACATTTGGAGGGGAATGTTGGGATTTGTAACCTGAGTTTAAATGTCCAGATGTGGGAAAGTGACAAAGGTTACTACAGCTTGCTAGCTGGGAAAGTTGTTTGCAGCTGGGACTCAAAACATCTGAGCAGTGTCCAAGATCAGGATGTGCCAGAGAGCACGTAGACCAAGTGTAAACATTGTGTCATCATGTTTGGGGGACAATAATTCAAGTGACACAGGAAGAAGTCACAGGGAGAGGCTGGATTTAGAGGCTGCATGGCAAGTGTCTATAAAAAACTGAGACCACAGCATGTGGGTTGTCTTGGGTTGTTGTTGGTTGGTGATGAGTGTATATAGTTTTCTGTACATACTGCAACTAAAGAATAAAAGTACCTCTTTGGAGTTAAACTTGGCTTCGTCTGTTTCATCAGAAGCAGGGAGGATGCATTCCTGAACAGCTAGATAGCTCCAAGGTCACTGGGTGTTTTTCTCTGTGAAGTGAAGAAAGCTTCCGAAAATCTTTGTCTGTGCATTTAATTGCTTGACAATTCATATGTTTAGCAAACCATGACAAATGATTGTCACATCATCACATCACAGTGTTGAATCCTAGATCCTTTTCACAGGTGCTGTTTTCAAGCAAGGTGTCAAGCAGCCTATATGTGTGCATTTCACTTTTTCTACTGAAATGATGTACTTTATATTTAATCCCAATTGAAATTAATTTTGTTAGTTTGAACCCACCTCTCCAGTGTATCATTTAGAATTCTGATCCTGTTATAACTCTGCAGAGTAAAAACAGTCAAACCTGAGAGTGGAATTAAGCCAGGGCAACTGCATGTCAGCCACCCCAACTCCACCCCAACCCCGTGTCAGGATGTCCTTTTGGCACAGCATGTGCACACGCTGCACCAAAATGGAATAAAAAAGCCACAGTCGCAGCTGAAAGGGCGGGCTTTTGCCACTCCCAAAAGGAGCGGCATTTGGCTGCCCTTTTGGGGATGGCAAATAGGAGGATCGGGGCTGTGGCATGTGGTTGCTGTGGCCCTGATCTGCCACTCCCAGGGGCGGCTCTGTGCCACCCCTTTAGACCAGTCTGCATCAGCCCTGAAGGAAAAGACATAGGTCATTGAAAATGCTGTAGTGTTGCAAAACCTGGCTGTATAAGCATTAGAAGAAATCTTGTGTTTCTCATCAGACTGTTAATCACACGTGTGATAGCTTTTACAATCTTATCTAATTAAGGCATGGGAGGAACATAACTGCTCACTTCTGTTCAGCCATGCTGGTGTTCACACATAATTTGAGCATTACCTCAGCGCCTTCTATGTAATGTTCAAACAAGAGACCTGGGGACAAGAGCAAAAAGTACCAGATGATAAAATAGCTAGATGGTAATGGCATTCAATCACAGCTCATTACTTATATGCCCTCAGTTATGATTGGATTAATAAAGATCATCCTCATGCAAGTATGCAAAGCACAAGCACTCCAGATGCATACCCATGCTTTGCCGATTGCCATGTTACCAGCATACCATTCTACTTTGGTAACTTAACCTGTCCTACCCAAAGCCTTGGTGGCACATATCTTTCAGCCTGAAGCACCCTCACCTTCTGAATCTTTTGCTTCCATCCCGGCACACACAAAAGATAAAACCTTCACTGCCTTTTTCACCAATACCCTATAGCTACCTTTGAATCTGAATACAACATATGAAGCACTCTGCCACATTCACCCCAGCCAGGGATTCCTCTGGTCTGGCCTAGCATGCTGCCTATTCTTGTTCTCCTTGTATCCTGTCTACAGAAGTTGGCTTTTGCCTGAATCTACTGGGAAGTGTCTCTTACTTTGCTGCCAAAGCTATATTTCCAGATCCAGAGCTTGTCTCTTGCTCACATTACATGGCTGCTGCATCTGCCCAGACAGAGCCTCACCTACCTGATGGAGCAGCCATTATGCTGAGTTAAGGCAATATATATTTCAATGGGGCTGCCCACCCACACTGGAAGTTCATGTACATGCTGGGTGTGTGTACGGAGGTCATCCACTCTATGTGCATAGTCAGGATATCAAATCTTAGCAACATGGCCATCATGTAGCTACAGGGAGGCTTGTGTCTTGCAACAGGAGTAAGTAATACTTCCACTCTTCCTTCCCCCCATCACCCAATCTCTATGCTGACCAACCATATGGAACTGAAACCCAAGTTTAGCTACACTGTCCTATCCTACCCTCCTTATTTGAGAAGCCATAATCCCCTGTCTCTATTATCTCATACCCTGTCATGGCTATTAGGAGCACTAACAGAACAAGCCATTGATCCACAATTACAGGTAGGAAATGTCACCGCCCCCCCCCCAAAAAAACAACCCTATTTTTATTTTAAAAACACATTATTAAGCCAATTCTCTTGCTGTATCTAGCACTGCATGCAATCTATCCTGTGTGCATAATTTCTCTGACCAAGATGCTTGTATTTCTGTGTTAGCAAAATAGCAGTTCTAGCTATGAAGTAAATAAAATAAATACATAAATTAGCAGTAATAGCTATGCCTGTGGATTATAGACACTCAAGATACAATACAGATATAGACCAGGGGTCCCTAAACGACGGCCCACGGGCCGAACCTGGCCCGTCGAAGCCTTTGAACTGGCCTGTGGCTGGTCCTGCCGCCGCCGCCGCTGTGCGACGTGGGGCACCATTTTGTGTTCCAAAATGGTGCCTGAGTAGTGCGCCTGCCTGTGCGATGCGGGGTGCCATTTTGTGTTCCAAAATGGCTCCCAGAGTCGTGTATATGCACCCGGCATCACGCGCGCATGCGCACGACACTGAACGCATGCACACGACTCCAGGCACCATTTTGGAACACAAAATGGCACATGAGTAGTGCACATGCTCGTGCCTCCTGCTCTCCGACGATCTGGGGGCCAGCAAATCGGTCCCCAGCTCAAAAAGTGTGGGGACCCTGATATAGAAATAGACTATAGGCACTCAAAATGTAATATGGGCAAGATACTTGTACAGATCCCTCTTTAGGCAGAAAAAAGGCCCATGCAAAATCTTAAACCACCTGATGGATTATCAAAATGAAATCTCAATGTAGGACATATTGTGAGCCTCACCTTCCTCCATCTCCTGGGCTTCTTTCTGTTGTATTTCTAAATCCATCACCTATTCCCAACATGCTGCAACTCCAATATGGACTAGAGAAAAATTTATAGCAAAGCAAAGCGGCTTCATTTATATACCGCTTCATATCGCGCTATGGGATGTTTAAGTGGTTTACAACTGTAAGCTCATTGCCCCCCAACAGATGGGTACTCATTTTAGCGACCTCGGAAGGATGCAGGCCTGAGTCAAGCCTGAGCCCTGGCTAGTATTGAACTCGCAACCTTGTGGTCTATGAGTGAGTGGCTGCAGTACAGGCATTTAACCACTATATTTATTTTATTTACTTCATTTGTATGCTGCCTTGCAGTCAGTTCAATATTCAGAGTAACTTGTTGATGTTACATAGGAACTATTGAATCCAATGCTAAATCCCAAGTAGAGTAGATACATTGAATCAGTAGGACTTAGAGATATGCTGACTTCTCACATTTCTATTGAATTAAAGAATGTGCTTGTTGGATTTAGTTGGATTTAGCCCAGGGTGGAATCATGCAGCCCTACAGATACTGTTCAACAGCAATTCCCAGCAACTCATGCAAACAATAGCCAAAGCAAGGAATGCTGCATGCCTTCCAACTATCCCAAATTGGCAGGAATAGTAATAATTTATTCTCTGTCATCCCACTTTTTCATCTGTTTTTAAAATGTCCCAGTTTCTCTCTCCTCCTATCATTTCCCCCTTTGTCTTCATCTTACACCAGTTGCTACAAAGTCAGTCCAAAGGGGAAAGAGGAGAGGAGGGGGTAGAATCTTTCATTTCCAAGTAGACTCAGGCAAAAGCAAACTGCTGCAACCCCTGTTACCTTTTATGTTCTTCATATCTTTTACCATCTTGACAACACAGTGATGTTGCTTGGCCACATACCTCCTGGTTTTCATCTGTGAGATCAGTTCACCAACCCCTGATTTAGGCCCAGGGAGAGATCTCTCTTGAATGTTTTGGACAAGAAGACCACCACAGCTTGGCAGCACTTGAGAAAGTTGTGGGGGTGGGGGTACAGGAGAGGGAGAGAGAGAGAGAACACATTCTGGAAACATGGTGAAGAACTAATGAGTACTAGAACTGCCAACTGAGTGCACTACCTCTCCCTGGGGATCTGATATATGACAGTGAATCTACTATCTGATTAGGAATGCATCCTGCTTGCCTCCACTTATACTATTCCTGAATATTTTTAAATAAAGCAAATATAGCAACCAACATGCACACACACACACAAAAAGCCAATGCAAATTCATGCCCATTGGTAAACTATTGGCTGATACACAACAGCAGGTTTCCAGGGTATTATGAGAATACAATATCACATAAATACAACTGAGATACAATTGAAATACAGAATGGCCCAAGCCATAGCATAACGGATTTATACCTCTCCCTACCCTCTGCCACACCTATCGCTGATGTGTGCCTGCTATTATGATTTATTAGTTAATTTAATTGTCTGTTGTTCTTTTATTGTTTTAATCTTTTGATGTTTAATACTATTTTAAGGAGTGGGTGGGTTTTGGGACTGTATATTGTAGTGTTTTATTGTTGTAAGCCGCCCTGATTGCATTTGCAGAGGGGTGGGATATAAATAATAATTCCCTATCACCATGTACTGATGTGAGAGCTGGACAGTAAATAAAGTGGGTAGGAAGAAAATCAATGTGTTATTTGCTGAGGATACCATGGACAGCCAAAAAGCCAAACTGATCAAGTCTGAACTCTCCCTGGAAGCCAGGATGATCAAGTTGAGGCTGTCGTACTTTGGCCACATCATGAGAAGGCATGACTCACTTGAAAAGATAAAAATGCTTGAGAAGGTGGAGGATAGTAGAAGGAGAGGAAGACTGCATGCTAGATACATGGATTCAATCAGGGAGGTCATGGGCATGAATCTACAGGACTTCAGAAGATCAGTGAAGGACAGGGAGGCTTGCAGATTTCTCATCCACAGGGTTGTCAAGAGTCAAGATCAATTTGAAGTCAGCTAATAACAAATGGAAGCAGTCCTGGCACACTGGGGGTTGGGGTGGCCTGCCCACCACATAATAGTTGGTGTAGAGTAAACATGCAGATTGGGACTAGTGCACATGGAGCCACCCTGTTTTTTAAAGTGTGTATGGGGAAATTTTTTCTAAATAAAACTCCAGAAAACAGATTAGATGAGTTAAAACTACACACACATACTTCCCCATGCAAAACTGCATACAACATGTTTAATGTGCATAATCCGACCCTGATCAGTGTGAACCTTTCCTCATGTGGTTAAGAACTGAATACCAAGAGAAGGTTTTTAAAAGCTTAAAGATCTGCAAAAGTAGGTGTCACTAGTATTCATTTCATTTACAATCTGCTGCTCAGTTTGGGAAACCATCAGGAATCTGGTGATAATTTAACATTTGGAAAAAGTGGGTGGTTTGTGAGGCCCACACAAGTGTTGGATTCATTACCAGGAAGGCATATTACCCATTTCACTGTCACAGATGGAGACTACTCTCTTTTATCACTTCTTTAAAAATTCATCAATAAATAAGGGATGAAACAGCTGTTTAGAAGACATTCTCAGTCACAGATGCATGAGCCAGAACACAAGTGCAGTCCTGAGCAATATTGGATTTCAGACAGAGGTAAATAACAAAGCAAGAGAGAGAAAGAAGGTTGTCCTGTGATACTGTACAAATCTTGCACATTTGCCACTTGACAGCCAGGCTGATGGTGGACTGAAGTCAGAAGCCTTTACTGGTAGCCCAGGATACAACTCTTGTGTAAAGCACAGCCTGTCAAAGTGGTGCAATTAAACAAAGATTATATATTTTATATTTTATAGTACACTTTGCGTTAAAAACATCATTAAATACTAAAGAATTTCCTGAAGAGTTGTGCATACCTCTCCCAATTGGAGCCCATTTTCAGGGATTCAGATCTCAGTGAATCTATTCAGATCCAAATCCCAAGCCCATTCAAGATGTGGGGATTCAGATCACCCAGTCCTCCCTCATTGATTTGAACTCTGAAACCAAAAATGTCTTTAACCCTTTTTAAAAAAAATTATTGCACATATCCACATAAAATTTGATGGCACTAGATTCTAAAGGGGAATTAAACCCATCCAATTTCAGAGAGATAACTATGAGATTTTGTTATTAGACAACTGTAACGTCTGTTTTTTTTTCTAAAAGCAAACAACTTTTTAAAAATATAGACTGCTAAGCTTTGGCAGCTTTATACTGCTTTTGTCCTGGGATTGGCACTGTCCACAACAGTATCAATCAGATAAGTCCATTAAAGTTTAACTGAAGGCCTAAGCAGACTGCCATAAATAGTGCACATTAAATTGAGGCACTGCCCTGGCTCAGTGCTAGGGAATCATGGGAACTGTATTTTTTTCTGGGACATTGAGCCTTCTCTGTCAGAGAGCTCTGGTGCCACAATAAATTACAGTTCCCATGATTCCCTAGCACTGAGCCAGGGCAGTGCCTCAATTTAATGTGCACTATTTCTGGCAGTCTGCTTAGGCCCTAAGATCAGATACAGCAATGATAACGATAATAAAACAATAGCTGGGTGGAAGAGGTGGGACCTTTATTTCATCATTCCAACAGTCCAAATGGTGAAATTCAATTATTCAGATGGAGTGATGAAAGGATTCTTTATCAGTTGGTAAGATCACTTCCTCGGATTTCCCTTAGCACAAGGTTTAGAATCGGTAAAGCACAATAAAATCCAAAATCCAGAAAACAGTGTTATCTTTATTGTGCCATCCTATCATAAATGCTGCAAATTTTCAAAGTTCCACTGGCTTCTTCATCATGTAAAGGTGTTAAAAATCATACAGGAGAAAGAAAAACAACAATGTTAGAGCCATAGGCCTACATTTTGTCAAGACATTGTTGACTTTTCTTTCTTTCTCTGTAAAGAGCAAGATATTTTAAATTGACTCATTCCTGACAAATTCCCAGTGTGGAATTTAAAAAAAAAAAATTTTTTTTTATTAAAGCACATCTTTTAATAACATAAAACTATATGGGACAAATTACAACATCTACACATCTACATACTACACACTACATACACTAACATATGACATACAATAACAATACAACAACAAACACAAAAATAAAAAAGAATATATGTGACTTCCAACCTAAGAAATGATGGTTATAGTTCTTAAATTATTTTATTTTCTCTAAACAAATATGTAAAATAGACTTTTACTTATTTGTCCAAGCTACAATTCTCCAAATCCTAAAATTGCTATCACCCCTCCCAGTATTTACCTCATAAATTCAATTATCAATGCCCATTCTTTTACAAAATATTTAAAGATTTCTCTATGGTCAAATTCATCACTTTGTCCATTTTTCAAAATCTACTGTTTTATCAACCATTCTTCTTGTGTTGGAGTATCTATTGATACTTGGTATCTATTTTTAAATATCATTTTTCTTCTATAAAAAAGCTTCATGTGGCAAGACTCATAAAGTCATTTTGAGATTTAATTTTTTTTATAGTTTGTTCCATATTCTTAAAGATTTTTGAACAATAGTAATTATTAAAATCTGAGTTTGCCTTAATTTTGTCATACCAAAGAAAGCCATGTCATCCAGATTAGAGTAAAGAAAAAATCAGATGATTAGGTAAGTGTTATGGCTCAGGGTCAGGATGTAGGGCTAATGTCAGCATTTCCATAAGATTACTGTGTGGTTTGAGATCAGGGCACCAATCTAAATAGGAGCGTTGTCATTAATTTTGCTTTAATCTTAGGGTTATTAGTGTTCAAAGGATAAGTGTGTAGTTACTCAGACATAGCCATACTAGTCTTCATCAATATGCAAAGTGATCTTGCTGCACCTTCAATACTGAGAGGGGGGGGGGGGGAAGAAGTTGTAGCATTTAAGTTTAAGTATAGTTTAAATCTATGAAAGCTTATGCTACCAACATCTTACTTTCTCTCCTTAGCTACTGCTTGACTTAAGGATCAGAATAGAAACAGATTAAGGTGAAATTTACACTGTGCACTTTGGTAGATTTAGTTTAGGATGGTATATGGAGGCCTGTTTTGTGCTGCTCCAGAGAACAGGACCGAGAACAATGGATGCAAGCTACAGGAAAAGAGATTCCACCTCAACATTAGGAGGAACTTCCTGACAGTGAGTGGAACACACTCCCTCAGAATATGGTGGAGTCTCCTTCTTTGGAGGTCTTTAAACTGAGGCTGGATGGCCATCTGTCAGGGATGCCTTGATTTTGAGTTCCTGCATGGCAGGGGGCTGGACTGGATGGCCCTTTTGGTCTCTTCCAACTCTATGATTCTATGATTTCCCCTATTAGTTCCAGACAGGTTAGGTTTAGGTTTAAAAGACCAATTATGATTAGGTTACAGACAGAATTCAAATTATGTTTAAGAGTGGGATGCAGAGTTGGGTTTACACATAAGCTATTTTTCTTTTTTATTATTACAGTAACAGATTAAGGTTAGGATTAGGATCATGTTAGTATTTGGGTTAGATTTGTGAAAAATCAGAAGATTAATTAAGTGGGAATTAGGTATTTAATTAGGCTCAGGGTCAGCATCTCAACCTAATCCTAGCAAGTGAGGGTAACTTTAGGGATAGCACTAGAGTTAGGATCAGGTAAGGATGATACTGTATTTTGCTAAATGACCAACACAGCTACCCCTGGATATATTTTCTAGGGTTTGTAGTTTAGGGAGTGATGTTTGGAATGCTCAGCAAAGAAACAATTCCTCCAGTCCCTCACCAAACTGCCAGATTCAGGATTCCATAGGATACAGCCAAGCCAGTTAAAATATAATCATTGAGCTATAATTGTGTAGTATGATAGGGCCCCAAATATTAGCAACTATATTCCAAAAGCTCTCATTTGGAGAGATCTCCTCCTTTGTCTCCTTCTCTAGTTCAGCTGCCAAAGCTTCAAGGAACAGATTTGTTACACAGCACATATGCACAACGTCTATTCATCTGGCAGATAATCATATTCTGTAATGACATCTTCATCACCAACCTCTCCACCACTTCTATCCATTTGTCATAATATGTGAGAAGGAGCTAAATTTTTGTTCCTCCCATCCAGGGGCAAGCACTATAACCATTGTCATACTGTAAGTCTTTTGCCCTACAAGGGCCAGATTAAAAAAAAGGAGTTGTTCCTTGAAATAGAAATAAAATGTCCTCTCATAGGCCACCTGCATTCTCCCCAAAAAGGGTGAAGATAACACGATTGTCAAAGTACAATAACATCCAAAATCCGCAAAACAGTGATACTTTTAATTAGCCAACTAAAATGCACAAAATATATGATGCAAGTTTTCAAAGCTCCACTGGCTTCTTCATTAGGCAAAGGTGTTAATAATCATATAGGATTTTAAAAATAAGATGACAATGTTGGTTGCAGGCTTTCATTTTCTCAAGGTATTGTTGGTGTGTTGTTCCGTGGAAAGATACCTGTACAAGTGGATCCCTCCTCCTCCTGGCTATGCGGCTCTGGGAATAAAGCATACAAAAGTCCAAGAGATAAAATTTGAATTCCATTAGGAATACAAAAAAGTATTTCTTCTGAGATCCCAGATGTCTCCATCTTTGTGAGGTCACAGCCCTTTTTTGCTAGGCAGAGAACATTGAATCTCTCAAGAGGAAAATTTTAGGTGTTGTTTTGGTAAAAACATACCAAATGTAGTCCCAATTAAAAAAAATATTTTACCTTTGTTGGAGGTAGAAATCCCAAATAGTGATGTCCCAGTCCATTAACTCCCTCTTTAAGATCCCTTGTAGTAGCTAAAATTATTTCCTTGTCCTCTTTCTCTGTACACTAGTCAATCGGACTCCAAGAGAACAGATACATGACACAAAAGTGAAGTCTCACTTTTTTTGTCTTTCCTAATCAATATTAGTGTGAAGAGAGAAGCTGGGCAAGCCAAGCAGAGCTCAGGGAATGCTGTGAAGGGGGAAGGATACAGATTGTCTGATAAGAAAGCAGATAGAGAGAAAGTAAAATGAAGATAGGTCAGTCATAGGAGTTTACCACATGGGGGAAATCCTGTGCAGAAACGGGGTTTTAAATTGAAAAAAAAAATCGCAAAAGCGGGCAGATTTTCAGACGATGTCGCTGTTAAAATGGGGTTAACCTGAATGGAAAGTAGTCAGAAACTGCTTCCTTTTACTTTTGGAAAATCCCAAAAGTAAAAAGGAAGCAGTTTTTTACTACTTTCTGTTCGGGTTAACCTCATTTTAACAGCAATGTGTGTGAAAATCTGACTGCTTTTGCGGGTTTCCCCCACCTTTTAAATCCTGTTTCTGCACAGGATTTCCCCCGTGTGATAAATTCCATAGAAAGGGTGGAGATCTGCATAGGCTTTTGGAAGCTGTGGAGGAGGAAATAATTCTGGGATTTCTCATTCAGCTTGCAAGTAAAATAGTCACTGGTTTTATCTTCCTCAACTATGTCTGACTCTTCCCTTTAAGAATTGATAAGGAGACTGGTCATGCTTATCACACTGAACCCACTCATCAACACAGCCATGGTCCATAATAGGGATTGCCTTAAGTCCCAAGTACTAGATCCATGGAGGAATCTTGATAGAAATACAGTGAGGTGTGTAACAGGAATCCAAGGCCTAGAAATGAGGGATCAGTCTGAAGAGAGGTTCCTTTCCAATTAGCTAGAGGAAATGCTTGTGCAAATATATATTCTGAAATGCAAGATTCCTAGGCAAGTGGTGTTATTACTCCCCAAGCCTTTCACCACCTCTAGTCCACCTTTGATATCAACTCCATACTAAAAAGGATTGTTTGGTCACTGCATGATGGGGTGAGCTCCTGTCACTAGTCCCAATTTCTGCCAACCTAGCAGTTCGAAAGCATGCAAATGCAAGTAGATAAATAGGTACCACTTCAGTAAGGTAAACAGTGTTCTGTGCAGTCATGTTGGCCACATGATCACAGAGTAGTCTTTGGACAATGCTGGCTCTTCGTCTTATAATGGAGATGTGCACTGCTCCCTATCTTTGGACATGACTTAACAATCTTGTCAATGGGGAATACCTTTACCTTTACCTTTTTTGGTCACATAGCCACAGAAGGGTGCCTCAATGCTAGGAGGTAGTCTGCCCAAATATGGGGATCCAGTAGACTCTGGTTTGGCAGCACTAGGGCACATAGATAGAATAGAACCTTTGGGATTGTAATCTGCATAATCCCTATGTAAACATAGGAGTGTTGTTGGGAAACCAAGACCTAATTTTGGGGAATTTATAATTAGCTCAAAGGTGAGAGGGAAGCGCCCAACTTCTCTTCTGAGATCTTATCCAATTGTCTACCAGAGATGTAAGAGTTCTGGCAGGGAATGACATTGAAAGGGACCAAACTCCAATTAAAGTCTAAAATATTTATTTGACAAAAATAAGCAAACATCCAAATGTGGCATGCACACACACTAGAAGGCAAGCGGGAAAGAGCGAGAGCAGGGGAGGCAAAGAGGGAAACCAGGATGGGGGAGATATACTCGCACCCGAGGGACTCCTCTGGGCTTTTGGCAGCGAATGAGGATGGGTTCTGTGGAAGGAGCATGACCGGCAAGAGAGGGGGTCATGGGAACTATCTCAGAGCGCAGAATGACAGAGATTCAGCATGCACTTCCAAGATAGCACGAGGTCTGCTAAAATCCAGGGGTTCTTATAGGGAAATTCTGCCTCCTGGCCATGAGTTAAACAACAGGTGGACAAAGGTTTGATGGATTTATCATTGTTTATCTAAGTCTGGGCATAGTCTAAACAATGCATTTGGTTTCAAAACTATCAAGGAAAGGAAGCTAGAGAAAGGGGTGCAATCAAATCTGATCACTGTCCCATTAAGTGTGAGACTAAAACAAACAAACACCAATAGGTATCTTTTCCAACATAATGGGATATTCCCAAGGGCAACTCCCAAAACCTGCCTGTCCAGGAAATTTCTAGTGGTCTTAAGCAATTACAGCTTGCTTACCTGACCTTACATCTAGGGGATTATAGCTGCCATCTCCCAAGGGTCAGGCTGGGGTCATAGGGAACTCCACATGGCTAAAATATATAGGAAAAATGGAGCACATTCACTAACAGTGTGATGGTGGGAAGGCATCATGTATCTGCCAGGAAAGTTGGAAATCAAATGGCATTGCCATCTGGAGATGACACCTCTTTTTAAAGGATGCTTGCATTTATTGTCTGATCACTTTCACATCTCTGGCGGTTCTTCTTCCTGGAAAAATCCACTCAAAATTCCTGAGAAACTGTCCCAAAGACCCAGTTTACCTTACATAAATGGCTGTTTGGGCCATTCTAATTCAGTCTCAGTTGAAATGAGGCAGGCAGATTTCAGCTGGACTCCTCAGTATCGCTAGCCAACTCACTTCCAGGTAGCGATCCAGGCACACCCCACTCTACAGTCTTCCTGCAATTGAGAGCTGTTTCTGGAAACAGTAACATATTGTTCTGCCCTCTGAATTGCTATCAAGCTCCCACCTTTTTCATCATTAGCTCTTGTATGCATGTGTGAGTCAATGTCTATGAGTGAAAATTGATTCCCCCTTGTTATAAATAAAACCAAGTAATTTGGAACCTGCCTCTGGAGTTCTGGGGGTTGGAACCTACGTACATAGGCTAAAAGCCTCAGCTAGAGTTACCCAAGCCCTCTGGTTGATTTCTACTGAGCTAAATTAAATTTCCCATTGAATTCAATAAATGAGTGCCCTCTCTGGACCCCCTGTAATTTGGGTAACAGTGGTCATGAGATCAGATTGGGTGGGGTGGAACTATTTCTTCTAGGCCCCAGCACCTTTCCCACATTCTTTTTTGCCTCTTGCTAGTACAGACCATTGTATAGCAGCAACTAGTTGAAAACACCAGCTTTCTCCTAGCTGCAACATTTGGCAAATTGTTTTCAAAGCTATTTGTTGTGATCTCTGTGGGTTACAGTAGCATTCTATGACCCTGATGAAAGCAAAGTAGCCCTGAGCCCAGTGCAAAGAGAAAAGCAAAGAGCCATTCTATCAGCAGATCTTTGTTTCCCATGAATTTAGAAATGTGATTAAATAGAAAGGAAAGATAACTCAACAAGTACCAGCTGTGGGTCTATTATTCTCACGACCTCACATGTGATCCAAGAGAATGCTGATTCAAAGGCAATTCACATAAATACTAGTACTTAAACGCCTTGGAGCATCATCATAGCAAACTGCATAAAGCAAGGTGCCAAATTGCTCCCCCTTGGAACTTTTTCTGTAGAATTTGACATTTAGGCTTAGCTACACAAATGCAACCCTAAACTACTTTTCACATTGGAACAAGATGCTTACCCTGGAATATCCTGTGTGTTCACACAAGTACAGATTGGCTAGTGAATCTGAATTGACTGCAATCAGGTAATTGCACAAAGCAACAGATGTACAGCATCCTCCAATTAATTACTTTCTCCAAGGCAGCAGTCTTGTGCCTATTTATGTGGAAGTAAGCATCATTCTTTTCAATGAGTCTTGCTTCTGAATATATATGCATGCTTTGCTGCTACACATAATCTTCCTTCTTATTCCCCACATGTGTTTCAGAAAAACCTGGGGCATGTATTTAGAAGCCCTTTTAGTTCTATAAGCAACTCCAAGACCTATTAGGTCTCATAGAGGCTGATCAGACCAGCATAAAGAGCTGGCCTGGGGGCAGAGTGGGGGCATGGTGATCGCACACCAGCCACCTTGACTCTACCCCCACGCTGGCTTCATGCCCCACTGGATGGTGGGAGGCATCAAGGCACTCCCTTGGTGCAGAGTCCATACATGCCATAACAAAGGAGTGCATAAAAGCTGCCACAGTAGAGGCAAGGGCGCCCTTTCTGCCGTGCAAAAAAGAGCCACTTTTTGTGGCTTCTTTTTGTGCCACAGAAAGGCCAGATTGAGGCCATGGCATGCGGTTGCTGTGGCCCTAATTCGGCAAGGAAAGGGGCAGCTTCCCACTGCCCCTTAGGGGCAGTCTGTATAGCCCCATAGTTGTTCCATGTAAACCAGCAGTACATCCTATGTGTGGTACTGGGAGATTCAGTCTAGAAAATAAACTTTCAATTCCATTAGTACCCACATGGCCAGAAAGAGTAATAATAATAATAATAATAATAATAATAATAAGAAGTTTTATTTATAGCCCGCCCCTCTGCTAGGCAATCGGGGCGGGTTACAGCATTTTAAAACAGCACAGTTAAAAACATTCTCTCCAAACATAATCCCTCCACCCACCCCTTAAAACAAGATTAAACCAAAAAATAATTAAAACAACACAAGAATAAATTAAAAACTCAATCCGGAGTCAGTGGTCAATGAGCAAGTTGTCCCTCTCCATGGACAGATATTATTCTGGGAAGGCCTGCCGGAAGAGATCCGTCTTTACTGCCTTCTTAAAGGCAGCAAGGGTGGTTATCAGACGGATCTCATCCGGCAGGCCATTCCACAGTCTGGGAGCGGTAGCGGAGAAGGCCCTCTGGGAGGTCCGGGACAGCCTAGTTTTTATTGGCTGTAACAGATTCCTCCCAGAGGACCGCAGGGCGCGGGGGGGATCATACGGGGAGAGGCGGTCTCTAAGATAAGATGGACCCAAGCCATGTAGGGCTTTAAAGGTCAAAACCAACACCTTGTACTGTGCCCGGAAACTAAGTAGGGGCCTTCCTGTATGATTTTTGACACCTTTGCCTGATGAAAAAGCCAGTGGAGCTTCAAAAACTTGCAACATGTATAATGTGCATTTTGGTTGGCCCAAAAAGAGGTATTGCTGTTTTGTGGATTTTGGATGATATGTACCTTGCTATATGGCCAACACAGCTACCCCTGGATATGTTTCCCCCTATATAAAAGCCTCTCTGACAATGATTATATATTAAAGCCTGCTTGAACAAAAACAACTTTGTCTGCCAATGAAAGGAAAGCAAGGATGGAGTCAGCCTAGCCTCCTGTGGAAGGGATTTCTAGAGGTTGGGAGCAGTCACTGAAGCTCTCTCTTGTGTCCCCACCAAGCAAGCCTGGGATGATGACGGAACTGAGGGAAAGCCTTCCCCTGAACATTTTAGGGTTCTTGTAGTTTGAAAACTTCTAAAGCCACAAACTTGGTCCACAGATGTGGCTGAGTTCTCTATCAGTGATTCACTATCTCCTCTGTGCACTGCAGAACCCTGGTTTAATGTTTATATTTGAAATATGTTGTGTTGTTGTTATGTGCCTTCAAGTCATTTCTGACTTATGGGTACCCTAAGGTGAACTATCATGGGTTTTTCTTGGCAAGATTTGTTCAGAGGAGGTTTGCCAACTCCTTTCCCCTGAGGCTGAGAGCATGTGACTTGCCCAAGGTCACCCAGTAGGTTTTATGTCTGGGGGGAGAATCAAACCTTGGTCTCCAGAGTCGTAATTCAACACTCAAACCACTATGCCACACTGGCTCCTCTATTTTTTTTGAGTTTTATATACAAGCCCTCATTTACACAACACCTCTGAGGGAAACTCCAAACATGCAGGTGGCTGTATAAGTAGTTAGGTAGGTAGATGGACAGACAGACAGTTTTCTAACAAATTTCATTTCCTCTAGGAGCAACTCTTCTGTAATGTTAATTAAATCTTTCCCACAATAGCAAGACACCCTAAAGCACTTTAGATTACAGTGCAAAGGAATACGAAAATGTATTAATGCTGGGAAAACCAGTTTCCTCTCCAGCTACTGTGGGAAATGCAGCTAAGCTGAGTGGTAACAGGAGAGTCCAGGCACGGTGGGTATAAGATGAGTCCTGCTTAATCAAACAGTTGTGAGGCTTCAAATTTGCCAAGCCAAGCAGTCATTTGAAAGCAACCTGTCTATCGTTACCTTTTGTCTTCCTGAGGAGTCAATGATGAATCGTACAGTTAGAAGAGATCTCAAGAGTCATCCAGTTCAACCCCCTTTTGCCATGTAGAAATACACAATCCAAGCACTCTCTGTGACAGATGGCCATCCAGCCTTTGTGTAAAAACCTCCAAGGAAGGAGACTCCACCACTCTCTGAGGGAGTGCGTTCCACTGTCAAACAGCTCTCACTGTCAGGAAGTTCCTCCTAATGTTGAGGTAGAATCTCTTTTCCTGTATTTTGAATCCATTGCTCTTGGTCCTGTTCTCTGGAGCTGCAAATAATGATCTTGAAAATAATCACCTTGGCAATGATTGGGAGGGAGGGAGAAGGCCTCAGTAAGTGATCACAGTTATGTAGAAAGGAAAGGATGCTTGGAAGGAGTCTTTTGAAGGTCAGAAGGAAGCTTCCTGGCCTGTATGGACGTTATCACACGGGGTCTAAAGCAGACAGAATCCACACTAAATCCGATCCTATTGCACTTTATTTTTCAGTGTGTTGCACAGAACCCCGTCAGAACCCCGTCACAATGCAGCATCATCCCCGTTCTTTTGAATGCCGGTTTCTTGGGGAATTGCAATCGCGCGACCGGAATGATAGCGCAATCATTGCGCTTTCACCGTATGTCTGATCAACAGATACGTATCTTGGAGCCCAGGCCCCGTGCAGGCTTGGGAAGGGGTGTGTGTGACAGCCGGCTGTCACACACACACACACCCCTTCCCAAGCCGGCACAGGGTCCACGCTCCAAGCAGAAGTCCTCAGAGAGGCGCCTCTCTGAGGACTTCTCCTCGGAGCCCAGGCCCCACACAGGCTTGGGAAGGTGTGTGTGTGTGTGTGTGTGTGTGACAGCCGGCTGTCACACACACACACCCCTTCCCAAGCCTTGCGCTCCATGGGAAAGCGTCCCCAGAGAGGGACCTCTCTGGGGACGTCTTCCCTGGAGCGGAGCACCTGTGCGGGCCATGCACTCCATGGGAAGACATCCCCAGAGAGGGACCTCTCTGGGGACATCTTCCCTGGAGCGGAGGACCCACGCGGGCCTTGCGCTCCATGGGAAAAGTCCCCAGAGAGGTCCCTCTCTGGGGACGTCTTCCCTGGAGCAGAGGACCTGTGCGGGCCTTGCGCTCCATGGGGAAACGTCCCCAGAAACGTCCCCAGAGAGGTCCCTCTCTGGGGACGTCTTCCCTGGAGCGGAGGACCCGCACGGGCCTTGCGCTCCATGGGAAAACGTCCCCAGAAACGTCCCCAGAGAGGTCCCTCTCTGGGGACATCTTCCCTGGAGCGGCGGACCTGCGCGGGCCTTGCGCTCCATGGGAAAACGTCCCCAGAAACGTCCCCAGAGAGGTCCCTCTCTGGGGACATCTTCCCATGGAGCGCAAGGCCCACGCGGATCCTCTGCTCCAGGGAAGACGTCCCCAGAGAGGGACCTCTCTGGGAACGTTTTCCCATGGAGCGCAAGGCTTGGGAAGGGATGTGTGTGTGTGTGACACACCCCTTCCCAAGCCTGCGCGGGGCCTGGGCTCCGAGGAGAAGTCCTCAGAGAGGCACCTCTCTGAGGACTTCTGCTCGGAGCATGGACCCTGTGCCGGCTTGGGAAGGTGTGTGTGTGTGTGGCAGCCAGCTGTCTCACACATACACACATACCCTTTCCCAAGCCAGCACAGGGTCTGCGCTCCAAGGAGAAGTCCACTCTCTGAGGACTTCTCCTCGGAGCGCGGACCCTGTGCTGGCTTGGTAAGGGGTTTGGGGGACAGCCAGCTTGGGAAGGGGTGTGTTTGACAGCCGCAGCAAGTGACAGCCATGGCTGTCCTGTTTCTGCGCATGTGCAAGAACATCCTTGCTGGGTTCTGTGCGGGATCTTCTCACTTGTGTGCGAACAGCAAATACGGTTCCGGGGGGGCGCTTCGTCGTGCTTTCGTTAATTGTGCGATGATGCTAGTTGCATCTGATAGCCATTTCCGTATTGTGGGGTTTCTACCGGTATAGTTCTGGATTGATTCTTATATCGCTTTCTTGCCGCTTTGAGCCCTGCGTGTGATAAGGTCCTATGTCCCTTTAGAAACAAATCTGTTCCAGGTTTAGAATAGTCCCTTGCATTTTTCATTCCCTATTGAGCTGTCAATTTTATTTGAATTCCAAATCACAGTGGGGAAGATGGTTTATGAATACCTGGAGAAGGTTAAAAGGTAAGATGATAGCCATGCTTATATATTTAAGAAGATGTTGTATTGAAGATGAAGTAAGCTTGTTTTCTGCTGCTCCAGAGACTAGGGGCCTTTGCAGATTGCCAGAAATAGTGCACATTAAATTGATGCACTGCCCTGGCTCAGTGCTAGGGAATCATGGGAACTGTAATTTATTGTGGCACCAGAACTCTCTGACAGAGAAGGCTCAATGTCCCAGAAAAAAAATACAATTCCCATGACTCCCTAGCACTGAGCCAAGGCAATGCCTCAATTTAATGTGCACTATTTCTGGCAGTCTGCAAAGGCCCAAAGACACGGATCAATGGGTTCAAGCTACAGGAAAAGAGATTCCACCTAAACATTAGGAGGAACTTTATGACAGTTAGAGCTGTTTGCAGTGGAACACACTCCCTCAGAGAGTGGTGAGTCTCTTTCTTTGGAGGTTTTTAAACAGAATTTAACTTTTGTTGATCCTATAAATGAGAGCTTTCCAAGAGCCCTGGTCAACAACTGAACTGCTGAGGTCTTGCATATTCAGGGAATGGTTTCCTTGATTGAATCAATCTACCTGTACTGCAGTCTTTTTCTGCCTTCCAATTTACCAAGCATTTACCTTTTATCATCTTTTCCAATGGCTTCTGTCTTCTCATGATATCTCCAAAGTAAAACAGCTTCAGCTTAGTCAGTTTGGCTTTCTAGGAAGAATGAAGGCTTATTTTGCTGCCAGATCCATCACTTGTCTTTTTGGCAGTCCCTGTTATCCATAGAACTCTTCTCCTGCACCACATTTCAAATGGGTTGATTTTCTTCCTGACAGCTTTCTTCATTCTTTTCATAATCATGCATATATATAAGTCTGATCAAATTTAAAATGAGCCTAAATTCCTGGTTTATGCATGTCTGGATTTTATACTATACTGAAGCAGCCAATCTACATGCCATCCTTCATGGGAGGAAAGGGTGATGGCTTCCATGAATCCACTCTTAGTTCTGTTCCATATTTTCAAGGAACTCAAGGTGCTGAACTCTAAAGGTAAAGGTAAAGATATTACCTATTGACAAGGTTGTCAAGTCGTGTCCAACCGAAGGGGTCAGTGCTCATCTGTTACTAAGCCAA
Organism: Phrynosoma blainvillii; assembly: GCA_026167975.1. NCBI lineage: Eukaryota > Metazoa > Chordata > Lepidosauria > Squamata > Phrynosomatidae > Phrynosoma > Phrynosoma blainvillii. The sequence goes on along the minus strand of JANUYF010000002.1, from coordinate 168,713,707 downwards.
AGAGCCAGCATTGTCAGAGACTACTCCGTGATCATGTGGCCAGCATGATTGCCCAGAACACTGTTTACCTTTCCACCAAAGTGGTACCTATTTATTTATTTGCATTTTCATGCTTTTCAACTGCTAGGTTGGCAGAAACTGGAACTAGTGACAGGAGCTCACCCCATTATGCAGTACCTGGGCCTTGAACTGCCAACCTGCCGATCTTGCAATCAACAGTCAGCATCTTAACCACTTGAGCCACTGCATCTCATATAATTTAATAATTTATTAATGGGTTATATATAATTATATAATTGAATTTAATAATTTAATAATTTAATAATGGGTTGTATAATCCCATATAACCCCAGATAATTTCAGCACCTTGTACAACTTCTTTAAAGTTCAGTTTTGTTTTTGTTTTTGTATATGGTTTAAGAATACCAGGTGTACTATGTAGAATTTGTCATATTGTTTTGTTCCAGAGTCCTTTGCTATTTCCTAATTTAAAAGGAAACCACTCTACTCCTTCTTTTTTCCCTTCCCTTCCATTTTGAGCACTAATCTTGATGTAAGCCCACATGCATTCACATTCAGAATGCATGCATATTCATTTTGTGTACTGCTTTGCTACTAATGTGTTGTGAACAACACATACCCTTCTGTACATGACTAGAAAGCTAGCAGAAAATCATCTTGATAAACTGACTGCACAATCACATCTGTGTTAATGATAACAAGATTCCTTTGGAGGCAATGGGATTGGTGGAGTGTTGGTGGTGCAGTGTTTGCTCATTGCATCTCTGTGTACCAGTAAAGTCAAAGTGGGACTGGAGTGGAGGCAATGATGATACTGACACTCCTTAAGACAGCTGCCAGCTATGTGTTATCCAAATACAAGGGTCCTGGGAGGCCATCCACAGTTAGTATTCATTGGGCAATTTTATTAGCTAAATTCAGAGCAATGAGAGGGCTCAGACAAGTGAAGCAGGGATCTAGCCTGTGCATACTAGTTCTGAAAATAGAACCTTAGAGTGTGAAGTCCAAATCAATTTTATTTATTAATTGGAAGGAAGACAGCATCCATGCAAAGACCCTCTCTCATGCACACATCCATGAACTAATGATATAGAAGGTGGTAGCAGACAATGAATTAAGGGGGTACAGAGGAAAACACTATACTGATTCCTGAAGCAGAGCTCCAGTCAGGGGGACACAGAGAAGTGAAGTGGCTCAGCAAGCTGCCAAGGAATTGCATGGCCAGCAAACTGAGGAGACAAGTGAGATGCAGACCAAAGAGTTTGTCTGACCTCAAGCAAGATCAAACTGGTTGTGTCCAAGCAGGCATAGTTATATTGCAAAACCTATTCTGGGGCAGAATTCAGGATTAGAGTAGATTTTCCAGGAGAGAAGAATGGGAAGGAAAGTTGAGAATGATTGGACAATCAATGCAAAAGTCCATGGACAAAGGAATATAGCTCCCACAGGGAGGTACTCTTGGATTTCTGTTTACTTGTAAACACAAGGTTTATCACTTAAAATTACATGCATCAGAGAAGGGATTATGCAGATTCCAATCTTGAGCAATCTCTCAAATATAGTCTCAGATCTCCTTATGTGGTATGGCTGTTTCCTCACACTGGGAGCTTATTCATAGCTATGTGCCTCTGACAGTCCTTTTAAATTAATATCAAAAAGATGGAGGTGAAAGGAGGAGGGATTTTAGGGTAACATATGCATGTACAGGGGTCTGAATGGTTGTTGTTTGCCATCAAGTCATCTTCTAGATACCATGCATGGTTCCGAATGCAGTAATTCCACTGTAGAAATAAAACCCACTCATACAGAATTCTAAAATCTGCAGACAAGGTTAGATGAGGACATTTTTGGAAGCATTCTTGACTAAAAACCTCTCTTCCTACATCACCATCAATTTTCTTCTCTTTCATTCTGCTTAATAAGAATTATCAGAATAAACTCCAAACATGAGGACCACATAATTGCTTCTCTTGACTCTTGATACATTTCCGTATTCAAAGACTGATTTAAGGAGCATGTGTACAGTATGATTATGTGGTTTAATGAGAATAAAGAATCCTGATTGTAGCACATTCTAAACCTTAGGAACAAAAGAAAAGTTTAAGGAGTGCCTGGGAATTACTACATCAAAGTAAGCCGTAGTGAAGACAAAGATCCAAAGGTTTTGTTCTCTGATCATCTGGGACTGCAAACCATGGATTCAGATTCTAAAGTAGGAACATTCTAACCTGTAACATCTATAAACCCTCAAGCAGTAAGCAAGAAAATGTATTTCACCATTAGGGAGCTGGGCTTTTTTTCTCCCCAGCTTTGCACTGAAGTGTGTGATTATATTGAAAATTACACAATGCAACAAAAGCCCTTCCATAGCTACCTCAGAGTCTTGTGGGCTGGAAAATAAATGGAACTCCACTTCTTTAGGGCTGTTCTGAGGCCCTATCATTTACCTTACAAAGGAGCTTTTCTTGGAAAAATTATGTTTTAAGAGCTCAGAAAGGTAGACAGTAAAGTGAATCAGGGCACTTCTAATGGTAAGAACAGGAAGCAGACAATTTGCAAACAACGAGTTCCAGGAGGAAAATAAAAGAAATGCCTTTAAGTATTTTGGATATTCCATTCTAAGTGTGATCCCAGAGAAAATAGCAGTGCTGCTTATTAACCCCCTGAAGGATTTGAGTATAACTCCCCTGTCCTGCTAGTCACTGTCAGCTCTCTCATACAAACACCACCCTGAAAAACTGCTCATATAGATGGCTGTATCCAGGTTGCTATTGCATGTAACATTTCTCGGGAAATGGGGTACTTTGTAAGCTATGCAATTCAAACACTGGGTTCAGGGTCTGTGCAAGATACTACAGTCCCCTGTTGGGTCCCCTTCCTCTTTTTCCTCTGTCTTCTCTCTCCCTCTCTTGCCTTTTTGGTTTTGGTTTTTGCTGCCACATCATTGGTGGATGCTTAGCCTTCCCAGGGTATCTTGCCTCTCTATGCCTTGCCCTGAGGAATGTGGCCACAATGAAGAGAGCCTCTGTGCTGCTGCTGGAAGGACAAAAGGTGTTTCAAGTTAAAAGGTCTCTTGGGTTGCAACCACACTGAAGAAATAATCCAGTTTGACATCACTTTAACTGCTATGGGCTCAAGAATTTTGAGATTTTGTACTTTGTTGTAGCACCAGAGTTCTCTGACAGAGAAGGCTAAATAGCTTATAAAACTACAAATCCCAAAATTCTGTAGCATTGAGCCATTGCAGTTATAATGATGTCAAACTGGGCTATTTCTGCAATGCAGATGCAGGCTTAGTGAACTTCAAACAACTTTTGCTACTGTGGCAGTCAAGTTACCCACCCTAGTGTAGGTGATCTCCAGGATCCCTTGGTCAACACTGCTTCCATCTGAGAAAGAGCCCCTTGTGCTTTGCACACTTTCCATCCAAAAAGATGGTTGTAATCCACACCGTAGTGTACTGGGCCAGTACTGGTCAGTAGAGGGTGGCCCTAGAGATAGTGGATAAGGAGCAAGGTGTTACATCACCCCAGTCTGCCACTTGAGGCACACCACTCCTGATAGGTAACCCATTGATTGATTAGAGCAGAAACAGAATTAGGTTTTGCGGATCTGTATACTATTATTCTATTTGAGGAAGTAATATATAAGGCAAGGTAAGTAATATACACCAGTAGTTGCAGATCCAAAAGAAGCTGACTCTTTTGCAAAATACATTTGCAAAATACACCAGTATTTGCAAATCAGGCTCTGTCTCCTGATAAGCCTATAGATTGTTATTGCTACCCAAAGTGCACAGTTCATGTATATCTTTTCAAGTAAACATGAATTAGCGTATTGGAAGAAATGTCCACTTATTGATAGGATCATGGCACTTCTCCATAATTCACAATCACTGTCTTTTTCAAGACCATGAGCCTGCATAATTTGATTTGTGATGAATAAGCTGCAGATTTCTGTCCTGTCTGGTGCGGTTGGGATACACACACAAGGACAGCAAAGCATCAGGTATTGCCACTCCTTTTGCAGCCCTCTCCCACTGAAGGTGTCTTCTCAAATTTCACATTCCCAAAGTCTGAACAATTCCAAACACATGAATATGCATAAGTTTAGCCAGCTCTTACATTATGTTTATATTTGCCTAATAACCACTTAGCAGTTATGTGTGCTTTATTTATTTATTTATTTATTTAACTGTTGCATGTTTTAAAATGATTTTATACAGTTTAATGTCTGGATTTTTAATTGTTTTCAATATTTTATTGAGGTTTTTTAATTGCCTTTTTTGACAATTTTTCCCACTTTGGGAGAAAAATGGCATACAAATGAAACAAACAGATATTATGTGTCATTCCTTGAAAATTGTGACATCTTCAGTTCAATGGAGGACCAAGCTAGATATGATGCTGGGAATATGTATGTGAAGTGACTTTCAGTTTAATGCAGGCTCTGAATTTGACTATAACTTTGGTGGCAAGACTTCACATCATCCACCTTTAGGATTCTCTTTGCCTTGCCAACATTCCTGGCTTTCATTTTGTAAAAGGGCTCATCTTCTGGCTCTCTCTAAGTCTTTTGCTGCTGAAGGCTCTCTTGGACATCTTCCCAGTACTGGCAGGCAGAGAAAGCATCAGGCATGCTGCTACACGTGTCCTGTTAACAGTCCTCCTCTCCCTTCCAGCTGAGGTCCAAAGGAGAAGTCTGTACTCCCTGCATCACTTTTCCCATCTTGCAGTTTCTGCCTCCCAAGTCTTCCTCTTCATAGGCAATTAGTGGGCTTTCCTTGGCTTCCTGACTCATTCTCCGCTACATAGGCTTTAACTGAGACCAGGAGCTGGCTCTCACTCATTCCTGAGGCCAAGGATCTGGGAGAGGTCAAGGTGGCACCTCTGGTAAGTCCTAGCCTTCTACACTCCCAGTGACATCACTAGGGGGGGTGCAATGGTGTTGCCTCTACCAGGTGACGCCCCAGAAGGGGGTGACACCATTGGCCCACCCCCCATTCCCCCATGCTGTACCTGCACTCCCCCATGCCATCTGCATGTGCTCCCTCACACATACTCCCCTGGTCCCAGCGCTCCCCATGCCATCCCTGCTCTCCCTCCTGTGTGTGCTCCCCCTGTCCCTGCACTCCCCCCGCATGCATGCTCCCAGCCCCCTACACCATGCCCATATTCACTCCCCCCCCCCCGTGCTGTCCTGTCTTTTTCCTCATCAGAAGAAGGATGAAACAGCATGGAGAGAGGGAACATGTGCTGTCCCCAGAAGCCCTGCCCCCTGGAAGCCTTGCCCACACACCGGGTGACACCTGCTGTAGGGATGCCACTGCGTACTCCCATATCATAACTAGACTGCCCTTGAGTTTTCAGGCAGATATAGATAACCATAAAACAAGTAATAGACTTGACCCTCCCTCTCTCTCTCTCTCTCTGAAATATCTGTGACTTCTTTGTAAGCTGTATCTTATTAGCAATGTGGTGAGGAGGTCTATGGTGATATGATTATCAGTATCTACTCCACCTTGGACCAGATTTTAGAATCTCCCCACTCCAACAGCCAGTTTCTAAGCATTTGTGACTCTCACTGTACTCACTGTACTGTAATATCTCCTAGTATAAAGCAGGCAGAATATTTTGCTGATTTCAAGCTTAAAATTTGGTGATTTGCAGGTGAAAATGTTTTCCCAGTTTGGGCTAAGAAACCAAACATATTGCCCACCAGTGACATCACTAGAGTCAGGGTCATCAGTGTTGTAACTCATGGTGTCTCCTCCCCATTGACCTCTTCCCACAATATACAGAATTCTTAGTCATGCTTTTTGCACTAATCTTACTCATAACTTGTAATTCCTATATATCACTGAATATAATGGCAAAATTAAATAAACAAATAGCAAAATTAAAATTATACCTTTAAATTATAACATCATTTACATGTATGTACATAGTTTTATGTGGTTAAAGTGAAAGTTTGGTAAGGTTTTATATTTTTAAAGAAAAAAATTAAGAGAATATAAATTAAAACTTTAAACAACTTTTTAAATTTAAAATTTTAATTATTATTTTTTTTTAAAAAACTGGGGCCTCTCCTTTCTCCTTCTATTGAACCTTGTTCCACTCACACCATCTCTTCAGTGTTTTAAAGGGACATGTGTTTCTGCCAAAAGATGTTTTTTAAATATTAATTTATTTTATAATATATATAATATAATATATAAAATTTATCATTAATCGAACAGCACAAAAACACCATAAAACAAACCAAACAAACAAATTAACATATTTGATAAGATTAGAGAAGGAAGATCATATCAATAATCCTTCTTTTTATGTTTCTGTTTATTCTTTCTTGCTCTTTTTTCCTTTTCCCTTCTTTCATTTCTTCTTCTTTTGTTCTTCTCTTCTACTTCTCTTTTTCTATAAACTTGAATTTTCTTATAATATATATAAAACTATGACCATCACACATAAAACAAAGATAACACACATCACTTCCCCACTGGTGGTTTTCCAGCTGTTTATGGCTCTTATCTTCTTTTCTTATTTTTTTCTTTATTTAACCATCCTTTCTTCAGCTATCTTTGGATCCTTATTTTGATTATTAAAAGTTAAGTTCCTAAATTTACTTAGTATCTATCCTCCTATAACTAATTTCAATATCCTTATCTATCTGTCTGTCTATCTATCTATCTATCTATCTTTCATCTAAATTCCTTATCTCTAATTATAATTAATATTATTTTGTATATATTTCTTTTTAATTTCATTATTATTTATGTATTTATTTATTTTATTATATTTTAATTTTAGGGTATTTCTATTTATAATTTGATTTGTAGAGGTGTATTTCATAATCAAATTTACCAGAAGAAGCTAATTCTATTCCAATCTTTTTTCCTTTCTCTAATCGATTTCCCTTTTATCATATGTGATAATATATCCATCTCATACAATTCATATAATTTAATTTTCCTGTCTTCTACATCCAGGGCTAGTGGTGATTTCCAGTTCTTAGCTATGACAAGTCTTGCAGCAGTAATCAAATTAAGTAATATTTTCCAGTTTTTAGACTCTGTTGATTTATGCAAACTATTTAGGATATTTAACAAATATACCTCTGGTTTCATAGGGAAATTAAGTTTTAATGATTGTGTTAATAATTGATAATTTTTTTCCTAAAATTTTTGTACTACTTTACAGTGTTTCTGCCAAAAGATGTTTGAGGAGAAGTGGTGTCACCACCATCACATTTAGGGTGTCACCTGGTGTGGACTACACCCCCACTCCCTAGTGGTGCCCCTGTTGCCCACCATTGTAAAAAAAAAAATACATGGTGTCTCCCATTTATTCTTTCCTGTGTTAAAGTGTAATTTGACCTTTATAGATTTTGACCACAAAACTGAAAAGAAAATCCCATTTTCATATTTGTTATTGCTGTTTGTTTCCTTGATACCGTTTCATTTTAATTGATAATCACTGCTGGTGGTATCACTTAAGCTAATGACTGGAAAGGAAAAAAAACACACAGTTCTACATACAAAGAGAGTTCCATAGCTGTCAACCATTTCCCATCAATCAAAAATGTCTTTTTCCTCCTCTTTCTTCTCCTTCTTCTTCTCATTTCTTTCTTTTTGGACTAATTAATACAGCAAATGCAATAGAAAGCCATAAATCAAGTCTCTCTCCCTGAAGCACATAGCATTCGCAGGAAAATCTCTCTCTCTTTTTTTAAAAAATAAAATGTATTAATTAAAATCATCAAATACAACTTACATTCATTCCATATCTGACCTATAAAATAAAAGCACATATTTCGAAAGAAAAGAAAAAAAAACCCACAATCTGTTAAGTCAGTAAGAGATTATATCGTTACAAAATATAATTAAACATTAAAACAATCCATCTTTGACTTTTGTGTCCATTTATAGCACTGAAGTGCTTTACTCCACTAATGACAAGATAACTCTTCATCCTTTATAAATATACTCCTGAAACCATCTATATCATTTTCACCTTTCTTATACTCTTCCTTTAAACCTTCTCACTTACTTCCCCTATTTCTCTTTCCTTTGTTTCACTCCCATTTCCTATCTTTCCCTCTTCTTATCTATCTTCATTACTTTCACTCCTCTCTTCCTACCCTTCTCTACTTCCACTCTATTTCTATACTTCCACACTCCCTCTCTACACTTACTTCTAACCTTCTATCACATACTTTCTTTCCTCCTTTAAATTCATTCACAACTCCCTTCTTCCTTTCATATCCACATTCGTTCCAACTTCCTCCTTGTCTTAGCTGGATTATTAAATGTGCTATAAATGGCCTTCTTTAAGCCTTTCTTTTGTTTTGTAACTTTGTAGTAATCTATAAAATTTTAAAGTATTCATTATTTATCAAGTTTTTTATATTTTTGTCTCTTCTTCTCTCCTTGTACCATTTGTGACTAAAAGTTATGATATTATTATAATTGTACTCCATTTTGTTAAGAATTTATATATTGTTTTTCCTCTTTTATTTGTCTAGCTTCTCTCTTATTTTCCAATTTACTTAATTATTCTTTATTCATAACCAATTGTAGCTATAATACCCCATTGTTGCTTCAAATATATTAAAGTTGGTGTCCATTCCGAATTATTTTCCTCTATAATATTACCATTCAGATAGTTTGTAAGTAAATCCATTTCAATTGCTTCATATAATTTTAGTAACCAATCTTTGACAGTAGGAGTAGTTTTTGCTTTCCATTTTTGCACTAAGGAAATCCTAGCTGTAGTAATTAAATAAAATAATATCTTTCCAACTCTTTTATCCGTCTCATTGTCTCACATATTTAGTAAGAATATTTCTGGACGAGCCTGTAATTTACTTTGTGTTATACAGTTAATAATTTCAATTACTTTTACTCAATATTTTTTAACCAATTTGCATGTCCATAAACAATGATATATTATTCCTGGAGTTTTCTCACATTTCCAACAAAAATTATTTTTTGTTTTATACATTTTTGAAATTTTCTCTGGCGTTAGATACCATCTAAAATAAGTTTTATAAAAATTTTCTTTCAAATTCTGTGATTTCGTGTATTTTAATCGTTTGGTCCATACCCACTCCCATTTTTCCAATTCGATAGGATATCCAAAATTTTTGGCCCATTGAATCATATTCTCCTTTATAACTTCATCTTCCAACTCCCACTTCAATAATAATTTGTAAAAGGCACCTATCCATTTTTATTATCTCCTAACCAGATTTTATCAAATTCATTTAGTTTTAGGTTGATGCCTTGTATCTTCATATCCATTTTAAATCGCTCTAGAATTTGTCTATATCTAAACCAATCAAATGGAAAGCCTTCCCTAATCAATTCATCCTGAGTTTTAATTTTATAGTTGCCTGAACCATCATCTTTAATCAATTTGGCATATGTTACCCAATTTGATTCTACTTTCATTTCTTTCCTTTGAATTGCTTCTTGTGGGGAAAACCACCTAGAAAGCTTTGGCATGACTCTTCATTTATACTTATTCCAAGTTTTCAATAGTGTTCTTCTGATACAATGATTGTTGAACTCTTTATTTGCTTTAATTTTTTCATATCCTAGAAAAGCATGCCAACCAAAGCACAAGCCATCACTCTCCAGTTCCAACAATTTTCCCGATTCAAGCGTAACCCATGCAGGAAAATCTCAATCTACTGAGTCATAGTATGTAGTTGCTTGTATAATGAATTAGATAGATTAATGTACATGCTACTAGGTATCAGATAGCTTAGAATCTGAGAGAAAAAACACTGCCTATCAAAGTGGCCTATATTATTTCTGATAATTGCACAACAGGCAGAAGGGACAATTTGTCCCTGCAACAACAGCAAATGGGCATCTTATGAAGCCAAATGGAAATCTGCCAGAAGTTTCATTGCCATGAAATGGAAGAAATTTTGCACTGGAACTGGGCTGGCAGGCTGCATCTGCTTGCACAGAAGAACTTCCTACACAGGAGATACTGTTGTTGCTGTTGAATGACATTTCTTTAGTTCCTGTGAAGCATGGAAAGTTGAGTTCAGGCTCATAAGAGACATGGATGAGCAGGGGACTGGTGCTGATACCATTGTGTACCTGATCCATATTGGGTGCATCCTGTTAGGCAATTATGATGTAAGCTAGGTTTGTAACTGTTTTGTGTTCAGATTTACGATTGTGGCATCACTGGAAACCAGTTTCAGTTTCCACATGCTTTTCTGTGTCAGCCCCACATGTAAATCACATTTCAGCAATCAAACGTTAATATTATTAGATGGACACACCCACAATAACCATAGTCTATAATTTAAACAGAGAATGTCTGTATGTCTATCTGTGGCAGCCATAACGCACTGGAACAGCAAGCTAGACACTCATATATATATATATATATATATATATATATATATATATACTTTATGTTTTGGTCATCCAAATTGCTATGCTGAGTTTCATATCTAATAACCAAATGGGAATTACTAGAAGCAAAATGAGGGGGACTAGACATACCTCCTCATGAAACCATGATAGCTGCTTGAAATAAGTGCAGTTTTGGTTCTTGCCCAATGTCCAATGGCCCAATTCAACCCACACTTTTTGGTAGATGACTTCATCAGAACAAAAAAAAAATCATTCTCATAATTGGTCAAGAAATCATTTTTAAAGGCTGAAAAATAGGAGAGGGATCTCTGAGGCAATGCTGCTAGGATTCCTGGAGCAAAACAAAACGATGGAGAAACAATAAGGATAAGACATTTTTGCTAAGATTCCTGGTGTGTGTGTGTGTGTGTGTGTGTGTGTTTTAAAGGTAATAAAATGGAAGATGCATTTTTAAGGAACTGCTGTTTAAAATTCCTGAAGGAAGGAATGTGAGAAATCAAGAGACTCCATGGAGTCCTGATGGGGTATTAGGTATAGCACTTGGTACAATTCCACTAGAAAACAGCAGCAGAGTCATAGCATTGCTGCTAATACTTCTGAATCAGAAAAATAGCTGGAAAAAATGGGAGAGGGAATATGTCCCTACTTGTAAGAAAACTGAAGCAGGAAAAAGTAGTGAGAAACAATTAAAGCTACTAGTGCTATGATTTCTGAGGTTGAAAGTGGGGTGGAAAATGGCAGTGCATTCCCTGAGGTACTGCTGGTGAGTAGTGGAGCACCAGGGGTTGGTGTCACCCAGTGCCAGGAGGCAAGAGGGGGACAGACAGTGTCAGCACCCATAGGTCCATTTGGGCTCTGGTGTGGCTGCAACCACACCAACACCCAATGGAAGGTATTGCCCTGCACATAAACCACTGCCATTGGAAAGGACAGTGCAGGTCCCATGGAGATCCATTTGGGCTCTGTCATGGCTGAAACTGCACCAAAGCCCAAACAGAAGGGACTGCTGTGGCTGCTGGGCAAGCCAGAAAGGAACACAACACTTCTGGGGTGTCATTAGGTGAGGTTTACACCCCCAGCACCACACCACCTTTAATGACGCCACTGCTGGAGAGTCTTGAGATAAAAAGTAGGAAAGCAGGAAAACTGGATACACCATGGACTTCTTTGGAGGCATTAGGTACACAGGCCTGATATACTTTGATTAGTGGGACAAAAAAGATATGTCTGAATGGGTGCCTTATTTAATCAAGGAACATTCCCTGTGTATGCATTAAGGCAAACTATCTGTGAAGAAGCCATTTTCCTTTCCAGCCTGTGTTAAGGCAAGAGTTTTCAACCTTTCCCACCAACTTTCTTTAGAATTGTTTTTAAATAGTGTTACATCTGGTGTATAGTGTGGTGTAGTGGTTTGAGCATTGGTCTATGACTCTGGAGATCAAGGTTCAATTCCCCACTTGGCCATGAAACCCACTGTGTGACCTTGGACAAGTCACACTCTCTTAGCTTCAGGGGATGACAATGGCAAACCTCCTCTGAACAATTTTTGCCAAGAAAACACCATGATAGATTCACCTTAGGGTTGCCATAAGTTGGAAATGACTTGAAGGCACATAATAACAACAAGGTGTATTGAGGATGAGTTTTAACTCACAAGGTCAATAAATGCTCACCTTAAGAAGTGGATGTGGCTGCTTGGAAATTCTGTTTTTCTGAAGTTAAATTCATAATAATTATCTCCCCTACAAGAAGAGGATTTTCCTTTCATAGTAGATCTTGGCATCCATCTTGGTCTTCTGAAAAGTCCAACACATGTGTAGTAATATTTATAATTGTGAAGAGAAAAACAGATATTGGCCTTGTAATATAACTTATCACAGCTTTATTTATTTACTGTCATTACTGAATCAATCAAAAATGGGGGAACACAACTGGGTGTCATTCCTGCCATTTCTTCACCTGTGCTACTAATAGATGGGCTATTTTGGTTGGCTTTGGCTCCTTGGGCAATTGTCTCAAGCCTGAGATTTCTCCCATGGTGAAACCTATGTTTAGGTTTACACTAGATTGAGCCAGCATGACGTAGTGATTTGACCGTTGGACTATGACTCTGAATACCAGTGTTCAAACCTGCTCAACCATGAAACCCACTGGGTGACCTTGGGCAAGACACATGTTCTCAGCCTCAGGAGAAGGCAATGACAAACCTCTGAACAAACCTTGCCAAGAAAACCCCATGATAGGTTCACCTTAGAGTTGCCATAAGTTGGAAATGACTTAAAGGCACACAACACAGAGACTTAAGCAGGAGTCTCATTTCCACACTTGTCCAGTTTCTGCTGGCGGTTCCCAGACAGTTGTGATGATTCAGAATGTGAATCTGACTTCATATTCTATGGGTCTTAATCTTCCCCTTTTTACTTCTTCCCTACTTACTATGTTCATGGTCCCCATACATTTATTTACATGTCCTGAAACTAAATGGGCAAGCTCTGGGGATGTAGATTGTGCCATCATCAAAAGCCTCAATTTTTTAAAATAAATAAAATTAAGCCAGAAGTAGCCAGGAATCCACTTCCATTTAAAAAGGTTTTTTTACACCAAGGTTTTGGGGTTTTGTTTTTTTTTTAATTTAAAAAAGCTGCAGAAAAGCAGGATGCACCTTATTCAGAAGAAGAATGACCACTCCTGTAGGGTTTCAGGAGCAGCACCTTCCCCCTTGTTAGCAAAAGTCCTCCATTTCTCATATATTTTGACTGTGCGGAGTCCCCTATGACCCCAGCCTGACCCCTGGGAGATAGAAGCCATAATCCCCTAGATGTGAAGTCATGTAAGCAAGTAAGGTTACAAAGGACCACCGGAACAGGCAGGTTATGGGAGTTGCCTTGGGGAATATCCCATTATGTTGGAAAAGATACCTAATGCTGTGTGTTTGTCTTAGTCTCACACTTGATGAGACAGTGATTAGATTTGATGGCACCTCCTTTCTCTAGCTTCCTTTCCTTGATTGCTTTGATACCAAATGCATTGTTTAGACTATGCCCAGACTTAAGTAAACAATGAAAAGCCCATCACGCCTTTGTCTAGCTATTGTCCAGCACATGGCTAGAAGACAAAATTTCCCTATAAGAACCTCTGAATTTTAGCAGACATCGTGCTACCTTGAAAGTGCATGCTGAAACTCTGTCGGTCTGTACTCTGAGATAGTTCCCACAACCCCCTTCTTGCCGGTCGTGCCCCCTTCCATGGAACTCATCTTCATTCGCCACCAAAGCCCAGAGGAGTCGCTCAGGTGTGAGTATATCTCCCTCTATCCTGGTTTCCCTCTTTGCCTTCCCCGCTCTCTCTCTTCCCCGCTTATTCCTCTAGTGTGTGTGTGTGTGTGTGTGTGTGCACTGCATTTGGATGTTTGCTTATTATTGCCAAATAAATATTTTAGACTTTAATGGGAGCTTGATCTGTTTCAGTGTCTTCCCAGCCAGAATTCTTATGTCTCCCATAAACAATTGTATAAGGTCCTAGAAGTGAAGGTCCCTCTCTCATCTGAGCTAATTATAAATTCCCCAAAATTAGGTCTTGGCTTCCCAACACCCCACTTTGGCAAAACAAAACAAAAAAACACCATCTGGAGGGTCTGGACAGGGAGTGGAAATACAAAAATGCCCCCAGGGGGGACATGCATCACTCAGGCCACAAGGGCTGCTTTGGGTCTCATTTTAGGTGAAGAATGTCATATAACCTAATTTTGGGGAATTTATAATTAGCTCAGATGAGAGAGGGACCTTCACTTCTAGGACCTTATCCAATTGTCTACGGGAGACGTAAGAATTCTGGCTGGGAAGACACTGAAACGGACCAAGCTTAGGGACCGCCTCTTCCCGTATGATCCCCCCCGTGCCCTCCGTTCAGCGGGGAAGCACCTGCTTCAACAGCCAAAGGTAAAACTCAGGCAGACTTCCCAGAGGGCATTTTCTGTTACTGCCCCTAAACTGTGGAATGGCCTGCCGGAGCAGATCCATCTTAGTACATCTTTGACCGCTTTCAAGAAAGCAGTCAAGACGGATCTCTTCCGGCAGGCCTTCCCAGAATAACCTCCTTGCAGGGATAATATATTTGGATCTGCTCTGTCCCTCGTCCCCCCTCTGAGTAGCCAAACTGCTACATACAGTGGCCATTGTTGTTATTCTATTACAGTCATATGTTTGATTTTAAATTTAATTAGTTTAATTCTATTTTAAGGGGTGCTGGTCGTGGGCGGGGGGGTTGTAGGAATCTGGAATGTTGTTAATTGTTGTATTTTAAATTGTTGTAAGCTGCCCCGATTGCTCTGCAGAGGGGCAGGGTATAAATAAATTATTATTATTATTATTATTATTATTAAATAAATAAATAGGATTCCCACCTATTTAGGTAATACTTCAGAAAAGGTGAAAACCAGGCCCATCTTCAGGGAATTTGGACACTATAAAAAAAATCCTTCCTGGGCCCCAGCTTCATAACCAGAGAATGCTTTGGAGTAATGCTTACTTTTTGGGTAGTAAGTGGGGGACCTTTGCAGACCTCAGGACTAAGACTAAGTGAGCTTGTGTGGTGAGACTTCACAGCCCATGCTGAAGTCTCCTCATTCCCTACTGCTTGCCCAAGGCTGGGTTGTCCATTGTACAATTGAAGCAGATGCTTCAAGAGCCCCCTGTGGCAATTTCTTGTAAGCTGCCTCGGGTCTCCTATCAAGAGAAAGGAGGGTATAAATTAAATAAAAAAAAACAAATAAGGGCCCCATGTGGCTGTTCCCTCAAACAAAATTGAAAAGCTCAAAAGCAAGAGAAAAATCTGATACCAACTATAGGTTTCCTGACTAAAGGGGGTTGCAGACTGCCAGAAATAGTGCAAATTGAGTCCACTTTTAGGGTTATTGTTATGGTTAGGGAATCATGGGAACTGTATTTTATTGTGGCACCAGAGCTCTCTGAAAGAGAAGGCTCAATGTCTCAGAAAAAAAAAATTCCCATGATTCCCTAGCACTAACTCTAACCCTAAAAGTGGACTCAATTTGCACTATTTCTGGCAGTCTGCAACCCCCCTTTGATAATGGGAAGAGATGATTAGCCATATTAGAAAGGTAAATTGAGATATAATTTGGATAAACAAAGGATGTCAAGGTTGAGTAACAACTATATGTTTTGGATTTAGGAATTCTTGTTTATTTAAGAAATGAACTGGAAAGGGTGAGGGAGGATGTCAAGATGTATGGATGGAAGAGTAAATGGGCAGGGACGTGTTTGAAAGTTAGAGTATGTGAGAAGATGGTTAGGAGAGGAAGAGAATAGAAAGAGAAAGAAGAAGAAAGAAAGAGAAATGAGAGAAAATCGAGGAAGGATGTAACTGTGGAAGAAAACAAGAGATGACTTGGAAGGAAGTGGAGGGAATTGACAAAGAAGGTTTATGAAGGCAAGGGGAATAGAGTAATTGTGGGAGGAATCCTAATGTTAATAGGTATGTATTAAATATTCAGAGATATTTGTTGTATCTAAATAGACTAGAGCAGTAATGTTGACTATATGTTTTAAAAGTTGGTTGATGTTTTTGATGTATGGATGGTATTTGTATGGAAGTTTTTACATACTGAAATTTTTTGAATAATTATTTTTAAAAGAGAGAAAAAGAGGCTTTCAGGGAGAAGAGGACTGTAAATCTCTCTCTCTCTGCAACTTCCCTCAGGAGTGGTAATGTTTACTACAGGAGTATCCCAGGGTTATATCAATAGGGTGAGGGCAAAATGCCTCACCAAATAAGAATTCTACCCTCCCCAAATAAAATTTTCCTTCATTCTCAAATTTCTAGGGAACTGAGACACTGAAATTCATCCCCATCTAGAACTCTTCTTTTGTTTGTGTTTGTGTTCCCTTTGTCACATTGTCTGCCCCTTTTCTTTGGATGTCTAAACTGTATTTCTCAAACATTAACTGAAATTTAAGTTATTGAAATTCTAGATGTTTAGGGGCTGAAAGGAAATTTCATTGGGGGATAGAATTCTTCTGTAAATGCTTCTGGTTTACCACCCATCTTGGTCCCCTTTTGTTGCCAGTGAAGAGGCAGATAGCATGATGATGTGGTTGCCTCTGATACCGAGAGCCTTATCACATTACAAAAGTAAGTTGAGACACAGTGAGATAGAAGTTGTTGTCTGCTTACCTCTCCGCATGATGTTGTAGCACTTTCATACTCCCTCCAGAGGGAGGTGATTGTAAAAGCACATCTTTCACCAACCAGATTTTTCCACTGTGACAAAAGACACACTTTTATGACTGTCTCCCTCAGGAATAGAACAGAAGTGTTTTGAGGACATGCAGAGAGGTAAACAGAAAACTACTTCCCTATTGCTGCATCTCGGATTACTTTTGTAATGCGATAAGGCTCTCATTCACACCAATTTGGACTCAGAGCTGCTCCTGCCACCTTAAGCCTGAAAGGGAGATCACACACATGACCAAAAGGAAGCTCTGTTTTCAGAATTGCTTCAGGGCCACAAGCACTTTATAGCAGCCTTGGTTGTTGAGTTCAAGTCATGTCTTACTAATGGCAACCCTAAGGCAACCTATCACAGGGTTTTTGTGGCAAGATTTGTTCCGAGGACCTTTGCCTTCCTCTGAGGCTGGAAAATGTGACTTGTCCAAGGTTGCCCTGTGGGTTTTCATGGCTGAGCAGGAATTCAAACCTTGGTCTCTCGAGTCATAATTCAAAATTCAAACCACTACACTATACTAGCTCACTAGCCCAGTCTTGCGTCTCTGAATCGCTGAAGACATGGAAACCATGCACATCACAAAATGTTGACCTGAGTACTCTTGTGATGACCAGGAGAACCCCTTCATCACAAAACCTTTCTCTCCCAGTGCCTAGGAAGCAACAATCCTTTGAGTCACAACCACCACCACCCCATTACCTGAAGTAGGATTTAGAGTATGGAGGGGGCAATTTCACACATTCCTTTTTGGGTTACCATTTCCTAAGATCCTAGATAACTGTATTATAAGCAAGACAGGAGCACCACTGTTAAAAATGCTTAGACAAGGGGATTATTCACACTGTGAAATCTGGATTCTGGAACACTGGATGAATCTTTGTTGTTCACAAATGCATCTGATTAAGGGGAGGGAAGGATACCCAAAAAACCACTTAATCCAGGATAATCAATATCAGGTTTCCCCCCAAGTTTTTGTTTGTTTAAAAGATCTGTATCATCAGTAGTGTGAATAACCGATGCGAATAGACCCAAACACACACGGGATAAAACTCTGCATGCCTTAAACGTGTTCTGAATGCATTTGCATCACCAACTCCATCTTTATTCAAATGCTTGCACATGTCAGCAACCAGACTTGCAGAGATGTGCATCGATGTGGTTCCATAGTGTAAATAATAAACCCAGAATTTGTGAGAGAGATTATTTGCATCATCGTGCTAAAAAAAAAAAAAAAAAAATGATGTCTAAATGACCCTAAGGAGGCTGTTTGGGTAGAGCAGCTTGTTCTTCAAAACTCCAAAAGGATCAGTAGCAATATCTGACTAAGGAGCAAAGACACCAATGGCTCAGAGAACAAACTAAGGGGGGAAGCAGACCAGGGAGTCGGGGATGCCCTGGGACAATGCGCCGCGGGACCGCAGCAGCCGCACCGTGGCGCACCGTTGGCACCTCTGAAAGGAGCGCAAAATCAGAGCTCCTTTCAGAAGACAGGGAAAGTGCACCCTAAACGCGTCGGGCGCACTTTCCCTGGCTTTTCCGCCACAGCGTGTGAGGACACTGAGGCGGGAGGTTGCCCTTGGCGTGCCGGCCATGCGGAGGGCCGGCAGCTCCGAGGGCAACCTCGGGAGGAGGAAGGGGCACCGCTCGTGCGGCTGCCCCTCCTCTTCCTTGCCTCGGAGATGACCCTATTGGTCGTCTGCCGAGGCCCTAAGTCTTTATCATATGAACTACATTCTAAGATAGGAAAGTTACTAATCTAATCTAGCTACATATCTATCATGGTTTGGGAGAAGAGAGAGAGGGTAAGAAGATGAGCAGTTTACATCACAGAGAAGTCAGGATAGTTAGACAGAGAGGGAAGTCACTGCAGGTCACTCAAACTAATCCCATCACTACTGCCCACTCTGAGGCATTCACTTTTCCAGTGCAGATCATTGTTGC
This sequence comes from Phrynosoma blainvillii, assembly GCA_026167975.1. Taxonomy (NCBI): domain Eukaryota; kingdom Metazoa; phylum Chordata; class Lepidosauria; order Squamata; family Phrynosomatidae; genus Phrynosoma; species Phrynosoma blainvillii. The sequence goes on along the minus strand of JANUYF010000002.1, from coordinate 168,695,102 downwards.
ACTTCTAACAATATATTCTGTCAAACAAATGAGCTATACATACTGCTTGGTAAGGATTGTGCTCATTGCCTTTCTCCAAAAGCTTCCCTTCTCTTTCCTCTTAATTTTGCTTCCTTGCTATCTAAATTTAGATGGCAGAGGCCTCAGGGCAGGGGAGCTGTATTGTGTGAATAAGCGCTAAATCACCCACAATTGTATGAGTAATCTTGTGATTGCAAATGTTGCTGTAAATGTATTAGTTTCTTTAAACTATGCAGAATTGTTGTTCAGAAGACCTTCTGGTTACATTTGTCTCCTTTACTGTGATAAGTCTCTGTGTTCTTTTCCTTTCACAAATGCCACTGATGGCATACTGAATATACTGTAAAAATGTGTTTATATAAATGGGGAAATATATCAAGTCAGAGCTGTAGAGAAAGCTAGTGACTTTCATGTCAGTGAGGAGGTGCATCTGTATTGGGGGTTGGTCTGAATTTTAAAAGAGCTATCCCAAGCGCTGAATCATGTCCACAAGATAGTTCAGACTTCAACCCACAGCAAAGTTACTGCTCCACAGACATGGAAACTATCAGCCATCACTGCATTATAAACCACAGCAAGAAGCTGGTGGGTGAGTTATTAACCTTCTGACTGATATTACAGATTAATTTTCTTTTCCAGGATGGTAAGGTATGGCCAGAATCCTGGTGTGTAATTGCGAATACATATCCTATAGTTACGCATTCACAATTGCTACTTATTCATGTTCCCTAAGCAGCCCCTAGTTTGGGCTATAAATGAATCCCAATTGACAAGGGGGTCAGTCAGGGCTGCATATTATGACCCCACTTGTTCATAGTATATTCTCGTTCAACTTGTCTTCAGAAAATATCATACAAAGAGCAGGTTTAGACTTAGAAAGAGGAGTAAAGATAGGAGGAAGGAACATGAACAATCTAAGATATGCGGATGACACCATACAGTTAGCAGAAAACATCTTGGTCTTGGAACAATTACAGTCGTCCCTCCATTTTTGTGGGGGGTCATTCTGGACCCCTACCCTTTGGAAAATGGAGACTTGCCGATATTCAAGCCCCATAGGCTTGAAGGGGGCATGTGCCCACTGGTGCACAGCCCATTGAAGTTAAAGATCACCCCTCCATGAATATTTAAGTCCACTGATCTCAAGTCCACGAGAACAGAGGGGTGACTGTACTGAGGAAGTTCAAAGAAGGAAGGCTTACTGCTGAACATAAAGAAAACAAAATAATGACCTCAGAGAATCTTTATAAATTCAATCTAAACAATGAAGAAATTGAAATAAAGATTCCCCACAACTTGGATCAAACATTGATCAGAATGGAGACTGCAGTGAAAAAATCAGAAGACTAGGAGTAGGAAGGGCAGCCATGAAAAAAATTGACAAAATCCTAAAGAGTAAAGATATACAACTGAACACCAATATGATAATTATCCAAACCATTGTGTTTCCCACTACCAGTATGGATGAGAGAGTTGGACAATGAAGAAAGCAAATAAGAAGAAAATCAACTCATTTGAGATGTGGTACTGGAGAAGAGTGCTGAGGATACAATGAAAGGGTGTCCTTTCTTGTTTACCTGAGTAGTTTTCAAGTTTCCTTCAATAATATCACATCAAAAGAACAAATATACTGAGAGAATGAACTATCCCTGCTCTTATTTGCCCATCCAGAAATGTTCCAGGAGATTATCCTTAAACAGAGTCCTTTTACAGGGCTCATCAGATGTTGAGAACAATTTTAATCTCTTCTAATACACCAATTTTCAGAAGTTTTCTTTTTAGAGATCGTCAAAGCTAGGTGAGAGTCAGTAACCATCATGTTGCCTGATGGAATTTCATATTGACAAGGTTAGGATGAGTCCTAACTTTTGAAGACTGTAAATTGGAATAGGAAAGAGTTGTAGTTGTCATATGGGTTGTTAATGTTAATTCAGAAGAGTAACTTTGTTCCAGTACTATCAGGTTTGCTTTCCCAGGGGTGTCTTGACCAAATGTAATTAAATCTGAGATTTCTGCAATGTCATTGAGTCCTATACCCATGAGATAAGTGCACAGCAGAGATGCTTCTAATCTGGATTGATGGGTAGCATGGTGTAGCTCTGGCTCAGAAACTATCAAGTTTGAAGACCTTGTTTTAAGCTGGTGAAATCTGTCAAGTAGGTCTCTTTGAGTTATCGAAGATGCATTTGTCAATGCAGAATTCTTCTCTTGCAGCTCTATATGACTAGACAACTTGGTAGACCTATTTAGGCACTGGGAAAGAAGAGTTGGACATTTATTAAGAGAAATTAGTGGCCTAATACAAGAGTCCTTAAAGAGCTGTGCTTTGAACACCACAAAAGCTTGCAAATGTGCCTTTTCTTCACTAATAAATTAGAGACCATGGATATAATGAAGCTTAGAATAACCTTCAAATAATAGCATGTAAAAAAGTAAATTCACTGAGACAAATTGGAAGCTCTGATATTTAAAATCTGTTCAAAGTTCAAATTTGCCTCGAGACTGCTTTTCAGAATGGAATTTGTCCATTAAATAGATTCACATGTATCACTACTTGGAATACTTGGAATATCAGGCAATATCAGGTGTTCTGCTTTAATAAAATATTTTTTGAGTTTTTAGACTTAAAACCCACATGAAAGCTTTGGTTGTAATATTAATGAAATGGTTTGGATTGACTTGAGGGCAAGGGCAAAGGATAGTTATCCAAGTTGCTAGAGTCTGGGTATTTGCAAGACCAAAGATACCAGGCTAGTTAAATTACTCAGCATCTTTTCTTATTTAGAATTAATTAATTGTAGAATTCATGCAGTTACCAGACACTGCTCTGATAATAGTACATAGAGAGATCTTGTAGCACCTTTGAGGAAAGAAAGAAATGCTCTGATAATAGTTCAGTATAGGGTGCATTAAACAGAGAATTTTCCAGCAGGGTAGAGTCTCTTGTCTCCTGGTTCTATTTCTCTCTCCACTGGTAAAGGTGCAAACTTGTTCATCCTTAAAATTTCCACTACCATCTTATAAAGTCATCCACTTCACTTTATTTAGAGCTGGGTTGACTGTTTGTATTTGTAGATTAGTTAGTCCTTTGCCATGAAAATGACTGGACAAAAAGCAGACATAGCTCTTGCTACCAGCAGCAAAGTTCTTTGCAGGAAGAGTCTGTTATTTACAGGATGAATGCCAGCAACACACCTTAGGAGCAGGGCTTCCTGGCTGCTATTAGTGCAAACCAAGCTGTCAGCTGTTAATCAATTATTTTTGCTGTGTGCCTTCAAGTCATTTCCAACTTATGGCAACCCAAAAGGGGTTTTCTTGGCAAGATTTGTTCAGAAGAGGTTTGCCATTGCCTTCCACTGAGGCTGAGAGCATGTGACTTGCCTGATGTCACCCATTGGGTTTCATGGCTGAGCAAGGAATTGAACCCTGGTCTCCAGAGTCCCAGTCCAACACTCTAACCATTATTCCATGCCAACTCTACTTTTGCATAATTCACAGTTATAAATAAGCAATAAAAAGTAAGAACCATAAAACTATTAGCAGAAAACTATACAACAATAAAATTACTGTTACAAAAATAATAAAACAATAAAATTTAGCAATAAAATCAGGCAAACTTGACCTCTGCTGCCAGCATGGATGTCTTTGTCTTCTTATTCTCTCTTCTGGTGTTCTGGCTGCTCAGAAGTCCTGTATTAGTTCTCTGAAAGAAAAATTGTTAGCACTTACACCTGCAGTTTGCTTCTCTGACTTTCAGACATTGCCACTCCATCCTCTGTCCTTTGCTTCTCACACCAAATACACAATTTAATACTTGAAATGAGGGATCATACATTTATCTTTATGCAATATCTCTCTTGACCTTGGATAGTATATTTTTCTTAGTACGATTTTAATAGCCAGGGACAAGAGAGGTCTTGCAGTCAAGTAACTGTCATGACTGATTGGTTTCTGGCATGGTAGCTTTAAAAATAATTTATTATTTTCTGTTTTAAAATACATTAAAAATATGTGGTATCATTTCAAAATGTGTCTCAGCAGTTACAAAGATGAAAGCTAATTGCCCCCTTCCTCCAAAGGAAAAGGAGAAAGAGAACTGATAAAGATACCTTTAATGTACACCTGTCATCAACATCTTTAGTCTTAAAAATAAATTTGTTATAGCACTCTATGCAACTTTCTTCTGTGACAGCTTTGAAACTAAAAGCAAGTCTGAGATTGAATTCTCCATATGTACATTTTTAAATTTCAAATTAATTATTAGACACTGACATATTTCTGAAATAACAAGAGTGACTCTACATTTCATATTGGTTTGCTACTTAATAGGTATGCAGGTTGTAATCTGTTAATCCATGGCACAAGATCTGAATTTACACTTTTTTATTTATATCAGATAAATACAATTCCAGAAAAGTGGTGAAGTTCTAAGTTATAAGGAGCATAAAAGCAAAATAATACAAATACAAATTACAGCATGTTAAATTCCCATATATGTTTTTGTGGGTTTTTCAGGCTATGTGGCAGTGTTCTAGTTTATTCCTGATGTTTTGACAACATCTGTGGCTGGCATCTTCCATGGATGCCCTCTGTGAAAGCATTTACTTCACAATTCCCATGTACCTTTAATGACACCTACTTGCATTAGCATCCTAATTGTGTCCTTTGACTAGAAAAAGACAATGCATTCTTTCATACATATATGATATTTTTTTTCTTGACAATAACAGTTTAACTGAATTCTAAGCAATCTTTGGAGATTTTGAATAACAGCTCCATGGTATTTCATTATACTTATGATTACTTGTTTGTTCAATTAAATATAATTCACATAGCGCTTAATGCAAATTTTCTACTCAATTAAGCAAAACTAATACAGGACTTAATCCAAATTCTTCTCTTGTCTCCAAAGGTTTTGTCTAGTAATTTTGTGCTGTGTGACAAACCATCAAAGATAAAGTAGGTTCCATGAGCAGTTAGTACTATTGGTGTAGTACCTCCAATCCTTCCTTCTTTTCCTGTGCCTTCCAATCTCTCCCTTCTCTGGACTTGCTTCCTCTTTGAAGAGAACCAATATAAAGCTTATGGGCCTAAGCAGACTGCCAGAAATAGTGCACATTAAATTGAGGCACTGCCCTGGCTCAGTGCTAGGGAATCATGGGAACTGCAATTTATTGTGGCACCAGAGCTCTCTGACAGAGAAGGCTCAATGTCTTAGAAAAAAAGACAATTCCCATGATTCCCTAGCACTGAGTCAGGACAGTGCCTCAATTTAAAGTGGACTCAATTTGCACTATTTCTGGCAGTCTGCAAAGGCCCTATCACATAGGCAAGTTAAACTGGCTTACTTGAGCTGGCTTAAAATTTAAAACGAGTGGCATCCTGATTTTATCACAAGGATTTAGCCACCAAAATTGCTGCCTGGGTGCAGACCAGGTCCATTGCTGCTCCCAGGGGTGTGCAGCGTAGCTTTTTTTGAAGCTGGGAGTTTTTTGTCTTAAGGAAATGGCTGCCGGAGTGCCCCTGAGAGCAGCAATGGACCCGGGCTGCACCCAGGCAGTGATTTCGGTGGCTAAATCCTTGTGATAAAATCAAGATGCTGCCCACATTAAATTTTAAGCCAGCTCAGATAAGCCAGTTTAATTGTTTTTGCGATAAGCTTCTAAAAGAAAGTACCTGTGAAATGAACCGAACCTTCCTCCTTCACTGCTGGACAACTGAAGTTTGTCCTAGTTCATTTAATAAATAATAATAATAACATTTATTTATACCCCACCTATTTGGAAATCCAATTTTGAACTAGGAATAGGGTTGCCATATTCCAGTCCCTCATATCCAGGCATATAATTTGCATATTAAGCCAATTGTTATAATTACACATATTATCAATTTGCATTCTGATAATGCAAATTCATCACATTAATCATTGCACTTTTTCTACCATTATGTTTGAACCTCAGTACCAGTACCAAGCTAAGAGCTCTTTTTTTATTCTTTCCCCCCTACCTGGTATGAAGAGAGGAAGGCTTCCAAGCAGCCCCACAGGGTAAAGATTATCATGCTGCCTAGCCATAGGCTCAAGCCACCAACACAATGACCACACAACACAAGGCTATCTCTGCTTGCCTCCTTTCCTTTCCTATCTTCTGGGCCTGCTGGGGAAAGTGTGGAGGGAATGGAAGATTAAGGTGGCAATTCAGTAGTGTGTTCAGTAGCAACCACAGCCTGTAGGATGGGATGAGGCTCCCACACAGTGTGCAGTTTCCGACTTCATCATCACTGCCACATTTTAACCTACCCATTGGCCTGCAACAAATGAGAAATCTGGGATTTACTACTTCAACTGGCTCCAGGCAGCCGAGACATTTTTTAGACCCTTCAATCTAGGATTTTCCAGGTTTTCCAGGACAAATGGCAACCCTAACAAGAAAGCAGGGGTCTTCCTTGCTTCCTGCATAAATCATAGGGATGAACCCTTATATGTGCTTTCTTTTTTGTCTTTATATGAAAAAAATATGGCTATTTCATCTGACAAGACTCATAAGATGGTCCCTCAGTTTTAAAGCCTATAGCTTATGATGGTCATACTCTTTTAAAAAAGGAAAACCTCAAAGCAAAAGGCCATTAACTGCATTTGCTCACTACCACCAACACTGGATATATATGTCAAGTAAACTTTAAAAGTACAAGATGGAAATCTATAATTAAAAACAGAGTGATGAGATAAAATTAACTTTCTAGAGATTAGAGAATCTGTGTGGGCATATGTAGGCTGCATCATTTATGTGAACGAACTGAAGAGTAAAGAGTCTGTATTCACAATCTGTGTGAGAGTGCTATTTGTATACAACTGGAGGCACATTTTAGAGTTAAACACACTAAAACTCTTCAGTACATTTGCAGATAATGCAGATTTCATTTTGATGGACAGCAAAATTAATAACTGAAGTTTTGCTCTATTTAATAACATAATATTTGCCCATTGAAAATTAACAGACTCAAAAAGGAATAGCTTTTTCATGGCCTCACTTTTGAAAAATGAAACAGTAACTTACACCAGTCACCATGTACACACACACACACACACACACACACACACACACACACAATCAGTTGCCCATCCTTTTAGGCTTCAAAGCTTTTACACCATAAATTCAAACACCACGAATTAAAGTCAAAAATTGTAGGCTTATCATGATTTGTCTGCACCAGCTCATTTTTGGCTTTAATGGTCTCTAAAAGTAGTTGAAAGAAAAAGGAGGAGGAGGAATGGAAGAGGGTTGTGAGAATGTACACCTCTATTACACACAGAGGAAACGAATAGAAAAAATTCAGGGAGCAACAAGCACACTTTTGCAAAGCAAATCTCTGTTTTGTTTTGTTTTTCACTACACTGTTGTAATTCAGATCAAATTGTGTAGACTGGTGGATGTGGTTAGCATATACACAAAAGGGTTTACCAAGGATAAACAGACCATGTACTCAGGAACAGAAATCAAGATAATAAAAATAGGGAGGAACACAAACCAATTTTGTTGATTACAAGGATAATGCATTACCCAAATATTACTACTTCGGTCCATCTTCTCCCAAACCTCTACTTAGCATCAGGTTTTGATCTGAAGTTTCAGTCTGGCCTCCCTTTTAGGGACTCCAAGAAGGAGTTATACACCTTAAGAGGGGCCCCAACTACATCCTGTGTATGTGTGTGCCTCCAAAGATTTTCAGACCTCACAGAGGCCTTCAAACCCATGCAAATCTCATATTGGTAGGCCAGCCATCTCTCATCAGAGAGGAGGAAGAGTGAGCATCTGTACCACACCAGCCATAATCACAACAAATGGACCTCCAGCATTTGGTACATAGCTGACCATTGTACAGCATCATAGGAAATGGGGTGGGGAGATACTTGAGTTGTTGTGAGTGCAGTTTGTGCCCACTCTCAGTAGCTGAAGAGATACAGGAGTTGTACATCCTGTATCAATTCACCATATAACTAGATTTAACTCTCCAAATACAAGCCATCTCATACAAAGCAGGATACCTGAGGACCTTATTAGCAATTTGAAGACTGATAGAGACATAGAAGCTGTTTCTGCATTGCAGAAATAATCCAGTCTGACTCCGCTTTAACTGCCATGTCTCAATGCTATGGAATTCTGGGAATTGTATTTTGTTGTGGCAAGACAGAACTTGCTAACAGACAAGGCTAACTATCTCACAAAACTACAGTTCCCAGAATTCAGTAGCATTCAGCTGTAACCAAAAGTCTATTATGGGGAATTTTATTTAGTTCAAATTGAGAGAGGGTCAGCTACAAGGACCCTGCGAGACCGTCTCCCACGTATATACCAAGAGTCTGAAGAATCTAAGAATTAATGCAGAGACAGAATTCTCCAGTTAAAATATTATTTATTAAAGGGGAAAATCACACAGCAATTCACACACACACACACACACACACACACACACACACTCATTCAAGGCTCAGGAAGTCATGGGTTAGCTTGGAATAGATGTTGAGGCAAAACTACCAGTGATACTTATTACAGATGAGGCTTTCTCCGGATCCAGTTAGGTGATGTGGCATGAAACATAACTGTTTCAAGAGCATTGGTTTGAATGGAGGTGCTGGTAACAAGACTAGAGAGCACAGTGACGTAGTGTTCCCACAAACTCCAAACTAGCGATACTGAGGGGGGAAATCCAGGGGTTTTAAAGGGCTAAAACTAGCTGCACTGCAAAGGTGTGAGACTGTATGGGTGGGTAATCTGGTCTGGCAATATTCATGGTGAATGAGAAAAGGATTAAGTTGTTAACTGGCTCATTAGGTGAGACATCTAGGCAATTATCACCTATTCTTCTGATTATGGGTGTGATGATGGCCCATTTGCAACTCTCACACAATCTGCCTGGCTTTGGGATGGGTTTTTCCCAGTCTTCCAAGTGACCTTGGTATGACCTGCCTGTCATTACCTAGGTGGCACTTGGGGTTAATTGCAATGTACATCTGGGGTTATGTGGAATTCATACACACACCAAAATTCAGAAAAATGCACTTTGCCTAACAGCGACGGTAGGTGACATGGGGCTGAACCAGGTTATTTCTGTAGTGTGGATGCAGCCAAAGAGACAATCATGTGTGCCTAAATGATACACAAAAATGACACACACACAGTCTTGGCCATTCAGTGGAAGGGAGTGAGAGTTCAGGATTTTGCAGAACAAGCAATGGTTGTCCCCATACCAGACCTCTAATGAATCCATTGGAGTACATTGGAAATCCAGGAGTCCACTAGAGATCAGGCCACTTTTTTCCCCAGCTGAAGCCAGGTAGTTTCTGGATGCTCCATACATTCCCTTGGCCAATAAATGGCTGACAGAAGAGTTTGTCCCTGTCCTTTGCAGCAGGCTTTCAGGGTGGGGTGGAGGAGGCACTGCTCAAGGAGCTATTAAATAGTTCTTTTTGAAATGACAGTAAAAAGCCATTTGTACTCATATAATCCATATGTTAAAAACAGGATTCTAGCCATTGTGCTGATGGGTTTATCTGCCCCAACTCCCAACTCACCATTTATCAACCAGGCAAATTTTTCTAACTGCCTAATCCAGGGCTGCCATGAGATATTTTGGTGCCACAGGAAGAAGACTGAACTGAAGGTAAAGTGAACAAAGTTTTTATTTTTGTTTTTAAGGCCAGAACTGTGTTTTCAGTCACTGTTAAGAAAAATATTCTAGTAGGGTGTCATCCAAAATCAAAGAGCGATGCCTTCATTGGACTAACCAAAATGTACAAGCTTTCAGTCTGTCAATTTTTTTCTTTTAAATTGGGATTGGAATGTTTTATCTTAACAACATATAAAAGTTTTCCCAATGCAAAAGCATGGAGGTTTCCAGAGAAATTCAGTATTATTTTCCTAACAAAGTGGCTTGTAGCCTCACAAAGGATTTGAGACAAACTAGATTTCAAAGGCAGTAGCTTTTTGTCTTGCTAATGGAATTTAAAGTTTATTTCCTGGACTGAATCTCCCAGTATCCACATGGCCAGTAGGAGGAGGGGCCCATCTGCATGAATACCCTTCCATACCATCTGAACTGAAGATAACAACCACAACATCTTGAACAAATGCCGGCCTATGACTAACATTGGGCCTCTACACACAACCCATTTCAGGCAGCTCTGGGCCGTCCCTGCTAGCGGCGGATCGGGGATGCAGCAACCCCATGCCGTGGTCCTGATCCTCCCTTTTGCTGCCCTCAAAAGAGCAGCAAAATGCTGCTCTTTTTTTTTTTTTGCTGTAAAAAAAGCTTTATTGATGAAATTATCTTATTGTACATCAGGGGTAGGCAACCTTTCCCCTTTAAGGGCCGAGGGACTTCAGCTCCCAGAATCCCAGGAGCTATTGGCCAACATGGGACTATTGGCCAACATGGCTGAGACTTCTGGGAGCTGAAGTCCCTCGGCCCTTAAAGGGGAAAGGTTGCCTACCCCTAATGTACATACAATTTTAGATTACACATCATGTTATATATCATATCCTTTTACAAATAAAATTTAAATAAAATTTCCTATTCCCATACAATCATTACAAACAAAGGAAATAATGTCATTAATCGTCTATAATTAAAGTTATTTAAACTAATAAATCTTTATGTTAGTGTATCAATCAACCAGATATGAGAATTAACTATTTCTTTCAAACTTAAGGCCTAAGCAGACTGCCAGAAATAGTGCACATTAAATTGAGGCACTGCCTTGGCTCAGTGCTAGGGAATCATGGGAACTGTATTTTTTTCTGGGCCATTGAGCCTTCTCTGTCAGAGAGCTCTGGTGCCACAATAAATTACAGTTCCCATGATTCCCTAGCACTGAGCCAGGGCAGTGCCTCAATTTAATGTGCACTATTTCTGGCAGTCTGCTTAGGCCCTTAGTTTACACCATGATGTCTTTGTTTTTATTTAGTTTAATTTAAAGTCCTATTGTGATGCAAGAAAACTTTCAATTTTTTCCCATTTTGAAATAAAATATTTCTCATGTTTATCCTTGATCAGCATAGTCAATTTATCCATTTGCATTAAATCACTTATTTTCTTTTTCCATTCCTCAAACATCTGTGTATAGTTACTTTTCCAATATTTAGCTATAATCAATCTTGCACCGGTAATTAAATACAATATTACACTTATTTCCTCTTTTTTTAATACCCCTTTCAGATTCTCCGTTATATTTAGTAAATACAATTTAGGGTCCGTTTTTATTCTAATATTGAAAATTGTTGTTATTTTATTATGAATGGTTTTCCAAAACTCATTTACCACTTTGCAAGTCCACCACATATGGAAAAGCTTGGCATCTTTTTGTTTACATTTCCAGCACCTACCAATTTCTTCTTTGTTTTGTTTAGCTATCCTTGCCAATTTTAATGGATAAAGATGCCATCTAAACAGAACTTTATAATAATTTTCTATTAGGTAGGTACTTTTTGTAAACTTAGTATTGTTCATCCAAGTCTTTTCCCAGATTTCTAACTCGATGTTTTCATTCAAATCTTGCATCCATTTGATAATACATTCTTTTATACAATCCTCTTTTAGCTCTATCTCCAAAAAACATTTGTACAGTCGTGTTATCATATGTTTGTTCCCTTATTCAATGATTTTTTCTAACTCTGTTTTTTTTTTTTTATTTCAATGCTAGGGGTTTGAATGTCTTTACTATATCTACTTTGAATTTGCATATAACTGTACCAATGAGATACTATCCCTACCTCTTGTAATTCCTTATGAGATCTTAATTTTGTATTGGATCCCAAGCTTTCCAATAATTCTCTATATATGATAAATTCTCCATTGGCAAAAATATCCATTTTAAAGGCTTCTGTAGGTGAGATCCAACCTGGAATTTTATTATAAAAATTAGGCTTATATTTATTCCACATTTTTATTAAGGCTTTCCTAATAATATGTTTATCAAACTTCTTATCTGCTTTTCCCCCACTATAACATAAATACCAATGCCAACCTTTCTCTAAATCGGCACCTTCTAGTATTAATGTTTTTTTGTTGTTTTTTTTTGTCTTTTAATGTTATCCAGTCTTTGATCCAGGTGAACACTGCCACCTCACAATAATTTTTTAGATTTGGAAGTCCCAAACCCCCTCTAATTTTTTCATCTTGTAATGTACTCATTTTTATTCTAGATTTCTTCCCTTGCCATATAAAATCCCTCAAATCCTTATTCCAGGTTTTGAAACAAGATGAGGGGATATATATTGGAATTGTTTGGAATAGGAATAGAATTTTGGGCAAAACATATGATTGTATAACAGCTATTCTCCCTAATAAAGAGAGCTGTAATTTCTTCCAAATATTTAATTTTTCTTTTATTTGTTTCCAAATTTGAAAATAATTATTCAATAGAAGAGTGGAGTTTTGGTTTGTCAATGTCAAACCCAGATATTTTACTTTATTACTTATTTTGAGATCAATTATAGATTTTAACTCTTTTTCATCTTTTGTATTAAAGTTTTTCTTCATTATACAGCTTTTCTGTGTGTTAATCTTAATGCCTGTCATCATACTGGCTACTGCTAGGATTTCCCATAGTCTCTTTATACTCTTTTTAGGATCATTTAGAATTATAACTACGTCGACCACAAAAGCTTTAACTTTATAGTGTTGTTTTCCTAATTTTAGTCCCTCTATTTGATTATCATTCCTGATTTTCCTAAGAACATTTTCTATTATCATTATGAACACCAGCGGGGATAGCGGACATCCCTGTCTTGTCCCCTTATTTATTATACATTTTTCTGATTTCTCCCCATTAAAATCTATCTGCGCTTCTTGATAGTTATAAATTTCATCTAACCACTTTGTCATTCTTTCACCGATTTTGGATTTTCTTAAAGTTTCTTTCATATAACACCAATTAACATTATCGAATGCCTTCTCATAATCGAGAAAGACAATGCCCAATTTCTTGTTCTTATGGTGTTCATAATATTCGATAACATCTACTAGAGTTCTTACATTATTTTTTATGTTTCTTCCTGGTACGAACCCAGATTGATCCTCATGAATCCATTTTGATATAATTTTCTTTAACCTTTCTGTTAACACTATTGCGAAGATTTTATAGTCAATATTTAACAAAGATATAGGTCTATAATTTTGAATTAGGCTTATATCTTTGTCAGCTTTTGGGATCAATATAATAAGAGCTTCTCTCCACGAATGCGGATATTGACCAGTTTCTATTGTTTTAATTGTATCATATAATGGATTGATTAATTCCTCTTTAAAGATTTTATAAAATTTTGCTGTTAGTCCGTCTGGGCCTGGGGCCTTATTTTCTTTTAATTTCATAATAGCATTTATTATCTCCTCTTTAGTTATTTTTCGGTTCAGAATTTCTCGTTGTTCTACTGAGAATTCTGGTATGATTTCCTGATTTAAAAATTCTTTAATTTCTATTTTCTTTTTTTCTGTCACTTTCTCGTCTCTAAATAATTTTTTATAATAATCCGTCTATGGAACAAATAAGAGATAAAGAAAAAGAATTGAAAGAAAGTCCAGGTGATAAAGTACTGTGTGAACAAAATGCTGCTCCTTTTAGGGGTAGCAAAAGGCCACCCTAAGAGCTGGCGCCATGGCTCTTCTGCATCCTTTTGGTGTAGCATGTCTACATGCTGCGCCAGGTGGGTGGCCTGATGCCACACACTATGTATAAGGGTGTGGGGCATTAGAACGGCATCGAGGTGGGGTTGGGCAGCCAGTGTACAGTTGCCTCACCCCAGCTCCACCCCAGGCCGGCCCTTTAGGCTGATCTGCAATGCCCCATTGTCATTTCCCCTCAACTTTCTTCTGTAAGATTTTAAAAATTTTTACCTGATGAGGAAGCCAGTGGGGCTTCAAAATAATTTGTACTTTGGTTGGCCCAACAAAGGTATCACTGTTTGGTAGATTTTGGATGATACTGTACTTTGCTATATGGCTACCCCTGGATATTTATTCTAGTAGGGTGCTTTGAATTAGAAGTCTAACTGTTGAAATGCCCCTTTCTATGCAAAGGTGCAGATGTCTTGTCCTTGTATGATTCTGGCCAGCCTAAGACAAATGCAATGAAGCAGCACAAATGTATCTTTCTTTTTAAATAATTAATCATCCCCTTCCCCTGATAGCCTGACAGGGAAACCAATTGGTATTAGAGCCCAGACTGTGTGCTTTTCATATTATCATAGTATCATAGAATGATAGATTTGGAAGAGATCCCAAGGGCCATCCACTCCCCTGCCATGCAGGAAGACACCATCAAAGCACTCCCAATAGATGGACATCCAGCCTTTGTTTAAAAACCTCCAAAGAAGGAGACTCCACCACACTCTAAGGTTGCTGTTCCACTGTCCAACAGCTCTCATGGTCAGGAAGTTCTTTCTAATGTAAAGGTGTAATCTCTTTTCCTGTAGTTTGCATCCACTGCTCCAGGTTCTATTCTAAGGAGCAGCAGAAAACCAGCTTCCTGCATCCTCAATATGTCATCCATTCAAATATTTAAACATGGCAAACCATATCACCTATCAACCTTCTCTTCTCCAGGCTAAGCATACCTAATTCCCTAATTTTCTCCTCAAAGGGCTTGGTGGTTTCCAGGCCCTTCACTCTTTTGGTAGCCATCCTTTGGACACTCTCTACATAGCTTTTAAAGTGGTGCTACTGAAAATGTGCTACTGAAAATGGCAGGGTCTGCGTGCCAATTTATGACTTCTATGGCATCAGAAAGGAGCTTATCATGTGGCATTTTAAATTGGTTTACCTCTATCCAGCTTAATCTTAATTCAGGTGGCATCCTGATCTTATCAGACTTTTTTGCCACTGAATTTGCCGCCTAAATACATCCCAGGTCCATCCCCGCTTCCAGAGCCACTCATCACAGCCATTTTCTTAAGCTGGAAAACTCCCAGTTCTGAAAAGAGCTGTGAGGAATGCTTCTGGAAGTGGGGATGGACCCAAGCTGTATTTGGGTGGCAAATTTGACAGCAAAAAATGTCTAATAAAATCAGGATGCTGCCCGAATTAAGATTAAGCCAGATAGAGGTAAACCGATTTAAAAAGCCAAGTGATAAGCTCCAAAATTTTATTACATCTCTTTTTTATTTTACTATCTCTACCTCTATCTTTATCATTGACTTCTTCCTACTGAACATTACAGTATTAGAAACATCTTGAACTTCACCAGGCAAGAGAGTATGAACACTCTGGATGTAATATTTAAAGCTTGGGTAGGAGGATGAAAAGTAAAATGCAGCATATGAAAAATATGACCAATATTGATTTTCAGAATACACATTGTAGTGTTTACAAGTGATGACTAACCCTAACCAGACTACTACATAAGTATGAGGGATGCTGGCAACTGTGAAATTCAAAACACATTTGGGTTGTGGGATGGGCAAATTGTGTCATGGACTGGATTAGACTGGAGACAGAAAGTTATTATATTCCCTAGAGCAATGATGGTGAACCTTTTAGAGATCAAGTGCCCAAACTCAGGGGGATTCCCACACTGGGTGTCACTGGGTTCTGGGGGTGGGACTTTTGGGGGGTGGGACTTCCAAGGCACACTTTCTCAGCCTCAGGCTAGCAATAGCAAACCCTAATGAAATCTGCCAAGAAAACTCCATGATAGTTTCACCTTAGGGTCACTATAAGTCAGAAATGACTTGAAGGCACCACTCACACAAGTAACAGCCTCAGAGGATGGCAATGGAAATCCCTCTCTGACAAAGCTTGCCCCATGATAGTTTCACCTTAGGGTCACCAGGAACCCATGCTTGGGAGGGAGGGAGGATGCTCTGGGCCCATAGGTTGGAAACAATTTGGAGACACACAACAACAACAAGCATAATAAAACACAGAAGGCACAGCACAAGAACAAGAACAAAGAGAGCCAGTGGATTGAGCATGCGACTCTGGAGACCAGAGCTCGAATCCCAGCTTGGCCATGAAACCTTGGCCAGGTCCAACCTTGAGGAAACCTCTCTGGAAGCCAAGATGACCAAACTGAGACTGTTGTACATCAGACACATCATGAGAAGAGAGGACTCTTTGGGAAAAAATGATAATGCAAGGGAAGGTGGAGGGAAGTAAGAAGAGAGGAAGGATACATGCCAGATGGATGGACTCTATGAAATAGGTCCCTATGGGTATTAAGGGATTGCAGGAATTAAGCAGAGCAGTGGAGGACAGAGGGACTTGGAGATGTCTCATCCATAAGGTCAGGATTGTGTTCACACCGAATGTGTCAGCACTTAAATAAAGATGTGTTAACCTACAAAATCAGCCAGACAGAGTCCCTTTTTCTCTCCTCCCTTTTCCTCTCTTGTTCCTCTTTTCTCCCCAGTGATGGCTCTTCCACTGAAGAAGGAGCAGCGTTTTCTCAACTGCATAGGCTGTGAATTATGTGAATGCATTCAAAACCCATTAAAGTCATGGAGAGTTTCATCCTGAGTCTATTCAGTCTATTCGCATCATTGTTCACACAGCCGACGATGTCAATCTTTTGTAAAAACTCAAGGAAAACCCTAATATGAATTATCCATGGTAAGTGGATTTTTTTGGCAGCCTCCCCCCCCCCCCCCCACTTAACAGAGTGCATTGGGGATGTGTGTAAACAACACAGGTTCATTCAAAATTCATCCTGGATTATTTTCATTGTGTGAATAACCCCTGAGTTTTCCTAAAAGATTTACATTGTCAGTTGTGTGAATAACCAATGCAAATAGACCCAGGATAAACCAGAATAAACTCTGTGTGCCTTGAATGTGCTTCAGATATATTTGCACCATTGACTCCATCTTTATTTAAGTGCTGACACATTCGGTGTGAACAACCAAACTCACAAAGTTGCACATAGATGTGGTTCCATGTGTGAACAACAAAACCAGAATATGTGGGTGAGCTTATTCACATAGTGAATAAAAATAACAATATATGAATGACCCCCTTTGACGTGGCTTCCTGTATCATCTTGAATTCATACTTCCACATAGTGGAGATGACTTTCTAAACCAGAACAGGTACATCTCTGAACATTTGGGGGTGGAGGAAGTTAACAGTATCCACTTCAACAATCTCTATGCCTTTACCTTATGTCCTGCTATTTTAGAACCCTTACCTGACAGACACTTCACCCTTTCAAATGGAAAGACAGGACAGTAAAATGTCCAACATGTCAGATGTAGGCTAAGCTACAAAAAATAAAATAAAGCACTGAGGTAGAACTTCTGGGCTTCAAGCCACACTTTCTAATTATTATGGAAGCATAATTAGTTCTAAAATATTCACGCATCTTTGGGGCAAATGATCCTGCCAAGACTTAACTATTGCAATAACATGTGCATAGGCTTGCAAAAATGCTAGAAAATGTCTGCATTGAATTTTGAGTAATCTAGACAGTGTTTAGAAGCTTAATCCTCCATTCTAAAATTAATTATTGCAATGCAATTTGTCCTTTTTGTATGATGTCAGTGCTAATAAAAATTACCTACTGTCTGTTCTACGGTATTGCTGGAATTTCTCACAGTGTTAGTGCCAGCAGAATGTGATTTTAGCAATGCTATGTTGTATGCTTCATGAGAATCTGACATCTACCCAAATCTGTGAATTGTGAAATTGTGAAATACTGCAATCTGAATGAGTCCTAAACAAAATCCAGCTAATCTGGACAGATTTTGGAGATATTCAAACTGAACTGAGGCTCCTCACAACCAGAAGAGCACTAGGATCTTGTAAATATTGAACATGATGCTAGCCTACGTTTTAGACACACACACACAAACACACTAACCTGTTTCCAGATATCCATGTGGGATTTTCTCTGTGTGTAAAACTCCTGGGTTTCATACAAAAAACCAATTTTACACAAAAAATGACGTGCAAAAAACTATTCAGGAATCCATATTTTTAGAACAAAATTGATGTTTTTCATGGACCCTTGTATTTTTCTGGAAACAATGTTTTTGCACAAAACAACACAGCTTTTTAAACCATTGAAATATGTTTTGCATATACTCCCCACACTATTAGTAGAAACACATAGGGATGTTTTTGTACAAACCCCAGTTATTTTGCACACCAGAAACTATTTTTGTGTTAAAAAAAACCCCATGTTTTTCAACACAAAGACAACTTTCATGAAAAAAAGAAAGCCACTGTGTCCAGATACCCATTGTGTGTATGTGTGTAAAATTGCTGAGGGTTGTGCAAAAAAATATCAATTTTGCACAAAAAACATATAGGTATCTAGAAATAGTGATTTTTGCATGAAAATTGTATTTCTTTAATATAGAAACACAATTTACATACACACACACACAAAATGTGTATTTCTACTCAGAATAATTTCCACAAACATTTTGGAATGTACAAATACTGGGTGAAAACTCCACAAAATTCCTGCCTCCATATTCTTCTCAACTTTTTTTCCCTGAATCTTTGAGAACAATTTTTTTCAGCCAGAAAGTGATTAATGGTGAATATTCTTTTTTTCTTAGTTTGTGTCCCCCCTCCCATCAGTATATTTTCCATTTCCATAATTTCTATATGTTGGTGATGATTAAGACAAGATGTAGGGATCACACATTTTAGCTATTTTTCATTTCCAAGATTCCCTAGCCTTTGCAGTTATCCTTCAGAAATGTTGGGGGTCTTCCCCCTTTTGACCTAAGGTCTCCTCTATGCCATAAGCCATTTTCATGAAACTGTCTCCCAATGGAGCAGAGGTAAGGGGTAATGAATCATCCCCAGAAAAAAAATCTCCTTTCTGAAAAACACACAGTAGCTATCTTTGTGAAATTTGTCAGGGTTCCTTAACAATATGCTATATATAATTTTTTAAATAGTTAAAAAAAACAAACCACACACACACCATAGGAAGAATAATATTTTTTGTTGGACATTGTAGCACCAGAGCCATAGCAAGTAAATGTATCAAGGGGGTAGGGGATAGGCACATAGGTGGCCTTTGGTACTTTTCACTTTTGTCATTCCTAGATGTATACACAGATTCTACAGAGCCAGTGTGGTGTGGTGGTTTGAACCTTAGATATGAACTTAGAGACCAGGGTTCAAATCCCTGTTCAGTCATGGAAGCTCATTGGGTGATCTTGAGTAAGTCACACTCTCTCAGCCTCAGAGGAAGGCAAGGGTAAGCCCACTCTGAACAAATATTGCCAAGAAAACCCCATTATAGATTCTCCATAGGGTCATCAAAAGTCAAAAACAACTTGACAGCACCAAACAACAATAAGAAGTATATCCAATGGATTTCCTGAAAGAATAAAACTAACTTCTTATCTTTTTGTAAAAAAACCTTAATATGAGCATTGTTGTTGTTATGTGCCTTCAAGTCATTTCTGACTTATAGGGACCCTATCATGGGGTTTTCTGTTCATGTTTCTTCAGAAGGTTTGCTATTGCCTTCCTCTGAGATTGAGAGCATGTGACTTGCCCAAGATCACCCAGTGGTTTAATGGCCAAGCCAGGAATTGAACCCTGGTCCCCAGGGTCACAGTCCAACACTCAAACCACTATGCCACGCTGGCTCTTTGAGCATCCAGAGTTACGTGCCCTGTTTCCCATTCCTTAGCTCACAAACTACCTTGTTCTTTATATTTACATTCTAAATAGTCTTCTTAAAAGAAAACTGTCTGACATCCTATTAAATATTTACAAGTCAGACTTGGAGTATTGTAAATATTGCAGTCCACATTTACAGTTGCAGCATCATTGCAACAACTGCAAATCCACCATCCATCATCACCTTAGAACAGGGGTAGGCAACCTTTCCCCTTTAAGGGCCGAGGGACTTCAGCTCCCCGAATCCCAGGAGCTATTGGCCAACATGGGACTATTGGCCAACATGGCTGAGGCTTCTGGGAGCTGAAGTCCCTCGGCCCTTAAAGGAGAAAGGTTGCCTACCCCTGCCTTAGAAGCTAGGCAGCCACAACACCTAAAGGAGTTGTAATATGCTGTTTTTGTTGTTGTTATATTTATTTGTATCACGCTTTTCCCCCCTGAAAATGGGAACCCAGAGCAGCTTACAATTTAAAAGAGCAGTGCAGTTAAAAACATGCAAAAGTGATGCATTAAAATAGAATTAAATCATTACAATATTAAAACATATCACTTGTTAAAAGAGTAAAATTAAGTTTTAAAAGATTGATTAAAAAGATAAAAGTGCTTGAAACAATACACTTTGTAACAGTGTAACACCTCAGCACCTTGTTTAAAGACTTTCTGTTTAGAGAAGTGTAGGAGAAGAAATGTGTTAGAGAAGAAATTGCTGAATGATAACACATCCAGCCCCCTCCCACCAGCAAGGCATAGTACAAAAACAGTTGTGACCCTGTGCTGCTTTTTGAACCCAGCCTTGCTGGTGGAAGAGGTGGATGTTTCATCAACAGTGGTCTGCTTTTCAGCACTTCAGCACTCCTTTGGTTGGGATAGCTTTCTGCAATTTAAGGTGGGTTTGGTGTGTGTGTGTATTTGGGGTGTTTTAGAGCATCAGACAGAGGTATGCTAACAGAGTTCCATCATCATAACTCCATCTGATGATAAAGGATCTCAGCCTCTATATTGTAAAACTCACTGCACCTTGACAGGATCGATTCCCCAAAATTGGCAATTAAACCTGAATATTTCATCTAGTTCTGCTGGGAAATAAGGGCCAAAACAGACCAGCAGAATACATCGACTTCCTGGCAGCTTGGAGGGTGTGGTGTATGCATGACGCATGCCCCCAAGATGCCAGGAAGCTGCCGTGAAACTGCCCAACTGACCACATGGTGGCAGCTTTTCAGTGTTCCAGTAGCACAGCATTTAGATGCTGTACGCCGCAAGAGTGGGAAAGGCGGATTTTTCTCAGCACAAAAAGGAGCAGCTTTCTGCTGCTTCTTTTTGCACCAGGAAAATGCCAGGTTGGGGACGTGGCATGCAGTTGCCATTGACCTAACCCAGTGTTCAAAGGGGTGGTGTGACTCTGCTCCTTCGGGGCTATCTATTTCTAAAAAAGGTTATTGGTAACTCTGCCCCTTTTTAAAGTTCACATTGAACTGTATTTAGCATAAAATCCCTACATCTATTTTCTGAAATATGGCAGGTATAATCCCCCCAGGTGCTAAAATAGCAGTATGTTTCATCCAACAAAATATTTGGCTGTTTATTGATTTACAGTGAAACTAAATGGAAGGCATGAACTTCTGCAGATGACACCATAATCCTAGCAGAAAAATCACAGACCTGGAACTCCTACTCAGGAAGATGAAAGAAGAACATGCAAAGGCAGGCTTACTGCTGAAAATAAAGATAACTAATAGAATGACCATAGAACATCTACACAAATTCAACCTAGACAATGAGGAAATAGTAAAAGTATCTTGGGTCAAACATTGATCAGAATGAGGAGTGCAGTCAAGAGATTGGAAGGGCAGCCATGAGGGAACTAGTCAACTGAACACAAAAGTTAGAATAGTCGAAGCCACTATATTTCCCATTACCATGTATGGATGCAAGAGCTGGATAGTGAGAAAAGTAGATAAGAGGAAAATCAGTTCATTTGAAATGTGATGCTGGAGAAGAGTGCTGAGGATACCGTGGATGGCCAAAGAGACAAACAAATGGGTCCTAGAAGGGATCAATCCAGAAATCTCCCTGGAGGCCAAGATGCTAAAGTTGAGATTGTCATATTTTGGCCACATCATGAGAAAGGAGGATTCACTAGAAAAGACAATATTACTAGAAAAAGTGGAAGGATGTAGAAAGAAAGAAAGACTGCATGCTATTTGGATGGACTCTATTAAAGAGACCACAGGTATGAATTGTCAGGACCTGAGCAGAGCAGTGGAGGACAAGGGGCATTGGAGATGTCTTATCCACAGGGTCAAAGTCCAGTATTCCTTAAGAAATAGTGATCAGTTTCTACAACTGCAAAAGTCCTTAAAGAACCAAGCCCATGCCAGAGACTTGACTGTCCTTGGTTAATGCTCCAATATAGTTTTCAGGCAGAATGTTCTGTGATTTCACTCCAAAGTAGTCACCAGCCAGATGTGTTTTGACTTTGAGTCTCCCTCAGTGGTTGAAGTGTCTATAAGTATCATGTCCACAAAAAGTTATAAGCAAATAACAATCCTCATAGTCAACTAATTATCACAATGAACATTGAAAATCAAAATATAAAATGATGAACAATATATGACTTACCACTAATATCACAAAACAATATGTAGAATGAATGAAATACAGAGAAATTACCAACTTCTCCCCTCTGTATCAGGGTGATATTTACTAGATGAATATAAGGACTTAAATGGACCTATGTAACACCAAGGAAGGGCAGCTATGAAAGAACTGGAAAAGATACTGAAGAGCAAAGACTAAATCGTCCAGGCCTTTGTATTCCCAATTACCACATACGGATGCAAGAGCTATACAGTGAAGGAAGCAGACAGAAAGAAAATCAACTCATTTGAAATGTGTTGCTGGAGAAGAGTACTTAGGATACCATGGACAGCCAAGAAAATAAGACCAGGACTCTCCTTGGATGCAAAGATGATCAAGTTGAGACTATCGTATTTTGGCCACATAATGAGAAGGACGGATCACTAGAAAAAACAATAATGCTAGGAAAGGTAGAGGGCAGAAGAAAGAGAAGAATGCCACAGACCAGATGAATAGACTCGATCAGGGGGTTTATGGGGAAGGGCTTGCATGATTTGGGCAAGGCAGTGGAAGATAGGGATTCTTGGAGATGTCTCATCCACAGGATCACCATGAGTTGGAACTGACTCGAGGGCAGTTAACAACAAAAACACCTGCTGTTACAGAAGGGATTGGCTAAGACAAAAAAGGTCCTGATTCTGACAAGACCTTTTTTTTAAAAGAACCATAACCAATGTATCTCTATGTATCTATTGAAAATAGTTATGGTTCTTTTTTAAAAGAATCCATAAAAGTCAATTTAAAAAGGCCTTGTCAGAACCAGGTTTTTTTTTCTTGTTTTTTTCCTTTGCTCATCCAAAGGTTTGTCATGAGTTGAGATCGACTAGAAGGCAGGTAATAACAACAAATGGACTTTTGGATTTCTGAACTGAGGTTAGGATATAATTTGGTTGGGACTTCAATTAGCAAATTTAACCAAAAAATATGGATTCAACTTGAGCTGACACATAAGTCATATAGTTGAATTCAGATGTGAATCATAGATCATCTATGATTCACATCTGAATTCAACTATATGACTTATGTATCAGCTCAAGTTGAATCCATTTTTTTGGTTAAATTTGCTAATTGAAGTCCCAACCAAATTGTATGGCTGATGCATACTCCCACTGATTAGGGTGCTTTCTTTTACCTGTCCTGCCCTCATTTTTACCTAACAGAAGAAAGAAGTTTGTATTTGTTTACAGTGAAATGACAACTTTACTAATTAATGTGGCAGTGTAAATAATAATTTGGCAGTACAAAACCACAAGTACTACTATGACTTAAAAATACAGAATTCATTTCAGTTTAAACTAGTCATTCTATTTTATTCAGGACTTGCTGCTCTGCTTGCATTCAATGCATGATACAGGAATGGCTAGCCCTGACACTTCCTCCACCATCACTGCTTTCCACATGAAGTAAATGACATATTAGAAGAGAAGAGGTTGCATGGAGGATCTCTACATGAACAAAACCCCTGATTTCAAGTGGTTTTGCTCACGGGGAGATCTTCTATAATATGAACCAGAACCTCTTCTCCTCAGTTTTGATTATTTCTTTGCAAGGAAAGGAACAAAGTTTAGATTAGATACTCTCTTGCTCACACGTTGAATCCAACCAACACACAATTAGGACTCTAATTGTCACGAATCTAGATGAAAATCACCTCTGGTTTATTTAACCAAATACATTCAAATAGTGGGGAAAATTCACAGGACATAAAATTTGAATGGCAAGAATTGCTCTACAACTTGGTTTTATTCTGTGAAACAAATGTTTAGTGCAGACAAATTTGTTTGAAATCTCATCATTCCTCAAAAATGCTTTCCTTAGAAAATAAACCTATACACACATGCACACACACAAACATGTACACACAGATACACAAATAGTGTGGCTTAAAAAGTGAGATAAGAGATAAATGTCCTGATATCACACAGAATTGCAGTTCTGCTTGGGATTAAAATGTTGGATTTAATTTTTGTGTTTAGAACTAATTTTAATTAACTTTCATCAGATAGAATCTTTAAAGGTTGTTTAGCACAATCCTAAAGGCAAAAATTGTATATCCATGGTAGAACTTTGGCCTGTAAACTCCCTCCATTGCATGTACCCTGTAATACACATTAATCTTATATGGTATTTAAAAACACGGAATTGAGCTTATGAAGCACAGTATGTACATAGACATAAATGATGAAAGTTGTGTTTTATATACACAACTCAGCTCCAGTCTTGAGCAGGCTTGTATAGTACCCGCAGACACTATTTGTACATTCCTGTATATTTGAGGCTTCCAGTTATGAACGCATCATTCCTTTGATCAACTAATTCTTCTGTCTCAGAGTGACCAGATGCCCTCACCACAAAGAAGGACAAGGCACCACAAAATGTAGGACATTCAAGAAAAATGTAAGATATTAAAAAATAAAAGCTAAAAACACTAATATAAATACAAATTCATTCCATATGATTTATCTACAGCTATAGTACATGTACTGTATTTTAATATGTATTGAACCATATTTTTCTGATTAAATTATCTTCATTAAAATGCCTTGCTGGCTTGCAATATACTTAGAAATCTTTGAGCAAGACAAATGCTCAAAATTGTACTTTGCTAGCAACAATCCCTTGACTGACTCTATATTTAAATTATTCCTTTTATTTGTCCATTGTGTTGAAATTAAGGGGGGGGGGGCGGCAAACCTTTCAGCATTTGCATTGTGTCCTCAAGCAGCCTATTGCCAAACACCATGTTTGCTTTTCCCTTGCTCCAAGAAACAAATGTGTCCTGAGCTCTGGATACGAGTCTTGTCTGCTTCCGCTCTTAGTAAAAAAGAACTTTAGAAGGATCCAGACTGTTTCTCAAAGGAGAACTGTAAATGGTGTTACTCAGTGGGATTCTTAGTCATGTTCAAAATGGAGGACATTTTGGAATTCCTCCTGGACAGAAGATTGAAATGTAGGGCATGTCCTGTGGAAGAAAGACTTCTGTTGACCCTGTCTTCAACTGAATATTTTATATAAGCCCCATTCTGTTTTCAGGTACAGTTATAATTTTTTTAATTGGCCATTTTCTTTTGGAATCCTATGAAAGATTATTGAATCCACTCCACCCTTCAACCTGATTTTAACATACCCTCTTCAGGCTCACATAGTCATCAAACATAAACCAGGAAAAGTGTCATGTCTGGGTAAAGGATTACCAGTGTTGGAGGAGCACTAAGCAAGGCATTGCTATGTTGAGTTAAGCTTGGTTCCCTATGCTATTGAAGTAAGCATTAGGATTCTTATTTCTGATTCTATATACTCTGCAGAGAATAATGTTTGATGTCCTACTTGACCACATTAGACAATTAAGGCTATTCTGTTTGTCTAGGAAAGCAGCAGTTATTGTTTTTCTATCATGTTCCTTTTGTTTCTATTGAAATAAGTTCCTTATTCCCACTAAAGCAAAGCAAAGCAAAGCAAAGCAGCTTCATTTATATACCACTTCATATCGTGCTATGGGATGTCTACGTGATTTACAACTGTAAGCTCATTGCCCCCCAACAGTTGGGTACTCATTTTAGCGACCTCGGAAGGATGCAGGCCTGAGTCTAGCCTGAGCCCTGGCTAGTATTGAACTCACAATCTTGTGGTTTGTGAGTGAGTGGCTGCAGTATAGGCATTTAACCACTGTGCCACCAGGGCTCTTCATTATAACTATGTTATAACCCAATTTGCTAACTGGTTTGAAGTGGTTTCACTGGCCCAAGTTCATGCTTGAGCCAAATTGCTGAAGTGGTTTGGCAAGGGGGCCCCTGCACTAGACCCATTTAACATGCAACTTTTTTTAAATCTTGCATTAGTTTAATTTAGTTTAATTAATTTAATTTAATTTTAAGGGGGGGAGGGTTAGCAAAGCAGCTTCATTTATATACCACTTCATATCGTGCTATGGGATGTCTAAGCAGTTTACAACTATAAGCTCATTCCCCCCAACAGTTGGGTACTCATTTTAGTGACCTCGGAAGGATGCAGGCCTGAGTCTAGCCTGAGCCCTGGCTAGTATTGAACTCACAACCTTGTGGTTTATGAGTGAGTGGCTGCAGTACAGGCATTTAGCCACTGCGCCACCAGGGCTCCTGGTTTGGGTTGAAGGAGTGTTTTAACTGTTATCTGTTTTAATCTTGTTGTACGCTGCCCTGGTTGCCAAGCAGAGGAGCGGGTTAAAAATAAAATTTATTATTATTTATTATTATTATTATTGGCACTCTTTTCCACATCTTTTGCAATAAATCGATTCAGTGCATGTGTGAACAGGATGCGGATCAGAATCGATTTAAATTTGCCCTTTTAATTTGCCAGCTGGCTGAAGAGGGTCCATTTTGAATCAATTCATTAGTCAATGTGAATGACAAGTAGGTTATTTTACAACAGGAAAATGTGCTCGGGGCAAATATAGTGTGAACCATGCTCCGCTATTGAACCAATCCATCAATTCAGATTGCAAACTGATTTATTGGTAAGTGGGAATGAGGCCAATATCATTCTAATGCAAAGTTACAAAGGAGTGCAACCTCACACTGACCAAAAGGTGTACGGCTCCCAAGGAACCTAATTACTGCAATACAGAAGAATAGGGATGAAATAATAGATTAAAAGAGGTGAGCTTCAATAAACTTGAAGGAAACTTAATGGAAAGAGTAGCAAGCCTATCTGAACCATTGTGGGGCCCATCTGCACTGACAAGAAAATCCAGCTTTCCTTTGGGTTAGCCCAATCTTCAGCAACCACAGGCTTATCTACACATATGTGAGTTGGAGAGAACTGTCCATACACAATTCTCGCTTTTGAACTCACCCCAATCTGATGAATCCCTCATGCATGTAAATGTATGTATTTCTGAACTCCTTCCCTTGGCCTCACTAACATCGCTATGAAGCACAGTCCACACACATCTATTAATATCTGGATTTTCTATTCAAAACAAGGATAAATCCCCACCCTTTTTTCTCTGGATTAAAGTCCTGAGGTGATGAAAAGGCCTGGATTTGGCCCCAATCATCCCATATGTCATCTTGCTATGAAAACTAGGTGAGACGGTTTTATTTGGCCCATATAGACATGTTCAAAATTCCAGGGAGGATAAGGTACATTATGGGGTGTTTTCCATTACAAAATTGGATTTGTGGAATGGAATAGTTAGGTTATTTTTTATTTTTTTTCCTGACTTAGAGTAGAGGCAAATGTGTTGATATTCAGTGGAGCTAAGGAACCATCTGGCATTGCATTTATGGTAGTCTCCTGCCACATCCCACATCTTATCTCTTTTGTTTTGTTCCCTCCTCCTCACTCCCACCAGGTCTTCCCAGGACAAAATTCTCTATACTCAGACTCAGACAGGGCACAATAGATCATATTGTTCAGTAGATGAGTATGGAATGTTCTATTGGTGGGCCAGGTTGTTTTTCTATGTCATACATGCTGAGAGCAGAACAATCTATCAGGAAATTTCCAACACTCATATATGGTAATTGGCTATATTGCAGTTCCAAATATTCGAGGTACAAGAACATCTTGGATGCAAAGTGTCCTTAAACTGTGGGAAGTGATGTTTGCCAGCTTCTTTCTTTTGTATATGTTTCCTTCTGTGTCAGCACAATAAGGATAGTAGCAACCTTTTGTTGTAGTTGTTATTGTGCACCTTCAAGTAAATTCTGACTAATGGTGACCCAAAGGTGAATCTATCATGGGATTTTCTTGGCAAGATTTGTTCAGAGGAGGTTTGCCAGTGCCTTCCCCTGAGGCTGAGAGCATGTGACTTGTCCAAGGTCACCCAGAGAGTTTTGTGGACAAGCTGGGAGTTGAACCCTGATCTCCAGATTCATTGTCCAATGCTCAAACCACTATGCCACACTGACTCTGGGAGACCAAAGTTCAAATCACTGCTCACCCATGGAAACCCACTGGATGACCTTGGGCAAGTCACACTCTCTCGACCTCAAGGAAGAGCAATGGCAAACCTCTTCTGAGGAATTCTTGCCAAGAAAATCCTAAGAAGTTGAAGTCAACTCGAAAGAACACAACATTATCCTCATCAACAACATTCTCCTTTGCTCAAAGTGGAAGGATTGAAAAATATGTTCATTCACAAGCTATAAGGGAGAACATGCTGTCTTTGCATTTTGACAGACTAGTTGGAAAGAATATAGATGGAAAGAATGTTGATTGCAAGATGTTAAGGAGAATTTTAAATGATGTTGCTTTTGATATAGATATAGATATTGGTGTATATGTGAGTCTACTGCAGAAATTCATTCAACAAATGAGGAAATATTTCAAAGTTTCTTACTTCTCACCATGGATGACAGCAGGGTATATGAACTATGGGTGTCTTCAGTACTTTGCACAATAATTTTCTCCTATTGCAAAATATGCTCCACATTTTAAATGATTTGTAAGTGGGGAGGGATTTCTTTGTAAAGGCTGCTGTAGAGAAAAAGCAAAAGAGTTACTACAGAGCTGTTACTGCATTGCAATCTGCTTCCTTCAACAATAAACCCTACAAAAGTGTAGACAACTTTTTGCTTCCAAGAGCCAATTCAGCCTTGGTGAAACAGGTTTGGAGCAGGGAAGGGCCACATGATTCCAGTCTCACACAAGGGATGAAAATTCTCCATCTTTCCACTTCCTGACAGGCATTGAGGAAAAAATATCAATATGTTTTCCCGTAGTGTCAAAACATACTGAAATTTCTTTCACAAGGGGTGAAAAACTAACTACATTTAAAAACTGTTCACCTTCAAGAAACTCATGCATTTTTAGTCAGAACTGTGCAACATTCTGAAGAACAACTACACCATTACCTGAGCATAATCCATTATCCAGAGAGCAGTGTTGCTCTCAGCTCCAGCGTTTGAGAGCATGGTATCTGGCAGTGATGTATTCAGGTCTTTTTGTTCAAGTCTCAAGTCTCTACCTTCAAGTTGCAAGTTGAGTCTCAAGTCTTTGCAAAATACTTTCAAGTCAAGTCTCAAGTCTGGGACCCAACTTTTAATGTGGGGCATATTTCTCAGAGAGAAACAGCAAATGCATTAATAATAATAATAATAATAATTTTTATTTATATCCCGCCCCTCTGCCAAGCAATCGGGGCGGCGTACAACATTTACAACAACAAAACAAATAGCACCAACTTAGGCAATGGGCTTGAGGTGAGGGCTGTGGTCTGCTCAGCAGCCTGTCACCCTGCATATCAGAGGATCCTTTTAAAGCTTTTCAAAAACTTTAGAAGGATCCTTCCACCTCAAGCCCATTGCATAATGCATTGTTGCTGTTCCCTTCTGAGAAATGTGTTCTGCACTTTGGTGCAAGTCTTGCCTGCTGCTTGAAGTGAATGACACCAGCAGCTCAGGGGGGTTGCAGACTGCCAGAAATAGTACAAATTGAGTCCACTTTTAGGGTTAGGGTTAGGGTTAGGGTTAGGGAATCATGGGAACTGTATTTTATTGTGGCACCAGAGCTCTCTGACAGAGAACGCTCAATGTCTCAGGAAAAAAAACAACATTTCCCATGATTCCCTAGCACTAACCCTAACCCTAACCCTAAAAGTAGACTCAATTTGCACTATTTCTGGCAGTCTGCAACCCCCGTCAGTTACTAAAAATATACAAGTCACAAGTCAAGTCAGTGTCATTTTTGCCAAGTCAAGTCCAAGTCAAGTCATGGGAAGGTGGCTTGAGTCCAACTTAAGTCTGAGTCAATTGACTCAAGTCTACATCACTGGTATCCAGCCTAACAGCAGCAGGAGAAGCCACAAGCAGCAGTACTTTTGACTGTGTGTCTCTGTCTAGCTTGAGGTGGGTTTCACAGGCATGACTGGCATTTCCTTCTCCAATTATTAGCACAAGTAGGCAAACTTCACTGTATCTCAAAATTGCTGGGAATCAAAAGCCACTGTCTCTTGCAAAGGCAAAATCTCTCAATGTAAGGAAAAGCTTACAATGTATATTCCAAAATTCTACGTAGTGAATGGCAAAGCTGTACTTTTTACTACAATTCCCAGAATCTCCCTTCACTCTCTCTCTTCTGAATGAAATATGGTGGTTTGAAAGGAAAGTTATGCTGAGCATTTATTTTCCATTCAATTTGTTAAAGCAAACTGGATTGATGAGAGTTCCATTGATTCACCTGGAAAATCTAAGCTCTTGTTGACATTTCTCATTCAGTTTTCTGTTTTCCTCTTTCATGTTTGCTAAATAAATAACACATTTTTGAATCATATTAGAGGGCAATTTCAAGGCAGCTGTAATGGAATACTATACATTTTAGAGTAGAAATGCACAAATCTCATTTTCAAACCATTAGTTTACAAACTCACGTTGTTCACCCCATTCTGCAACTCTGTTTAAGTCTCCAATAATTCTGCACTATCATTCTATTATTATTATTATTATTATTATTATTGGCTAGAATTTGAAAATCTTGCTATCTGCTTTTCCCAAGCTAAAAATGTTTTACTTATATTGCAATAGACAAGGCAATTAACAGTGTATGTTAATTTGAATATGTCAATCATGTTATTGCTTACAAAGTATTATTTAATGGGGACTTTTGTTTGATGTTTTTCCTCTTCTGTCAGACTTCAATGTCTGTCCTTTCCACTTTCCATTTTGACTTTATGCTCTCATTTAAACTTTGATCTTTGCATAACCCAAGAAGAATCTCAGCAACGAATAGTTCTCTTTTTTTTATTTTAATGATGGCATTTTCTTGCTCATGTACTGACAATGCATTTTAATCACTAAAGAGGTAGTGGGGTCTCTTAGCCCTACTGTAGTGGCTTCTTGGAGCATTCAGCAATGCCTATTAATGGCTACAGTATTTCCTGCAATGAAGACAATGCTCTTTAAATATTAATTAGATTATAGCATTACCACCTTCATTCAGATCTTATTTTCCAGGCACTTTTTGCAATGGACTAAAAACAAACAAATCACATGTGCAACACATGCTCGTTATTGCTCGGACAAATGAAGGATCATAAACGGAGAGCATCACTCAAATTATGGCTCTGCTGTAAAACAAAGCATTGGGCATATTGACCATTTTCATCAGTATGTCTAATCTGAATGTAATCATAATTTCAGTAAGGATGCTGTTCAGTGTTTGAAAACCATTGATTTAGAATTATCCGAACAGAAACCAGAAAGTTCTCAAGTGAGGTTTTTCTCATAGTAAGTCTCCTTTCCATACTGAAGCTTGCACCTCTCCAATTGTTTGTTTGTTTGTTTGTTTGAAGTATTTATACCCTGCTCTTCAGCCACAAAGGCTCTCAGAATGGCTTACAAATGGTTAATTAGATAGGTTCCTTGCCCTCAGGCTTACAATCTAAAAAGATATGACACAAAAGGAGAAGGGAATGGCAGTGGTGAAGGAGATCAAGTCCAGTGACTCTTCTCTCCCTCTGAGGCCTGGACAAAGGCAGATGGACTGGAGGGAGGGCTCTTCTTAATCTAGGCTAGGCCAGATGGAACGGTGTTATTGTTTTTTTGTTTCCATAGAGGGGCATGGGTTAAAGAGACCAGTTCTCATTGAGGTTTTGTTTGTTGGTACCTTAGAGCCAGTTTACACACTTACTTGATAGATGCTTGTCCCAACAGTCAAGAATCTGACAAGGCTTTCACTGCGTCTTTCCCCAAGTGACTAAGGAGATTATCGCACATACAAAAAGACCCAGCTTATCTCTTCCGAATTAGAGCCCAGTTCAGGCTGAAGCTGGGTCTTATCTCATGGCTTTTCCAGCTTAACTTGGCTTCTGAGTACATCTTCACCTCAATGCAGTCCAAAAACATGCTCTGGTGGCCATTTTTTAAAGTCAGAAACTTCCGACTTGGAAAAATGACCGCCAGAGAATGTTTTGGATCTGCATTGGAGCGGGGATGAACTCAGAAGCCAAATTAAGCTGGAAAAGCCATGCGATAAGACCCAGCTTCAGCCTGAATTGGGCTCCAATTTGGAAGAGGTAAGCTGGGTCTTTTTGTATGTGTGATAATCTCCTTAAAGAGCAGCTTCCATTGGGGGGCAGATCTTCTTGCCATATCCATCCCACAGATACATCCAATATTCTCACAAGAAAGAATTAGGCTCTTTCCTTCTACTTTTCACCATCCTAAGGGTTCATGTTGGCACTTAATATACTTTAGGCCTCGATGGACTGGCCCAAAGGGCTGGCCTGAAGGCAGAGATGGGGCAGGGCAGCTTCACGCTGGCTGCCCCAACCCCATGCCAATGGCGTCCTGACACGCTGCGCCAGAAAGGGCGACGAAGAGCCGTGCGCCAGCTCGATCCGCCGCTTCCCGGGGCAGCTCTGTGTCTCCCGTCTGCAGCCCCCCCTTTGTTTACTTTCAGGGTTTCTTCTTTCCTGTTGAAATTGTCAGGTATTTGTGGATTTCAATGGCTTCTCTGTGCATTCTGACCCAATAGTTGTTGGCATGGTCCAGAATTTCACTGTTTTCAAATGGCATTTTCTGCCCAGGTTGGTTTACAACATGTTCTGCTACTGTTGATTTTTTAGGCTGGCCCAATCTGCAGTGTATCTCATGTTCCTTGATTCACATTTGAACATTGTATTTTGTGGTCCCTATGTAGACTTGTTCACAGCTTCATGGTATGCAGTAAACACCTGTGGCCATGAGAGGGTCTCTCCTATCCTTCACTGAGTGCAGCATTTCCTGGATTTTCTTGGTTGGTCTGTAGATCATTTGAAGGTTGTGTTTCCTCATCAATTTCCCTTTTCTGTCTGTGACTCCTTTGATGTATGGGGAAAATACCTTCCCTTTGGGTGATTGTTTTTCTTCACTCATGTGGTTTTTTTCTGCGTTTGGCTGCTCTTCTGAGGTCTGAGCTGGAGTAACCATTAGCCTGTAGAGCCCAGCTTAGGTGCTTCCACTGAACAAAAAAAGATTAAAATATAATAAAAACTAAACAAGTAGTCATGTCCTATATATGTCTTTTAACATATATATCTTTTAACATGTATATACATCTTTTAGCAATGTCTTATATACATCTTTTAACATCATATTTTAATGTGTTGTAACCCACCTCAAGCCTTGAAGAGAGGAGGGAAAATAATAATAATAATAATAATAATAATAATAATAATAATAATAATATCTTAATATATGCTTTATCTTTTACCTATGACTTCCTATCCTCCTCACCACTGATTCTATTTTATACCCTTTTAATTTTTTTAAACTTTATGCAGTAATCTCTACTTTTTCTTTTTCTTTCTTTTTCTTTTCTTTTGAATATTTTCAAGCCATGGATGGTTGAATCTGTGGATGTAGCATCCATGGATACAGAGGACTGACTACCTAATCTATAGCTGAGTAGCTGGGGCTACCTCCCAATTGTGTTTGTTAATTATCTCCCACTCTATACATTGGATGAGATAGAGTGCTGTTTATAAAAACGTATGCCAAATAAAAATAATTAGTCTTTAAAGTACCATAAGACACAAGATTGCTTTTGTGTTGCTATGAGCTCTGCAGGTGGCAGAACTACTCCCACTGTGTGCTCTCAATTGGGAGGAAACTGTAAATGCCAGGATCTGCCAGAC
Organism: Phrynosoma blainvillii; assembly: GCA_026167975.1. Lineage (NCBI taxonomy): Eukaryota > Metazoa > Chordata > Lepidosauria > Squamata > Phrynosomatidae > Phrynosoma > Phrynosoma blainvillii. The sequence goes on along the minus strand of JANUYF010000002.1, from coordinate 168,661,204 downwards.
TTGATGACACCATCCCCTCTGCTGGCATTTTGCCCCAGGGAAGCCTAAGTTTTCAGGGCTTAGGATAAGGCAGGAGATCCACTTTGTTCTCCCATGTCACCCAGACCATTTAGGGGGGTGGGGTTCCTATCAAAAGTCACAAAATCTCAAAAGGCAAAACAGCATGACTAGGAGCAATATAGAAGTATTAACTAATTAAATACTTAAATATATGACTTTATAATTGGTTATTAATTGCATTATAACCAATTATAAGGTCATATATTTAAGTATTTAATTAGTTCCATTATACATAATCTTTTTAATGTGATGCTTTAGGAGATAATACAGAGATGTTGTTATCACTTGATAGCCTGTGTGAAGAAGGGTTAAATAACCAGACTGTGTTAGCATACCCAACATACCCTGCACTGTATATAGGGTTTCCATAATTTTATATTTTTATATTTTCATATTTGGGGCCAGGCATGTTCTTAAGAGGGCACTATGACCTTTGGAACACCAGGGGGAATTTCCAATGGGAATGGCATGTAGACCTGAAGAAATGTGATGGACCCAGGTAATACCAAGATAAAAGCTAAATGGATTTGCTGATCTCTCCTTCTTCCCCTCAGTCTCTCTACATATTCTCTTGCACTAGAACCAAAGGCAAAGGTGAGTAACCCTGCTGTGTTCCAACCAATTTCCTTATCCATCTATTTTGGGGTTCTTCTAAATCCATTGTTTTGTTAAAGCCATCACTCATTCTGGAATCCCATTGTCAATTCCCTGGGAATTCCCTAGCACCCATCAAGGCTAGGATCTCAGATATAAATATCAGTCCCAAACCTAGCCTCCTCACACAGAGTGTGCACACAGATTGTATTCCACTCACTGTGTTGCCCTCAGACACCATCTGAGCCACACTCCACTTTCCATGATCTCCTCTTCAGGACAGGTAAATATTATACCTCTATAACCCTAAGCCCAGGGGTCAGCAAACTACAGCCCGCGGGCCGGACCCAGCCCACCGAGGCCTTCCTACCAGCCCCTGGCCAGTCCTGCGGCTGCCACTGCCGCCGCCTTTCTCGGGCGTGTGCAACTCCAGGGTGCCATTTTGTGTTCCGAAATGGCTCCCGGAGTCTTGCGAGACCTTTCCCATCCTGCCCGGTGATGGGAAAGGTTGCACGAGACTCCAGGCACCATTTTGGAACACAAAATGGTGCCCTGGAGTCGCATGCGCTTGCGCACTGGGCCCTGTGCAGTCACCAGAGCCCTCCTGGGGAACCCCCGTGACCGCGCCGGGCCTCTCCGAGACCTGGTGCACTTGCCGGAGCCCTCCTGGGCAACCCCTGCAGCTGCGCCAGGCATCTCCGAGGCCCGGTGCAGTCGCCAGAGCCCTCCTGGGGGACCCCCACAGCCGTGCCAGGCCTCCCCAGGGCCCGATGCAGTTTTTGTTTTGTTGTTGTTGTTTTTTATTCCAGCCCTCCAATCTTCCGAGGAACTCCTAACCAGCCCCCGGCTCAAAAAGTTTGCCAACCCCTGCCTAAGCCTCTGCTGCCTAATTTCCATACCTCTATTTTGGTTTGCTCTGAATGGTGTTACTGTTTGACTTCCTATTATATGTTTGGTTGCATTCTTGCATATTTTTAAATAAAAAATCTTTATTCACCAAACTTGCAGTCCTCCAGCTATTAATACTGATATAAAATGTGGGAATGGACCTCAGATTATCCAGCCACTTGCAAGCCTCCTTGAGTTAAGCAATTCTCATACATCAAAGGAGACACTTAAGCTTATTGCACCAGTACCTGTAACATTCTCATTGAATCCCTGGAACATAATGATATGGGAACAGGTGTTATCGCATTAGACTATTGATAACGGGATAGTAATGTTATGAGAATACATATTATCACACTGCATTTACTGTTGTACCAGTACCGGCACTAAAGTAGTTCCTCAGCTGTCCCTCATTGGCGCATGCTTACTGTTGTGAAAGCCCCTATATCTGCATTGGAAAGAATGCTACCAAGAGGTTTAGGTAGCGAGCATTCATTGTTTTTTTCTTGTAAACATAGTAATGTTATGAGAATACATATTATCACACTGCATTTACTGTTGTACCAGTACCGGCACTAAAGTAGTTCCTCAGCTGTCCCTCATTGGCGCATGCTTACTGTTGTGAAAGCCCCTATATCTGCATTGGAAAGAATGCTACCAAGAGGTTTAGGTAGCGAGCATTCATTGTTTTTTTCTTGTAAACATAATGCAAATCAATCTACAAAATTAAAAAGATATTTTTAAATTGCCTGTGGCACCTTCCTTGCACCACTGGAAGAGTTGAGTTGAGTTTGTGGACGTTCTAGGATGGGAGGGGAGAAGGTTGTCTTAGCCAATCAGAACATGAGGACAGATTGAGACTGGGTAGGATTATTGCACACACATCATATCAAATGGTCTGAAAGCATTCTTGCTGGCTGAGGATGCATTTTTACAGTTCTCCTCCTGGAACAGGCTAGGGACTGTCAGAGCACAGAATGGGAACTCGATGAGGATCATACCGTGTAATAAAATACATTCCATTCTATTCTCATCACGTACTGATTACATTTCAAGAACACAGTGCAATAAGCTTAACTGATACAGCTGAGGGGAACCTCCCCCCCCCCCCCCGCCGATTCCTGTCATCTTTTTGGGTAGGATCTGTATGGCCTGAGTGAAGCTGGTCAATCACAGTTTAAAGAATGCTGTGGGCAGGATATGGGAGAGAATATAAAAACAGAGTCTTATCTGTTAAACTGTCAGATAAGGTGAGGTAGAAACAGAGATGGGGCAGGACAGATGGGAATGGATCAAACTTGGAGAGATACTGTTAGAGATAAGGCCAGTTGTTGTTTGTCGTTGTGTGCCTTCAAGTTCTTGATTTATGGTGACCCTATCATATGGTTTTCTTGGCAAGTTTCTTGGGGGGGGAGGTTGCCATTGCCATCCTCTGCAGCTGAGAAAGTGTAAATTGCCAAAGGTCACTCAGTGGACTAGTTAAAAATGCAGAAATAGGCTAGACATGATTAAGATCAAAATAAGAACTTTGGTTTGATGGGAACTAAGAGTTCAGAGAAAGTGTTATGTTGCATTGCTTATGGAGTCAGCCTAGTGCTAGATGTTTAACTTACTTGTTATGCAATAAAGTGGAATAATAGTACTATAAGAGTGTAGTGTGATATGTTGGAAGAGACCACAAGGGACGTCCAGCCCAAACCCTGGAAGGGAAGGCAGGTTAAGGCACTTACTTCTTCTAATACAAAATACCTTTAAAAATATAAATAAATTATAACATTCATTCGTGGAGTGGGCACTCCAATCAGCACAGTTTTTACTGAATTTGGGGATGATTTTGTCCTGTTTAGGAAGCTAATCCTGTGCACTTGTCCCCTGTGCTCTCAGATTAAGCCTGGAGGATGGATCAGTGGCATCAATAGGGGGTGTGGGGGTGCGACCACACCAGGTGACACCCTAAGAGGGAGTGACACCACTGCTCCTCAAATAGCCTTTGGGCAGAAACAGGCTGTTGTATTCACCTGTTTCCCTTTAAAATGCTGAAGAGATGGGGTGAGTGGGTTGAGGCTTTGTGGGAGAAGAAAGGAGAGGCCCCAGTTTTCTGTTGCAAGTAGCGGGACATATGCATTTTTCCCAGATGAGGCAGCTAAAGTGAGCTGTTTGACTAATCAGCTAAGGGGGAAGTGGCAGACTGGTTGGTCCACCTTTATGATAGTGGGGCAGTGGAGCTGTAGAATTTGCAGGCCTTCATGTTGGCACTGTGAGTTAGATTTGAGGGCCCCTTTCTGGCTGAGCGCACCCGCACCAAGTTAATCTTACTGCATCAAGGGGTGTGCTCTCTATCAGAGTATGCCATGGACTTCTGGAGTTTGGCAGCGCAGGTTCCAGAGTAGCCAGTACCCATCAAAGTGCAGTACATTAAAGATGGGCTCTATCCTGAATTGCTGGAGTGGTCTCTGATCAGAGACAACCCAACCACATTGTGTGGATAGATCAGGCTTGCAGCAGAGACAGAGATGGTGAAGGAAATCAAGCTTTCCTGACAGTGACTGGCCAGCACCCAGAAGAGTGAGTCCAAGGGCCCCCTCTTCTGGTGCAGCAGGGAAAATAAACCAGCAGCCGAAACTACAGCACCGGATGAGACTGGGGATGTGTTTGGAGTGTGGAAGAAAGGGACACATGATTGCCAATTGCCCAGACAGAGGAAGAAGAATGGGAACTGGTAACACTGCATAGAGGCAACCAAGTTCAGCAACCAAGGGTGAGAATCACTGTTGTGGCAACGGAGGAACTGGGGGAAGGGCAGGCCAAGCAGCCAGCCAACCTGCAGTAGAGCCAACTGAGGTGTGGACAGACAGTGATGAGGAAACAGGGGATGAGATATCAGGAAACTACTTGAGCCTGCCTTAGTCCACAGTGAAAGGCAGACTGAGCATCTGGACAGCCACAAATGCATGGTTAGTGGGGGAGTTCCTCTGTGCATCCTGAAAGCAAGACTGTTCCACCCTGATAAAGGAACCAGTGCAAAGTTAATGGCTGCTTTAGATTCGGGCTGCACTAGATGTTTGATCAGCCAGGAGGTGGTCAAGTCTTTAGAGCTTGGGAAAAGACCATTGCATCAGCCCATTCCGTTTCATCAGATGGATGGATCAATCATGGGACGACAGGCCACAACTAAACAAATGGTGACTGTGTGGATGGGGGTGGCAGAAGATTGGAAAAAAATCTGTTTGGTGGTTAGGCCAACCTATAGCTACCAAATGGTGTTGGGGATCGACTGGCTACACTTTCACAACCCCATGATTGACTGGAGACAATTGAAATTTGTATTTGATGACCCAGTGTGCAGGGAGCATGTTAGAGACCCTGGTCCAAGGAAGAGTGGCAAGGCAGTAGTGACTTTTAAAAATGAGTGCCATGGGGGAGAGAATGGGGCAGGTCACTCCAGAGACAACCTGCCCCTATCAGTTGGTGTACCAGGACCTCAAGGAGGTGTTTGAGTAGAAGGAATGTGATCTGTTGCCTCCCCATAGTAAATCAGATTGTGCCACTGAAATAGAACTGGGGGTGGTTTTCCCTAAACCCAAACTGTACTCCATGACCCTTTCAGAGTTAAAGATTTTAGAAGAATTCATCAAAAAGAACTTGGCTAGGGGATTCATAAGACCCTCCACATCCACCTTTGCTGCCCTAGTGTTCTTTAGATAAAAGAAAGATGGTTCTCTTCAGTTGGTTACTGACTACAAAAATCTGAATGCCATCAGTACCACTAATAAATACCTTCTGCCCCTGATGAAGGACATGCTGGGACACTTGGCCACTGGAAAAGTATTCACTAAATTGGACTTGAGTGATGCCTATTTTCAACATCAGGGAAGAGGATGAATACAAAACTGCCTTTAGTTGCCCATTGGGGGCTTATGAATATCTTGTCCTCCCTTTTGGGCTTTCGGGGGGGGGGGGGCAAGATGCTTTATGAGACTAGTGAATGAAGTTTTGCACGATTTAATGTTTGATGGAGTTTTGGTTTATTTGGACGATGTGATGATGTATCCTCAAGACTTACAGTCACATTTCTGGCTGGTGTGAAAGGTATTGAAAAGGTTGTTGGACAATCAGCTATATGTAAAACTGTCCAAGTGCCATTTTCACATGGACAGGTTGGACTTCTTGGGGTACTGAGTGTCCACCCAAGGAATTGAAATGGACCCTGGCAAAGTACAGACAGTGTCGGATTCCCCCCTCCAACCTGAAAACAAATGCAAATGTTCCTGGGGTTTGCTAATTTCTACCGCCAGTTCATTCCCCACTTTGCCTAGATTGCTTTGCCCATTACAGATTTGTTGAAAACAAAGGGTGGGGGGGGGGGGGGGGGAGAAAGCCAACTCCAAAGAACAGGGAGGTGGTGAAAAAGCCTAGCCTTCAGCAAAGGTGGAGTGGAATCCAAAATGCCAAGAGGCTTTTGAACAGTTGAAATATCTGTTTAGCTTAGAATCCATTCTAAAGCACCCAGATCCAGAACTACCTTTTGTCATTCAGATGGATGCTTCAGATTTTGCTTTAAGGCCAGTACTGTTGCAAAAGGACTCAGAGGGGGTGATCAGGCCATGCACTTATTTATTATTATTATTTTTATTTTATTTTGAATTATAACAAATAAACAAAAACAAACATACACACAAACAAACATTTACAAATACATGTTCTTCATATTATGTCATTATGTCTATTCCTCAAGTAAATTCAATGATCTCATCAAGCCTATAGCTATCAATATTCTTCCTATCTCCAGTCTTTTATCTTGTTCAAACATTTCTTTCTCTTAACCATTAGTTTCCATCAAACTGAGCATCTCTTTTTGTTACACCAGCTCATGTCTACTCTTTTTCTATGTATCAATCATGGTTCACCTTTATATTTGAGTCTTCTTCATAGATTCTATTAGATTAGTCTAGTTATCTCTATTCTTACAATACTCCAATAAACACTGCCAATCCTCTTCCCAGCCCTCATTGTGTTTATTGTTCAGACACATCGTTAGTTTGTCTAGACCAGGGGTAGGCAACCTTTCCCCTTTAAGGGCCGAGGGACTTCAGCTCCCAGAAGCCTCAGCCATGCTGGCCAATAGTCCCATGTTGGCCAATAGCTCCTGGGATTCTGGGAGCTGAAGTCCCTCGGCCCTTAAAGGGGAAAGGTTGCCTACCCCTGGTCTAGACTCATCATCTCCATGCATTTTTCAAGCCACTCCTCTAATGTCGGTGAAGTTTCCATTTCCCACTTCTTTGCATATACTATCCTGGCAGCTGTTATCGCATTAAGAATAAATTTCAAATGTCTCCTATCATTTACTCCGTCTATTATGTTTAAAAAGAAATATTCTGGAACCAGTTTAATAGGTATTCTCAATTTTTTTTGTAGTGTGTCCTGTATTCCTATCCAAAAATTCTTAGTTTTCGAACATGTCCACCAACAATGATACAGGGTTCCTTCATTTATGCCACAATTCCAACAACCCCCTTTCTCATAACCTTTGATCTTTGCAATTTTATTGGGAGTCATGTACCATCTGTACAACATTTTGTAAATTTCAAATCCTTTCCCCAAGCTCTTTCCCATTTTTCCAATGAAATTTGATATCCAAAATTCTGGGCCCATTTTATCATAAAGTCTTTGATCATCTCTGTTTCCAAATCCATCCTCAGCATTATTTTATACATTTTTGCAATTGATCCTTTCATTTGTTCCATTAATATTTTGTCTAACTTGTTGAGTTCTTTACTAAATCCATCCGTTTTAAGGTCAGACTTAAATCTCTCATTTAGTTGATATAGTGTAAACCAATGGCAGTCTACATCTCTTATTTTAATCTCTTCTTTATTCTTCAAGCTTGGTGTATTACCCGTCCATTTTAGAAGATTTTGATAGCGCAAACATTCTGTAATTATATATATATATATATATATATATATATATATATATTATTTTCCATAAATTGGGCATGAAAAATTACTCTGAAGTGAATAACAATGAAAATCTGTAGCCCTCTGGTGCTGTTGGATTCCAGTTTCCATCAGCCCTATTAGCCACATGGTCAATGGTCAGGGAGTTAATACAAAATCCAGTGTTAATCAGTATACAAAGACAAACAGGCAATCTGTCTCTCTGTCTCTCCTCCCCCCCCCCCCCCCCCCGAACAAATATACCTTCCACAGTCTCCATTCTCACTGTACAGGGATAAGGAGTTTTAAACTCCTTTCCATATCTACAGAAATCTAAGAATCATTGGATTACTTGTACAGGTAAAACCTCTCCCACCCCCAGTATTTCCCATCAAGATTGTTGCACACCAATGCTACTAGCAAAGAGTGATCATTCTGGAAGTCAAGAAATAATTTATTTTTCCTTGCAGAGAAAAGGTGGAAAAAGTCCTCCCAGGTTTTTTTTTTAATTTTTTTTAATGTATCACAGGCCTTCACCAACATTCCAGAAAGAAATCACTTAAAATTTACATAGTTAAAATAATTATAACAATTAAAAACAATGTGGTTATCTCACAGAGAAATCAGAAATTAAACAATAACCTAAAAAACCTAAAAAAACTATAGATAAAAAGTACATTCAGAGATCACGAAAGACTTCTTTCCATAAAAACTCTAAGAAAATTCTGTAATTTTCTTAGTGAATCTGATCCTCCACGCCTCTTGTGGGGATAGCCAGTTAGGTATTCTTCTGTAAATTTTATTTTTTTATCTTCAGCCAAATTCTCAGAAGGGCTCTTCTAATTATATGGTCATTGAAATCTTTGTTTTTGTCCAATCTGTTATACCATAGGTATCCATGCCATCCATACACCTTATTTATACCTTCCAAATGTAACATTTTTTCATCCTCCAATTTAATCCATGTGCTAATCCATTCCAGGGCACACAAATAATAGTATAGTCTAAGATCTGGTACGCCCAGCCCTCCTCTTTTTTCTCGTCTTTCAAACATTACCATCTTATTCTTGGTTTCTTCCCAGCCCAAATAAAGTGGGAATCTCTTTCTCCCATTTCGGGAATTGTTTGTCACTGTTTAAAATTGGTAGGTTTTGGAATAAGAACATTAATTTGGGAACTATTGACATTTTGATCAAATAAATTCTTCCTAAAAATGTTAGATTCAAATCTTTCCACCTAGCCATTTCTCTCCTGATGTCCTTCCATAAAGTTTCATAGTTATTATCATATAGATTAGCAATCTTTTTGGCAAGTACTATTCCCAAATATTTAATTTTATGACAGGTTTGAAAACCTGATCTCTTTTGTAGTTCCTGTTCTTCCTCTTCAGACATATTCCAGGTAAGTATCTTTGACTTGGATTTGTTGATTTTTAAGCCTGCTAGTTGCCCAAAATCTTGAATCAGATCAATCAGATCTACAATCTTTTCGTTTGGGTCTTCTAGAACTAAGGCCAAATCTTCAGCATACATTCTTATCTTATAACGATGTCCTTTAATTTGTGCCCCTTTGATTTGGTCAGTTGTCTTATCTGATTAATTAAAATCTCCAACACTAAGATGAAAAGTAAGGGTGATAGTGGGCAACCTTGTCTTGTCCCTTTAATTATTTTGCATTGTTGAGTTCTTTCCCCATTGATGATCAGTTGTGCAGATTGTGTCCTATAAATTGCCTGTATCCAACTTGTAAATTTTTCTCCGAAATCCATAGTTTCCAAAGCTTGCATCATGAATTCCCAGTTCACTGAATCAAACGCTTTCTCAGCATCTAAAAATATGAATGCCGCTTTCTTCCCGGGATTCTTTTCATAATATTCCATCAAATTAATTATTTTTCTAATATTTTGTTTCATGTGTCTTCTTGGGAGGAATCCACACTGTTCTTCTTATATTTTTTGTTGAAGTACCTTCTTTAATCTATTGGCTAATATTGTAGTAAATATCTTATAATCTTGATTGAGAAGAGAAATTGGTCTGTAGTTTCCCCGATGTGATAAATCTTTATCTTCTTTTGGTATGAGGGTGATATATGCATTTCGCCAGGTCTCAGGGATAGCTGTATGTCTGATCTCATTAAATAATGGTTTGCATAGGTGCACTTAGTTCATCTAGCAAAACTCTATAATAAATTGCCATCAGCCCATCAGGTCCCGGAGATTTTCCTGATTTCAACCCTTTTACCACCTCTATCACCTCCATCATGGATATATTCTCATTTAGTAAATTTTTCTGCTCTTCATTTAACTTACCCAGTGCGTGTTGCTGAATATAGTTTAATACATTATTTTGAAGCCAACCTCTTTTCCCCCCTCCTTGTACAATTCCAAATAATATTTTTCAAAGATTAACTTAATTTCCTTTAGATCTGTAATTGTCTTCTCTCCATTTCTCATATCTGAAATTAGTCTCTTCTTTTTCATTCAGCCTATTCTTGAAACCAGTAATTTGCCCCTCTTTTTTCTGAATTTAAATTGCTTTTGTTTAACAAATTTCAGTTTCTTCTCAATTTCTTCCACTGTTAACACTGCAATCTGCACTTGTAATTTTTAATCTCTTTTAAAAGTTCTTTATTTCCCAGATTTAAATTTAATTCTTTTTTCTTGTTCCGAAGTTGTTGATTTAATTCTTCAATCTTCTTGCTCTCAAATTTCCTCTTTGTCACATCATTTTGGATAAAAAAAAAGCCCCGCATCACCACTTTGCTGGCATCCCACACCATTCTTGGATCTGTTTCTTTATTTTGGTTTTCTTGAAAGTATAATCTTAAAGTCTCTTTAGCTTGTTTTATTGTTGTCTCCTTTCTTAATAAGCTGTTGTTGAGTTGCCAAACTAAGTTCTTCTTTTTCCATCTTATTTCCATAGTAATCATATTATGGTCTGATTTTTTTTAGACTTAATCTCTGTTTCAAGAACATCCATGTAAAGATTAGCTGTGACATAAAACATGTCTATCCTGGAAGCCGATTGATGGTGTTCTGAATAATATGTGAAATCTTTGGCTGATTCATTCTTAGTTCTCCATGGGACTATCAAGGCAAGTGATTCTATCACTGAGAAAAAAGACTGAGGTAGCTTCATTTGTGTTAGTTTTATTTTCTTTTTCACTGAGCTTCTGTCCTTTATATGGTCCACCACCCCATTCCAGTCTCCCATCATCAAGATTCTTTCATATTTCAGATCACCAATAATCTTGCCGATCTGTTTATAAAAAAATTTCTTGTTTTCCAGGGGTGCATATAGCCCAACCAAAAGAGTTGGATTCTCTTCCAAGTTGACTTCTACCATTATATATCTACCATCCTCATCAATTGCGATCTCTTTGGCTAACAGTTTGTCCAAAACATATATTGCTGCTCCACTCTTCTTTGTCTTTCTTGCAGATACATATAACTGTCCCAATTTGGTTTTTTTTTAGAAATTTAATATCTTGCTTTCTGATATGTCACCTGAATACATATTATTTGAGCTTTTTCTTTGTTTAATAGATGGAATATTTATTTCCTTTTATGAGAAGATTTCATCCCCTTTACGTTCCACGAAATAATTTTTGAATTTGCCATTTTTGTTTCTTAGTTAACTTATATTTATATCCGAAGTCTCTTATAACTTTTCTTCTAATTCTAATCCTATCTGGATTTCTGCTGAAGCTTCTTCCATTTGTCCTGTACCTGTAGCTTCTCCTAGTGGTTCCCCTTCTTCTGTATCTTCATCTTGCTGTTCCACATCTTGGTTCTTATTGTAGTCTCTCTCAATCTCTTGTTGTTGTAGGGTTTCCTGTGATCCTTGTTTCCTACCATTACTTCTCTTACCAAGGTCCTCTTCATCCCTTCTTTTATCCTCAATTCTTGTAACAATTCCAAAAACTTTGCTGCTTTCACTCTGTAAGTCTCTTGTTGTTGTAGGGTTTCCTGTGATCCTTGTTTCCTACCATTACTTCTCTTACCAAGGTCCTCTTCATCCCTTCTTTTATCCTCAATTCTTGTAACAATTCCAAAAACTTTGCTGCTTTCACTCTGTAAGTCTTCCCTTTCCATGTAGTCACTATACCTTCCAGTGTCTCCCATCTATATCTAAGTCCTCTTAATTGTAATTGTCTGGTAAGAGCTAAGTAATTCCTTCTTCTTCTCAACACCTCTGTTGGAATGTCTTTAAATAAGTTTATCTGTTGCCCACTTATTCTCATCTCTTTCCCATAACTCTCTTGAAATATTCTATCCCTTATTCTTTCTTTAACCAGGTACACCACTATATCTCTAGGAAGATCTCTCCTCTTTGCTACAAATGAATTGATTTGAAAAATCTTATCCATTTCTGCTTCCATTATTTGAGTTGGGACTTTGATTATTTCAGCCAAAAATGGTATAATTATTTCATAAAGATTTCCATTAGGACTTTCTGGTAGTCCTTTTATCTTTAAACATTTACGTCTTAATTTGATTTCTTTAAGTAGGCTATTATCTCCTTCCATTTTTTGTGATTTCTCTATTTCCTTTGTTTTGTTTTCCAGAGTTCCTGTTCTAACCTGTAATGCATCTACTTTGACCTTCATCTCTTTCATATCTTCTGTAAGTGTTTTAATAGACGTCTTAAGTCCTTCTATTTCCCTTTTGAAATCTCCTCTAATTTCTTGCCTAGATTCTTTCAGTTCCTATCTGAATTATTTCTCCATTGTTTCTATTGCTTCCAGTGTCTTCATATTGGGGTCTGCTGATTTGGCAGATGTATCTAGGGATGATCTCCTATTTGAAGTTTGTTGTTGCGTCTGTGTCTGAGCTTGTCCGTCTTTCTTGAAATCATCTCTTCTTTTATTTTGGCCACAAATTATCAAAAAAAATGTTTGAACTCTATATACCCTAAGCCACAAATAGAATTCTTCTCCACACCTTCAATAAGTAAAGTATTCAATTTCTCACAACACCCTCCAAAAATACATCAAACAATTTCAATAAATCACTTTAAAGCCCCCTAAGAATTACTTCTCAACCAGTGATCTGTAATATGCATCCAAATTATAATGTCCTCTAATAGGTTATCTGTATCTCTATTATTACGGTTATTAAATGGTTTATTTGTTAAGCTTCCACTATTCCATATAATCCAATTGATTAATTATAACAAGCCTATTTAATAATTATCAGATCTTAGAATTAATTTGATACTGTACTAGATTATCTAGGCTTAAATTCTTCAAACAGAAAAAAGTTAAGTTAATTATTATACCAAGATTAATTAATATTTCTCAAATACAATATCTCAATATGTTTATTAATATGTCTCAATTAATTAGAATATCAATCTGTTAGTAATACAAGTAGGTAATTAAATTGAAACTTATAATATATGATTCAGAAGTCAAATTTTACTATTATCACAATTCACACAGTTATCATTCAAAACCTATATTTAAGCGCTTGTTTCCACTTGTGATTTGGTCAACTATTCAATGCCTCTTCCCTGTTCCACTTTATATTGTATTCTTTCACCTTCCAGTCATCTTTTTCTCTCTCAAATGGTGATGTCCTGTCCTTCCGTCCTCCTTCCCTCGTGGTCATTCTCTATTAAGTATTATCCTTTTGTCCTCAAATCTGTTTCTCCGTTGGCCCGTTCCCCCATCCTCCTTCTGTTGGGGTCTTTCTCTGTTAAGGGTTTCTTTCTATATTTACAGATCTTTTATCAGTTGGCCCATTCCCAGTCCTCCTTCTGACGTGGTCTTTCTCTATCCTTTATCCTCCTCCTTCTACCTTCTTTATTTTGTTTTGAAAGCCCCAAACAGTAAAAGTTTTTTTCCACTGTTAATTAATCTTCCTGACCTCTGCCTTCAACTTCTCTTCCCTCCTCTTATCTTGCTTCTTAAACTTAATATATTATAGTCTTTTAAGAGGGGAGATCATGCTCTTGTACAAATTTAACTTTGTGGCACTTTACAGCAACTTGTTACAAATCACCATCTTGTTCCTTTTCCCTTTCCCTTTTTTGCAGTCTCCCACAAGATCTCAAAACATCCAGCCTTAAACCAATCAATCCAGTAGTTTTCTTATTAATCCAAACAGTTCAGTTTATCCTCTATGTATCTAAAATAACATTAAGTCCTATTTCCTTTCTTAAACTTCTGTGCTTTACTTCAAAAGGAGTGTCACTTTCACTCTCCCCTGCTTCCTGCTTAAACACTTCACTCAGACTTTCACTTCTCTGCTTTCCATTTTTCTTACAGGTTTGCTGCTCGCAACCTGCTATGAACTGTTTATGTCAAATGCATGTTTCCTTAGAAGATCTTATCATTAACGAACTTACTTTAGAACCAAATCTTCCTTATAAAGTTAAAAAAGGTACCAGCGGAGCTTGGCTTGATTTCAAGCCCCGGAGCGCGGAGGCGGCAAGCTTGCGATCCTGCTGCTCTTTCCCACTTACAACTTCAAAATTCTTCTTCTTCTTTCCCTCTCCAAGGTCACAAGTAGGATCTGGTGTGAGCCCATCTGATCCTCATTCTGTCACAAGAATTTTCACTCCATAACAGCTGTTAAATGCAGAGTATACAGTCTGCAGTCTACTCAGCAAAGTCCCTGCTCAAGGAGTTTTCTGCACTCGCTCCACCATTGGTACCGCCCTTCCATGCGCTTATTTATTAAGGACGTTTCAACCGACTGAGATTTCATGGCCCATCTAAGAAAAAGAGGCATTTGCCATAAAATGGACACTCCAGACCTGGAGACAATTCTTAGAAGGGGCACTTCACCCATTTGAGGTGTGGACAGACCATCACAACTTGGAGACACTTCAAGGCCCTTGAAAATTGAGTCCTAAACAGCACAGATGCGCTAAGGACTTTTACAAATATAGGTTGAAACTCAAGTTAATTCCTCATTGGGAAAGCTGTTTCGCTGATGCATTATCTAGACTTCCTCAACACGTGGGCAAAGAAACCCAACCACTACAAACCAAGTTTACTCCAATTTCTTACTCCAAAACTTGCCAAGTTTACTCTCAGGCAAGTCAGTAATGAAATCCATAGCGATATGCTTCCATGTGCCACCCTGCAATTGGGACTAGCTGTTATGACATGTAGTCAGGCTAAGGCAGAAGGAGAGGGAGATCCCAATGAACTGGATCCCTTACATGCAGAGATCCAGAAAGCTTCAGAATGTGACAATTGGCTGCAAACACACCAGCAACAGTTGGGGGGGTGGGCTTTGGTACAAAAGACTGAGAATATATGTGCCTAAAGATTTAAGACTAAAGGTTTTACAAATTTGTCATGATTCCAGAGCTGTGGGACATTGGGGTTTTGTGAAAACATGGTACAGACTTCGCAAGCAATATTGATGGGAAGGGGTGCAAGCTGGATGTGGAAGAATATGTAAAAAGTTGCACAGTGTGGGCCAAAGCTAAGCCAGTGACAGGAAAACCTAGTGGACTTTTGCAACCACTGGAAAACCCTAGTGGCACATGGAAGCATATCGCTATGGATTTCATTACTGACTTGCCTGAGAGCCAAGGTCAAAACACCATTTGGGTTGTGACAGACTTGTTTTCAAAACAAGCACATTATGCAGGGTGCAAGGGATTCCCCCAGCCCCCAAGTTGGCTGATCTTTTCATACAATTTGTTTATAAATATCATGGACTGCTTGATAAGATAATATCAGATGGGGGAGCTAGTTCACCTAACATATTTGGAAGGTGTTGCAGTCCAAGTTAGGGGTTGAACTAGCATTAAGCTCCACTCAACACCCCCAAACGGATGTACAATCAGAATGAATGAACACCTCACTGGAAAGGTACCTTTGATGTTATACCAATCACCTACAGGACAATTGGTATGAACTGTTGCCACATGCTGAAGTGACTTTCAATGGAGCTGTCAATCAGTGTACAGAACATTCACCATTTGCAATTGTTTACGGTTATGAACCTAAGTTGTTGCCCACCTTAATGGTTGAGTCATCTGACCCTGTGATGGTGACTCAATGGATCACACTGTCTGGATAAGCTAAAAACAGCTTGGCCACACATTGTAAATGCTCTAGAAGGAGCAAAAAAGGATTATACAAAGTTTGCTGATCAGCACAGAAATGTGGGGAGGACCTAAACCCAGCAGGCAAGGTTTATTTATTCACCAAAGATTTGAAAATGAGGTACTCCACCAAGAAACTAAGACAGGGGTAGGCAACCTTTCCCCTTTAAGGGCCGAGGGACTTCAGCTCCCAGAAGCCTCAGCCATGTTGGCCAATAGTCCCATGTTAGCCAATAGCTCCTGGGATTCTGGGAGCTGAAGTCCCTCGGCCCTTAAAGGGGAAAGGTTGCCTACCCCTGAACTAAGACCTAAATATGTAAGACCTTTTGAGGTCAAGATACTGATCAATGAGGTGACGGCAGAGTTGGACTTGCCAAAAACCTATAGACATTTAAGCCCTTGTCTTTCATTTCAGCCTACTGAAACCTGTCCGAATAAGTGAATGTTGGAGGACTGAGGAGACTCCACTTTCGCCTGTGTTGGTGGATGGGGAATATCATTTTGACATTTCTAAAATATTGGACTCTAGAATGCATAAAGAGGAGTTACAATATTTGGTTCAATGGAAACATTTTCCTATTGATTATGATGAATGGGTGAAGGCTAACATGTTAAAGCTCCTAAATTTATTGGGGAATTTCATTTGGACTATCCTGACAAACCGGGGGTGGGGGTGGGTGGGCTGGGTAGGTTGATGTGATTATCACTGATGTGTTATGGGAGAGCGGATTGTCAGAACCATGCCTGCATGGATGGATTCTGTCAGGTTTTTATTGTTGATTTTAACATTGTAGTTAATATATATAGGTTTTAGATGGTAGGGAATTGTCGGTATGCTAATAGCAATAGCAAATAGGTTAGCTAGTACAGGAATACTGGCAGCTGGCTAGGATAGTTCTAAAAACAATGGGCGTTTGGAATGTGTAGGCTGTGAGAGGCAGAGAGTTGGTGTCTGGCAGTAACTGAAGGGAGGGGTAAAGGGTGGAAATGCCTGAATTAGAGAGAGATAGGGCTAGTGAAAAGGCTTGGAAAAGGGGGTGGGGGCTGGCTTGATGGGGGAAATATACTATAGAAATTAGAGGTGGGTGCTAAATTTGGTGCCAAGGGTGTTGGAAGGAGTTTAAAGGTTTGGGGGTTTCAAGATATCGTTTGGCTTTGAGGGGGTAGTTCTGGCTTAAACACTGACTGGTGAATTTCTGACTATGTGTTCTCAATAAAATCTTTTGTTGTTTCAATGCACTGGACTCTTTGATACACAAAGCTTCTGAATTTCTTCAAGTCTGACACTGGGGGGTGATGCAGATCAGCCTAAAGGGCCGGCCTGGGGATGGAGTTGAGGTAGAACGACCATGTGCTGCCCCGACTCCGCCCCGACTCTGCCCCGATGTCTCCATCACACTGCACACCCAAACACATGACACACGGCATCAGGGTGCCCTGTTGGTGCAACGTGCGCATTCATTCTTCCAGAACATGGAATTTATTCTTCTAGAATGTGGCCACATAGTCCAGAAAACCCACAGAAAACTGAGGTTGTTTATGTCACAACTATTACCATTACCACATACAGGAATTACGATTAATGAGTAACAGTAGTACAAAAAACATGACTAAAGATTCTGTATGGGGTGGTATAGGAGGAGGTCAAGGGGATGATGACAGCATGAATTACTGCACTAGGTGATGCCAAACCTAATGATGCCACTGGGCTTGATGAAGTAAAGCAGGCATTGCATCCAGCCCTCCTCCTGTTATATTTGATTCTGAAATGCAACTCTCTTTGGTATTTTATACAGCAATATATATAAAATATACAGCAATAAAATCTTTTGTGTTTGTTTAAAATATTCCCCAACAAAAAAAGGGAAGGAAGAGAAAGTTTAATGATATGCTGCTCTGGATTTTTCCCATGCTTCAGTAGCCATAGCTATTTGCTTTCTTTTTTCTTTTCTTTTTTAATTACTTTTCTTGATCTGTAATAAAATTCATATTTTTGGGAACTACTACTTCCCTTACTGATATCTGCCAGCTTGGAGCCCTCACTGCTGCCTGAACAGCAGTTTTATGCACTATCAATAAATCACTTTCTTTTTTATTAATAAATAAAATCCAAAATACAGTTACAGTTTATACATTTTAACATAACAGATTTCAAATCAATTTATTGTTAGCAGATTGGTATACTATCAATGTATCTGCTTAATTGTTTTTCAAATCAGATTTTTTTGTCTCAACTGTCTAAATACATGTGCATTTGTTGCTTTTTTGAATGGTTCATATGAGTTTCTGTGTCTTTGCTGTATTAAACTTTTCTGTGTCTCTCTGATATGTGTGACAAGTTTCTTACATATTGTCTACATCTGTTTCTGATTCATTTATCCTTTGTTACTTCAGTATCTACCAAGATTTTTTAAAAAATTTCCTGGGTTTCAGTTTTTGATCTTGTTTGTTTTTTTGTATCTTTTGTTATATCTTATTCAACTCTATTTGTTTCTACAGTATTCTAAGATTGCATTCCATTCTTTTTCTTTTTCTTTTCAGAGGATTTTCCATTTAACCAACAGGTCAGCCTGTCAATTTCTATGATGTCTATCATTTGTATTAACCAATTGTCTATAGCAGGAGTATTTTTTGAAGCAATAAATCATTCTGAAGGAAACTTTTTGATGTGCTCAGCTTGCATGAATTTTGAAATTATAATTAAGGATGTTGCACTATATCTGTGAATATGAACACCTGATAGCTGATTCTGCATGGAAGAAAAGATGCAAAATATCCTTGCTCAGAAGCATCCTTCTCCTCCTTGCCTAGGCTTTCTGTCTCCAATAAGTTTGAAAATGAGGACTAATTCAGATATAACTTTCATAGGGGGAGTGGATGACAAGGTTATTTGTGACATATAAGCTTTCTGAAGAAATATTTGTTGAAGAAATTATATATGGAGAGAAAAAGAATTTAGTTTCAAATTACTGTTTTTCTGTGATTATAAGAAAAATTGAGCTTTAAATTAGCCTGACATTTTCTTTGGAACGTGTTCTCCAACTGGTTCATAAAACAATAGATAATCAAGGTATGTTATGATTACGGAGCTTTCTAGGGCCCTGTAAAATTACTCTTTCTTCACATTTTGAAGAGCAATAATGTAATCGACTCTAGGCAAAATGATTTAATTTATAATGATTACAGCAAAATGTGTGAAGGGCTTGCATTGGCAATGTAGGTGATGAAGCAATCTTCGCATCAATTCTAGCCCTTCAATGTTATCTGTGGCCTAATCTGGGTTCATACTAATCTTCTTGAGCCCTAGAGCCATGCATGTAAGTCAATGTGCCCATCTGTTTCACCAATATAGCTGTTCCACATTATTTTAAAAAATGTTGCACTGATCTTCTTACATACTGTGAGTGTATTGTGTGTTTTCAAGTCATTTCTGATTTATGGCAATCCAAAGGCAACCCTATCATGGAGTCTTCTTGCCAAGAATTGTTCAGAGGGTGCTTGCCTTTGCCATACTCTTGAACTGAGACAGTGTGATTTGCCCAAGGTCACCCGGTGGATTTTTGTGGCTGAGCAGGTGTTTGAATCCTGGTCTCCAGAGTCTTAGTCCAACACTCAGACCACAACACCATGCTGGCTCTCTTATATACTCCCCTATGTACTAAGTACAAACAGGACATTGCTTAAGATGGCTGTACCTATCTTTTTATTGCCATTTATGACACTGCACAACATGAACAGAACAAACTTTTGCTTTCCAGATGTTTTGTACTAGAAGGTAATATCCAAAGCACCTGGAAAGTTTTCCAAAATCTTCTAACCCTGCTTTACAAAATTCCAAAAAGGCAGGTCTTTGCCCCAAGTTTTGTCAGAAAGAGGGATAGGGAAAGAAACCATATAAGAGAACATCAGAAAGTGGGGGGAAGAAGAGCCAAAGGCATATGAATTCAGAGAAGTGACTGGGAACAAATAAAACTTTATGCATTTTATTTTCATGGGGAATGAGGACCTCCTGTTTTCATGGAGCAAGGATGATGAGGTTCCTGCTTCAGTGGCTATATAATACATCTGTAAAACCAAATGCTATATTTCTTACCAGGGTTCCAGATTTTTGTTTCATGGAGAATGCTTATGCATATTCTTCAAGTCTCTCTCTCCCAGTTATCATTATGCTTTCTTTTCCCAAAATGAAAAATAACCACAGCTCACCTTCATTGGGACATTCATATTTATTGATCAAAAGCTACCTCACAAAGAAAATTTATATTTCTTTTTAACAATGGTGTCCCATGTTTACAAGATACATTATGGAACTGATTAATGTAGGAATTTTTTTGTCATTCACCTTTTAATACTTGTTGTTGTGGGCCTTCAAATGGTTTCCAACTTATGGTGAATCTAAGGCAACCTAAGGCAACTCTATCATGAGGTTTTCTTGGCAAGTTTCTTCACAGGGGGTTTGCCATTGCTCTACTCTGAGGCTGAGAGTGTGAATTATCCAAGATCATGCTCTGATAGCTGAGATGGGATTTGAACCCTGGTCTCCAGAGCTGTAGTCCAACGGTCAAATCACTACATCACACTGGCTCTCTGCTTTTTTGCAAAATGCTGAGATTTTGAATTCTGAAAAACCTCCTTTCCTTCAGAAGATAGAAAAAAATCCTAATAAATAATAGCACATGCTGTGAAGAGACAACAGGAGCAATGAAGTTTCAAAATATGTCTGAATCCTACAAGCTATTAGAAAGACAAGAGAAAGGGCAGCAACAGACTCCCATTTACATCTCTGCAGGCCTACCATTGAAGTGGAACCATGTCTCAGAATCACTCTCATTCTTCAGCTCTACATATGTTTCTTTGGTTTTTAGATGAATGGGTTTGATATAGTTCACTTTAATTAATAACAACACATTTCCTAGTTGAACAGCATTGTCATGAAAAGTAGAAAGGGTTCCAAAAGGTATTTGAATCACAAGGACTCTAGCAGACGTTTCTCTTGCCTTATCCAGAGTGCTGATCACAGGAGTTTTGTGTGTTCTGCTGAATGTGCTTACAAGCCCCTTTTCAGAACTTTAAATGCATGAATCATAGAATCATAGTGTTGAAAGAGACCACAAAGGCCATCCTATTCAACACCCTTCTGCCATCTAGGAAGACACCATCAAAGCACCCCTGACAGATCACTATCCAGCCTCTGTTTAAAAACCTCCCAAGAAGGAGACTCCATCAACTTCCACGGAAATGTGTTCCACTCTTGAACAGCTCTTACTGTCAGGAAGTTCCTCCTAATGATTAGCTGTAATCTCTTTTCCTGTAGCTTGCATCCATTGCTCTGGGTCCTATTTTCTGGAGCAGCAGAAAACAAGCTTGCTCCATTCTCAACATGATACCCCGTCAAATATTTAAACAGGGTGTTCACATCTCCCCTTAAACTTCGGGGATGAAGCTCTATGGCTTAACTGAGGGCATGAGTAGTTGGGTACACACTTGTACATATGCAGCTACACCCTGTTCTTTGTTTAGTCTTATTTGTGTTGAACAGGCAAATGCCAACATAGCATGCTTTAATTTTTCCAATCTCATTTCAAAGCCATTTAAAGAAGTGGCCATTGTATAACATTATGAGTTGAAACTAAATCTAGCACTGGCTATTGAAATGTTGATTGCCAAAATTCCCTCCCAGCCAGAGCTTGGAAAGTTAGTTTTTAAAAATAATTATTTATCATTGCTCTTTATCATCCTTACCAAGTGATCTGCTGTGATGGTTCATGATAGATCAAAAAGTAACCTATTTGTTTTACTTGTCAGCTTTTCTAGAGTGAACATGTTTAGGATTAAAAAGAAGATGGAACAAAATATGACAAAATTGTTGTTAAAATGTTATTTTTTTATCCTTAAATTATCCTGAAAGTGTAACTTTAAAAGGAGGTAGAAAATATGACTTCATGTGCCAATAAAGTAATATCATTTTGACTAGTCAGGCTACTTTTGAAGTACAATTTTATTGTGCACCATCATCCACCACCAAAACTGCTACATAACTCCTTGCAATGAACTCACTTTCAGTCTCTCTTCTCTTCAACTGGTGGCTAAAATTGTGTGTAGTGAGGCAGCCAGAGATCATAGATGGTTAAGATGTCCTCTCTTTTTAAATCAGCCCAAAGGGGGGAGGCCTTTGGAGAGGGATTGGATGAATATACATTTTCAAGCCATAGATGGTTGAATCCATGGATACAAAAAATCCATGGATACAAAAGGCTGACTGTATATCCTACCTTTCTTCCAACATGGGGGCTTTAGTTGGCAGCAGGGCCATCAGAGAGTTAAATCATTGCCCTATGCCATTGGGAAACCATTGGGCGGTATACAAATTATTATTATTATTATTATTATTATTATTATTATTATTATTAACATCTGTGAACATCTGGAAAGTAATTCCATAATCACAAAAAGTCAACATGGGTTTCAGAGAAACAAGTCATGCCAGACAAATCTGATCTCTTTTTTTGATAAAATTACCAGCTTGGTAGATGAAGGGAATGCTGTGGATATAGTATATCTTGATTTCAGTAAGGCCTTTGACAAGGTTCCCCATGACATTCTTGCAAGCAAATTGGTAAAATGTGGGCTAGACAAAGTAACTGTTACATGGATTTGTAATTGGTTGACTGGTCGAACCCAAAGGGTGCTCAACAATGGCTCCTTTTCAACCTGGAAAGAAGTGACCAGTGGGGTGCCACAGGGCTCTGTCCTGGGCCCAGTGCTATTCAATATCTTTATTAATGACTTGGATGACAGTATTGGTGGCATAGTTATCAAATTTGCAGACGACACCAAATTAGGAGGAGTAGCTAATACCCCAGAGGACAGGATCAAAATTCAAAATGACTTGAACAGACTAGAAAGTTGGGCCAAAGCTAACAAAATGAAATTCAACACGGAGAAATGTAAAGTACTGCACTTAGGGCGGAAAAATGAAAAGTACAGATATACGATGGGGGACACCTGGCTGAATGAGACTACGTGTGAAAGGGATCTAGGAATCCAGGTGGACCACAAGTTGAACATGAGTCAACAGTGCGATGCAGCAGCTAAAAAGGCCAATGCAATTTTAGGCTGCATCAGTAGAAGTATAGCATCTAGATCAAGAGAAGTAATAGTGCCACTCTATTCTGCTTTGGTCAGGCCTCACCTGGAATACTGTGTCCAGTTCTGGGCACCACAATTCAAAAAAGATGTGGAGAAACTGGAGCGTGTCCAAAGGAGGGCAACTAAAATGGTGAAGGGTCTGGAAACCCTGAAGCCCTATGGGGAGAGACTTGGGGAGCTGGGTATGCTTAGCCTGGAGAAGAGAAGGCTGAGAGGTGATATGATAGCCGTGTTTAAATATTTGAAGGGATGTCATATCAAGGAGGGAACAAGCTTGTTTGCTGCTGCTCCAGAGGCTAGGACCCGAAACAATGGATGCAAGCTGCAAGAAAAGAGATTCCACCTCAACATTAGGAGGAACTTCCTGACAGTAAGGGCGGTTCGAGAGTGGAACACACTCCCTCGGAGAGTAGTGGAGTCTCCTTCCTTGGAGGTCTTTAAGCAGAGGCTGGATGGCCATCTGTCAGGGATGCTTTGATTGGGAGTCCCTGCATGGCAGGGGGTTGGACTGGATGGCCCTTGTGGTCTCTTCCAACTCTATGATTCTATGATTCTATGATTCTATGATTATTATTATTATTATTATTATTGAGCTGGGGGCCGGGTTGCTGTCTCTCAGACAATTGGGGGGGCCGAAGCACCAAAAATAAATAAATAAATAAATAAATAAATAAATATTTTTTAAAAATGCATGCACACTCTCTCAGCCCCAGAAAAGCCATGGCAAACCCCCTGTGGAGATTTTGCCAAGAAAACCCCAAGAACAAGTAATAACAACAATAATCAATATCATCATGGTGGGCGGCGGCGGCGGCGCTGGCAGGTCCGGCCTGGGGCCGGTCCAAAGGCCTCGGGGGGTCGCATCCGGCCCCTGGGCCTTAGGTTGCCTATCCCTGCCCTATGCCATGCCAAACCTGAATTTCAAGTTATTTTACAAGAAGTTTTGGCCATGTTTTAATCCCTTTCCTTTCTTAGATAATCTATTTTCTACTCCCTCCATGCAATGTGAAGGGCGAACTAACAAAAATAGCAAGCTACCACAGTTCGTAGCAGAGCATGAGCAGTAAATAAAAGAGAAGCAGAGCATGCATCTAAGAAATCTTTTTGGTAAATAAAGAGTTTATGATCTCTTTTTATGGTACTAACTATTTGTTGCATAAATATCATGTTGCCTATGTTAGCATTTAGAAAAATGTTTAGAATGAGTGATGGATGAATAAGGCTTTTCACTGTCAATGTTTAACTGGGGAAACAGTAGATCTGTCTACAAAAATAAAAAGTTGTGCTCTGAATACATATTGAGCAGGATGCTGGATTAGCTGTTCCAAGAGATTTAATTCAGATTGTTTCGCCTCTTCAAATTTTGATTAAAATTCATAAATAAATAAATAAATAAATGTAAATTTGTTCACAGCCAAGTCACACAAACATAAAAACAAATAGTGTTTTTCCCTTTTCCCAGAGATGTCAAAATATTTCCTGGGCTGGGTTTATAATGCTCACTTGAATTTAAGAGAAGCATTGTCAGCATGAAGTAGTGTTTCGAGTGTTGGACTATGACTCTGGAGACCAGGGCTCAATTCCCTGCTCGACCATGAAACCTTGGGCAAGTCACACTCTCTCAGCCTCAGGAAAAGGCACTTGCAAATCTCCTCTGAGCAAATCTTGCCAAGGATCCATCTGAGGGCAGGAAGACACCCTACCCTCAGATTATTACTTGATGAACAAAATCCAAAAAAGAAATTATTCTTCAAGTATGATCAAGAGGCCCTTTCTTCTGGCTTATATAAGGATAAGGAATCATTTCAAACTAGCTAAAAACTAAGAAAGAGCAACATTTCAACCCAGTAGTTAAGAGCGCAGTGTTTGAGAGCTGGATTGTGACTACGGTTCACTTTAGGATCACTATTAGTCAGAAACAACTTGAAGGCACACAACAATAACAACAAATTACATAATTCTTTTCACATCTTTTAAAACCCCAGCCCTTCATCTAAATCAGGGGTAGGCAACCTAAGGCCCGGGGGCCGGATGCGGCCCCCCGAGGCCTTTGGACCAGCCCCAGGCCGGTCCTGCCACCGCCGCCACTGCCACCGCCCGCCATGATAATATTGATTATTGTTGTTATTACTTGTTCTTGAGGTTTTCTGGGCAAAATCTCCACAGGGGTTTTGCCATGGCTTTTCTGGGGCTGAGAGAGTGTGCATGCATATATTTAAAAAAAAAAATTTACATTTATTTATTTATTTATTTTTGGTGCTTCAGCCCCCCAACTGTCTGAGGGACAGCAACCTGACCCCCGGCTCAAAAAGGTTGCCTACCCCTGATCTAAATGTCCATGCCATGACCCTGTAAAAGCATTCATGACCATCCTCTGGCTGAAACCTGTCTATAAATGGTGCTGGTTTAGGGGCAGGCTGTGTGAGAGAGATTGCTTTCAGAAGTGGACATGGTTTGCAACTATGGCATGTTGTTATTGTTGTGTGCCTTCAGCTCATGTTCCAATTTAGGTGACCCTAAAGCAAACCTATCATAGAGTTTTCTTGGCAAGGTTTGTTCAGAAGAGGTTTGCCATTGACATCCTATGAGGCTGAGAGAGTGTGACTTAACCAAGGTCACCCAGTGGGTTTCAGTGGCTGAGTGGGTAATAACCACTTTCTTCCTTTTATTGGCAACTGTGCCATGCTATATTTTGAAAGAAATGCCACAAATCAGAATATGAGGATAACAGGAAGCATTTTTATATTAATTTTAAAAGTTACTTTTAGGAAAATTTCATTTTAGAGTCATTTTGGCAAGAATTTTTGAAGTGATATGCTCAATGCTTCCAAAGTGCATTTTTTTTAAAAAAAAGTAATGGAAAAATAATGAGGAATCCAATGAGTTAGATCTCAAGCTCTGTGACAAACAACAATGAATGACATCTTAAACTCCACAATGAGTGATGGCATTGAGTTACTTGTTGAAAGTCATTTTCCAATCTCAGGTGCTGGGTTTCTTGTACAATAAAGGGAGGCAGTGAGGACTGGTGCCTTCCATATTGGTGGAATGATGAATTTGGTCTGGGTTTTAGCCTAAACATGGAAAGAGCTTCCTCAGATCTAAACTTTATAACCAGACTAAAGGCCTTTGCAGACTGCCAGAAATAGTGCACATTAAATTGAGGCACTGCCCTGGCTCAGTGCTAGGGAATCATGGGAACTGTAATTTATTGTGGCACCAGAGCTCTCTGACAGAGAAGGCTCAATGTCTCAGAAAAAAATACAATTCCCATGACTCCCTAGCACTAAGCCAGGGCAGTGCCTCAATTTAATGTGCACTATTTCTGGCAGTCTGCAAAGGCCCTAAGTTCAGCCCATTGAATAATTATTCCTTTCAGGTTCAGACCAGAACCCAGGGCGAATTCACCACTCTATGAACAGGGGAGTTTGACCACACTGGCAAAATAAAGCAGTTTCAACAGCCTAGGCTGTTTAGATGACACTCGAGGTAGAAACAGGGTGAAACTGGGACCAAGCCATGCTCCTGGGCTAAAAAGTAGAGCAAATAGAAACCCATATACTCTGCTCCAACATGGAAAGTGCACATCATCGCAGTGATGTATAAACACCATGACACAAGTGTGGGAATGCAGGAATGCCCAGGCAACATACGAAAGCAGTCTGGAGCATACACCCTGGGACTGGTGAGATTCAGTTGCCAGCACCATTGCTTGCCATATGTGTTTTTTTTTTTTTTCATTTGAGCATATATGTACACGAGTGGCCAGCTGCACCATTGACCCATCACACCATTGAGCTGTCACACACCCCATGATGTGAAAGTACAACAAACACAGATCACCAATAATGCAATGGATGTAATTAAAACATACACAAACTGCCCAGTCCAACAGGGGGCATGGAGTGAAGTGGGGAAAGGGGGCATGTATGGAGGGGTTCCATAATGATGCTTTGCCAATGTGTCACTGAGTGCACCAATGCACTAGATGGGTGGTGTATCACTTGTGCGATTGTGTGGCTGGTCACATGGGAAATCCAATGGCAACTGGGCAAGAAGAGGGAGGAAATTCCATTCTCAGGCGGTGTGTTAATGCAATTGTGTGCATGCATGGTGGGCAGGCAAAATCAACAACAAGAAGAGGTGTGGCTGGACACCGCATGGTATAGCCTGTCCATGGGTGTTCAGCCCATCTTGGGGCCAGGCCATGTGGATAGCAGGGTTTCCAAATGTTTGGGGAAAAACCAGACTCAACCTGTTTTTTCGTCTCCATCTGCTTTGGCCCAGGGCAATCACCAGCTGTCACTGAATGAAAGCCCTCAGTTTCTGCATTTTGCACATAGAACCTACCCACGTTTTAAGCTTCTGGTATAGTGGGACACATATGTGCTTATATATTTTTCAGGTACTGAATGCAGCCTAGTGTAAAATTTCATGGAATGTTCTGATCCAGCCAAAATTAAGCCCTTTCTTATATTGATTCCAGTGGGAGAGTCTTAAAAATGCCTTTAACTCTTCAATCAGCTTTAACTATATTTGAAAATCTTTAATTTTTGCTGGATAATGCTCATTTTTATGTTTAGTTTCTCCCATAATACAGCTCATAGCATTCAAAATTAATCAGAGAATGGTAATAATGCTGTGCTGGATTACAGTATTTATAATACTAGATGGCATTGTTAGAAGCAATTATTCCATGATGAGATCAACACACATACGTCATTCTCGCTGTTTTTAAAGAGCTATTGTCCCTAATTGATCTATTGCTGAGATTTCTGTATCTAGTGGCCACATTCATTTCATAGAATGTCATTCTAATTATCAAATAGATATTGGTAGCACTTTAAATGTAAGAATATCTACAAGCAACTTACAGTCTTAGTATATATCATAGGGTCGCATAGTGGTTTGAGTGTTGGACTATTGAGCTTATCGCTCTACTAAATAAGCTGCCTTACCTTTGCTGGCTTCAATCTTCTTCCGAGATACCCCCAGATGTTATCATACATAATTCGCTGCCAATTTAGCCATGATGCTGCTGGCCAAATACAGCCCATATCAGACTGTGTTCAGCACCAAATTTTAGAAGTTGAAAACTTCTGACTTCAAAAAAGTGCTAGCTGAGTGCAGCTTCAGCCCAAGTGTGACCCGGCCAGCAGCATTGCAGCTAAATCAGTGGCAATTTATGTATGATAACATCTGAGAGTATCCCGGAAGAAGTTTGAAGCCAGCAAAGGTAAGTTGGCTTATTTGGGCATGCAATAAGCTCCTATGACTCTGGAGACCTGGGCTCGATTCCCAGCTTGGCTGTGAAACGCACTGGGTGACCTTGGGCAAGTCACATGCTGTCAGCCTCAGGGGAAGGCAATGATAACCCTCCTTTGAACAAATCTTACCAAGAAAACTCTATGATAGACTCACTTTAGGGTTGTCCTAAGTTGAAAATGACTTGAAAGCACACAACACACAACGCCAATTCTGCAATCACTTGCAGAAAAAAACAGCAAAGACATGACACCTTAAAGATCAATGTGATGGTTACAGCATAAGATTTTGACAGACCCAGTCTACTTCAACAGGTGGATAAAGTATTATACTGACTTCATCTGATGAAGTGACACCTGCCTATAAAAGCTTGTGATGTCATCACTTTTTTCATAGATCTGGGATGGACCACAAGCACTGTCTAGTTGAATGCCATAGGAGGAATACACAGTTAAAGCACTCATGAGAGATAGTCATCCAGCCTAAAGACATCCAAAAAAGGAGAATCCATCACCCTCTGAGGCATTTTGTTCCATAGTCGAACAATTCTTTGCGTTAATCTTCCAAAATAGCACAAAGCTGTTTGCTTAGGTTGTAGGAGACTGCTGTTGTGGAGTAGCAGGTAAAACAGGTGGCCTAAAAGGAAGAAAATAACAAGAAATAACAAGAAGAAATGTTCTGGCACAAATTATTCAAAATGACCCCAATCGGATGAACTCATAGTTGTTTGAAAGGTGCCCCTTTCAATATAAATAGATCAGAGTAAAAAACAAAAACAAAAAAAAGGTATATTTTTGCTTAACATATTGTGTTAAATCCCCACACACACACTTTGTGATCTCTGGGATAGGAAGGGGAATTCATAATTATCTCAAAATATGCAAGAGTGGGGCCCTAACAAAACCCATGAGACCAGAGTACCGTCGTGTATACCAGAGGACTAAGAGATCCCACAATGGATGATGCTGAGACAGGCTTCTTCAATTAAGGTCTAAATATTTATTAAAAGGGGAAAACTGCACACATATAAATATAACACACACAGTCACACTGCACACTTAGAAGTAAAGGAGTGAAAGCGGGAATAGATTGAGATGGACCAAACTACGGGAGATACTCACTTCCGAAGGCTTCTCCGGGATCCGCTGTGGATGTGGATGACGACGATGCACAGCCACCGAAATGGGGGAAGGGATGGCCGGGGAGCTATGATCAGAGCACAAACTGATGTGGAGTCAAAATGCACTCTATGGATATCACATGGAGTCTAAAAATCTAGGGGTTTGTATAGGAAATATCTAGCTTCTGGCTATAGACTTAATGGCTTGGATGAAGCCTGGACAAAGGCGCTGATTGCCTGGGCTTTGTTAAGCCAAGATGTGAGGATGACCTAAACAATGTACTTGGATATTGACACAATCAAGGAGGAAGGCTAGAGAGAAAAGGGCGCAATTAAATCTAATCACTGCTCCATCAGGAGTAAGATTCAGGACAAACAAGCACTATTATGCTGAATGGTCTTTCTCCTTTAGCAACTCCCAAGCTTGTCTGGTAGGAAATTTTCCAGTTGTTTTGGGCAGGCCTTTTCCTGTGCCTACCTGACTTGCTATCTAGAGGCTTATGGCTGGCATCCCACAGAGGTCAGTTTGGGGTCATAGAAGGAACTCCACATGTCCCAAAATTTTATTAAAATAATATTTGCTAACAGCTGGACACAACTTCACAACCTTGTCAAAGGGCAAAACTTTACCTTTACCACACTGTTGATTCATGTTCAACTTGCAACTCCTAGATCCCTTTCACATGTACCCTTGCCAAGCCCGGTGTCCCCCATCCTATAGCTGTACATTTCAGTTTTTTCTCCCTAGGTGTAATACCTTACATTTCTCTCTCTTGAAATTAATTTGTAATTTTGGCCCACCTCTTTAATCTCCTCCTCATTGGAACTGTCTGAAATTGTGCCCTCAATATCTCACTTTTAAGGAACTCCCATACATCATGAACTCCCTTTTCTTTTAGTATTCCTGACCATAGGATCACACTATTTCCCTAAGTTTACTGAAATCAGCTTTCTTAAGAGATTATCCAACCTGGGCTTCTCCAGTAGCTTTTCAAGAATGAGAAAATGCCATTCATGAAAAGGTGCAGGAGAAGCCCAGATTGAATACAGGCTGCCTACTGCCAGGGCACGGAGCAATGAGATAAGATTCGTCAATGACTGTTACAACCTGCGTCTATGCTGGCACGGATTTGGCATGCAATTAAAGTCTAGACAGCATGCCTGACTATGCTTGGCTTCCCCTTTTTGTTGTATAAAAAACTAGAACATGATCACTCCCACCTAAGGACCTTGATATTGAGGGCACAATTTCCAACTGATTGTCCAATTCATCATGTTGGTTAAAATCCAATCTAAAATAGCCAATCCCCTCGTTACTCTTTCACTTTCTGGACAATAAAATTGTCTGTAAGGCAAGTGAGGAATTTGTTGGACTTTATCTTCTTGGCAGAGTTTCACTTCCAACAAATTTCAGGATACCATAGTTGAAATCTACCCATTACTACTACATCTCTCCTTTCTGAATGTTTGGTCATCTGTTCCAGGAAAACATCCAAGTCTTCAGTCTGGCTTGGGGGGCTTCAGTAGATCTCACAAGGACATTATTGCTGTTTCTCTCCCCCTTAATTTTGCCCCAGATGCTCTCATCCTGGCTGCTCTTTGAAATGCACCTTTTTATTTTGCCTCCCCAAATCCTTGATTGCATTTTGCTCACTGAAGTATAAAAGACACAAACAAACAAATGAACAAGCTCTAACTTTCACCTAAGTAGGAATCATGGGTGGCTTGCAAAACTGCAGTGATTTAGGCTTACCATGTTCTTCAAGCATCTGAGAAAGTAGACTGAAGTCTATGAAAGCCCATGCTGCCAACTTCTTTCTTTCAGCTGGTGCTACAAGATCTCTCTACATACATGTTCTTTGATTTCCTCTATGAGTTTGGTCATATAGGCAATTTTTATCCTATTTAAGTCAGAAAACCTGGACTGCATTTTTCAAAACCATTTTTAAGATTTCCAAATGAGGGACCAATCTGCTGTTGAAGTCACCAACTCAGATTTGGAAATGTGCATGTGGATTTTAAAATTTATATTCCACACGCAGTATGCATGTTTTTTCAGCTGTCAAGCCTACGACATGAGAGGGAGGGGAAATGGTTTTGTTGAATTTAAGAAAATGTTCCTCTACATAGATCCTGGGCTCATCATGAACCTGGGCAACAGGGGAAGGAATATCTCCTTTCAGCCCAGAGAGTTTTGGGGTGGGGTGGAGTGGGATGGTACTTTTTCATGTGGATTGGGCAAAAGTCAGAGCTGGAGAGACCAAAGTGAAATCCAAGTGAACAGAGCCAGAAATAATTCTTAACAATTTGGACATTTCCCACAGCTCAGTATTATACATGTCTGCTCAAGGGAATGCAACAGCTTTCATGACTTTAAAGCACAACTCAATTTTGTGTAACAGATTTTATGTCTGCAAAGTGCAGTAAACTGTTTTTGCCAATTTATCTGTCATTGCAGCAGGAACATATAGGCCGCATGCCAAAGAGATAATTGGTTGTGTAGAAGAGTGATCTTTAGTAAATGATGCTTTGCACACAACCAGGTAACAAGCAATACCAGCTGAAACTCCCTTTTCTCTGTGTGTGTGTTGTGCCTTTCAAGTGGTTTCTGACTTATGGTGACCCTAAGGTGAACCTATCACTGGGTTTTCTTGGCAAGATTTGTTCAAAGGAGGTTTCCAATTGCCTTCCCCTGAGGCTGAGAGAGTGTGACTTGCCCAAGGCTACCCAGTGGGTTTTCATGACCAAGCTGGAGATCTAACTCTAGTCTCCAGAGTTGTTGTCCAACACTCAAAACCACCATGCCATGCTGGCTGACATTAAAAGTACAGAAGCCCTCTCCAGTTTTTACTCTGGCAGCCCTACCCAGCATGTCCTACCAGTATATTGAGGCTTCCACCAAATACTACACCCCTTAAACCAGTGGAACTCAAATATTGGATTGCATTATAAATATGTAAACTTTTTGAACTAGTGGAAATAAAATTTATCCCAAATGATTGCTATTTTCAGAATGTGGCAATACTGCCATCTTGTGAGTATATCAGGGCAGTGTTTGCTGCAAGGAATGAAATGAAACTTTTCATCATCTCAGGAAGTAGACTGAAATGCATCTGAAGAAGTAGACTTAAGTCTACGAAAGCTCATTCTGCCAATTTCTTTCTTTCAGTTAGTCTCAAAAGTGCTACAAGATCTCTCTACGTACTGATTCTATAGACTAACATGGCTATATCTTTGAATTCTACTTTTCATCATGTAGAACTACTGAAGAATCAACAGAATTATGTATTAAACTGAAATGAGGTAGCCATTTCAAGAAAGTTTTTCATAAAGCCATGTCATGTTGAATAATCATGGGGGGTGGGGTGGGGTGGGGAAATAACCCTAATCTCTTTGATTACTTTTCCTTCCTAGTATAGCAGACTATGGGCCTTTGCAGACTGCCAGAAATAGTGCACATTAAATTGAGGCACTGCCCTGGCTCAGTGCTAGGGAATCATGGGAACTGTGTTTTATTGTGGCACCAGAGCTCTCTGACAGAGAAGGCTCAATGTCTTAGAAAAAAATACAATTCCTATGACTCCCTAGCACTGAGCCAGGGCAGTGCTTCAATTTAACGTGCACTATTTCTGGCAGTCTGCAAAGGCCTTGAGTTATCTCTGAATTTTGCAATACATCTTTAAAATTGGAGCTTTTAAATTTGGTTAGAGCCAGAAGATAAGACTCCCAGTTGGAAGGCACTCAATGAGCCACTGAGGAAAAGGGGGGATGAAGATGAGTAGCTCTACAGTTAATATCACAACTGGACTCAAGCTAAAAGGACTAAAGGTGATGTGTCCAGAAGTGAAAGGAAAGTCCAAAGCTACATAACACATAGGAATGTGTAATGTGAGGACCATGAATCATGGGGAGCTAGACATTATAAAACAAGAAATAGAATATATAAATTGCAATATTTGAGTTGAATACAACTTTGAGTTGAATAAGCATAATCCAAATGTGTGTTCTAACTGTAGAGGCAGAAGTCCTAAGTCTGCAAAACCTGAACAGGGATGTTGAGTGATTTGGATGTCTCTCATTCATAAGGTCACCATAAGTCACAATCAATGTGATAGCAAAGCCCAGAATGCAATGTAGTGGCACAGTCATAGCAAGAAGAAGGAGTACAAATGTAGGCATGGAATTACAACAGGGAACCTCATGCATGAGCTGAATAACATCTGAGAGAAGGCAAAATAATTGTTTTCTTTTTAAAAAGTAGTAGTCAGCCCTCTTTGTCCAGGGCAAGAGAACTCTTTCTTGACTCCAATATGGTGAGTAGACAAGCCTTGTGTATGAGCAACAACCTCAACTTCCCAAAAATCTACTATTGTTTATCTAAATTCTAGAAAAACATATCTACCTGTAAATCTAAAATTTCTTTATGGCGAGGTCAAATACTCGTTATAATAATAATAATAAAATTTATTTAATACCCCGCCTATTGAAAAACCAATCCAGGCGGCTTTCATTGTGCCCTAGTCCTTTTCAAATTTTTCTAGTAGGGCATCCCTAAGTAATAGTATCAATGTATCATACATCTTTGTTTTCCATTCAGATAAGTCCAGAATCCCTTTCTCCTTCCACTTCCTAGCATATAATAACATGGAGGCTGTAATTAAATAATATAATAATTTTCCATGACTTTTTTCCAATTTTTCATCTACCATACCCAATATAAAAGTTTTTGAGTCTTTTTTTTAAAATTTTGATTTGTAAAATATTCATTATAACTTCGTGCGTCTGCATCCAGTATTTTTTTGTTTCACTACACATCCACCACATGTGGAACATAGTGCCTCTTTCTTTTTTACATTTCCAACATATCATGCAATCCCTGTCCCATATTGTGAATTTTAATGTGCTATAAACCATTGTGACAGAGGGCTCATTCCCACTTACATTTAACTCAGTTTGTGATTCGCTTTCACTCTGGGTTGGTGAATTGATTCCAGTCAATGCATCGTTCCCACTATGGAAGTGGGTCTTTTCTTTATTCACTTCTTTTTTGGAATGATTGTCATTCCCACTAGTCCCTTCAAAATGCCTGTCAATCATCTACACATCATCAGTGATGCAACTGGCAGCACATTCAAGAAAACACAGGAAGGACTCATGGGTGCTGTGGCCAGAACCCCATCCCTCACTAGTTTTTGGGGAAATCCACCATTTCCCCCCCCCCCTTTCCCAGGACCCATCTTACATTCCAACCGTCTGTCCAGGAGGAATTCCAAAACGTCCTCCATTCTGAGCTTGATGACCATGAGTGCCATATGGAGGATTCTCCCCTGGGATGCATCGGCTATGAGTGCCATATGGAGGATTCTGGCGTGGGATGCATCAGCCGCGGGTGTCATATGGAGGACTCTCCCCTGGGATACCTCAGCCATGTGTGTCATATGAAGGACTCTCCCCAGTGTGAGGTGCTTCCCTCCCAGCCTTGCAGGACTTTGTTGGGAAGATAAATAGTGTTCTGTGCAATCATGCTGGTCACATGATCATGGAGTAGTCTCTGACAATGCTGGTTCTTTGGTTTAGTAATGGAGATGAGCACCACCCCCTATGGTCGGACACAACTTGACAACCTTGTCAATGGGGAATACCTTTATCTTTACCTATAAACAAAGACAAGCACACTAGCTATACACTGAACTGGTTTGTGAGACACTTGGAAACCTGGCCCTTCTACATTTCAAAATAGTGTGAATAAGGTAAATGCAGGGTAAGTGTCAGTGACTACAGGCCTTGTGTAGATAAGAGGTAAAGGTAACCTAAGGTTTGAGAAGTGGTCCCATCACAGCCATCTTGGACCATGATAAAAACTATGATAAACCTCATAATATTGAGAAAAGAAAGTTACAGCCTGTGGAGGTTCTATTTGTGTCTCCTTCCACTCCTGCTGAGCTGAATGGGATCCCTTGAGACCACCTTTTAAAGAATTCGCTGTCACCACACAGTGATTAACAAGATTATCACACTGTCTGTTTACTGCTGATCTGGGCATGGGCTGAGATGGTGTAAAAACAGATGTTATCGCACAGCTCTGTGTCCAGATCAGAGACATCCCATACCAGATTGGGACTTCTCCCGTACTTAGCAAAAAAACAGTTCTATTCTGTTCATTGCTAAGTATGGGAGACGTCCCAAATGGGTTCGGGATGCCTCCGATCCGGGCACAGAGCTGTGCTATAACATCCGTTTATATACAGTCACAGCCTGTGCCCAGATCGGGGGGGGGGGGGGGGGGAGAGAACCTGTGTGATACTCTCCTAACTTATTACACCTTAACAACACATTGGGACATTATGAGGAATTCCACTGGTATTTGCAAACCCAGTGAAGAACTAGCTAAGCTAAGGTATGTGAAAAGAGTACAAAGAAGCAGAGTACTTTTAGTTAGTTTATTCTAACTAAAGTTCTATAGAAAGAGAATAACTCTACCCGTAGGACCAGCTTGTCCTCCAGGCACAAACTTAAAGCATAAGTTGCAGAGTACAATCTTTTCAGCCAAACCAGTAAAATAAATCTAAACCTGGCATCACTAACTAGTATATGTTCCTAATCTTACTCCTACATCTGATGGGATTTATAGTTCTGCTGGTTAGAAGCCTCTCATGGTCTCTCAAGCCAGAAACCAGGCAGCCAGGCCAACAGTCCAAAGGCTTGCTGCTCCTCCAAGCCTTCTCTCAACCTTCTCCCTCAGCACCATTCTAGACAGTTCTCCTTCTCTCCAACTACCCATCCCATTGGACAGTTGCCAACTCTCCTCACAATGCAACAGTACCCCCTCCCACATTAAACCCTTTGTTACCCAGGGAGAAGGCTCTGATAAAAGGGGGGACCCATTTATCACACACACACCCTAAATCTCTGTCAGTTTGAGAACAACTAGAAGTTGGAATCCAAGTGGCTGGAATTTCATCCTGCAGCCTAGGAAAGAAAGAATATAAACAGACATGCATTATCATTCACTCCCCAAATCAAAATTGGTTGTGAAACAGCTGGAAGCTGGAACCACACTAGCTGTGATTTTATCCTGTGACTTAGGAAAGAAAAGGTTAAACAAACATGTTACATACAGTAGCACAGGTCAGGGATGCCTGTTATCAGTTTCAGCTGATATGCCATCTGGGCTCCTTCCTAGGACTGGAGGACCTAAAGATGGTAGTGCACACGCTGGTAACTTCAACCTCAAGGATGGACTCCTGCAATGTGCTCCATTTTGGGCTACCTTTGTACCAAGTCTAGAAACTCCAACTGGTTCAGAACATGGTAGCTAAATTGATTATGAGTACATCCAGGAGTGATCACATCATGCTGATCTTAAA
Source organism: Phrynosoma blainvillii (assembly GCA_026167975.1). Taxonomy (NCBI): domain Eukaryota; kingdom Metazoa; phylum Chordata; class Lepidosauria; order Squamata; family Phrynosomatidae; genus Phrynosoma; species Phrynosoma blainvillii. Next base: position 168,624,756 of record JANUYF010000002.1, on the reverse strand, counting down.
ATCACTCTCCTGGCTGCCAGTTAGTTTCCGGGCAAAGTACAACTTGTTGGATATTACTTTTAAAGCTCTACATGGTTTGGGTCCAGGTTACCTACAGGATCACCTTCTCCCATAAAATCTACTTGGTAAACTCAGGTCCTCTGGAAAATGTTGGCTCCAACCAGCCACGACTAGACTGGCAATGGTTTCCCAAATGAGTTTTTCTTCAGCTGCTCCGAGACTGTGGAATAAACTGCCCTATGGAGATACAAGAGCTGAAAATGCTGACTGCTTTTAAAACAGCATTAAAGACATGTCTCTTCTAGCATGCCTCCCCAGTCAATTTAAATTATGACTCTTTATCTGTATATGAACTCTTATGAGTGGTTTTAATAGTTTTATAGTATTGTATTTTAACTGTGGGTTTATTATTTTATTTGTGTTTTGCATTTATTTTAACATGCTGTCCCCTACCTTGAACCTTGAGGAGGAGGAAAGAAAATTATTATTATTATTATTATTATTATTATTATTATTATTATTTCATAAAAAGATAGAAAATATACGGCTGTTTAACCTTTTAACTTGCAACATTAAATGAACTCATCAAATTAGTTGGAAATTAAATATTAAAAAGGAGTAGGATTGGATAACATTTTTATCCTGAGTCTACAATAGACTGAATTTACAATCCTAAATGTGCTTACTCAGAACCTTAGTCCAGAGTAGACAGTATTTATTTATTTAAACTATTTATGCCCCAGTCTTCAACCACAAAGATTCCCAGAGTAACTTACAATTAATTAGTCTGATAGTTCCCTGTCCTCATGTTCACAATCTGAATAAGATAGCTTCTTAGTTGGTTAGTTCAGCATATGAGCCTGTGAGAGAGGAATTTAGAGGAAGCAGGTCAGTTGGTATAGTCAAGAGTTCAGCTGACTACTATAGAGTGGAATCTGTGAAGTGTGATTAAGATCAATTATCAGTGGTAGATAATCATATATGTAGCTGTAATAACTAGGCTAGAACACTGTACTGTAACCACATGCATTTGAGCATGTAATTGTGAACAGTTTCATTATCTTCTGTTAAAAATAATTTGTTTATACACACATGCTTTCTGGGGTTATTAGAATGAGATACAGTGGTGTCTGGTGGCAGTAGATGTATAGTTGTGGTACTATCTTTGGTGACTAGTGGCGATTTGGGAAAGGAATCCACACAAAAAGTGTCAAAATGGTGATTGTTGTGAGAGGGAAGAGCAAACCTAGGGTCACACAGCATGTGTGTGTCTGTGTGTACTGACATGGAGGTGAATGGGATATATATATATAAGTGTTTATTCCTGACGTTTCACCAGCAGCTGTGGTTGGCATCTTCAGAGAATACTGGCATGGGAGTATATATATATATATATATATATATATATATATATATATGATCTCCCATGCCAGTATTCTCTGAAGATGCCAACCACAGCTGCTGGTGAAACGTCAGGAATAAACACTTCTAAGAACACAGCCACATAGTCTGAAAAACCCAGAAAAAACTATGGATGCCAACCATGAAAGCCTTCAACTTCACATTGGAATAGCAATTGTTTAAGCTGGGTGTTTACAGAAGGCAGCAGCAGCTAATAAAAATAGGATTATCAGAAGTGGTGATAGTGGTGGGACAAGTGAAGGTTTCCACAGCAGAGCATTGTGATTTTAAAAGGATCATACCACTAAGCATGATATACTCAGAGTTTAACCACAGCTGCACAGAGCACACCATTCAGGAAAACAAAATTAACCAAAAACACCAACTGTAACAAATGAGGAAAATATCTCTTTAAGACACTGCTCTTGCCCTGAGATTCCTCCTCCTTGTTCTGAAGACTGGAGGAGTGACAAGCCTGAGACTTGACAACCCTATTGTGAAAGTCTTACTAGATTTTAGCTTTATTAATATTTCTCAATTATTGTGCAGTGAATCCAGGTCATGCTGTTGCGTCTGTAATATATCGCTCCATCTCTTCCTTGAGTGGTTTGGCTGCAATCCTGTAACATGTGTAACTAGGAAGTTACCCTCAATTAACACAATGGAATTTAATTCATACCTAGGATTGAATTGTATCCTTCAGAGAGTTCTAATTACAATAACAGAGAGTATGAAATTGTAACATCAATAAATATATAATGAGCTGCTTGAGATGTTAGTCCTTAACATGGATATCTCACCACTTCGCAGAATGTACCAATAAGCATTTATGTTATTTATACAAAATAACAGTGAGCAAACTGCTGCCCTCTATTGGCTGCAATTCCTATTTGCCCCAGTCAGTGTAACAAATGGTAAGGGATCATGGGAGATGCAGTCAGTACTTTTAACCACCTTATATCAGGGAAACTGTCATTCCCTGATATAAAGTAGTTAAAAAGTACCTATTATACCAGGTTGAGGAGCAACTAATCTATATAGGGTGCCTGTCAACGTATCCCTTCCTTAGATTTCTAACCACTTTTTGACTAGCTCACAGAAAATTTAAGAAAAATTGCAATTCTTCCATTATATATAAATCTTTTTCTTTAATAATTCAGCTGTAACCAGAATGGGTCCATAAAGAAAACTAGGAATAGGAGAGCAAATCCTAAAGAACAAAGACATACAACTGAGCACTAAAGTTGGAATAGTCCAACCCATTGTATTCCCCATCACCAAGTACAGGTGCAAGAGCTGGACAGTGAAGAAAGAGGATAAGAAGAAAATAAACTTTATTAGGGAGGTCACAGGCATCAATTTGCAGGACCTAAGCAGATGAGTGGAGGATAGTAGTTGTCAGAACCTGGGTTCAGGTCCTGCCAGAATAGGTTGGGGGGATGATGGTTAAGGAGAATAGTCTGGAAGAAGCTGGAAGGTCTGGGGGGAGGGGATGTCTGTATCTGCTGGGTGTTTTGATAACAGGTGCTTTGGAATGCTGAGAACTGGAAGGGAGGATGGTACTCCTTAGAGCCGTTGGTATGGGATGAGCTCAGGATGGGGTGATGTAATGGGGGAAACGAAACTGTGAGAAATGTAGGTGGAGATGGGTTTGCGCGCCTAAATGTCCAGTGGGGGGGGAATGGTTTCAATGGGTTTAATTATGGGACTGTAATGCTGGGGGGGCAGTTCTGGCTTAAATGCAGTGATGTGAAATACTGACTTTGTGTATTCAATAAACTCCTAATTGCTGCTATCGGCTGGTTTACTGATTTCACAGAGTTCTGATTTTGCTAAACCTGACAGTAAGCCAGAACTGCCCCCCCAGCATTACAGTCCCATAATTAAACCCATTGAAACCATTGGAGAAGTCTCATCCACAGGGTTGCCATGAGTCAGGGTTGACTTGAGGGCTGTTAACAACACCAACAGCAGGAGTAGATGATGTTGATCAATAGAAGTTTAAAATACTTCACAGAAAACAAAATGCTACCTATTATGGAGACTGTTTGTTGGAACAATCTCCATATAGCCACCATAAAATGAAACTCTTAACTAAGTTAGGAACAGCAAGTAGTGGAGCCTCCAACTGCTATCTTCCATCTGTTTGTTTTCTCTGAGAGCAGTCAATGTGAGAGGCAGTGGTGACAGTCCAGCTGAAGAAGGCACATTCTTGTAATGGCATCTTGCCCTCTCTCTCTTGTTTTTCTCACAGGACATCTGGCTGCAAAGGGAGAATGGAGTGGATGGCACAGTCCAAAACATGCCAGGAACAAAATGGAGATGGCATCATAGTCTACCTGCATTGTAATGTCCACTCAGTAGGGTTTCTTAACAAAGATTGCCTAGATAGGATTTTCTGGCCTAACAAATGTTTTACTTTCTTAGCTTTGTTGTTGTTGTTGTTAATTGCCCTCAAGTTGGTCCTGACTCATGGTAACCCTGTGAATGAGACATATCCAAGCCTCCTTCACTCTCTGCTCAAGTCCTGCAAATTCAGGCCCATTATCTCCTTGATTGAGTCCATCCATCTGACATGTGATCTTCCTACTGCCTTCTACCTTCCCCAGCATCATTGTTTTTTCCAATGAACCATGCCTTCTCATGATGTGGCCAAAGTATGACAGCTTCAATTTTATCATCTTGGCTTCCAAGGAGATTTCAGGCTTGATCAGTTCAATGAATCATTTGTTTGTCTTTTTGACCTTCCACAATAACTTTAGCACTCTTCTGCAACACATCACGAATAAGTTGAATATCCTGAGAGCAGCCCACATTATTCTGGCCAATGTAGATGAGCCTCTACCTTATACAATTACCATGAGAATGAATCAGTATGCAAACAAATCATGTAGCACCATTGAGAATAACTGAAAGGAGGTCTGTAGCACAAGCTTTAGTAGACTTGAGCTTACTTCTTCAGATGCATCACCTGAAATAGTAGGAGACAAATGTAATAAACAGATACAAATACAGTAAGGATAATAATTTCTCTTTCAATAATTCCAGATATAACACCTATGGATAAGAAGGTTATTCAGTAATGGCATTGTTCAAAGCTATTTTGCAATTCAGTATTTAAATAAGACGTTTCAGGCCCTATCCAATATGTTATTTAAAAAAATACCATTCCACTCTGTATCTCACATTTTCAATGTGTGTTTATTGACTGAGCTGATATAGCATGACCTTTTAATAAGAACTTGAAGCTTCCTAGAATTAATGACATAGAAATAATAATCAACATCACCTTTTACAAACTGGAGATGAGCAACAATGAAAAATAATCCACAATCCAGTTAAATCCTTTGAATGTAGTATTTCATTATGTACCAAGTGTTGAAAAACCATTAACATTGCTTAAACATCAGTAGCAGCATGGGGGGGGGGCTGTAACTCAAGCTCTTTTTCAGCATCCACTGCTTTGCCCCTGAGGACAGGTGAGAGGATATACAAGTGATATATACTCATGCTCACTGTGACCCCAGGCATATCTTGAATCACATGCCTGGTTCTGGATTTGCAATGTGTCTCTTAAAAGATAACCGGAAAACAAAGACTAAGCAAGCTAAAGCAAACTGCAATTGGTAATGGAAGGAATTTGGAATCCTAAGTAAAACCAGTTGCTCCAAAAGGTACATCCAGGCCAGAACTAGGCAACAAAATTAAATTCATGGCACAAACAAATAGATATCCAGACCTCCTTCATTGACTACTATTAGTCTAGCATATGCCACTTGTTCATTGCTAGTAGGACTCCTTCTAATTTTCTTATCCAGAAGGTCTTTTACATCTGCAAATGCTGCAAATGAATATCCCTTCATAACATGGGCTCTTTAGATGCCACTTAATATAGTCCTCTTCCCCTGGATCCCTTGCCTTCTTAATGTTTATTTAGAAGAATGACACTTCAAGCTATGAACAGGGAATTTCAAAGAAGGAGAGGCTAAGTTGTTGTCAGTTTCCATAAATCCACAATATTCTAAAGATTAAATACTACTCAAAAGTTCAGGATTCTCAAAGAAAGTAGTTCCATGCACCCTCATCTAACATATTTCCTTTCCTAGGGGTTGCAGATTATATACTTCTGCTTATTTATAGTCTCTCTTCTACATACCCTCAATTGGGCTGTAAAAATGGGGAAAAATCTAGTACAGTCACTAATTCACTAGAAGCCTCAGCGTGAAGTGTCCCAATTTTCATCATAACTCCCCCATTTAAAACAAAAGGTACAAGAAGAGAGGGAGGGGAATGATCACTGTTGCATGTGGGGAAAAGAAAAAGCTGCTTTGGCATTGCTACGTAAAGGCCTGCTTTGTGACATATCGTCTTCACATGCTTAATACTTAAGCGTTTATCAGGGTAGGGGTGGAATAGAGGAAGGCATGAAGGACAGCACTTCAGAAAAAAAGAATAATATTTTCCAAATGGGCTGCAAGATGAGTGTTTATGGCAAGAACATAGGTAAATTAATTCCATGTTTCCATCTCACCATTGTATTGATAGCGATGAAGGGGACACAACACAAGTGTTAAGGGGTGGGATGGTGGCCCAAGCTGCATCTGCATGGCATAAGTAATCGGTTTTGATGACACTGTTTTAACTGCCTTGGCTCAATGCTATGGAATTCTGGGAATCAATGATTCCCAGAATTCCATAACATTGAGCCGTGGCAGTTAACGTAGTTTCAAACCAAATTATTTCTGTAGTGCGGATGCAGCCCTAGGGGTGAACAGTCTTTCACTGACAAACAAGGACACATAACATCACAAAACACTTATGCAAGTGAAGAGAACATATTATATATGAGGTGCTCGAGGGCTGATTTACTCCCTGAGAGTATGTGGTGTACTCTTGGGTGTCTTTTTTTGTTCTGCTATGTTTTTAAGTTGGCTAAGCCTAGTGAGAAGCCACTCTACTCTGTTCCCATCACATGTAGTGACATCAATTACTAGCAGCTATCAGACAGTTAATGTAGTATATAAACTCATCTGAGATACTACACATGAAGAAAGAAGGATGCATGCGGCACAAATGCCACAAATGCCAGGATCAGAGAGAAGGTCAAAGGAAATACAGAAATAACTTCAGAAAATAGTGGTCTGTGTTACTCTCACGTCAGCTAGAGGGGAAGAATGCTACCATTTCATTACTAAACGAAACTAAAATGCAGGTGGAAAAAGCCAGTTAGGGGGTTTGGATGTCTTGCTATTAATTCCCTTTGGCAATCCTGGCAGGGAAGGGCATTATTAATATGACTTGGTCAGCATCCACTATTCACCTCTGCTCTCTTTTCCTTCCCTAGGCACTCTGAAGTGCCAGTTGGTTGAACGGAAGGTGGCAAACAGATCTCGCTCTCAAAAAGCACCAGTCACCTCTTCAAATAATGATTACGGTAAATGAAACAACTGTAATAACTAATTAAAAATAAGTGTGCAAAAAATGGTGATGTGGAAACAGGTGGGAGGAGGGTGGTCCAGTTTTTTTCTCTTTCTCTCTTCTTGCTTCCATCTGATGCATAATTCTTTCCACAACAGTCATTTCAGTCCATCCCATCGATGAAGCCAGCAGGCTCACTTTCCATATACACTTTCATCACTGTAAGCCACGTAGAGAAAATAATCTTCCTCATGATTATCCTGGAAAAGAAGAATGCAGGGACCAGGGAGTGAAACAACGCAGAGGAGTCATCAAGTCATAATCACCACAATTGAATGTTAAGTAAAAGGGCTGAGAAAGCCTTTTACAGAAAGACTAGAAATGACAAAATACCAAAAGTTGTAGACAAGGAAATAACAAATGATGTTTGAATGAATGTGTTATTGTTGTCAATGTTTGCAAAATGAGTATATTTGTATATATAAATTCATATGTATAATTTTTTTTTATAATTTTTTTAAAATACTAATTAAAATTATACACACACACAAACACTAAGATTGATAGTAAGTGAAGCTCTCTATACAACAACTATTTGTATAGTGGGCCCTTGGTATCTGCTGGGGTTTGGTTCCAGAACCCTCTGTGGATACAAAAATCCATGGATGCTCAAGTCCCATTAAATATAATGGCATAGCAAAATGTCATCCCTTATATAAAATGGCAAAATCAAGGTTTATTTTTGGGAATTTATAGATTTTCTGAATATTTCCAAGCTGTGAATGATTGAAACTCTGGATAAGGAGGGCTGAGTATACCTAGGGAGGAGGTACATTATCACCATCATCATCAATTAAAAGTGGATAAGCTAGTAAACGTATCTGAGGGGGGAAATATCCCAACTAATCCCACCCCAACCCTAATACATCAAATAATACCCTCACTCTGACTTGGGCTGCATCTGCGTTGCAGAAATAATGCAATTTGACTCCACTTTAATTGTCATGTCTCAATGCTATCGTATTCTGGGGTTTTGCATTTGTAATTTTGTGAAATTTTAGCCTCCTTTGTCAGAAAGATTTGGTGCCACAATGAACTACAAATCCCAGGATTCCATAGCACCGAGCCATGGCCATTAAAGTAGTGTCAAACTGCATTATTTCTGCAGTGCAGATGCAGCCATGTTGTATTCGTGTACCACATGTGGAGTTGTGCCTTCCTATTCTTGCTTTGTTGTGTGCTTTTGTCATTTCCGACTTTATGGCAACCCTAAAGTGAACCTGTCATAGGTTCAGAAGGGGTTTGCTATTACCACCCTCTGAAGCTGAGAGAGTGTGTCTTGCCCAAGGTCACCCAGTGGGCTTCATTGGTGAGCTGCAAATAGAACCCTGGTTTCCAGAGTCCTAGTCCAACTCTCAAAACACTATGCCATGCTAGCACTCTAGAATATCACCATTCAATCATTCTATAACAAATACTGTGATTTTCATTTCAAAAAAGTTTCATTCTCACAGAACTTCCACTAATAATACAATTTCCAATTATTTCAGAACCTGCTTATCTGGGAACTGTTACGGAACAAAAGGCATACATGGAAGGCTTCTCCTTGAATTCTTTGAATTACATTTATTTTCAGTACAACCTACTGGCATTACTTTTGGAAAAGGTCAGCATAGCTCCACATCTCAGACATGATTAACTGGGTTTGGAGGAAGGCTTTGAGTGAGCCAGTCTATTAACTGCACTGATCAACTAGCAAGCCAAGGACTTAATTTCAGGAGTTGATTCTAAGCATCTCTAGGAAGTGACCTTAATATCTTGCCCTGCAGGATGCCACCTGTTTGGTTAATAATAGAAAACATCCCTCTTTAGGCAGGAAAGAGAGATAATTAGTAACTAGGCTTCCTAGACTATCCTCCTTCAGAACCAGTGTAATCATTTTGGGAATAGAAATTTCTCTCAAATGAATATTCACTACATTATCTCCTTAATAACCTGATTCAAAGGCATCTCTATCCTCATATGGATTACTTTACAGACTGCTTTCACCCTATTGGAACATTGAAGGTAAGGTTTCTGGCTCTTACAGTGAGCAGTCTGCTTGCTTTTTAATCTACACCTGCATCCTAAAGGTGAGTTTGGTGTCTAAAAAAATTAAAACGAAAAATACCGCCCCCCCCCCCAAAAAAGAAACCCCTTTTGAACTAAGGCCCCAAGTTTAAATCTTGCCTTCTCCAAAAATTTAGGAAGTAGATTTAGTCCATCTCTTAGTGTCCAAGCCAGTGGTGTCAATAGGGGAATGCATGGAGTGCGGATCACACCAGGTGATACCATAAGGGGGATGGTGACACTATTGCTCCCAAAACATCTGCCCTTGGGCAGAAACAAGCTGTGATGTTTCCCTGCATCCCTTTAAAACACTGAAGATATGGTGTGAATGGGAGAAGGCTCAATGGGAGGAGAAAGGAGGGGCTCTAGGATTTTTTCAAAAAATATATTTTAATTTTTAATTTTTTTTTAAAAAAAATTATTTATTAAAAATTCAAAGCTTAGCAAATTTTCACTTTAACCCATGAAACTATGTACATGGAAACACATTTAGGCTATGCATATGATATTGCAATTGAAAGGTATACTTTTAATTTTGCTAGTTGTTTATATCACAACTATTGCAATTACATTCAGTGGTATATGAGAACTATGATTTATGAGTAACTTTAGTACAAAAAAAATGACTAAGGATTCTGTATGGTGTGGGATGGGAGGAGGTCAGTGGGGGTGGGGGGTGATGCCATGAGTTACCGCACCGGGTGATGCAAAATCTAGGGATGCTACTGGTCCCAACTGCAAAATTGTGCTAATTTTTCTAGCCTAGTTTATAGAGTTTATGACAGAGATTTTGAAGGAAAAAGAAAACACTATAGAGGAAGTGTGGGCCAACTTTAGAGGGTAAATTGCTACTCTGGGAACCCACCTCAAACCACACCCACAGCTCCAAATTGTCAGTTTTGTAAAACCCCTTATAAGTTTTTAAGCAGTAAAACAAGGCACATGAGGGGTGTTCCTCATTTTAAAGAAAGTTTTCAAGAGTAGCAATTCCTCTTTTGGGCAAAAAAAAAATTATTTAGAGAGGAGCAGAAACCTGATGTGGGCAATATGTTTCTCATCCCTGCTGCAAAAAGTTTAAATATTAATTATTTTTATTATCCTCCTCATCACCACCACCACCACATAGTCACACAAATGAAATAGATGCCAGAAACTGCATGGTGTCTTCTGTTTCCTGCCAACATTTAAAGGTAACATCTCATTTACATGTGTGTCTTTCTCTCATGCCACCAAAAGACATAACATAACAAGAGTCTTGCTGGGTCAAACCAAGCATTTTCTGAACAGTCAGGTGTTTTTGGCAATCTCAGAAAGGGAGGCATGAATGTGGAAGGCACTCTCCTCTTGCTTGACCCCGGCATCTGTAATTCTGAGCTATAGTACTTGTGGGAGGATGAGGGCTTCAGTTTACCAAACACAAGTTGGCAACTTCTTCTTTACAGTCACCTAGACTACTAGCCATCACCATATCTGTAACAGAGAATTCTGAAAGATAAGTACAGTTGGCCCTTAGTATCTGCATGGGTTCCGTTACAGACACACACCCCCGGTGGATACCAAAAAATGTGGGATCTCAAGTCCTGTGATTTTTTATTGGCAGCACATGCAAGGCTGTGCTGTAGTGGTTGTGTGCACATGCTGCCATTAGAGCCAATGGGGCTTGCCAACTGCAGATGCTGAAATCTGTGAATGTCAAGTCTCCAGTTTGGGTAGGCAGGCTGTACAAACTGCGGAAATAAATCCCTTCTTTTGTCTTTCTTGATTCTACTAACAACTACTACTAGTGAAACCTCAAGGTGTCTCTAGGAGGATGCGAGAGGTATGGACTACACCAGGGGACACATAGAACGGGGTTTCCCTGGTGCACTTATGGGAAGGGACCGCCTTCTGGTATGTACAGCTGTGCCTATCCATAGGTAGACCGGGTGTCCTGGAAACTGAAGGTCCTTGGGAGTACATAGTCCACCTGCTCACAAGCAGAAAGGAATCTTATGCCATGCAGGAAGACACAATCATGATACTTGTGACAGATGGGCATCCAGCCTCTGTTAAAAAACCTCCAAAGAAGTAGACTCCACCACTCTCCAAGGGAACATTTTTCCCAATGTCAAACAGCTCATAGTGTCAGGAAGTTCTTCCTAATGTTGAGGTGGAATCTCTTTCCTGTAGTTTGCATCCATTGGTCTGTGCCCTAGTCTCTGGACAGCAGAAAACAAGCTTGCTCTATCCTCAATATGACACCCCTTCAAATATTTAAACAGGGCTATCATGTCTCCTCTTAACCTTGTTGTCTCCAGGCTAAACATACTGAGCTCCTATGTCACTTCTCAGAGGGCATGCTTTCCAGACCTTTCACCATTGGTCACCCTCCAGTGGGCACATGTAAGATGGTTGGGACACTGTCAGCATGCCGCACTGAAAACCTGGAAGACGCTCCCTTAGCTGAATAGTGCCTAGACCCCTTTGGGAGTTGTGAATGAGGTGGATAAACCAGAATGGCCTGGGACACAGATGGTCCACTAGCTGTAAGTGGCAAGTAGACCAGAGCCTTTCTCTTCCACAGTGGCCTGATCTATTTCTTTGGGATTACTGGCTGGGGGGGGGGGGGGGAGGTTGCCTGGAGTGACAGCATGAGTTACTACACTGGAGTGACACCAATCCTAGTGATGCCACTGGTGAAACCAATTAGTTTCACTTGGTGACCCTGAATTCTGGTTGTACAGTCCCCAATGGTGATACACCCACGTGGCCACACCTCCATTAGGGACAGCCCCCATTGTCTCCAGTGGCAGCACATGCACGTGGTGCACCACCATTAGAGATAATTGGACTTCAGGTGCCCCGGCCCTCCTTATCTTGCCCAGCCCAAATTTTGCTGGAGGAGGAGGAAGGGCTGTGAGCAGGGTGGCTGGTGGTTCTCTGGCCTCACCTGGCTGGCAACCATAGTGGGAGCAATGGCAGGGTCCCCCCAGCTATGGCTCTTCCTCTGTGTCCTGGCAGAATGAAGTCCCATTGTCCCTAATGGCAGCATGGCCATGTGCACATGCTGCCATTGATGTCCTGTTGTCCCTAATGGCAGCACAGCAGCATGCGCATGCCACCATTGAGGACAACAAACCTGAGCCTCCGTGGATTTTGGTATCCACATGTGTGCCAAGAATGGATCCCCTGCGGATACTGAGGGCTGACTGTATGATGAGAAACATGAAGGCATGACAGATAAAATGGCAGACAATTTCCTTCATGAATTAGAATAATGGAATCATAGATTTGGAAGAGACTCCAAGGACCATCCAGTCCAACCCCATTCTGCCATGCAGGAACTCGCAATCAAAGCACCTGTGACATATGCCCTGCAGCTTGAACCCATTGCTCTCTGTCCTAGCCTCTGGAGCAGCTAAAAAAAAAAAAAAACTTGCTCCATCCATAGTATGACTATTAGGAGGTAAAACAGTAGCTGGCTGGAGCACATTCTGAGATATTCTCAACTACTGAGTAAAATGAAGTCCAGCTTTCAAAATCAAGACACCACAGCCTCTACTGCCTTTATTTCTCTTTATGGCAAGTGAGGTGCCTTGAGATTCAATTATATGTGCTAATTTTGATTACTTGATGTCCCCGTTGCCTTGCTTCATTGCTCTAGTATTTTAGAGACCTGGTTTCCTATCCTTTATTTTTAGCAACAAGAAACCATAAATTGCAAAGCTCTTAGTGGAACCAATGCAGAACCTGAATTAACATCCATGGGGAAAAGAAGACAATGTCAAAGAGGGAACAATCTATCACTGCAGAATTAAACATGAGTTTCAATCTCAGGTCAACCTGAGAGCCCATTTTTATTCTGGATAGTATTATTCTTCCTCAGTGCTCATCAAAAGATGGAACATCAACTTTTATGAAGGGAACATAAGGCATGCAGGAATGGAAATATGGGCCAGGTAGGCAGGAAAAGGACCTACTAGCGGATTCCACATTTATGCTTGAATGTAGGCAAGGAGAGATAGGGAAGGGAAAATTGACAGTTGCCTGAAAATGCTGCCACCCTGGGCAGGTCTCATGTAATGTGCTGGGAGATGGTGAGTTGTGAATCAGTGTAAGCCAAATGACCACATACACAACTCTTATAATTCCACCTCCTAAAAGGTAAGTGAGCCTTCATTTACCTCATACAGCTGGCCCATAGTAGCACTGGTGGGAGGAATGGTGTTGTTGACAAAGAAGAACAGGGCATCCTCTGGCCTCAGGTGGATTCGCTTTCGGATCAAGAAGTAGAATTGACCAACTAGAATTTGCAGGGAAGTAAAGAAGGGAAAAAAGTCAGTTATTTCAAGCTTCAGAATTGTATGCAATTATTGTTCATAGGTATTTTAACAGTGATGCATTTGAGCCTTTTAATACAAGTCTCAAGTCAAGTCTCAGGTCCTTGAAAGATACTTTCAAGTCAAGTCCCAAGTTGAGTCTTACGTTTGAAGCCAACTTTTAACACGGGCACATTTCTCATAGAAGAACAGCAAACATGTTAGGCAATGGGCTTAAAGTGAGGGTTGAGGTCTGTTTGGCAGCCTGTCCCTGCTGCACATTGGAGAAGCCACACTGGAGTATCCTTCCACTCCAAGTCCATTGCCTAATGCATTTGCTGTTGTTCCCTTCCAAGAAATGAGCCCTGCATTTGGGGGCAGGTATTGTCTGCTTCTCAAAGTGAATAGCACCAGCAAGTCAGTCACTAAAAAATACAAGTCTCGAGTCGAGTCAGTCTGTCATTTTTGCCAAGTAAAGTCATTACCAAATCAAGTCTAAGTCAACTAACTCAATTCTGCACCACTGAATTTTAATACGGCTCTCTGATGGTCCATCATGCTGCTATATTTTGTTTTATTTCATTCTTGGAATTTTTTTTAAATAATATTTTTTAAATGTTTTACTGTTCACTGGCTGGCAGCATTGCTGAAGGTTAAGAGCCAAGTTTACTAAATAAAATAAATAGCTAAGGCAAGGGACACTAGTCTTCTGCTCTGTTAACACATCTGAACATTACCATGCACCCCAGACCTATATTTGCTATGGATGTATTTGCCAATATCTCTCTATCCTGACATTTAGCATTTATCTGACAACTCTTTCACAGGCAACTGTTAGCATATGCTTTCGTCCTGCCATAATGTGATAATGGGATATGTAGTAGTTATAGCATGGTTTAGGAATGCTGGAAAACTGTATTTTAGTACTGTGAGCTCAGTCCAAATGGTGAGATAAGACAGGAAAAGAAGCAAACATGCCCAAGGTCATTTGAGTGAGAGAGCTTCTGGCTGTAACAACAACATGAAGGGAAGGTATGAAAAAAGCAAGAGAAATGTGTTAATTCCAATGAATTAGAATTAAGCCCACTTGATGTTTGAATTGTGTGCAGCTTATTTATGTGCTGATCAGTTCTGACAATGAAAGTCACTGGACTGGATCTATACAGTTTCTTAATAAAGGTATCTGAGGTTGTTTTTTGTTTGTTTGTTTGTTTTTACTACCAGGCCTAATTTTATGAGCTTTAGTATCCTGCTGGACATGACAGCAACTCCCTTACAGGGCTGCTGGTAAAATCACAGCTCAGTCAAAATAGCAAAGAACCAGTCTTTGCATTGACTGGTCTCCCTATGAGGAAACTGCACCAGCATCATCATTTCTGTTGGCCTTTTCTTCCTCTCAGTCTTCCATGACTATGTGCATCGAAACACCCATGTAGACAGTCCTTTGGCTTACACTGATTCACACAAGAAGTGTCTCCGTCTCCATCTCAGGATCTTCCAACCATGAGCCTCTCAGCAATCCTATGCATGCCCCAAATAGTTTTGAGGGGGAAGATGCACTGGCTCTATGAACTAACCCATAAACTTTACTCTTGCTCCATCCACCATTTCTGCCAGAGAACTACCAAGATCTCTATTTAAAATCCTTCTAAATTGTGGGGTGAGATAGTGTAGAAACTGCAGAAAGGCAAGTAAACTGACTGGTATACCTTTCATCAGTTTCGCTCATCAAACACTCCTTTGTGCTATTTTTCCTAATTTTTAAAGATGTGACACTAAGGCGATGCAATTTAGTGGAGTTACAGATGTTATCATAAACAAAGTATATATTCAGAACTGAAGTTTCCCATGAATCCACAAATGTCAGTTTTTAAAACCAGTTTTTTAAACCCCCTTCAGAGACATTGAGCAGTGGCTCAAGTAGTTAAGTCGCTGACTCTGTTGATTGCAAGATTGGCAGGTTGGCAGTTCGAGGCCCGGCTATTGCATGATGGGTGAGTTTCCATCACTAGTCCCAGCTTCTGCCAACCTAGCAGTTCAAAAACATGCAAATGCAAGTTGATAAATAGGTACCACTTCGGTGGGAAGGTAAACAGTGTTCTGTGCAATCATGCTGGCCATAGGATCACACAGTAGTCTCTGACAATTCTGGCTCTTTGGCTTAGTAACAGAGATGGGCATCGCCCCCTACAGTCGGACACGACTTGACAACCTTGTCCGTGAGGAATACCTTTACCTTTTTACCTTTCAAAGACATTGCTACAAGGACAGCTTCCCATTTATTCTCATTTCCTTTGTGGGATAAGTAGGCAGAGGGACTGCAGCCTTCATTCTGGATCCCTAGCAGCTGAGGAATTGGAAAGCTGGGAACTTTTTAACCTGGTTTTCAAAAAAGACTAATGGGGCTTGACTTAGCCTGCATCTGCGCTGCAGAAATAATTCAGTTTCATGCCACTTTAACTGGCATGGCTCAATGCTATCGAATTCTGGGAACTGTAGTTTGTTGTGGCACAGAGCTCTCTGACAGAGAAGGCTAAATGTCTCACAAAATGACAATTCCCAGATTTCCATAGCACTGACCCACAACAGGTAAACTGGTGTCAAACTGGATTACAGTGGTCCCTTCACAATTTGCTGGGGTTAGGGGTGAAGGACCCCCATGAATGTGGAAAAACAGCAAATAAAAATAGTGTCTTCTTTTTACCTGAGAGCACACCTTTCTAGGAATCTCCAGGTCCTCCAGTGCAACTCTGTGGCCAATATCTGCCAAATCATAGAATCAATAGAATCATGCTAGAGAAGTGTATTCTCTAGGAATCTTTAGGTCCTCCAGTGCAACTACATGGTCAACTTCCAGCAGACTTGCACTGGAGGACATAGACATTCCTAGAGAGAACATATTAATCAAAATTGCAAATAATCAAATCTGCAAAAGTCAAAGCCACAAATGTGGAGGGCTGACTGTATTTCTGCAGTGCAGAAGCAGCATTAGTTCATTAATTCAGTGTCACAAACCACTGCATTAATCTCAATGAAAGGACATTCATCAGAGTCTCTCTTTCCATGCTTCAAAGAAAAAGTGTCATGAAGTGGAAAAGAATTTCCTGCTCCGGTTTCTAGAGAGTGCTTGTAGAGAGTGCATTCCTTGAAAAGTAGCACAGTTGGAAATGATAGGAAAGGGCTGGTTTACCTGTCAGATCAGAGGGAACAAGGTACTTCCTCTTGTCCAGATCAGGTACTCTCGCTTTGGGTGCCTTTTCCACAATAACCTGGACAAAAAAAGAAAGAGGCAAATATGACAAATATATCAAATATCCCTGGAAGAGAGGCCATGTCACTTGATTCCCCCTCCTGTTGAAACCAATGACAGCAATGACAAAATTGAAGGAATGTAAAACACATATGGGAGCCAATGTGGTGTAGTGGTTTGAATGTTGGACTAGGACTCTAGAGACCAGAGTATGAATCCTGCTCAGCCATAAAAACCAACTGGGTGACCTTGAGCAAGTCACACACTCTCAGCCTCAGAGGATAGCGATGACAAACCCCCTTTGAAGAAACTTGCCAAGAAAACCCCATGATAAGTTTGCCATAAGTTGGAAATGACTTGAGGGGCACATAACAACATGAACAAGAACAACAACAAAACACATATATGTGAAAATCTTGCCCCATAGGATAAGTAAAACAGTTTTCTCATCTTCTTTCCTGAACAACACACGAAATCACCTAAAACTAGCCATAAGAGAACTCCTTTTGATTTTGACAACATATTTTTAATTCCTCCTCACAATCTTCTGAGAATCTTGTACATGAGAGTGTGTCTGTATAGAAATGAAAAACACCACCCACACACTTCTTCCATAAGGGAATGTGTTTTAGCATTTGTTTGATGGCTGACATGCTTCATTTTTAGGCAGCAAGTTTTCCTCAGATTTGGGAGAGCCTTACTCTGGCTCCATCTGTATTCCATTTTTCTAAGGCCCATGAGACTCTCCAAACCCTCAGGTGCCTCAAATTCATTTGTGGGGTGATTGTTAGGGGAGGTGAAAAACTGTATTTAAAAAAACCATCAGGACCTTCATTTTGCACCCATTCTAAGTCCCCTTGTTAAAATATATAAATACAAAATCATACAATTGGAAGAGACCACAAGGGCCATCCAGTTCAGCTCCATTCTGCCATGCAGGAACAGAGAACCAAAGCACCCCCAACAATGGCCATCCAGCCTGGTTAAAGACCTCCAAAGAAGGAGAATCCATCACACTTGCAGGGAGCATCTTCCACTGTCAAACAGCTCTTACTGTCTGGAAATTCTTCCTAATGTTGAGGTGGAATCTCTTTTCCTGTAGATTCCATCTGTTGTTCCATGTTCTAGTCTCCAGAGCAGCAGAATACAGGATTGCTCCATCCTCAATATGACACCCCTTCAAATACTTAAAGAGGGCTATTATATCGCCTCTTAACTTTCTCTTCTCCAGGCTAAACATACCAAGCTCCCTGAAAAGGCATGGAGACCTTTCACTATTTTAGTTGCTTTCCTCTGGACACACTCTAATTTGTCAACATCCTTTTTGAATTGTGGTACTCAGAACTGGGCACAGTATTCCAGGTGAGGCTTGACCAAAGCAGAATAGAGTGGAACTATTACTTCCCTTGGTCTAGACCAGGGGTAGGCAACCTTTCCCCTTTAAGGGCCGAGGGACTTCAGCTCCCAGAAGACTCAGCCATATTGGCCAATAGTCCCATGTTGGCCAATAGCTCCTGGGATTCTGGGAGATGAAGTCCCTCGGCCTTTAAAGGGGAAAGGTTGCCTACCCCTGGTCTAGACACTATACATCTATTGATGCAGCCTAGAATTGCACTGGCCTTTTTAGCTGCTGCATCATACTGCTGACATGTTCAACTTGTGCTCTACTAGGACTCCTAGATCCCTTTCACATGTTGTCTTGTTAAGCCAGGTGTCCCCCATCCTATAACTATGCATTTCATTTTTCTGCCTGAGTGTAGTGCCTTACATTTTTCCCTGTTGAAGTTCATTTTGATAGTTTTGGCCCAGCTTTCTAATCTATTTTGGCCATTTTGAATGTTGATCCTGTCCTCCAGGAGAGAAATGAAAAATAAATATGTAAAATATAAAAATAAATTATCCCCAAATTATCTGAAAATGAAAGCAGATGTGACATCAGGACTAGTGCAGCTCCCACTCTCCCCATAGCTGCCAATACCTGTGTTAAGGTATGAATGAATTTCTTTACTACGGTCATAAACCTGCAGAGGTAAAAAGCTTCAGTATAAAAGGTATAGTATATTTAAAAAGGCAAGTTAAAACTATTTAAGATCAACTTTTCAGGTTTCATGACCTCAGTGCATCTAGACAAGTTTGATATTAGTATCCCACCATAATAATTGTCTGCCAGATTTTAACCAGTGCTGCACAAGTGTTAAGATATTAAATCAATGGTTAAAACTTTGTTCTAAAGATCAGGGTTCCCTCCCTCCCTGCATTATACTGAGTGTATTTTGAATGTTCAGTTCTTAGTGAATACATCCAACCATAACAAAATAAATAAATACAAATTATTTGGCCCTTCATACTGCAGTTTTCAGTTTTAAATGGGTCAGGTTAGTATTGCTCACAGGGTCCCTTAAGGAAAACATATTGACTCATCAGCATTCATTCATGGGGGGTGGGGAGATATGAAATGCTACATCTTCCTCTTCTCTCCACATGTTGTGGTGTACCTTCAAGTTGTTTCTGATTTATGGCAACCCTAAGGCTTTCATGGGTTTTTCTAGGGCTGAGAGTGTGCGACTCTGTCCAAGGTTACCCAACGGGGCTCGAATGCTGGTCACCAGAGCCATAGTCCAATCCTCAAACCACTACACCATGCACATCCCTTAATAGGTCATTCCTCATATGCTTAATATTAAGATCAGGAGAAATAACAGTACCACTCTGCTGTGATCAGACATCACCTGGAATATCATGTCCAGTTCTGAGCACCACATTTCAAGAAGGATATTGACACACAGGAATGGGTCCAGAAGAGGGTCAAAGCTCTAAAAACCAAGCCTTATGTGGAACAGAATAGGAAGATGAATAAGTTTAGCTTGGAGAGGTGATATGATAACCACCATTAAATATTTGAAAAGACATGATGTAGAAGATAAAACAAGCTAGTTTTCTCCTGCTCTGGAGGCTAGAGAATAAACCATTGGCTTCACATTACAAGAAAATATATTTCCCCAAAACATTAGGAAGAACTTTACTATAAGATCTATTTGACAGTGGAACAGAGCACCTTGGAAGGTGGGGGATTCTTCTCCTTGGTGGTCTTTAAACAGTTAGTTGTTCACCTCTCAGGAGTGCTTTAGCTATGGACTCCTGCACTGCCCAATCATAAAATCATAGAATTGGAAGAGACCCCAAGGGCCACCCAGTCCAACACCATTCTGCCATGCAGGAACACAGAATCAA
Source organism: Phrynosoma blainvillii (assembly GCA_026167975.1). Taxonomy (NCBI): domain Eukaryota; kingdom Metazoa; phylum Chordata; class Lepidosauria; order Squamata; family Phrynosomatidae; genus Phrynosoma; species Phrynosoma blainvillii. The sequence goes on along the minus strand of JANUYF010000002.1, from coordinate 168,605,049 downwards.
AGCACCCCTGACAGATAGCCATCCATCCTCTGTTTAAAAACCTCCAAAGGAGATTCCACCACACTCCAAGGCAGTGTATTCCACTGTTGAACAGCTCTTACTGTCAGGAAGTTCTTCCTAATGTTTAGATGGAATCTCTTTTCCTGTAGTTTGAAACCCATTGGTCCTTCCACTGTTATCATTTCTTTATAATCTGAAAAGTTCCCAATTTTCATGACACTCAAAGGAGACTAATTCTGCCCAAGTTCAACAGCAATACACTAAGGAAGCAATTTTTCAATAAGGAGCCCTGGTGGCGCAGTGGTTAAATGCCTGTACTGCAGCCACTCACTCATAAACCACAAGGTTGCGAGTTCAGTACTAGACAGGGCTCAGGCTTGACTCAGGATGCATCTTTCCGAGGTCGCTAAAATGAGTACCCAGCTGTTGGGGGGCAATGAGCTTACAGTTGTAAACCGGTATGAAGCAGTATATAAATGAAGCTGCTTTGCTTTGCTTTGCTTCTTTCACAGAATTCCTCCCCATGGATTTGTTAAAACTGAGGAACCCCTGTATACCTATCACATCATCCTATCACATAGCTGAAGCTTCTGACTGTTGGTGATGGTTGGAGGGAGAAAAATTGCCTTGTCATTAATTGTGAGTACTCCATTTTCAAGCAATTCAAAGATATAGCTATGTTAGTCTGTAGAATCAGTACATAGAGAGATCTTGTAGCACCTTTGAGACTAACTGAAAGAAAGAAATTGGCAGCATGAGCTTTTGTAGACTTCAGTCTGCTTCCTCAGATGCATTTGGTGGAGTGGAGGCCAAGCAGAGACATATATATGTGAGGATGTCAATTCAAATTACAAATCCTTTGTATGTGGCAGGTCCAGTCTTAATGATAGTCGTTAGTGCACATAGCACACAAAGACATAGCTTCCATTTTCAAGGAGTACAGGTGAAGTTGGTTGAGACCACACAGTCATCAAGACAGAGGAGAAAATTCATTCTAGAACATTTGCTGTGGCTGTATGTTGTAGGAGAGCACTGGTAATGTTGAGAAAGCAGTCTTTCAGGAAAACACAATGTGGGTTATACCTGGGACACAAAAATCCAGGAGCCAATGAAGTCAAGGGCTCAGTTTTTATCCACAATTCATTAGATTATCCTATAGCATCTCTACTCCTTTCCCCAAGAAGTTGCAGATATTGGGCAAATTCCAACTATTGTCTTCTATTGGTAGAACACTGGATTCCAGGGGAACCAAGAATCAGAGAATCCTAGAGTTGGAAGGGACCCCAAAGGCCATCCAATCCAACCCCTTGCCACACAGAAAGACACAATCAAAGTATCTGTCCAGGAAAGCTGCCAGCAACTGATAGCAAGCTCAAGAGCCTTAATTACCAGATAGTGAGTTGTCAGCAGGCAAACTAGCAATAAAGGCACAGGTCTGAAAAAGTCAAATCCATACTGTACAAACCACAGTCCTTAGAGCAAATGAAAAAGTCCATAATTGAAAAAAGTGGGGGCCATCAGTCAGTCCAATCGTCAGGGTTCCAGAGAGCAGCAAAAATCCAAAGGTCTGGTCTGAAGAGTGAGGCAAACAAGGAGTCCACAACAGGAGTGCTTTTACCAGGACTGTTAGTTAATCTCTGACAAGGTCCAGTGTTCTTCCCAGGCTTTTATCTTCGGCCCTTCCTAGTGCAGCTGCTCCTTGATTGCTCAGCATTTCATATAAAGCCTCTGAGACCGACGCAGTCCCACACTTTCTGCTCAACACTGGCTGTAAGCCACGGGTAAGTTGGCTTCCTCCTCCTTCTCAATGCCCAAGTTGGCAGAAGACTGTGCTGCCTGGGTGCCAGGCTCCCAACTGTCCCCTTTGGCAGTAGCCTCTGTGGCACGGGCATTGAGAAACTGGGGCCAGAGTCAGGGTCAGTTTTTTCCACCTCTCTCTCCTCTTCCGAGTCCTCGGCCGGGTATACCTCTAGACCAGGCATGACAGCACCCCCGACAGATGGCCATCCAGTCTCTGTTTAAAAACCACCAAGGAAAGAGACTCCACCACACTTCAGGGCCATGTGGGTGGAGAATGTGGGGCTCTTTCCCTTTATCCCACCCCTACTACCACTACCTGTGGGAATCTCCCAAAGTGGGCCTCTTTTAAATGACTTCAGGGACCCTGTGTGAGAGATTTCATCTTAAGGTTATTGGCACATTTTGTGACATATAACTAATCCAGTCTTTGGTGTCTGGAATTCTTCACTCAAACCCACTACCAGTTATACTATGATAACCACCACTGCCACCACAGACACTGTATCTGAACTTATAATCACTGCAATAATTCTGTTACAGTATTGGCATGTGTGCATATTACAGTCAGCCCTTCATATTGACGGATTTTCTATCCACAGAGTCAAGCATTCACAGCTTGAAAATATCCCACAGTGAGACCTTGAGGGCAGTGTAGAGATCCCAAGATGGGAACTTGCGATGAACCAGAGCTTCCAACATCAACCCTTTCACAAATCTTCAGATGTGGGTATGCAATGAAATTCCCCTGTGAGGAAAAAGCATAGATGTGACAAATCTGCTTCTTGATGGTCTTAGGTCTGAGGCCTTTGACCACCCTCTCCTGGAGGAAATCCAGCAGAAAGGGAACAGAGATCTTGAGACAGTCTTGTTTCTTTCATCTGCAGCACCATCTAAACACCCAGAAGGTGTACTCATAGACTCTGTGGGTAGAAGGTCTCCTTGAGGCCAGAATGATTTCTGCTACCTTGTGTGAATAACTGTGTCCTTGGAGCATGTGCATCTCAATAGCCAGCCATGAAGTTGGAGCCAGTCTGGGTCCCTTCACCTGGGAGAGGAGACCGAGTCTCATCAGTAGCGAGAGACAGCTACAGCCAGGGTGGCTATCTGGTGCCACTAGAATCAACATGGCACTCTCCAATCTTGTATTTCTTAGAATCTTGGATACAAGGGTAGAGTTCTATGATTCTATGTTTAGCCGGGAGAAGAGAAGGTGACATGATAGTCCTGTTTAAATATTTGAAGGAGTGTCATAGTAAGGATGGAGCAAGCTTGTTTTCTGCTGCTCCAGAGAATAGGACCTGGAGCAATGGATTCAAACTACAGGAAAAGAGATTCCACCTGAACATTAGGAAGAACGTCCTGACAGTAAGAGCCATCTGACAGTGGGAAAAGCTCCCTTGGAGTGTGGTGGAGTCTCCTTCTTTGGAGGTATTTCTACAGAAGTTGGATGGACATCTGTCAGGGGGGTGCTTGGATAGTGTGTGTCTGCATGGCAGAAAGGAGTTGGACTGGATGGCCCTTGAAGTCTCTTCCAACTCCAGGGTTCTATGATTCTATGTGACAAAAGAAGGAAGGCAGAAAACAAAACTGAGATATCAAGGAGGGTTGTCCCATCTACATGATGCCCCCCAAATCATTGTCTATTTATTGCCTGTCAGAGAAGTGGGTGGAACAACCCACATTTAAGATGTTCCACCCTTCTACAGAGGGAAAAGGGATTTTGAGAGATTTAATACAGGGGGGAAGAGAGAGAGGATGGATTGACATTGACACTGCAGTCTGACATTGACCAGAGCTCTAGCAAGGGCATCACTTTCTTATTTTCACACTCCCCCCCCAAAAAAAAACCCAAAGAAAGCCGGAGGCAGACTGAGAAAAATTCTGTTTCCATGCTCCAATTCTTTTGACCTTCCACTGGTCTCCCAGTAGCTGAGCATCCTGAAGATCCACATTATCCTGGAACCAGCTACACAATGTAAAAAAAGGGGGGAAAGGGCTAATTGAGTATTGATCAAAGGGAAAGCCAGTGTAATGTAGTGGTTTCAGTGCTACAGTTCTGGGGATCAGGGTTCAGTTCCTTGCTCAGTCATGGAAACCCACTTAGTAACCTTGGGTATGTCACAGACTTTCAGCCCCAGATAGGTTCACCTTAAGGTCGCCATAAGTCAAAAATGACTTGAAGTCACACAACAGAAAATAAACACCAAATTAAAATTTTAATAAAAAACAATCTTCCCCTGCAATTTCAGTAATGTGGTATATGCTTGGTATGTAATATTTGGGGTATATTTGGCATATAAAAATATAAAAGTCAGCAAAAATTGGTTCTCTCACTTCTATGGGTACTTCTTTTTCTTCCCTGTATTCTCTGTGTTCCATATTTGAAGCCCCAGGGCATTTTGTTTTGCTGCTCTTAAAGACAGAGATACGCATATATATTTTAATAGTGAATTCAGTTGTCCACATCTGGATTCATATCTAATCAAAATGACGGTTCCCTCACACAATAGGGAGTGGTCTTCGGGCTTGAGGAAATCAAAATACAGTGGGCCTTCCATATCCAGGATTCAAATATCCACGGCTTGAAAATATTTTTAAAAATAGTATAAATTCCAAATAGCAAACCTTGATTTTGCCATTTTACATAAGGGACCTCATTTTACTATGCCACTGTATTTAATGGGACTTGAACAGCCATAGATTTTGGTATCCACAGGAAATCCTGGAACCAAACCCAGCAAATGCCAAGGGACCACTGTATTTGCAGAAACGCATAAACGTGTGCATGCATGTGTCTTTTTTTAAAGAATAGGGTGCTGCAAAACAGCTTAGGGAGGACTAAACATGCTCAGTGCACACAGCTTTATCAACACAATGATAAAGCGTGGAGGAAGAAAATCTAGGAAACAGTCTGAAAGATCTGAAAGAACAGTCTGGAGATCAGTCCACCCTGCAACCTTCAATATGATTCATGCACCACTTGTTTAGTAGAAAAGAAACACAAGAACATCCAAAGACTAGGTGCAGGGTTTTTTCAGATACGACAGCTGCTGGGCAGCATCTGCTGTAACCACAGACCTTTGTCAGCGAGATTTGCTTTATTAGAAATCTGAGGGGTCGCATGCTGAGCAAATAAACTGCAGGGCAAACAGGGATTCAGATGTCAAGAGAGAAGAAAGAAATACAAGGATGCCCTGGTCAGACAGCTTTAGACTGTCTGAACACAGAAAGAGAGACCTAGCAGGGTGTAGTGATTTGAGCACTGGACTAGGACACTAGGAGCCCAGGGTTTGAATCCTGGCTCGGCCATGGAAACCCATCAGGTGACCTTGGGCAGGTCTCACTCTCTCAACTTCAAAGAATGGCAATGGTAAACCCCCTCTGAAGAAACTTGCCAAGAAAACCCCAAGAAAGGGTCGCCATAGGTCAGAAATGACTTGAAGGTACACAACACAGAAAGAGTTCTCTCATGCCAAATGAAGCTGACACATCTGCACTGCAGAAATAATCTAGTTTGACACCCCTTGAACTGCCATGACTCTATGCTATGGAATCCTGGGAACAGTAGTTGATTGTGGCACCAGAGCTCTCTGACAGAGAACGGTAAATATCTCACAAAACTACAGTTCCCAGGATGCCATAGCATTGAGTCATGGCAGTTATAGTGATGTCAAACTGGATTATTTCTGCAATGCAGATGCAGCCAAAGAGCCAAGAGAGGTGGTAGTCACTGGTAGTCTTCTGAACACCTATTCCGCCTGTCCGTAGTGCTCCAAGGACTCTTTGCCAACACCTCAAGGGATTGGACATGGGACCTCAGGGCAGCAAAGTATGAACAGAAGTATGTCACTAAGCAATGGCATTGTCTTGAGAGGTGTCACTGCAGAGATGTGTCCACTCATGCGCACTCCCCTTCTGGCACATGCAGCCTCAAATCAGATCCCTCTGCTTGTAAAGCAACAAATCCATGACTTTAATCCACTTGCATCTTTCATTCTTTCTCAGGGTGCCCAGATGTCTGAACCGCAAGGGAGGACAAGCCACTGCAAAATGTAGGACATTCCAGAAAAATGTTACCAAACAACTCAAAATAGAGAACATTTTGGAATTCCTGCTGGACAAAAGGCTGGAATGGCGGATGTGTCTTGGGAAAGGAGGATGTCTGGTCACCCTGTTCTTTCTCTAACTGAAACTCAGTCTATACTGTCCAACATATGCAACCCAGTGTGCCATGCTAGATAATATCCTCCCAGTTCAGCCTATGTGGCTTTGGATAGTGCCTTAGCCCTGGATCCTACAGCACTGGATGTTCTTCTTTCTAGTCTTGGTATCACCTATGCCATTTTGATAACCTAACTAATTTTAAAAAATACAGTGGGCCCTTGATATCCGCTAGGGTTTGGTTCCAGTATCCCCCATGGATACCAAAACTGGTGGATGCTCAAGTGAATTAAATACAATGGCATAGTAAAATGGTGTCCCTTATATAAAATGGCAAAATCAAGCTTTGCCTTTTGGAATTTATTATTTCTTGGAATATTTTCAAGCCACAGATGGCTGAATCTGTGGATAAAGAATCTGTGGATATGAAGGGCTGACTGTAATAAACTCCATGGAGCCTGTATCTTGGGCCTGATGTATTTCAACAACTGCCAACTAAATATCTGAGCATATTTTTATTTTTCATGTCCCCTCTGCCATACAGATGGGATCTCCACTTCCCAAAATATAACGTTACCCCTATTTAATCCTGAGAACATCAGCAATTTAGTGAATGTTAACTCTTGGAAGTATCTCCACGAGTTTAATTTCCACAAGGGAAATATCTTTACAAAAGTCCTTAGACCTGGAATAGCCAATACATCTCAAAAGCCAGCTGGGAGCTTGTTAAATAGAGACATAAAATACACATAAAAGTGTTGGCAAAAAAACAATCAATTTACGTTACAGATATAGTCTAAATTGTATAAGATTGAGGGCAGTGTTATAACCAAAATCTGTAGAAAAGAAATTAACGAATGTGGTACTTAATTAGGTATTATACCATTAGGCTGCATCTGCACTGCAAAAATAATCCAGTTTGACACCACTTTAACTGCCATGGCTCAACGTTGTGGAATTCTGGGAACTGTAGTTTGTTGGGGCACCCGAGCTCTCTGAGAGAGAAGGCTAAATGCCTTACAAAACTATGGTCCCAGAATTTCATAGCAGTGAGCCTCAGCAGTCAAAGTGGTGTCCAACTGGATTATTTCTGCAGTGTGGATAAGCCCTTAGATTTGTTATTTTGTTAAAATCAATCGTGTTTGTTTTGTTTTTGTAAAAATGTGTTGGTGTAAAGGTGTATGTAAAAATTTGAGGTATAAATGTAACATAGTTTTTAAATTCTTTTTTGCTTGTAAACCATAATAATTTAAAAACAACAACCGAGTGCTTGTAAATGAAGATATTGTTATGCCCCATGGTTGTAAAAATCTAAGGCACACCTGATACCCCACACGCTCCAGTCACTTCCCAATGGGCTCCCTAAAATCTTTAAACTTACCAGCCAATCACAGCAAACATAAAATCTGACATTTCCTGCAACCATTTGCTAAATTTTCCCATTCACCCACATTCATACTATGTGTGTGTATATATGTGCCTGTCGATTTATGGAGACCCCATACATTTCATAGGGTTTTCATAGAATCATAGAGTTGGAAGAGACCCCAAGGGCCATCCAGTCCAACCCAATTCTGCCATGCAGGAATTCAAGATCAAAGCATCTCTGACAGATGGCCATCCAGCCTCTGTTTAAAGACCTCCAAAGAAAGAGTTTTCTCAGGCAAGAAATACACAGAGGTAGTTTAGCCAGTTCCTTCCTCTGAAATGCAGCCTACAGCACCTGGGATTCATTGGTGGTTTCCCATCCAAGTACTAACTGGGTTTGATCCTCTTTAGCTTCCAAGATCAGATGCAATCTGGTGCCTTTGGGGGTATTAAGGCCTTCATGAAATATCATAATGTTGCCTTATATGAACGTTGTAAATATGAGAGCCAGTGTGATGTAGTGGTTTGAGTGTTGGACTATGAATGGATGCCAGGGTTCGATTCCCAGTGCGGCCATGTAAACCCACTGGGTGACCTTGGGCAAGTGACTCTCTCTCATCCTCAGGGGAAGGCAATGGCAAACCCCCTCTGAGCAAATCTTGCCAAGAAAACCTCATGATAGGTTCACTGCCTTAGGGTTGCCATAACTCAGAAATGACTTGGAGACACACAATAACAAGAAGGATGAATAAGGAGAACACCCTGTCCTCGGATTGATACTTGACAAACAAAAACCAAAAAATGAAGTTGTTAAAGTTTGGTTAAGAGGCCCTTCTTTTTGGCTTATATGAATGAATAATTTCAAACCTGCTAAAAACAAAGAAAGGGCAAGATTGCAACCCTGTAGGTAAGAGTACGAGAGCCAGTGTGGCTTAGTGGTTTGAGTGTTGGACTATGGCAGGGACCGACAACCTACAGTCCAGGGGCCGGTTAAGGCCCCGGGCCCCGGACTTACCGGCCCAGGCTGAAGGTTGCCGCCATTGCCGCCGTCGGGGCACGTTTTTGCTGCTCTGCGGTTGCGCTCGCTGTGATTGGCATTTTGGAAATCAAAATGGCGGCCGCGACACGTTTGCGCATGCGCAGTACTCTTGCGCATGCGCAGTACTCTTGCGCATGCGCAAACGCGTCACGGCCGCGATTTGGACTTCCAAAATGGAGGCCGCGACACGCGCCATGTTGGCTGCAGCTGTGTGCGCTATGGCGGCGGCTGCGGTAGCATCCATGGCGGCTGCGTGCGCGGGGGTTGCCCGCGGCGGAGGAGGGTGCGCGCGCGTGTGAGCGCTCGCGCTGCCATTCTGCCCCCCCCCTCAGCCCAGCCGAGACCTGGGCTATGGGAGACCGGCCCAGGTTGCCTGCCCCTGGACTATGGAGACCAGGGTTCAAATCCCAGCTAGGCCATGAAACCCACTGGGTGGCCTTGAACAATCTCTACTCTCTCTTAGCCTCAGGTCACGGGGTAGGCAACCTTTCCCCTTTAAGGGCCGAGGGACTTCAGTTCCCAGAATCCCAGGAGCTATTGGCCAACATGGGACTATTGGCCAACATGGCTGAGGCTTCTGGGAACTGAAGTCCCTCGGCCCTTAAAGGGGAAAGGTTGCCTACACCTGCCTCAGGATGACAATGGCAAACCTCCTCTGAACAAACCTTGCCAAGAAAACCCCATCATACCTTTGCCTTAGGCTCACCATAAATCAGAAACAACTTTAGGCATACAACAACAACAGCTGAGAGTACAGTATTTAAGAGAGGAAGGGGCTGTAGTCATATAGATTTCCTAGAAGTAATCAATCTCAGGATCATTTATATGCTCAAACCCTGTTCTTCTTGTGGGAAGCATTTGAATATTGGAAATATGGCAACATTCGCCGTTGTTGTTGTTGTTGTGTGCCTTCAAGTCATTTCTGAGTTATGGCAACCCTATCATCGGGTTTTCTTGGCAAGATTTGTCCAGAGGTGGTTTGCCACTGCCTCCCCTGAGGCTGAGAGAGTGTGACTTGCCCAAGGTCACCCAGTGGGCTTCAGGACTGAGCTAGGATTCGAACCCTGGTCTCAGGTATCACAGTCAAACCCCTGCATCACATTGGCTCTCTCATATTTGCCACACTTTCCATCATTCACCCTCCACACTCAAACCCCCTCCAAAAAAAAAAAAAATCCACCCAAAGATGTGGGGAGGAAGATGTGCAGGGTGACCAGATGTCCTCACTGCAAAGGAGGACAAGGCACTGCAAAATGCAGACCATTCAAGAAAAATGTAGGACATTAGAAAATAAAAGCTCAAAACACTCCTCTAAATGCATGCTGCTTTGTCATGCTCAAATGGAGGGCTTGTTGGAATTCCTCCTGGACAGAAGATTGAAATGGAGGACATGGCCTAAAAGAATCAGGACCTTTGGTCACCCTGATCATGGGAGCTGCATCAGGAGTAAACTGCAAAAGAGGTCAAGGCACCCCAAATGTAGACCATATGAGAAAAATGGAGGACACAGCCCATTCAAAGGTCAACCCACTCCTAGAAATATAAATTCATGGAAAAGGAGGATTCCTGGCAACCTGGAGATGTGGAGCATGAGAAGAAATGCAAACTCATGCTTCTTAGTCATGCTCAGAATGGAGGAGATTTTGGAATTCCTCCTGGGCAGAAGGCTGAAATGGAGGACAGTTCCTGGAAAGGGAGGACCTCTGGTCATCCTGATTTTAGGTCTAAGAGAGGCCTTTCAGTCACGGTGATCAGATGTCCTAACCACCAAGGAGGACAAGGACCCTCAAAATGTAGGGCACTGAAGAAAAATGGAGGATGTGACCAAATCAAAGCTCAAAACTCCCCTGGAAATATAAATTCGTGCTTCTTAGTCATGCTCCACATGGAGGACATTTTGGAATTCCTCCTGGACAATCGGCTGAAATGGAGGCCATGTCCTGGAAAAGGAGGACGCCTGGTCATCCTGGAGATGTGAGACATGGGAAGGAGCATGACTGGGCTTTTTTTGCATGGTTCCTCCCCTCTTGCTTGGCCAATGCAGACAAGGCCAGGGAGTCAGTCTCCCAAAGGACCCACAGCAGAGCCAGACTTGGGGGGGGGGGGCAGCGAGAGGGTCCACTCTCAACCCAGGACCTCCTTCTTGGAGGATCAGGCTGGAGGGGGGCTTTGGGAGCTTGCTCTGAAGGTGGTCACTTCAGCTCCCAAGCATTGCTCCTCCCTGCATCCATGAACACAAGTGAACTCCTCCAGCTCCCTGCTCCAGAAGCTTCCAGGGCAATGGGCATCTGGGAGTTGGAGATGCATCCACATTATCTGCCAGGGCTTCATCCGGTTTGATACCCACTTTGACTCCAGCCTGCTATGGCATTCAGGAATTGTGCTTTTTTTGAGACCATTTAGCCTTCTCCTGCCCCAGACAGCTCTGGTGCCCTGGCTATAGCATGG